>CM070537.1:4214599-4814599 GCA_036346415.1 Raddia guianensis
TACTAATCCCTAAGTGGACAATTAAGCACAAAGATCTTAGCACTCAAGAATAGTACGGGCCTAATACCAACAGAGACAAAATAAATAAAATGAACTTAATAATTAGATAAGGTGAGACTGAGTGTTACTGAAAGAAGACGGAAGCAGAACCCACATCCGAGTTCACCTCCGGAGCTCTAGTGAGGGATACCGACACTCCGGCTCCTCCTCTACACTAACTCTCCTCTCTCTCCTACTCTACTTGAGAGTAGCACAACTCTACTTCACTCTTGCTTTCTCTCACCTGTGTTGCTCTTTGCTGTCCATCTTCAAATGAAGGAGATCATCTTCTTTTATAAGCCACCGTGACCAATAGAGAGTTGCCACGACTTGGGACAGGTGTCACAAGCTCCACATCGAAGGGGGAATCCAAAGGGGATCAGAGGTGCGTCGGTCGGCCTTGGGTGGGTCGGCCGGCCTGCCTTTGGTCGATCCTGGCCCTCCAATTTGGCTGGGATGCTTCTTGTGCGGTGTAGATCGTCTCCCTAAGTCGGTTTGGCAGTTGGAGACCGGTAGCATTAGGTTCCTTTAGAATCCTATGCATGACTTGTGAAGCACTCCTGTTTTTGGATCAAACCGACTGGAACCTGTCGGTGTCTGGGAATCACGCTCCTGAAGAGCAGTGGTCCACGGACCGACAGACGAATTTGTAGTTGGAGTGAGGCCCAACGACGACCCTTCTCAGCAACTCGGGTGGCGGCCAAGCCTGCGGAGGGCTAGGGCCGCGCTGCCTTCCCGGGCAAGGGCCTGGTGCGACTTGGTGATCTAGGTACAGGTCCTTAGTACAGTGCAAGAAAGAAGGAGAGGAAATACAAACCACGCAGACAAGGTCGATTTACCCTGGTTCGAGCCCCCACTGCCGGGTAATAGCTCTACTCCAGCTTAGTTGATTATGTGGTGGGAAATAGTACAAGGGTGCCGAGACCGGGCTTGAAGGCACCGATCCCGAGCTTACAATGAAGGTGGCTAAGGACTAAGGCTACTTGCTAAGGAAGCTTCAGATGCGGGTGTTGCTCGAGCTTGAATCAGATGGAATCGGATCGGGGGGTCCCTCAAACGCTCAGGAATCCTCCTTTTATAGGCACGATGGGCCGCCCGAGGCTGATGCGGCGGGCCCCGCGCTGGTCTTTGCTTTAGTGGCGAGGCTCTTGTCTTGTTATAAGGTCCTGTCGGGTATCGAGCCTGCAGGGAGAAGCTGGTCGGGTTAGTACTGAACACGTGTTTGTCTTAACATGCCCGTTCAAGGGAGAAAACTTCTTTAGGGGGAAAGCACTTTCCCTTTATCCCCAATATGGCCTTGACTGGACCGAGCCGGCTCTGCGCCACCCGTTGGGGGCGTCGCGTAGCGCAACAACCATCTGCTACCTGCCAAAGAGGGCAAACGACAAGACGGACTGTCCGCGTGTACTTCCCCGGGCTGCGGGTCCCTGGGAGATACAGTTCGTTCCGGTCAAGGCCGGAGAAAGCATGGTGGGCCATGACAGTTGTCGCCACCTGCCCACGGGTGAGCGGATCACCCGAGGGACTTCCTCCCGGGTCAAGGGATAGCCCGGGAGAGACATGGTGCCGCACGGTTTGACCTAGTCAAGCCCGGGACAGCCACGAGCGAGTTAGGTGGCTTCTTTAGTACGGCCAGAGATAGCCTGCTTGGTCTTCTATTCGTGTGGCGGGCCGGTACGGAATCGGCCCAAGGCCTGCTTCAAGATAACCCGTTTACTAATCACCAACAGAACCAATGGCTTGGATGTGCTCTAGGATCCCTTGTAGAAGACCTGGTGCGACCCTGGCCTACCTGGGTGAGAGAGCTGGGTCGGCTGGCCTAGGGTGGGTCGGCCGACCCACTCTTTTGCCTGGCTCTGGCCCAGTTTCGCTCAGTGGGTCCCTGCATGCAAAATCTTACCAAAACTCGTGGAACTTTGTAAATTTGCACAATTTTAGTTCAGGTACCATTCATTTCACCAAATGTTGACGGTCGGAATCATATTAATTGTTATCTGTTGAGACCCATGTGGTGGGTCCCCTTGTGTAGTGATGAATATATGTGACGGTTTGAATTTGATGTGATTTTGAAGTGTTTTGAGTTGCATTTGTGAGACGGACACGAGCTGAGTGTCTGGCGGATGGTGTCCGATGCCGACCGGACATGTCAAGTAGTGATGGATTTCCGCGAGAGTTTTGATCGAACGATGTCCGGTGGTGTTCTGTCTGCGCCGTCTTGAGCGTGAGTGAACAGTGTTCGGTGGGTCATGTTAGGGTGACACGTGTTGATGTTGAGCTTACCTTTGGATGATCTTATATTGTGCTAACCTTGCAGGAGAGGTAAGGTGTATGGTTTTGGTATGTGTTCACCTCTGTGATGTAGGTACCGGTGGAGTGCGTGGTGAAGCTTCATGGGGGACACCGGAGGTCAGTGCGTCCGGCGTCTGACGATCGATTCGATGACTGGCGGTCACATGAGGTGTTGTACTTGGAAAGCTTCACCTATGTGATGGAGGTATCGGCGGTGCGTACGACGTCACACGGGATACCGAGGTCAGCGCGTCCGGATGCGTCTGCATTTACCGGTTCGATGATCTGGCGGTCACACGGGTGGTGTACTCGAGAAGCCTCGCCATGTCAAGGAGTCCGAGGCAGCTGGAGGCTGTGGCGTCGGTAACCATGGTGGCGAAGCTGGTCAGTCCGATGGGCCCAGGCATGGGCTGACGACCGAGGATGTTGCGCGGTAGGTTCTGGGTTAGCCGGTATCAAAACCCTGGTTCGATTCTGGGTTACCCGGTGGTAAAACCCTATTCGGTTCTAGGTTATCCGGTGTGTGGGAAACCCTGTCAGGTTCTGGGTTAGCCCGTGGAAAACTTTGGTTCGGTTCTGGGTTAGCCGGTGTGGTTAAAACCCTGTAGGTTACGAGTTAGCCTCTGCGTGAAAGCCCGATGCGGGCCCTCCGTGGCTAGGTACCAAATATTCCCGGGATGCCGGAATATTCGGGGGAATATTCCCTAGGGTGGCTATATAAGGAGATGGGGTGGAGGCTTGGGAAGTGACTCCACCACCATGTAGCCCTAGGTGATAGGTGTGAGGTGTGAGGGGAGAGAGGAGTCTCCCCTGGTTGTAAGGTGGAAGAAATATTCAGAAAATATCAGAATTATTTCTCCATTTAGTTGTGTACAGAAAATTTGAGAGAGGTTGAGAGGGGCGGCTAGGGTTCCATCCAGCCGCCGCCACCTCCATCGGTGAGAGCTTACAGAGAGAAGGTAGAGTGAAGAGAGACTAGGAAAGGGAGGTGCCAGATCTTGCATCCTCCAGATTGGGTTTCCCTTCGTGCAGCACACCAAGAGCAAGAGAGAGAGTAAAATCCAGATTAAAGTGAGAGAGAAGAAGGGGCCGGATAGGGTTTCCCCTTCCAGCCGCCACCTCCCTGTGCAGCCACCCCCAATCCAATGTGCGTGGTCCGGTTAGAGAAAGAGAGAGATTGAAAGGAGAAACAAAGAAGTGAGAGGGGGATCCTGTTCCAAGCCGTGAGATTGAGAGAAAGATTTGATTTTTGTCCCGTGCCACACAGCTTGTAGAGAGATCCAAAGAGGGAGTCCGATCCATCTCATGCCCCTGTTCTTTCCTATCCCAAACACTACACACGAGATCAGTGAGAGAAGGGAGAAATTGAGAGAGTTCGAGAGATTAAAAGACATGGCTAGTGGTGAGGTTCCCCTGGTCATCCTTTCTGTTCCAGCACCAAAAATCCCAGAAGAAAGGGAGATCGTGAGGAGGCCAGTGCTGCATGCCCCTGTTCCTCTTCCTCTATGCACTGCTAAGATAGCTATCGTTGTGGGAGACATGGAAGGACGCTGCGCCTCGGCTCCCAGCGTTTCTGCTCCACAGACGAGAAAATTGGCTAACTTTTTATAGGGTTGGAATATCTAGCGAAGGTTGACGCTTAATTCCAAGGCGGAAATTAGCGTTGCCGGATATGAAAGGTTAGCAATCAAAAAGGGTACGCGAAAGGAAATGATTGGATCAAATTACCTCTCTTAAGAGGATTCAAATTCTAACCCAACTTAGCATGATCAGTGACTATTATGAGGCTTGTATGGATCATGATAAATATATGGCTATGGTAGGTAATGAAAAGTCACTCTAACAATCAAGAGCCAGGTTTTTAATGAAAACCTCTGAGTAACATCTAACCTTAGGTAAGAAATTTATTAAGCATTCTATATCTCATGAGCCAACAATTTAGATGTGATTATTCCTAATGAGGCTTTCCCACAATTATTGAGCCTAACCAAAGAATAGAAATTATGCAAGTCAAAATTTACCGGACATTGTTATAGTTTTGAAATCATTGCATTCTCGGTATCAAAATTCTTGTTTAATTATTTACCAACATTATATGAGCAAGTGACAGAAATAAATATCAACAATAAGGCATAGGGAACATATTAGAATAAATATCACGTGACCGACGATGGGCCAACTCGGCCTCAAGGCAGGAGTGGGGGGAGAGAGGGCGCGCCGCACTGATGCGGAGCGGAGAAGTCGGCCGGCCACATGATGTAGCTGTTGACACGAAAAGTTATCTTCTCGCGAACACACGTGCCGAAGCGTCAACTCTGGGGTTGTGTCGCAACGAGAAAACCAAGGGTGCCAGTCAATTTGACCTGTAAATTGACAAGGAGGAATTCATCGGTAATATAGCCCTAATCGGCTTTTGAGATAGCCAGATCAGGTTTCTATAATCGGCTTTGGGATATTCGATTATTGGATCTATCGGTTTAAGATCCGATAGAGCAAATAAACATATAACGATAAACAAATCTGAATCTTGTACTTCTTTTTGGTATTTTTTATAATACATTAGCAATAAACCTTCGTATCAATGCATCAAATTAAACTAAGAAATAGATCGAATAGATTGGTCAGGCCAAGACAGTATTCAAATCCAAGTCTAGATTTAAGCTAATAAACTGGTTTAAAGATTTAAAGACTAATATTGATAGATGCAGTGCCAATCGGCAAACGTTTACAGATGCGAGATCCTAAACCAGGCATACATAAGATCGATAAAACGAGACAGTTGCATACATCAAATTCAGGAAAAAGCATATAAAACATCCGATAATCGGCATTACAGGATAAACACATATTACAGATCGATTAAACCGAGACAGTGCCATATGCGAGGATACATCAAAGATCGAAAAATCCCGAAACAGTCTGACATGCTTTGTATACATGAGATCAATATGGTGCAGCCATGCATACGGGTTACAAGGAGAGAATCGATTATCCCATTAAGATAGCTCTACCTGCGAGTTGAAGCCTTTCGACGAGGTCGATCGGATTCGAGAGAAAGTTTTTATGTATTGAGTTGTAGATGATTTTCTATCGAGACCTAAAGACCTATTTATAGTGTTACAAAGTCGATACCGATACGACCTAATTTATCGCGACGCGCTTCTGATCAAATCGTATTTCTTCCGAAGTCTTGTATCCATCGGCTTGTCTGATATACTCATCTTTGCCGATAAAGCCCATTTCCGATTTGGCCCAATAATTTCAACATATTCGGCCTTTTCTGAACATCCAATTTTCTGCCAAATTTGGGTGTCAATATATGCCCCTAAGTTTGGCAATGAGTATTTCATTGGCCGAACTTTCAAGTAAAAATCGGATTTACTACGCTAGAACATTTCACATTTTATCTCTGTAACTTCTCATTTCTGGCCCATTTGGAGAACACGTGTCAGCCCGTTTTGATCTTTAGAGTTTCGAGTTCGAGTCACGTTTTTGTCACCGTGTCGTGTTCTTCGTGAGTTCTGGTTGTGCTGCAAACCGAGATCTTCCATAGGCCGATCCAATTTTCCTAGCGTGGAAGTTTATTATCCTTAGCCAAAAGACAGCTCCACGTTCTCTATTTTTCTTTTTGCACCAAGGCAACCAACCAGCTCACGTCTTCATCTTTCCAAAAAAAAAAAAAATTGCCGAGTTTTCGGCTGCATGCACCAGATTGCCCCACAATTAATGCCCCCAAAACCAGGCCACACCATCCTCCTTTCTAGGAAATTTCCACCGCACTAATCGGCCTTTTCATTCCATAATTGCAACTGCCCACGATCTTTGCTCTCCCAGCCATCGAAACTAGCGCCGTTTTTTTTTCTTTTGCTGGTAGAGCCGTGCACAATCATCCAATCGAAGTGAAAAAAAAAAAACAAAGCTGCCATCTTGCTAATCACGTCTTGAGCCAAAAAAAAAGGGTCTTAAAAAAAGGCAGGTGCAAAGTTAAAAGCCGCACCCAAAAAAAGGGAGAAAGAGAGAGAAGTCTTATCAAAATAAAGAGGCTAGCGCAAGCAAAAGAGTCGCGCTGAACAAAAAAAGGATGAAAAAAAAATCAGTGAAAAGAAAAGGTGAGAAAAGTGAAAAAAAATAGAGAGGAGAAAAATTGTGAAGCTTTTTCTTAGTGTTGAACGGCTGTTCTGTGACTATGTCTGTGATTAGGCTCGCGTCTCTAGCACGGTCTAGCTTAGGACCAGCATAGTATGACCGTTGAACACTTATTCAACTTGTATTAACTAGCGTGGTTTTAGTACTTCCTTTGCTACATATATAAGCCTGTACAAGCTCCACCATCTACTAACCCAGCAGGGACTGATCCTAGCCATCGCTTTACCACCCTGTGCGTTGAAGTTATCGCCGACCAGTTGCCGATTGTGCCTACTGCTTGCACGGTAAGAACTGGTAAGAACAAAGGATAGGTTAGAGAGAGCTGTTGACACCCACACACAACAGTAGCATATAGTATATATATATTCTTGTGTGTTTCTTTTGCTCCCACTAATTATGTCAGGAGGAGGAAGTAATAATGAGTCCGTGCTTAACGCTGATTTCGCAAAGTACATGGAGGACCAGCAAAAGGCCATGGCTGATATGGCTAATAGCATCACTCAACTGACAAATACAAATGCCCACGGGATGGAGCGGCTCGAAAGAAGGATTGTCAACTTGATCACGAGGATGGAAGACGTTGAAAGAAGAGTTCCTGCCCCTGCTGCCCGTGTGCTTCCTGCAGCCCCTGTTGATCGTCGCTCTTGGGCTGATGAGGTTGAACAAGTTGAGAATGACTACGTTGCTGATTCCGAAGCCGACGATGGATTTGATGCGAACAATGATCGAGATCATCGAAGGCTGCGTCACAATCGACAAGGTATGGTTAGAAATCGTCAAGATAATCGTGAGGTACGTGATAATTCATTAGCCAAGGTTAAATTGACAATACCTCCATATAATGGTAGATATGATCCTGACGCTTATCTTGATTGGGAATTATTGGTAGATCAAAAATTTTCATGTTTTACTGTCTTACCTGAAAATCAAGTTAAGGTTGCTGTTAGTGAATTCATTGATTTTGCATCTATTTGGTGGCATGAAACATGTAGAAGAGGAAATGAACCTACCATATGGCAAGCCTTAAAACGTGCCATGCGCTCTAGATTTGTTCCTTATTATGAAAGAGATTTGCTGAATAGGTTGCAACGTTTAAATCAAAATAGCAAAACAGTTGAGGAGTATTATCAGGAGTTACAAATTGGTATGTTGCGTTGTGGTTTACAACAGAGTGAGGATGCAAAAATGGCTAGATTCTTGGGTGGGTTAAACCATGAGATTCAGGATATACTTGATTATAAAGAATACAATTCTATCACTCGTTTGTTCCATCTTACTTGCAAAGCAGAAAGGGAAGTACAGGGACGACAAATCAGGACGCGAGAAAACTTCAGTGGTTCATCAAAGTCAAACCTTGAAGCTGCAAAGGTTCCCTCGCCAACACTTCATCAAGCATCACCGGCCGTTGTTCCTCCTGCTCCAGCGACACGAGCTACGAGTGTAAGTAAGAATTCAGCGGCGCAAGCCCCCGCCAAAAGTGCTTCTTCTGTCGCATCCACAGGCCGTACTCGCGACATTCAATGTTTCCGTTGCAAGGGATTTGAACATACAAAGCGTGATTGTCCTAGTCAGCGTGCTCTCATTATTCGTGAGGATGGTGAGTATTCTTCTGCTAGTGAGTATGAGGATGATCTTATTTTAGTTGCCGCTAACCCTGTAAGTACCGAAGTTGCCGAAGAAGAGGTGTTTGATACTTTGACAACGGAAACTTATCCAACACTTGTCATGACCCGTGTATTGACTGCACAACCAGAACGGTCACAAGAAACTCAGCGGCACAATCTTTTTCAAACCAAGATGGTCATCAACGAATATGCCCGTCATCATCGATGGAGGAAGTTGCAACAACTTTGCGAGCGTTGACATGGTCGAGAAACTTGGCTTGACCACACACCCACATCCACATCCATATTGCATTGAATGGTTCAATTCTTGCGGTAAGCTCAAGGTAACTAAGACTGTTCGAATTCACATCTCCCTTGGTACTTATCGTGATTACATAGATTGTGATGTTGCACGCATGGATGTTTGTTCAATTTTGCTGGTTAGACCTTGGATTTATGATGTAGATGATGTTCATCATGGTAGGTCTAATGAATATAAGTTTATATTTAAGAAAAAGAAATATGTGTTAAAACCTATGACACCGGCTGAGTTAGCACAGACAAGTCGTAAATCACAAAATAAAAGTGGTGTCAATGAAAAACCAAGTGTAGCAAAACAAAAGAAAACTGTTGAGACGAATTCTGGAATTAAATTGAAAGGGCATATTCTTTTAGCTACAAAAAATGTGAAGATGACGAGTTAGCTAAAGAACCAAACAATGATTTGAAAGATTTGTCTATTGCTTTGCCCTCTGTAGTTCCTAACCTTTTGCAGGAGAATATGCTTGAGTCGAGGATGACTCAAATTCAAGAAAGGGGGGATGATGAGGACATCAATGACGCGGTTGCCCAAGACGGGAGGATGTCGAACTCGCTGCCGGGTCCGGTTCGGACCGCCAGGACCAGCACACCTTCAAACGAACGCCCAAATCACATACGACATCCAAATGAGGCAAATAAGGACTCTACGGAAAGCTATCGAGATAAGCTTTCCAACGGATCCAACCACGCCTCCAAATTCCATCAGAGTCAACGGGAATCGCGAAAACAATCTGACAGACAGAAACTGTCCGGCGCTGCGTCGCCATATTTTTGGGCCCAAAGCCCGTGTACCCCTAGAGTTAGGGTTGAGTACGTGTGGGCACCTGTTTGGGCACCCCTCCTCTGGCCGCCGCCCTATATAAGTCCCACGCCGTACTCGCTTTTAGTTGGGTTTTGTTTAGTTGATTTCAATCCTTTGCCGTGTGAGATTTCGCCTTGTTCTTCTTGTGTCGGCTAGACCAACAGACCAAGTTTCAAACCCGTTATCCTTAATATATATTCGCAATTCAGATTGCTTATCTTGTGTTCTTGCTCGCTCTTCGGTTGTTTGCAGGAACCGTCCTTCGTGGACAGGTCGATCGTGCTTCTAGTTCGGTCGATAACAATCGCTAGGTGGTTTAGCGATCGCCGGATTTCCAGCCTTTATGGTTGGAAGCCGGATCGTTTAGGTCTCCGTGACACCTTACCGAGTTATCTTTACCATCTCTCACCAGAAGATCGGGACCCCGCGTCCGCGCACATCAAGCGAGGTTACTAACTTGCATGTGTTTGCTAACTCACATTGTTCTTTTACCGATTACTGATCTCTTGCTTACTACCCTTTCAGAGTGGTGACAAGCGCCCCAAGGCAAAACTCATTGGAGAGGAAGTTGGCCGGATCCACTCGACGGCCAAGTCAGCATCGGCCTTCACTCAGGGCTCTTCCTAGCCAAAGAAACGAGGTACAATCGGCTTATCTCATGTAATTCTGAAATATGCGATTACTTACTGACTTTATTTAACAGGGAGACCCGGAGAAATCGGCCTAAACAAGAAGGTGGTCACCAAGAAACCAAGGCCCCCAAAGGTGCGTACTCCCGATAGTACGGAATCCATATGTGACACAGTAAGCACTTGATTTTTCCTCAAACTTTTAACCCTCGCCGGCTTTCTTACTTACCGGATTATGACTTCAGGACACTTCGCCCATCTCCAAGAAAAAAGATGACACACCTGCCCCTCCGTCAGCGTCGCAAACTCCACCGACCTTCATTCCCCAAGACGTAATCGGCTTTCCTTCCTTGCATTTATGCAATTGGATTTTTTACATGAGTGCCATTATAAAGTTCCAATACTTCAGAAATGCCATTACAAAGTCGATATTGTTATTGATGCCATTCTTTTTGCAAATATCTATCAGAAATGCCATTGTCAGGGTTTTTCAGGCTTTTTAGTATATACGAGGTTCGAATACCCAACAAAAAACAGAAATACGCCCCCTGACAGGTAGGCCCCACCTGTCATGCTCAGCAGTGCTTCTTCTTCCTCCCTCCTCCTCCTCCTCCTCCTCCTCCTCTGTCTCTCCCATCTATCGACAGCGAGCTCCCCGGCGGCGCGCAAGCAAGCTTCATGGCCGGCAAGCGGGCGGCGGCACGAGCTGGCGACGGCGGGCGGGCAGCCGCGAGCTCACGGAGGCGGCGGCGGCGGCAAGAAGAAGCTTCATGGAGGCGGCTTCATGGGCGGCGGCGCTGCGTGCTTCGCTTGCATCGGGCGGCGCGATGGTGAGTTCCCGGCGGCGCACGAGCTCGCGGCGCCGAGCGACGAGGCAGCAGCGAGCTCATGAGGCGGCGGGCGCGAAGCTCAGTAGCAGCTGGGCGCAGCAGCAGCAGCGAGCTTCATGCGGAGGCGGAGGCCGAGGCGGCGCGAGCTCACGGCGCCCGGCTGCGCAAGCAGCAGCAGCAGCAGCGAGCCTCGTGGAGGCGGAGATCGCGGGCGGCGAGCGGCAAGCGCGGGCGGCGGGAGCTTCAGCGGCGGGCGGCGGAAGCCAGGCAAGGGCGGCGTTAGTGGCGCCGAGGCGGCGGCATCTTGCTGCATAACAAGCGCGGCACATCGGAGTTGGTGGAGATGGGGAGAGGAGGAAGAAGATGCTGAGCCTATGACATGCAGGTCCCACCGTCAGATGCGTATTTCACTCGTATTTGTGCAAGTATAAGGCGAAACATTCCAAAATACGTTGACAATGGCATTTTTGATAGATATTTGCAAAAAGAATGGCATCAATAACAATATCGACTTTGTAATGGCATTTCTGAAGTATTGGAACTTTATAATGGCACTCATGTAAAAAATCCTATGCAATTTCTTAAAAATCCGATCTCTTGTGACTTTAAATATTTTTTCCCAGTACATGTTCCAACCTCGCAGCCCAGTCAGGGTAACAGTAGCATCTACGTAGGTCATTACCTACACCGGCAAGAAAACCGACGAGCTGAATTTCGACCCCTCGAGCATGGACTGGATCGATGATGAACTGGATTTCCTTTCATCTCCGATCACTATCAGGCCTTCATCGCCGCCAGCCGCCATCATCGATTCACCAGCCCCAGAACCTACCAAGAAGGATTGGTTCTCTCCAGAGACCATCGCCAAGCTCAAGCAGATGTGGGAACTGTTTGGTGATGAATCGGCTTTCTTGGCCAACCCTTCCGCCATACGAGAAATAGCCTGTCGACGGTTGAGATATCGATCTCAAGTCAACCAAGGTTCTTCAAGAAGGAGATAGGAGACACGCCGAACAACCACGAACAGCAACGAACAGGAGACAGGGGTTTTTATCCTGGTTCAGGCCTCTCGGGAGAGATAATAGCCCTACGTCCAGCCTTTCTTTATATCAAAGAGAATACAAGGGGGGAACTCGGCGAGATCAGCAGGTCTCGGCGAGTAGTATGCGAAAATCTAAATGCTAAGGGTGTAAAACTCAATGCCAGGGATCCTCTAAACGCCGTAGGGGCCCTGTTTATATAGTACAGAACAAACCGACCTACCGAGGAATATCGGGCCGGGCTAACTACGAGATCGTAACGAACTCAGTACATGCCAAATATAATCTACGGTAGATAAGGTAAGCTCCTAATCTTGGGGATCACGACTCCTAATCCAATCCGGGAAACCACGTCCGGGTCTTCTCGTAGCCGTGCAGAACTCTGTTCGAGTCGGACTCAAACAGGAATCCTAGGCCATTACGCACCGTGCCAGCCAGGAGGCTGTTCGGCAGATGCACATGGGCCTGATAGAACCTTCCAGAGCCGGGCCCCGGTAGGTCGTTCGATTGGGCCGTCGAGGAGTGGGCCATGTCAATGGGCCGTAATTTAATCCCCGACAGCTAGCCCCCGAGACTCAAGTGGAAGGACTCACTAGAGTGGGGTCGTCCTCTTGAGACTCAAAGTCACGGAGAGGGTATTTTTCCTGCTACAAAGACATGTAACAAAGCGACCGAACAGGTCATGGTTCAACCGAACAAGACTTGTTCGGACCGAATAAACCCGATCAGCGCCGAAGCAACTCGCTAAGGCGTCGAGCGGAACGACATCTGTCTGAAAGCAGCACTCACCTTGGTCAAAGGCATACCTTCGAAAAAAAATAGCCGCTAGCGCACTCCAACGGTAACTTCCTATCGCCAAGTTGAGTGAAAACAAAGCACCGCTTTTACCTAGCCGCTGCAGTAAAAACTAGCCGCTCGGGACAAAACCGCAGAGCTGCTTATGCGGGACTATAAAGCACCCAAGCCGCCTGACCGCCACCACTGCTCTCACGCCTTTCCTCTCTAAGTCCTAGCTCAACCACGCCAAAGATCAAGCACCCAAACTCCATCACCGACCACCGCTCGTCCATACTCGGGAATCGCTATGGCCAAATTCACGTGCACTAGCTTGACCGAGGAGGACCTTAGGATCTGGGAGGAGGAGGGCCACATCGACACCGTAGTGGAGGCTGCCTGGAGAGAGGATACTCCGAGCCGCCGAGGAGAGTTCGCCCGACTTGAGCAGTTCGCCTTTATTCGGGTTGAGGTCTCCCGAGGCGACTTCGCCGAGGCCTTCTTGAACATCGGCGGATTGGAGGTGGCAAACCTCAATCCGAACTCCATCCTCCAGATGGCTCGCTTCGCACACCTGCGAGGGCTATCTGAGCATCGATCCACGGTGGGGCTGTTCCTCCACTACTACACAAAGGATTTGAGGAGCAGCCCGCCGCTTCAACCTGGGTGCTACTACCTCAAGCTCCGGCCACCGCCGACAACGCCGTACCCTTGCCCACCGCCGCTCGACTCAATGGGCGCGTGGGGGTGAGGTGGTTCTACAAAGAAGCGGAGCGGCGACAAGAAACTTCGTCTTCACCGGAAGGCGCCAAGTGAAAGAACGCCAATGCCTCGGCGGAGATGACCGCCGAGGATTGGTACGACAAAGAAGATCGCCTCCTCGTGAGCCTCGGGCTCACGGGCGGAAGATCATCCGACTTCACAACAATGGATCTCGTCTGTCATGGAGGAGGTCCTATCCCTTCTACAAGATAGAGGGATGGAGGACATCACAAGGGAGAGCACGGTAAGTGCCTTTAAGACTCAACCTCTACATGGATTCTTTCGTCCGAACAGGAACTAACAATGCCTTCTGCTCGGGCAGAGAAGCCAACCGACGCATGGGAGACCGAGCGGGTCGACGCCATGCTGAAGGCGGCGAAGAAGGACGGGGAGGTCACCGCGAGGTGGCGACACTGTCCAAGAACGCAGCGTGCCCGCATGCGCCTGAGATAAATTACTTACTCCCGATCCCGTTGCTAGACTTACAATGTTGTTTAGTGCTAATGCTCGCCCGACAACGCGCAGAGGACCACCGATCCTTGGAGGGATCGTTGAGGAACTCTCCGGGTCTGAGAAGGAGAAGGTGAAGAAGGGCAAGGCCAAGGCGGCCGCAGCCCAAGGTGGCGGCCGAGCCGACGCTGAGCTCGCCATGACACGGCGGCCGCCACCGTCGAAGAGACCAACAAGGGCGACGGAGCGTGCATCGAAACCAAAATGGCGGGCGGTCAGCCAATGAAAGAGACTAAGCCCTCCCTCCTCGCCGAGCAAAGCGACGAAGAGGTAAAGAACATGACCTCGGCTTAGGCGTTACTCGCAGACTCACCTCAAGCCATTTGGCTCGGCCCAACAGTCGCCCGGCAGAGGAGGCTCGAAGAGGAAGTTGCACGCAAGGAAAGACTTCTTGCGCTGCGCGAGAGGAGCGCTCAGCTTACCAGGGAGCTGAGCTCGTCGCCACGAACGCCCAAGGGCCAAGGCGGAGAAGCCGCCAAGGAGCCCCCGAGGAAGAGGCGGAAAGTTCCAGCGAAGAAGATCAGGATCAAGCCTCTCACGGCAGGTGTGCAGAAACCCAATTTCAGATCTCCCACCTACCGACCACATTAGGCTTAACGATGATCTCTTTTTCATCAGCTGCCCAAGGAGAGATCGCGACAGACGACGTCGAAGAGGCGCTCGAGCGGTCGCTGCTGCCCGAGCATCTGCACGGCGCATCACGGGCGATGAGGCTAGCGTGCCTCAAGGACAAGCTGGCGGCGTGGAGCCTGCTCTCGTCGAGTTCGGGCGAAAGCAACTCGGCAACTTAAAAGCGCCGTGGAGCGGACTAGAGACGGAGGAAGCGGCGCGCGCCACGGACAATGCCAGCCAAGACGGCGGTTCGGAAGCCGCCAAGGCAAGACCGAGCAATGGTTACGCTAGGTATGCCGTCGCGAGGCAGCTTACCCCTGAGGCGACGGGATTTTCTGGCGTGCAGCGTGAACCCCGGGTCGCCAGGGAGCATGAAGAAGCCCCAGGGCAGGTCGAGCAGGACTTCCTGCCCGTGGAGGTACCGGTGCCACCAAGCGGAGCGGCTCCGGTCTTGCCCGAAGAAGTTCGGGCGGAAGAGGAAAAGGAAGAGGAGAGGGAGCGCGGAGACGAAAGCGCTTCACCCGTCGCTCCCGCTCCCGAGCAGGTGCGCTCCCGCAAAAAGAAGGAGCGATCAAGGCGGCGACGGCAAGAACCTGCCCATCTCATCCCGCACGAGCGGGGCTTCGTGACGCATGGCCTCGAGGACCGCCTGCGTCGCGGACTGAAGCGCCGACTTGGGAAGGTAAGCACCAGGACCAAATCTTGTTCAGCTTAGATACATCATCGCAAAGCGGTTAACTTGTTCTTCCCTCTCAGGTCTTCAGGGACACCATGGAGGAGCTCAAGGACGGCGTCACCATCGAGCGGAGCGCCGTACTGGCGTCCCTCCGGGAGCACCTCTGGACGAGGGAGTCCGAGGCGGGGCCCTCTGCACCAGCCCAAAGTCGAAGCCGGCTGAAGGCGAATGTGAAGAGGCTCAAAGTCCAACTGGCCGAAGAGAGGCGTTCCTGCGAGTCTCTCCTAGGAGAAGCCGAGGAGCTTCGCGCGCAAGCCATTAAGGCGAGCACCGCGGGAGGAAAGCCGACCGCCAAGTGGCTCAAGAGCAGCTCGCTGACGTTTCCCAACGGCGGGACCAGCTCGCGGCGGAAGCCAAGAGACTCAAGACCCATCTCGCCAAGGAAGAGCAGACTTCCGCGGGTCTCCAAGCAAAAATCTCGACCCTGTGGGCTTCACAGGAAGAGATCGAGGAGATGCGCGGGATGACGGTGAGGGCGATCACCGCAGAGAAGAAGGTCAAAGAGCTGGACGAGCAGCTCAAGACGGCCGAGCAGCGAGTCAGCCAGAGCGAGGCGCTGACCGATCAGCTGCGCGCCAAGACCGAGGAGGTCGAGGCCATCCGGGCAGAGGCTGCGGCGCAAGCCAAGCGGAGCAAGGAGGAGATCGAACGCCTCCGAGCTGAAGCCCGGGAAGGAATCAAGGCTCAGAGCGAAGTCGTGCGCCTCAAGTTAGAAGTTGAGGAGCTGAAGGAGCAGCTTGCTCCTAAGTAGCACCGCGGCTGTAACCCGAAAGGGCCTTGTACCTGAAACTTTTGAGTAAATGTAATAAAGTACTTACCTTTTTCCTGCAAAAAAGAGCAGCAAAAAGACAAGAACGAACAGAAACTAAGAGAAAAGCGAACAGCGCTAGGAAGTTTAAGAAAACCGGTAGAGCGCTCTGCCTAACTCCCAGCCCCCGTTGTGCATCTGCTCGGAAACCTGAGTTTGCGAACCCAACAGTGCACAAGAGAAAGTGCGACACCTTAGCTCCGGTGCAGACGATGCTCGAGAACCTAAGCTTATAACTCGAGCACGCATGCGTAGAAAGAAAGAGCGACACCGTATTTTGCTTGATTCTGCTCCGTAGCCTGCTCGTTGACGTAAGTTAGGCAGTTCCGAGAGTAACCGAACAAGGAAAGTGCCTCTGCCGCGGGGGGCTTACGAGAGCAGGCTTTACCAAGTGGTCGCGCCAAGCAGTAAGTGCCTCTGCCGCAGAGGGCTTACGAGAGCAGACTTAGCCGCAAGGTGGAAAGGCCGTGTTCGTAACCCCGAGTTTAGGAACTTATCGAACCAAATACGGTAGGGAACAATCCTTAAGATTGCGGAGCCAAGAGTTCGCAAGGCCGGGCAGCCATCAAGTGTTACCAGAGAGAAAGAGGTAGTCTTCAAAAGACAAGAAGTGAAAAGGGCGCAGAGGCCGCGAGAATTCACTTAATTAATGGATTGAACTTTACATGGTGCCCGAGAGACTTGGACGAACTAAGGCGCGAAGTTTACAAAAAGCGCAGGCTAAGAAAATGTAAAAGACCTACACAAAGAACTTACGGCTGGTCGATGTTCCAAGTGCTGGTCGCCTCTCTCCCGCCCTCCATAGCCAAAGCGAACAAAGACCGGGCGAAAGGAAGAAACGACCGTGAACGGGCCCTCCCAACGAGGAGTTAACTTGTCGGCATTGGACAAGTTCTGGACACGGCGCAGTAACGAGGTCGCCGCCTTCAAAGCCCATGGTCGAACTGTTTTGGCGCTGCGTCTTGCGAAGATCTTCTTGGTAGCGCCCATTCGACTTGTGCCCGGTCGCGTGTGCCTTCGAGGAGATCGAGATCGAGGAGGCGCTTGCTCATCGTCAACTAAGTTGACCGAGCTCGTCGAGGCGTAACCGAGTACGATTTCGTGGGCGTGATGGCTTCCGCACCATAGACCAATTGGAAAGGAGTTTCGGCCGCCTACCGGCCGAAAGCGAATCGCCTGTAGGACGGAAGGAACTTCGTCGACCCAGGCTTTGTTGTGCTCACTGAGAGCAGCAAATATCCGCCGTTTAATACCCTAGACTAACTGTCCGTTAGCTCGCTCGACTGCTCCATTGCTCTGTGGATGTGCCACAGAGGCGAAACAGACCTTGGTGCCCAGCTGTTCGCAGTATTCCTGGAATAGCTCGCTTCTGAACTGGGTACCGTTATCTGTGATCAGCTTATGGGGGATCCCAAAGCGCGTGACCACGTTGCTTTTGAAAAAGCGAACAGCCGTTTTGGCGTGAAGAGACGACACAGGCTCTGCCTCAATCCACTTTGTAAAAGTGTCTATGGCAACGAGCAAGTGTGTATAGCCCTTGTACCCTTTAGGGAATGGGCCGAGCAGATCCAGACCCCATGTGGAAAAAGGCCAAGATGGGGGGATTGTTTGGAGCTCTTGGGCGGGCTTGTGTGCCTTCCGGGCGTGAAATTGGTAAGCCTTGCACTTAGTCACGATGTCCCGAGCATCTTGTATCGCAGTGGGCCAATAATAGCCCATGCGAAACTCTTTGCCGACCAAAGTTCTGAAGGAGGCGTGATTGCCACAGCACCCTCGTATGTCCCTAAGAAGGAACACACCTCCTGCTATGAGATGCACTTGGAGAGAACTCTCGAGCACCTTGACGGTAAAGGGTGCCATCCACAAGCTTGTATGGAGCAAAGACGCCTTGTAAGCCGGGAACGCCGGCTTGGTCGTCAAGGTGGTCCCATCTCGCAAGGTACCGGACAAATGGCGTTGTCCAATCCGCGACTGCCGATAACGGAGACAAAGACCACCGCCTTCGCCTCGTCCGGAGACGTGATTGAGGGCTTGTAAAGGTGCTCGACGAGCACCCCTGCCGAGCAGGTTCGCGTGAGGATCCAAACTTGGATAGCTGGTCGGCAAGGAAGTTGTCCTTCCTGGGCACGAAGAGCACTTCGAAAAATCGAAAATGCCGCCTAACTTCCTCACTTCAACCAGTATCGCGCCATTGAGTCATCGCAAAGACCGATACTCCTTGTTAACTCGATTGATGACCACCGTGAATCTCCTTCACAGCTAGCCGTTGGACACCAAGCGACTTGCACGCTTAGTCCCATGAGAGGCCTCAGACTCTGCAGCGTTGTTAGTCGCCACAAAGTGTAGTTGGATAGAATACTGGAGTTGCTCTCCTTGAGAGGAGATGAGAACAAAACCAGCCCCCGAGTTTCCAGTGCGCGAGCCATAAAAAACATGGTCCAAGAGGGTTCATCAAAGTTGCTCTTAAGCTTCCGGGATTTGGGCGGCAAGTCCATTCAAATACAAAGTCAGCTAGGACTCGTGACTTAATAGCAGTTCGGGCAGAAACAATGATCAAACTCGCTAGTTCCATTGCCCACTTAGCTATACGTCCGCTAGATTCTTTGTTCCGAGGATTTCTCCCAGAGGGAACGTGGTTTGACCAGATTTGATGCGCTCGGAAGTAGTGGCGAAGCTTCCCGAGGACATGAGCAAGGCGAGTAGCTCGACCTCGTGGTAACGCCTTTGATCCGTGAAGTACCTCGCCACGTAATAGATTGGTCATTGATGCCTTCCCTTTCGACCGGCCAAGACCAAGGCCACCGCTTGTGGCGTAACCTAGGTACAGCAGAGCCGCCGCCATGCCGCTGGGTAGTCAAGACGGAGGATTGGACAGTATTGCTTCAGATCCGGAAGGATCTATCGCTTCTTCCGCCCACTCAAACCATTGTGCTTGCGGGGCCTTAAAGAAGGGCAGCCCGCTCGCTTTGACGGAAATAAACACGCTTAGAGCAGCCATCCGCCCAAAGGAGGCTCAGACTTCCTTTACGGTAGTTGGAGCCTGCATATTTTCAATGGCCTCGATTTTTCGTGGTTGGCGAAATACCTTGCGTAACCAATAACATAATCGAGCAACATTCCGGATCGAACACCAAAGGTACACTTCTCTGGATTTAATTTTATTCGATGCCCGTGAGATTACTAAGGTCTCTGCCAGTCTTTTACATGATCTCGGAGCATACTTGTTTTTACCACTATGTCGCCGACATAGACCTCCGTGTTTTTCCCCACATTGCTCGGGAAGGTCTTCCATTGCTACCGAATGTGGCACCAAAGATTGCGCAGACCGAAAGACATGGTCGAGCAGCGTAAAGTGCGAAGGGGGTGATGAAGGCGCCTTCTCTTCATCCTCGGGAGATGCTTATTTGGTGATACCCGGAGTAAGCATCCAAAAAACTTAGAGCTGGGCATCCGCAATGATCGACCACCGGTCAATACGAGGCAAGCTGAAATTGTCCTTAGGACAAGCGGCGCTTCAGATCTGTGTGATCGACACACATCCTCCACTTGCCGCCTTTTTTCTTTACAATGACAGGGTTGGCTAACCACTCGATGTGATCAACCTCGCGGATGAACCCAAAGAAGCGGTTGCTTGCTGTCGATCTTTGATGATCCCCGCTTGAATTCAGCGACGAAGTTTCGGCGAAACAGGCTTTTTGTCCGGCCGGACAACCAGCTTTGTGCTCGATGACCTCCTTTGGGACTCCGGGCATGTCGATGGCTCCTGTGCAAACACATCTCGCATTGGCTCGGAGGAAGGCAATGAGCTCGCTTTCTATTTGGGGTCCAGATTGCCCCAAGTGAATCTATCTTGGAAGTATCGCTGCGGCACGCCGAACTTCCTTAGTTTCTCCCCGATCAAGGGAAACCCTAGGGCGTCAGACTTGGTCTGCGGAACGTCAGACCGCATGGGCTAAGCCGGTCGACCAGGCAAGGGATCGCTTATCGCAATCCGCAGCAGCTTTTGTAGTTGCCCTTGACCGTGATTACACCGTTAGGACCCGGTATCTTCACGCAATGGTAAGCGTGGTAGGACACGGCCATAAACTTACCAAGAGATGGCTCGCCCAAAATCGCGTTATGCAGCGGATGGGAAATCAACCACGCCAAAAGTGATCAACTCGTCCGGAAGTTGCTTGGGTTGCGAAGGTAATCGGCAGACAACCGCCCTAACGGCTTGACGGCTTCTCCCGGAACAATCCCGTAGAAGGGCATTGCGACTTCCTTCAGCTTAGAACGAGCAATCTGCATCTCGTCCAAGACCTTAGCGTAGCAAGTCCAAAGCGCCCCGCCGCTCACGTAGTACACGGCCAACTCTTGCGTTGTCGATGGTCGGGCGACCACCGAGGGAGCCGAGGCTTGGTCATCCCAAAGGGGCAATCCTCCCGAGAGAAGGAGATGGGGACCTCGGTCCACTTCATCGATTCAAGCTAAGGTTTTGCCTTTTCAACGCTAGGACCTCCCGAGCAGCTTCCTTGAGGTCAAGCGCCGAGAAATATAAGCGAGGAGCCGCCAAGATGACGGCGATATGGTTCACGGGCTCTTGATATTCATCATCATCTTCCCGATCACCATCGTCGGTTTGGCGCTTACGCCTTTACCGCATCACCTTGTTCGAGCAGGTGGGCATTGGGCCCTTGCCGCTGTAGAAATCTTCGAGCTTTGCAGCCAGTTCTGCGATGGCGTATGTCGTGGTCCGTAGTGTTGGTGGAATTTGCAAAATCGGTCGCCGGACCTTTCTTGCCTTGTCCGCCTCCCCGAAAGGTGCTTTTTGCCCTTGGAGTTATTGTTGGGCTATTACGCCCATCCTTGGGAGGAGGTCGCGATCTATACCAAATGATTTATATTGTTCGCATCACCTTTATTCTTCTTCTTACGGGACTTCTTGTCACCGGGGTTGCTTCTTGCTCTTCTTCTTCTCATCCACACCAGTCGGGCGGCAGCTTCGCCCTTGTCAAACGCCTTTTGTAATCAGCAGCGCTCTCACCGCGTTGGCATAGCGGTCAGCCGCCTTGGATAGGTCGTTGGCGGTCCAGGTCTCATTGATCTCGAGATCCTGGGTGAGCCGCTCGTCGCGGACTCCGTTTTTGAAGGCGCGGACAACAGATTCGTCCGAGATGTTCGGGATCGTGTTGCGGATCTTAATGAAACGCTTCACGAAGTTGCGGAGGGTCTCCCCGTTCATCTGGATCATCTGGTGCAGATCATCCTCCTTGCCCAGACGCACGTAACAGCTCTGGAAATTAGCGATCAGAGCGTCACAAAGCTGGTTCCATGAGCTGATGGAACCCTCCTGCTGATTGAGCGACCACGTCCGAGCAAAGACCTCAAGGACACGGGAGATAATTAGCCATAACGAGCTCGTCACCCCGCCGCCATGATGGCCGTGGCGTGAATGGAAAGGAATTCCTCTGCGCTACGAGTCCCATTGTACCTCTCCATGTGACCGGGCTTGAACTTTGAGGGCCACCGACACTACCAAGCTCGCCGAGAAAGCCCCCTACACCCCAAAGCATATGACCGCCACCTTCCCCGAACCTAGTCTTGAAAAGACGTTGGTCCCGCTATACGGAGGAACTCTGCTGAACGGGATGATTCACCGAGAAACTCTCTCGGGACAATCCACCACGCTCCTTCCTCGTGGTCGCGACGACGCGCTCCTCACGAGGAGACCGTCCGTGATCATCGCGCGCGCGCTTGCCCTTGTGGTCGCGATGACCACGAGGACTCGGCGAGCGATGGCGACCACGGGTAGCCTGCTCATGGACAGTGATCCTTGGACGGTGACGAAGGTCACGCGATCGATCAGAGCTGTCCGAACCATTCCGGGCAGTTTGGCTGTGCTGCCTGGAGAAGTTGTTGACTTCTCCTAGAGATTTTAGGCCTTCAGCCAAACGCTCTAGATTAGAAGCAACGGCATCGCCCATGCGGGCGAGGTCGGCCTGGTTGGTAGATCTAATCACCGAAGCCATGGCCGCAAGTCGTTCCCGACTCTGGTCTAGGGGTTCTGGGACCCCTGAGACATCCGCGTTTTGCGGCATCGAGTCCGGTTTCGCGGGAACTAATCCGGACAGAGAAACTTCGCGGAGACTTGGCGAGGGCACGCGAGGTGGAGTCGCGACGCGATCGCTTGCACCGATCGCGAACCGTGCCTGATCCGGTTGATGGAATCGTCGAGGTTGCGGCGAATGACGTCTTGTTTCGCGGCGCCCAGCCGCAGCCTCGTCTTGATGCCGAAAGCGAGTTAATCTGCCCGACCTCGCCATGCCACACCGTGCGGGATCCTCGAGAGTTCCTACATCGGCCATGTTAATGCTGCGGGGCCATGCGAAGGTATGCTAGACGGTGTCATCATTTGTGTCTCCACGGTGGAATCTACCGACATAGCCTTGGAATCGACAAATCTAAACCGTCGTAAAGATCATCGCTTCCGTAGTAAATGCCGATGGCGGAGTGCGATCGAGGCTATCTCGCCATATAGGCGAGACATACGCCTCGGATGCGAAGGTGTTCGAGACCTAACAGATCGATCTGAATCGGCAGGATGAGACATCACATCATACGAGGCGTAGCCCTCCGAAGTATCTCTGTATCGCTGATGGAGTTCGACATGCTCGATCTGCGTGTCCCCACGGACGACGCCAGCTGTCGACGGTTGAGATATCGATCTCAAGTCAACCAAGGTTCTTCAAGAAGGAGATAGGAGACACGCCGAACAACCACGAACATCAACGAACAGGAGACAGGGGTTTTTATCCTGGTTCAGGCCTCTCGGGAGAGATAATAGCCCTACGTCCAGCCTTTCTTTATATCAAAGAGAATACAAGGGGAACTCGGCGAGATCAGCAGTCTCGGCGAGTAGTATCTGAAAAATCTAACTGCTAAGGGTGTAAAAGTCAATGCCGAGGATCCTCTAAACGCCGTAGGGGCCTGTTTATATAATCTGAACAAACCGACCTACCGAGGAATATCGGGCCGGGCTAACTACGGGATAAATATTAACTCAAGTACATGCCAAATATAATCTACGGTAGATAAGGTAAGCTCCTAATCTTGGGGATCACGACTCTAATCAATCTGGGAAACCACGTCCGGGTCTTCTCGTGTCGTGCGAACTCGTTGAGTCGGACTCAAGCAGAATCCTAGGCCATTACGCGACCGTGCCCGGCCGGGAGGCTGTTCGGCAGATGCACATGGGCTCGATAGAACCTTCCAGAGCCGGGCCTGGTAGGCTTCGATTGGGCCGTCGGAGTGGGCCATGTCAATGGGCCGTAATTTAATCCCGACATAGCGATTCCATCACACAGTCCTCCTGAGCGGTGGTCTCGCCATCAAAAATCTGCCCTACGCCAAAGAAAAGTTGATTTCGATGCTGCATTGGGTCGGCTCCACCAAAGGGAAACACTCAAAGATGCAGAGGCTGAGTTGAAAGGGCTGATACAAAACGCCAACGCCCAAAACGACACCCTCCAGCAACCGAAGCGCGAGGCTGAATCGGCAAAACTTGCCGCTTCCAAGGCAGTCTCAAAGGTCAAAACCTTAGAACTGGAATTGGAGAAGGCGAGGAAAGCCGAGGAAGCCGCTCGCTCGAGCTTCGAGGCAAGCAAATCAGCGGCCAAGGAGCAGTACAGCGTGGTGAAAGCTTACGGCCTAGCAGTTTTGGACGCAAAAAAGAAAATACCGATCATACCCGGATCAGCTGAAGAAGATGCTGCAACCATCAATCGGATCCGGGATACAATATCCAATGCTGTCGCGGCTATCTATGAATTTTGCGAGTGACTGGCCTGCGAGCCAAATCTTAAACTGTTATGTGTGAATCGGTATGTTACCGATTGTTAAACAATGTTTGACCTCGCCTCTTGGGTGAAAACTGTCGGTGTAATAAATACCAGAGTGCAAAGAGTCCTGTGAAGATCAAGCGGGCCCCATGCGTCAGGCGGGCGACAAGGCCCAGGCGTGGCGGCGAGCCCTCAGCCCAAGGCGAGGGCCCCACACGTCAGGTGGGCGATCAAACCCCAGCGTGTGGGCAAGCCTCACGGCGTATCAAGCGGGCCCCACGAGTCAGGCGGGCGACAAGGCCCCCCTGTGGCGAAGCCTCGAGCGCCGGGCGAGGGCCCCACGTCGGTGGGCGATCAGACCCGGCGTGTGGCGAGCCCCACATATCAAGCTGGCCTCACGCGTCAGCGGGCGACAAGGCCCCAGGCGCTGGCGAGCCCCTCAGGGCGCCGGGCGAGGGCCCCACACGTCAGGTAGGCGATCAGACCCTAGCGTGTGGGCGAGCCCCACGGCGTATCAAGCGGGCCCCACGCGTCAGGCGGGCGACAAGGCCCCAGCGCGTGGGCGAGCCCTTAGAAGACTAGGCGAGGGCCCCGCACG
This sequence comes from Raddia guianensis, assembly GCA_036346415.1. NCBI lineage: Eukaryota > Viridiplantae > Streptophyta > Magnoliopsida > Poales > Poaceae > Raddia > Raddia guianensis. The sequence continues at coordinate 4,238,920 of CM070537.1, forward strand.
TCAGGCGGGCGACCAGGTCCCAGCGTGTGGGCGAGCTCATCAGCGCGCCGGGCGAGGGCCCCACGCACTAGGTGGGCGCGTGGGCGAGCCCCTCGGCGCGCGTAAGGCCCCCAATTGTCAAGCGGGGCACCCGTGGCAGGGAGCGTTGCGGAAGGAGTCTTCTAGGCGAAGGCTCTCCCTGCTGCGAAGGACGAGCGCATTTAATGCGACATCACGCGCGGATAGACAGCTGAAGAAATGATTACCGCTACAATGACCCATGCAGGTCTGAGCAGCTGTCACTGTGGCGCAGAAGAATTGACCGGCAGAGAGAAGGTTTGCTTGAGATGGCCGCCCGCGTCAGGAGGAGCAGGCTGGGCCCCACCCGCAACCTCACCGGTGTGACTGTCCGGGTCAGTGGCCACTTGCGAAGCACGCGAGGGCGGCGCCGCGCGGCATGGGCAGCGGCACGTTTTCGTCTCTTCTGTCGTGTCCTGTCAGTGTACTAAGAGTACTGTACTGCCTACCCCATCGGCTCTCTCCGCCAGTTCAAAGCTTGTATAAAAGGAGAGGAGAGATAGGGAAGAGGGTACGTTGCACTAGCATACGTGCATTCGAAACATTCTGTAATCACATTCCATTCAACCACAACAACAACAGAGCTAAGGCTCAGCAGGAGTAGGACTATTACCCGCGAGGGGGTCCGAACCTGGGTAATCCCCATGTGTTGCTCCTTGCTGCGTTCCAGGCTCAATCGAACTGAGCGCGGCTGATAGGCTAGCCGGATAGAAATCTGACCAGGGGTGTGATCCGCAGTGGTTGAGCGGTGAACACGCCATCAAAAACAATTAAGGCCTTCGTGCCTTTGTAACAACTCTTATTTACGCAGTCGTTTTTATCATTTGTCTATAGGCGATTCCATGGAATCGGCTTTGTTTAACAGCAGTGAGTAAAATTGCATAGTAATTAGAACTGTAGGCGATTCACTGAGAATCGGCTTTCGCTCAACAGCAAGTATTAAGAAACTATCACCTAGCCAGTACCGCCGGCCCTGGACATCTCCCGATCGTGGTGGCACCCACGGTCCGGAATGTAAAGCTAGGGCGAGTGCTGGTCGACGGATGGAGTTTTCTTAACCTCATGTCCGCCCGAGTCGCCAAGGCGCTCCAGATCCAAAGCGGCAGAGCTTCGCCGACACTCCGTTCTTGACATCACGCCGAGGGTGAGTCGCGTCCCGGCGCGTCGACCTCCCGGTGACGTTCGAGGCTCGACAATTTCCGCACCGAGATGCTCGAGTTGAGTGGCGGACTTCGACCTCCCGCATAACGCCATCTTGGGTATGCGGCGTGACCAAGTTCATGGCGGTTTGCCACTATGCGTACATGGTGGTGAAGATCCCGGCCAGCCGCCCCATCGTCTTGAAAGTGGATCGCCGGGGCGCCCGCTGCGACAAGGACGCTCGCTTTGGCGGGAAGCGTCGGCACCGAAGGCCGAGGCCGACTCTGGAGCTCCTTCGGCGAACCCGTGCCTCCCGGTTCGGTCGCGGAGGTTAAGGCGATCTCCACGAGTGAGTCGAGACCGGCGAACCGTTAGGGTGGCGCCTCTCTCGCGCCAAATAGGAAGGCGCTCGTCTCCTTCCTCGATCCTAACGAGCGTGTTTGCGTGGCAACCGTCCGACATGGTGGGGTCCTCGGGGAGGTGATTGAGCATAAATTGGCGGCGTTCCCGCCGCGACCGTCATCTGAAGGTCCGGAAGCGATCGGTGGAAGCGCCGGAAGTTATCCGCCAGAGGTGGACAAGCTCTTGAGGCGGGTCGTTCGCGGCGTCGCCCATCGGTGGCTCGCGAACCCGTCCTCGTCAAGAAATCCAACAGGCGGTGGAGGATGTGCGTGGACTTCACCGACCTCAACAAGGCATGCCCGAAGGATCCGTACCCGCTGTCCCGCATTGATCTCATCGTCGATTCTACAGCGGTGCGGCGGTATGCTACGGATGCGTGCTCGGGTACCACCAGTTAGCATGGCCGAAGAAGATGAAGACAAGAGCGCTTTCGTGACTCCCATGGGCGTCTACTGCTATACAAGGATGGCGTTCGGTTTAAAGAATGCGGGCCCAACCTATCAGAGGGTCATGCATATCGCTCACCGCCCCATCTACTACGTCAGCAAAGAATGCTGGCAGAACCTGGAGGTGTACGTCGACGACCTGGTGGTGAAGTCCAAGAAGGCGGAGGAGTTGATCGGCGACCTGGAAGAAACCTTTGCCAACTTAAGGAAGTGCTGCATCAAGCTCAACCCTGAGAAGTGCGTATTCGCCATTCCGTCGGGCAAGCTGCTAGGCTTCCTCGTCTCCCAGAGGGGGATTGAGGCGAACCCGGACAAGATCGCAGCGATCGAGAACACGAAGCCCCCGACGCGACTTCGGCAGATGCAGTGCTTAGTGGGCTGCTTGACCTCCCTGGGCCACTTTATAGCTCGCCTGGGGGATAAAAGTCTCCCGCTACTCAAGCTCCTGAAGAAGACCAACCAGTTCGAGTGGACGGCGGAAGTGCAGGAGGCGTTCGATGGGCTGAAGAAGTATCTCACTTCCCCGCCCGTGCTGGTCGCCCCGGACCCGGGCGAGCCGCTGATCCTTTATGTCGCGGCAAACCCTCAGGTGGTCAGCGCGGTGCTGGTGGCGGAAAGAGAAGGTGTTCAGCGCCCCATCTACTACGTCAGCAAAGTCCTCCACGACGCCGAGACAAGGTACTCGCAGCACCAGAAGATGCTCTACGCCGTGTTGACGGCGTCCCGGAAGCTGCGTCACTACTTTCAGGGGCGAGAGATCACCATCTTGACCAAGTACCCCTTGCGGGAGATCCTCTTCAACCGCGAGGCGACGGGCCGCATCGCCAAATAGGCCATGGAGCTGGCGGAGTTCGACCTCAAATTCGCTCCCCGAACGGCCATCAAAGGGCAAGCTCTGGCGGAGTTCGTCAGCGAGTGGACTCCGGCGGACGCAGAAGCTGAAGACGTCCCAGTCCCCTCGCCGTGGACTCTCTTCTTGACAGTTCGTTCCGCTTGAGGGGCTGGGCGGTGTCGTTCGGTGTCTTCCACCGGTGACATTATCCGGCACACAGTGGTCTTTGAGTTCAGCGCTACCAACAACGTCGCCAAGTATGAAGGATTACTCATGGGGCTCGGGGTGGCTTGGACCTGGGCATTCGGGATTTGCAAAGTAAAGGGCGACTCTCTTGGTCATCAACGGCGAAAAGGATTTCACCCGCTCGGATCCCGTCATGGCGGCCTACAGCGGTCGCGCGGTTGGAGCGGCACTTCGAGGGTTTGGGCTTCAGCGCCGTCCTCGCCGCGACAACTATATGGCGGACGAAATCGCCCCAGATTGCCTCGTCAAAGGCACTGTTCGGTGGGGTTTTTGAAGAAAGACTCACGCGGCCGTCGTCGCAGCCCCAATCTGGCGGGGGCGGCGCTTTCCACGCAGCTCCACATCCGGAGGAGGCGTCACCAATCCTGCTGCAGCTCCACAGTTTGGAGGGAGGAGGGAAGAAATCTTTGAGGCGGTTGAGGCGGAAATGCCGGGCCAGCAGCGAGTCGTCGGCGACAATGTATAGAACGTCGTCACGCTCGTCCGGAAGGTCGATGGATGGATCGGATCCTAGCCTACCGCGGAACGGAGTGATCCCCGGCGATGACGCGTCGGTGAGAAGATAGCGCGCAAGGCCAAGCGCTACATACAGTAGGTGGGGACTGTATCGCCCGAGCGCAAATGGGGTTCTCTGAAGTCGTCCACTCGAAGCGGGAGTGCAATTCTCTCGAGATCTATGGAGGCATGTGGGGAGCCATTGAGAAGCCGGGCGTTGGTTGGGAAAGCTTTCCGCCACGGCTTCTATTGGCCTACTGCCCTCCAGGATGCCTTCGAGCTAGTGAGGAGATGCGAAGCGTGCCAATTTCATGCTAAGCGAGATCCACCGACCGCCTAGGCGCTGCAAACCATTCCGCTCTCTGACCGTTCGCGATGCAGAAATTTGAACATCTGAGCCCGTTCCATGGGGCGACCGGAGATTACACACATCTGTTCGTCGCCGTCGACAAGTTCACCAAATGGGTGGAGGCATCGCCCGTCCCGGCGATCACGTCCGCCATCGCCATAAAGTTCATGAAGAGCATCTTTGTCCGTTCGGTATGCCAATGAGATCATCACCGACAACGGCGCGCATTCAAGAGCGCCGATTTCCAAGACTCGTGCGAAGAGCCGGGTACCAAGTTGCTTTGATTCCGTTGCACATCCGAAGAGCAATGGGCAAGTGGAAGCGAACAAATCGAAGTACTCGAGGACTCAAGACAAGGGCTTTCGACCGTGCGGAGAAGCGCGGCAATGCGCGCCGGAAGAAGTCCCTACCATATTGTGGGCGCCGCGACAACTCCCATGCCACGGCGGACCCCTTCTTCTGGTGTATGGCTCGAGCGGTGCTCCCATCGAGCTCGCCTTTGGGTCCCCAAGGGTGGCGGCGTTCAGCGAAGAAGAGACCCGACCGCGTCGGGATGAAGTAAATCTCTGGAGGAGATCGAGAGATGCAGGCGGCGATCCGGGCGCCAGGTATCAGCGAACCTTCGCCGTTATCAAGCAAGGCGGGTGTGTGCGAGAACAACGGCGGTGGGCGACCTGGTTCTGCATAAAATCCAAGCGCAAAGTGGCGCAACAAACTGTCTCCCCTGTGGGAGGGCCCCTTCAAGGTGGTCTCAGTCTCCCGCCCAGGCTCAGCCAGGCTCGCATTCGAGGATGGTCACGAGTTGGTGAACACTTGGAACGTCGAGCAACTGAGGAAGTTTTACCCGTAGGTAGCTGTTCCAGGAGCTTTTTTGGCCTTCCTTTGGAGCCGAGCGGCGAGGTCTTCCTCCTTCCCCGCTGGTCTCGGGGGCTGCATTGTACAAAGCCATCTTCAATAAAAAGATAAGTTCTGTCTCTCTGTGGGCATCTGTTCTTTTTCGCCTAAAGTCCGCTAGAAAACATTACATTGAAAGTCGGTAGCGAAAAAAATACTTAAAACTGAAGGCCCTTAGTGCAAGCGAGCAACGCTGAACTTGCGGTTTGGCGAGGCGAGGCGGATGGAAGGCGGTTCTAGCTTTGGTGTGTCGGCTCGGTTCGGGCAATGCGCCAACGGCGGCACCGGCGTCTAGACCACTTCCGGAAGCTAAGCTCTCGCCACGCAACGTTTAAGGTCGGTTCGCCGAGAGGCCGTAAGGGTTGAAGTAACCTGATGCCTAAGGAAAAAGCACTCACTTGCGCAGAGCGTTACGCCTAGAGCTTTTTGGCGATCAGTTGTTTAGCCTCAAGAAGTCTGTTAGAAGGCATTCTATCGAAAGCTGGTAGCGAAAGTACTTAATGCTGATGGCCCCTTAATTGCAAGAGCGAACGCTTGAACTTGCGGTTGGGCGAGGCGACGCGGATGGAAGGCGGGTTCTAGCCTGGTGTGTCGGCTCGGTCTGGGCAATGCGCCAACGGCAGCACCGGCGTCTAGACCACTTCCGAAAGCTAAGCTCTCGCCACGCAACGTTTAAGGTCGGTTTGCCGAGAGGCCGTAAGGGTTGAAGTAACCTGATGCCTAAGGAAAAAGCGCTCACTTTCAATGGAACGCTCTGTCTAAACCTCTTAGCGTGCAGGCGCCCCTTTTCTTTTCGTAAGTTAGAGTTTGCGCGAAATTTGATCGAGACTCATGGCAAAAGGGCAAAAAGTCTGCATTAACAGGATATGTACAGGATAAAAACAAGATGAGGGAGTTCATCTACTCCTCGTCATCATCTCCGTCGCCCTCTGCTGGAGCAGCGCCGCCCATCATCGAGACACGGCTGGCGGCGAGCTCGACCCGGGACTCTTCGATCCAGTCCAGCTAGCGCGAAGGCTCCCTGGTGACGGCGCCTAGGTCGAACGCGGCTTTCTGGGCGAGGCAGTTGCCCAGGATGAACCGCGCCGCTTCGAGAGCGCCGTGGCGACCATCTTCGATCGACCGCGCCCGCATCAGCACCGGCAGCTCATGCAAGGCGTCGGCGGCTTCGCCTGGCGCCCGGCATCTTCTTGCCGCCGTTCTCCGGCGGGGAGTATGGTGGCGCCAGCGGATACAAGACATCCCGGAAGTTGTGGTAGGCGGCGCGCAGCATGTCGGCGAAGCACCGGCGCTTCGGTGTGCTCGGTAGCGGAGATCCTCGGCGTCCTTAGCGGCCGAGGCGGCGGCGGCTGCGCCGTCGCAGTTCGCGGATCGCCGCCTCCCTCGCGCCTTCGCCTCCTCAAGCGCCGCGCTGCAGCTTCGCCGGCTTGCTCCGCCTAGGCCAGAGCACTTTCCCGCGCCGCCCAGGTATGCACGAGGGCGCGGAGCGCTTCAGCAGAGCGTCCGATGTCAGCGGCGACGGCGCTCACGGCGTTGGCGTCAGCAGCGGCAACGGCCGGAGGTTCCCCCAGCCTCGTCTCCGGCGCGATCTCCGCGGCGGGTGGCCTCGTCTCCGTCGAAGGAGCCGCGGGAGAGCTGGGGCTGGCGGATTGTGTGGGATGGAGCTCGAGGCGCCAGCATCCGCTCTATCCAGCGAAGATGAACAGAGGCAGGGTTCAGGTATGCGAAAACATGCAGCATGCTAACCCTAACGCAAAATGTACGTAAGTGCAGAAGAAGCCAACCTGAAGCGGCGCGCCTCGAAAGCGAAGGCTGAAGGGGGCAGCCTCAAGCCGCTTGGTTGTGGAGGCGCTGGCGGCGATCATGATCGGCGCCGTCGCGTCACGACGCAGCATTGGCGCGGTGGCGCCGCTCAGCGGCGGAGGATGGCGCGGCGCGGGAGCGTCGGCAAAGAAATGCCGCGCGCAGAAGCGCCGGCGCAGAGGGAGCAGAAGAAACTGGCGCAGGCGGCGCCAGTTCCGGAAGAGTTGCCGCACTTTCGCCCGGTGGCGGAGCGGCGGCGTCAGCAGCAGGGCCCCCAGTGGAGGGGGCCAGAGGAGGCGGCGGAAGCTCAGGGCTTGAAGGGCGGGCTCGCTTTGGGCTCACCCATCCCTCCTCATCATCGTCATCGACAAGGATGAGGCGGCGCTTCCCGAGAGCATCGGAGTCGGCCGCCACGGCAGGCGGCGGCGACGCAGGAGCGTGGCGGTTGCCGGAGGCGGATCGCGGATCTGTAGTGGTCCCCGGGCCACTTGGACCACGGGACCGGAGACCTCCATGGGGGGCAGCGTGCGCAAGTGCTGGTTGCGCTCCCGTGGATCCCAGTCACAGAGGGGGCGGATGCTCGCAGGCGGCGAAGTGTCGCCGGACGGAGCGGACAGAAGTCCCACCACCACCGCCGAACACGTCGTTCAGCACGTTCCTCGGGGCCGGGTGAACAAGAAAGAAAATCGCGAGTTGGCAAAGAGACAAGGGACAAGCAAGAGGCGTACCAAAAAGACAAGGGACCCAAAAAAAGAGAGTGAAAGAGCACTCACCTCTAGGGGCGAGCGGACCTCGCTGCTGCCGCCATAGTACAGCAAGACGGGACGTGTCCTCATTCGGAGCGGGCATAGGCGGCGCCGCAAAAAATCTGCCGCAACGTGGGTTCCGGTGAGCCCGTTGCGGCGGAGCTCAGCGATGCGTCCCAGCATCACGTCCAGTTCCGCCGAGTCGTCGGGCATAGATCCCCAGCTGGCGAGGGGTTCCGCGGGACCCTCGGGGAGAGCGAGATCGTCGCAGCCGCTGGAGTCTTCTGCGTACAGCCAATAGCGCGGCCAGTCCTTCCAGTTGGACTTGACCGCGACCGGGATGAAGGCGGTGGCGTCGCGGAGCGTGAAGTAGCGCTTCAATGGCCCGCCGAGGCGGCCGCCATGCAGCGTGAAGAGCCGGCGCCAGAGCAGGAGGTTCGGCATCGTCCCCACGAACATCTCGCAGAGGTGGACGAACATGGTTAGGGCCACCATGGAATTGGGAGGAAGGTGCGCCGCCTGGATCTCGTAGAAGGCGAGCACCCCCAAGAAGAACTCGGAGTATGGCGGGGCGAGCCCGCCAAAGACCGCCAGTGAAGGTCACGATCTCTCCGTCGCGAGGGCGCAGCGATGGTGCCACAATGAACCGGGCGGAGGATGGCGGCACGAACACTTGAAGCCGCGTCACCATGTCTTCGTCGGTGGCGGAGGCAGGCAAGGCTGGCCCAGATGATGGCGTGTCCTCGCGGCGACCCTTGCTGCGTTTGGGCGCCATGGAAAACGACGGAAGAATCGGCGAAAAAAGAAGGTGGCGGCGGCGAAGAGGGCTCTGTGGCAGCGGAGAAGAAGGTGAAAGGCAGTTTGAGGACTTAGCGTGCGGAAGGATTGGTCGCGGCGCCAAGAGAAGTATTTATAAGCAAGGCGCGTGAGGGCGACGGTTTGGATTCCGGGCCCACGCGCGCACGCCATCATTGCCCCGCTGCTTTGATTTCCCTCGGCGGCGCGGTTACCCAAGGAAGATCGTCGCAGATGGAGAATCGGCGTCTGGCGGCCGCGAGGTGGGCCCCACGATTCGCCTCCGCCGACAAGAAACGGAAAAAGTGCCTGTGGACGGTTCACGATCATGGTGGACCCGGCTCTTGTCGGTGTAATAAATACCAGGTGCAAAGAGTCCCGTGAAGATCAGCGGGCCCCACGCGTCGGTGGGCGACAAGGCCCGGTAGCGTGGCGAGCCCCTCAGTATGCCGGGCGAGGCCCCACACGTCGGTGGGCGATCGAGACCTAGCGTGTGGGCGAGCCCCACGGCGTATCAAGCGGGCCCCACGCGTCAGGCGGGCGACAAGGCCCCAGCGCGTGGGCGAGCCCCTCAGGGCGCCGGGCGAGGGCCCCACACGCCAGTGGCGATCGAACCCAGCGTGGGGGCGAGACCCACTACATCAGCGAACCCACGCGTCGGCGGGCGACAAGGCCCCAACACGTGGCGAAACCCTCAGGCGCCGGCGAGGGCCCCACACGTCGGTGGCGATCGAACCCAGCAGGTGGGCGAGCCCCACGGCGATCAAGCTGGCCCCACGAGTCAGCGGACGACAAGGCCCCAGCGTGGCGGCAGCCTCAGGCGCCGGCGAGGGCCCCACACGCCGGTGGCGATCAGACCCAGCGTGGTGGGCGAGCCCCACGTATCAAGCGGGCCCCACGCGTCGAGCGGCGACAAGGCCCCAGCGTGTGGGCGAGCCCTTAGAAGACTAGGCGAGGCCCGCGCCGTCAGCGGGCGACTGTGTCCCAACATGTGGCGAAGCCCATCAACAGCCGGACGAGGCCCCACGCACGGTGGGCGCGTGGCGAGCCCCTACAAGCATAAGGCCCCCATCGCAGCGGGGCCCCTGGCGAGGCGTTGCGGAAGGAGTCTTCTAGGCGAAGGCTCTCCTTGCTGCGAAGGACGAGCGCATTTAATGCGACATCATGCGCGGATAGACAGCTGAAGAAATGATTACCTTCTGATGACCCTGCAGGTCTCGAGCAAAATTATCACTTGTGGCGCAGAAGAATTGACCGGCAGAGAGAAGGTTTGCTTGAGATGGCCACCCGCGTCAGGAGGAGCAGGCTGGGCCCCACCCGCAACCTCACCGGTGTGACTGTGCGGGTCGGTGGCCACTTGGCGGCACGCGAGGGCGCGCCCATGCATGGGCAATGCACGCGTTTTCGTCTCTTCGTCGTGTCTGTCGGTGTACTAAGAGTATCTTGTCGCCTACCCCTCGGCTCTCTCGCCAGCTTCAAAGCTTGTATAAAAGGAGAGGAGAGAGAGGGAAGAGGGTACGTTGCACTAGCATACGTGCATTCGAAACATTCTGTAAACACATTTCATTCAACCACAACAACAAGAGAGCTAAGGCTCAGCAAGAGTAGGACTATTACCCGCGAGGGGGTCCGAACCTGGGTAATCCCCGTGTGTTGCTCCTTGTCGCGTTCGAGCTCAATCGAATCGAAAGGCTTGGTGATAGGCTAGCCGGATAGAAATCTGACCAGGGGTGTGATCCGCAGTGGTTGAGCGGTGAACACGCCGTCAAAAACAATTAAGGCCTTCGTGCCTTTCTAACAACTCTTATTTACGCAGTCGTTTTTATCATTTGTCTATAGGCGATTCCATGGAATCGGCTTTGTTTAACAGCAGTGAGTAAAATTGCATAGTAATTAGAACTGTAGGCGATTCACTGAGAATCGGCTTTCGCTCAACGGCAAGTATTAAGAAACTATCACCCACGCGCCAAGTATGAAACGATTTTTTGAACTATAGGCGATTCGCAGAATCGGCTTTTACAAACCCTATCTCAAGCTCCAACCCAAACGCTAGGATAATACTTTTTCTAATACTTGGCGTTAATTGCTTTACCGAAAACTTCCCCTTCAAGTGTCTCCAAGATATACGCATTTCCAGGAATAATCCGATTGATCTTGAATGGCCCTTCCCAATTCGGAGACCACTTTCCGAACTTAGGAACCCTAGAGCCAATCGGTAAAAATGTCTTCCATACGAGCTCTCGTACTTCAAAAGTTTTCGGCACAACTTTCTTGTTATAATGTCTGGCAACTCTTTGCTTATCACGCTCAATATGTTCTAGAGCCCTTGACCGAACTGCCACCAGGTCATCCAGCTTATCCAACATCAATCTATTGTAATCATCGGCTTTTACGTTATTTTGTTCTTCTATCCTCGTAGATCCGATATGATTGTTTCGACCGGCAAAACAGCCTCTTGACCATACACCAGCTCAAATGGCGACACCTTCATATCTCCATGCTTAGCAATCCGATATGCCCATAGCGCATCCGCCAAAGTATTATGCCAAACCCGCGGCCTTTCATCGATTTTTCGCTTGATCAACTTTATAGCACTTTTGTTTGAAGATTCTGCTTGGCCGTTGGCTTGAGCATAATATGGCGAAGAATTAATCGTTGTGATTCCCAAGCTTCGAGCATAATCTTCAAATGCTTCCGACATAAATACCGATCCTTGATCAGTAGTAATCGTCTGAGGAATTCTAAATCGGTATATTATATGTTCTCTAACAAATTCGATCGCTTCAGTAGCAGTTACCTTCTTCAATGGTACAGCTTCAACCCACTTAGTGAAATAGTCCGTCGCTACCAAAATATACCGATGCCCCTTGGATGAGGAGGGAAATATTTCACCGATCATATCAATCCCCCATCCCCTGAAAGGCCACGGCTTCACGATCGGATGCAAAATTGATGCAGGCGCATGTTGGATATTCCCAAATTTCTGACAGTCTTTGCAGCCCTTATAATATTTGAAGCAATCTTCCACCATTGTTGGCCTAAAATATCCCACACGCTTCAACATCCATCTCATTTTATAGGCCGATTGATGAGTTCCACACAAACCCTCATGAACTTCTCCGATTGCAATTTTAGCTTCCTCTTCACTCAAGCACCTAAGCAGTAAACCATCAAAACTCCGATAGTACAGCTTATCACTGATCAACACATACCTCTGAGCCTTTCTTTTAAGCTTCCTATCGGCTCTACCCTGAGGATCTTTAAGATAACCGATAATCTCATCCTGCCATCCAATCGGAACTTCACGTGCAATTGGAACAATTTCTAACTCCATGATCGGCAATTTATAACCCGATGCTTCCTGAGCTAAATCATTGGCTTCACAATTCTGTTCCGTCGGAATATGACGTATTGCGAACATACTGAAATATTTGGCCAAATCAGAAACTCTATCCAGATATTGCCGAAGCAGGTCACTGTAACAATCATATTTACCGATCATCTGATACACCACCAATTGTGAGTCTCCGAATACTTCCACAGCGATAGCACCAGCTTGAATTAACCACTCCAATCCTCGGATCAACGCTTCGTACTCCACCTGATTGTTGGTCAATCCAAAATCTACTGTAACACAGAATCGGTAAGGAACACCGCCAGGGGAGACAATGAAAATACCCATTCCACATCCCTTCTCACACACCGATCCATCGAAGACATTACCCAGGGTAAAAGCATCGACAAATTAACATCTTGATTATGAGTGATGAAATCGGCTAAAACCTGGCCCTTGACAGCCTTCGGAGACTCATATGTCAGGTCAAACTCGATGAGAGTATATGCCCACTTCCCAAGACGTCCTTTGATTATCGGGGCGTTAAGCATGTATTTGACCACATCGGTTTGACATACTACTTTGCATTCAGCAACCAGCAAATAATGCCTCAACTTAGTACATGCAAAGTATAGACAAAGGCAATACCTTTCCACCACCGTGTATCGGGTCTCTGGATCCAAAAGCTTTCTGCTTAAATAGAAAATGGCATGCTCCTTACCATCGATTTCCTGGACCAGTACTGCCCCTAGTGTTTTATCCGATACCGACAGATATAATTTAAACGGCAAACTTTCTTTCGGAGCAACCAGAACAGGTGGATTAACCAGATACTCTTTAATATTATCAAACGCCTTTTGCTGCTCTGGGGCCCAAACAAACTTATCGGCATTTTTCAACTTGAGCAATGGGGAAAACGGGATAATCCTTTCCGATAAGTTCGAAATAAACCTTCTCAAATAATTAATTTTCCCGATAAGCTCTTGTAGACGAACCTTTGAATCGGGAGGTTTCGTATTCAGGATTGCCTTAACTCTATCAGGATGGACTTCAATTCCTCTCTGATGTACCATGAAACCCTGGAATTTGCCGGCCGATACTCCGAAAGCACATTTCTTCGGATTCATTCTCATACCATATTTTCGAAACCGATCCAACACGGTCACGATATCAGCCAAGTGTTGCTCTTCCTCCTGAGATTTAATTACCATGTCGTCAATGTAGATCTCAACCAATTTACCGATTAGATCATGGCAAATTAAGTTCATCCCTCTCTGATAAGTAGCTCCGGCGCTGATCAGCCCAAAGGTCATGACAACCCACTCAAACAAGCCGATAGCTCCAGGACATCTAAACGCAGTCTTGTTGACATCTTCCTCGACCATAAAGATCTGATTGTAACCAGCATTGCCATCCAAAAAACTGATAATCCGATTGCTTGAAGCGGCATCGATCAGACGATCGGCAATCGGCATCGGATATTCATCTTTATACGTTGCTTTGTTTAAGTCGCGAAAATCGATGCATACCCGAATTTTATCAGAATCCTTTTTACCAACTGGTACTATATTAGAAATCCAATCGGCATACTTGCATGGCCGAATAAACTTTGCATCTAACAATCTCTGAATTTCAGCCTTCACTTGATCGTAAATTTTCCAATTGATTCTTCTTGATGATTGCTTTACTGGCCGAAACCCAGGCTTCATCTTAATCTTGTGCTCAACTATGGATCGGTCTAAACCAGGCATTTCATGATATTCCCAAGCGAAACAAACAACCCAATCCTTAAGTATCTGGATAAGCCGATCCTTATATTCCTGCGGCAACTTTTTACTGATGTAAGTGGGCCTCTCTTTACCATCGGTTCCAATATCGATCTTTTCAAGTTCATCAGCCGATATGAAACCCTGGCCCATCTTATACTCAATGCCCTCTAGAGCCGCGGTTCCAAGAAAAAACCCTCACATCCTTGGGTTACCGATTGCCCTTCCAGAGCGTCGGTTTGAACCCCAATTTACTAACACTGAGGAAATCACAACCCTCTAAGGGTTTTCCCGATAGTGCTTCAAGATTATGGTGTATATCAGCACAATCGGTTTCAGCGGTCAGAGATTCTCCTCTCACCACTTCTATTTGATCGCCAATCCACTGAATTAGAATTTGATGCAATGTCGATGGAATGCAGCAATTGGCGTGTATCCAATCTCTCCTCAACGCTGTCGGGATTGTCTTGCTTCCTATAGTAAGTTCTACGACCAAAGCTCCCTTCGCTTCGGTCGGATTTCCATTGAAGTCACTCAAAACCATGTTGGTCTTGACCAAGTCCTCTGTAGATTTTCCGATTTTGCGGTAGACAGAATATGGCATCAGATTTACGGTCGCTCCACTGTCCACCATCATTCTAGAAATCGGTTTGCCATTCATATACCCCATGATAAACAATGGCTTAAGATGCAATCGGGAATTCTCTGGTTTCTTAAATATGGCGTCTTCGGCTCCGACCACTAATTATGCAGCAGCCTCCTCATAATCATTCATGAATTCCCGAGGCAGCACGCAGACCATGTTAGTGGCAATCGACACTTCATCGGCATCTTTTTCAATAATGACAGCCGATCGCAGCTTGGGCCTCCACTCCTGCTTGCCCCTAGCTGGCTTCATCGGCTTTACCTTCTCGAAAAGAGCATCTCTGAACTTCTCGGCCTCCGCTTCCTTAGCTTCGGCGTGCCTCATACGCTGCAGGAGCCGTTTCTGAGACTTCGTGATTCCGCTCGGGCACCACTGCGGCAGCGGCACCTTAGGAGGCCGATGTACATCGATAACTTTATCTAATGTAACATTATCGGCTTCATCATTAGGGAACACTAGCCGATCTTTTACCGATCTTCTCTTGGGAGGAATAAAGGCGTGATTTATCGGGCAATTTTCCAGAGTGGGTAAGGACATCCTCTCTTCCCAGCAGTACCGGAAAAAAGGGCAATCCCAATGCTCCATCTCCCAGTCTTGATCATTCGTCTGCCTTTGAACAACCTCTGAAATATCCGATTTAACGCTCTGGCGAGGCGTCTCCCTGGCCATTCGGTCATACTTTTCTAACAGCTGGTCGAAGGTCGGCTTCGGCCTGGCAGAACGAATCGGATTACGATCATGTTCGCGAACCACCTCGCGCCACTCGCCGGTCCTTCTAGCACCTCGCCGGCCTGAGGATCGGAATTGTAATTCCGGCTTCTCCACCACCACGATCCTTTTAGACCCGACGAGTACCTTGAACCGATTGGAGCTTTCGGGCTCATCAGCTTTTCGCTTCGCGTCCACCATCCCGACAAAACCGACAGGGAATGGCTCCGTGTCGATCTGGGAGTTTTTACTTTGATAGCGAAGTTGGCCACTTTCAATCGCCTTCTGTACTATTTGCTTGAATACATTGCACTCGTTAGTGGCGTGTGAGTAGGAGTTGTGCCACTTCAGCTCTTCCAGGGGAGGAATTACATGACCCTGCTTTAGCCGAATCTGCTTCTCTTGCAATAGATGATCGAAAATTCGATCACACTTGGACGTATCGAAAGAATATTTGCTTTTCTCGGCACCCTTCGGCTTTATCCATCCCAGTTAAAATTCTTTCTTGTTACTCACCCAATTAGCCACGTAGGCACCCGTACCTTCGTCATTGGAGTCATCGGATTCTTCATCTTCATCGGCGTCAACCACATTGATCGCTTTCTCTTTACCCTTGTTATTATTGTTGTTCCGATACTCCCTTTGACCTGGGTAAGAGTTATCAGAGAATCGGCTTTCATAAAGCGCAATTTTATGTGCCAGATGTGATACATCAGCAAACTCTTGGTTGCCCACCTTCTTTTGGTTGACAGGTAACAGACCCTTAAAAGCCAATTCCGCCAGCTCGTTGTCAGGCAGAGAAAGGTTATAACATCGGTTTCTCACCTCCCGGAACCGGCGCAGATAGTCATTTACTGATTCACCGAATTTCTGTTTGATCATCATTATATCGGTAATCCTTGCCTCGTTCTCCCCGGAATAAAAGTATTCATGGAATTTCTTTTCCAGATCGGCGAGATGTTATCTTGCTCGCGAAGTGACGTGAACCAATTAAAAGCCGATCCCGATAAGGACAACGGGAATAATCGGCATTTCAGTGTATCCTTCGAAGCAGCCTCCCCACACAGCGCAAGAAATCTAGCAATATGCTCGCGTGTGGAAGTGTTATCGCTCCCGCTGAATTTGGCATTAGCGAAATCGGGAACTCGATACTTGTGAGGATACTCCGTCTCATTGAAAGCCGATGGGTACGACATAGTATAGTGAGGCGCAATTTTAGGGGTGTTGAACCCGCACTGTTTCATCATGTTGTAGACCAGGTTCTTTGTCATCTCTTCAAGGTTTTCATTCACCCCACGATTCATCGGCTGATAGATTGGATCTGGGATCGGAACCATAGCCTGATGATTGGGTATCGCCTGAATCGGAGTTGGATTAACGACCAGCGGGGGACTCAATTGGGAAGACCCAGCGTTTGATGCCCCTGGCTGAGCATATGCTGGATATTGGCCCCCTGGATGCACCCCTTGAGTGATATTCCGATTCATCTAGTGGGTTTGGCCAGTCATCATGTTATGAAACGCAGCATTTGCCCCCTCCTGGACGATCCGCCCTAGAACCGATGATTGATCAAGCATCGATCGATGTGTAGCCGTTGACTGATCCCTAACCGGAAAAAATCGCCCGTGAGCAACGGATCTCCGATGGATGTCTTCGTAACTTGGCCACTGCGTGTCTTTCGATATCCAGTGAGCATTCTTTTTTTGTTTTCTTCATGAATTTCTGCGAGCCTATCTTCAACTTCTTTCTTTCGATCTGGGCTCCATTCGTCGAACGTCACCGCTTCAGCGGCGTGGTTGAGCGCCTCCAGGACCGCTTCAGTATCGGTGCGCGTCATCTTGTCGGTGTTGATCTTGGTCCCACCGGGCGTGCCAAAAAGTATGTTGACACGAAAAGTTATCTTCTCGCGAACACATGTGCCGAAGCGTCAACTCTGGGGTTGTGTCGCAACGAGAAAACTAAGCGTGCCAGTCAATTTGACCTGTAAATTGACAAGGAGGAAATCATCAGTAATATAGCCCTAATCGGCTTTTGAGATAGCCAGATCAGGTTTCTATAATCGGTTTTGGGATATCCGATTATTGGATCTATCGGTTTAAGATCCGATAGAGCAAATAAACATATAACGATAAACAAATCTGAATGTTGTACTTCTTTTTGGTATTTTTTATAATACATTAGCAATAAACCTTCGTATCAGTGCATCAGATTAAACCAAGAAATAGATCAAATAGATTGGTCAGGCCAAGACAGTATTCAAATCCAAGTCTAGATATAAGCTAATAAATTGGTTTACAGATTTAAAGACTAATATTGATAGATGCAGTGCCAATCGGCAAACGTTTACAGATGCGAGATCCTAAACCAGGCATGCACAAGATCGATTCAACGAGACAGTTGCATACATCAAATTCAGGAAGAAGCATATGAAACATCCGATAATCGGCATTACAGGATAAACACATATTACAGATCGATTAAACCGAGACAGTGCAATATACGAGGACACATCAAAGATCGGGAAATCCCGAGACAGTCTGACATGCTTTGTATACATGAGATCAATATGATGCAGCCACGCATACGGGTTACAAGGAGAGAATCGATTATCCCATCGAGATAGCTCTACCTGCGAGTTGAAGCCTTTCGACGAGGTCGATCGAATTCGAGAGAAAGTTTTTATGTATTGAGTTGTAGATGATTTTCTATCAAGGCCTAAAGACCTATTTATAGTGTTACAAAGTCGATACCGATACGACCTAATTTATCGCGACGCGCTTCTGATCAAATCGTATTTCTTCCAAAGTCTTGTATCCATCGGCTTGTCTGATATACTCATCTTTGCCGATAAAGCCCATTTCCGATTTGGCCCAATAATTCCAACATATTTGGCCTTTTCTGAACATCCGATTTTCTGCCAAATTTGGGTGTCAACAGTAGCACAGCTGTGCTCGGGTTGTGGTGTCGCCTTCGGCTTCTCCTCTGGCGAGAAGTTCAGTTGTTGCGCGTGCACCAGTGAGTAGTTCAAGTTTCGGCCAAACGTTGGCTTGCCAGAAGTACTCTTAGAAAGTTTTGGAGCCGGTGGGTCGCTAGCAACAATCTCGTAGATTGACGGGATAGAGTTAGGGGTGTTTGGTTCAGCCATGGTGGTGGTGAAAAGTTGCAAGGTGAAAGATGAGAGGAGGAAGATGAAGGAAGTGCCAAGAACGGTTCTTCCCGTCGCTTTTCAAACGAGGTGGGACGTTCAGTTGCTACAAGATAGGAAGATACGCTCCTCTTTCAATTTTTTTGAATTTGGACGCAACGAGACCCCCGGCCGATCTGACCTAGACTGGTCGACCTGACTGGGTTGGCCGGCCTGCCCGTGGCCAGGCTCAGGTCCCCTCTTCCTAGGATCACTCACACACTAGGCCTAATGCCTAGTTTCACTGTTTATTTGTGTTTGAAAGGAAATTTTTATTTAATTGCTCTTTTTTTGTCGGTCGGAGCTAGACAGCACGCAGAAAATCAATTTTCAAAGAACTCGAGGACGTCAATGTCCTCAACCACGGGCATTTCGGGTTCGAGAAAGATTTTTAAACGCTTCCCTTTACTTTGAAAACTTTGGCATCATTAATTCGGAGAGTGACGGCACCAATTAAAGGAAATATATGCCCAATTGACAATCATAGGCCACATCGGATGTGAGCTCAATGATATGTGGGGACCACGTATGACGTGGGCTACATGGACCATGTGAGACATGGGCCATGGACCGGGTTAGGGCCTCTAGTGTAGAGGGCCCACGGTGAGACTATATAAAGGAGGCGGTGGAGAGGCACGAGATACTCCTGAGAAAATTAGGTTTTCCCTCTCCACCAAACCCTAACCGTCACCTCTATCCCTCGCCTACGACCGGCGCTAGCACGTGTCCGTGGGCAGATTCCGATCACCGGATGTGTGTATTCCTGTAGAGGCGCAACACTTGGGGCGCTGGCTTGATCAACCGCAAGATGAACTGGAGAAGACGACGTGATGTGCTCGCGTCTAGAATCTGGTCGCGTCCTTGTTTCATGAATTTCCGTTGATCCAGAGGGAATTTCATGATGGGGCTGGATGCGTTGGAAAGCTCTCGTCGAGGGCTTGTCCGTAGTGTCCAAGATCATCACAAACGGACTCCGAACGAGGCTAGGACGTCCGTTTGAAGACAGGTTGCGCGGGGAGGTCGCGAATCTCGGCGAGCACGCGGAGCACGTCAACGACCTCCACGGCGCGGGGATCGGCCACAACCCACCTTGTGGGATGTTGAGGACCAGCGAGGAGGAGGCGATGGGATCGTCGTGAACGACAACTTCCGTACGACTACGAGCAGATCGATTGAACCGGCTTCATCGACTCATCTTCAGCTGCACTGCGCGTCGTAAGGTAACTCGATCTGTGGTCAATTACTTGCAAGGTGTCCTAGGTCTCGGCGGTAGAATTTTGATTCTGTGCTAGCGTAGCTCCCGCGTTTCCCTTCACCAAGATCAGAAGCGTTTAGTACCGTGAATGGCCCTTCCCATTTGCTACGAAGCTTTCTGTGTCCAAACAGTTTCACTCAAGAATTAAAGAGAAGCACTATATCACTAGGTTTGAATCGTTGTATGACTATTCGTTTGCCATGCCACCTTTTCGTTCTCTCTTTGTATAGCTTCGAGCTATGGTAGGCTTTTTCTCTCCATTCTTCCAATTCAGCTAATTGCATTTGTCTTTTTAATCCAGCAGAATGAAGATTCATGTTCCATCATTTGATTGCCCAATGGGCCTTATGTTCTAATTCTACGGGGAGATGGCAGGTCTTCCCGTAAACAAGTTGGTAAGGGGTCATACCTATTGGAGTTTTATATGCAGTTCGGTATGCCCAAAGCGCGTCACTCAATTTATACCTCCAAACCTTTCCCATGGCATCTACAGTTTTTTGTAGGATGTTTTTGATTTGTTAATTTGACGTTTCAGCCTGACCGCTTGTTTGAGGATGATAGGGTGTGGCTACCCTATGGTCGACCCCTAAGCTCTTAAGTGCATACTCAAAGCTTTTGTGGATGAAATGTGATCCTCCATCGCTAATGACAATCCTAGGGACGCCAAACCTAGGGAAAATGATTTTTTGGAACATTTTCTTAGCGTGGATGGAGTCGGCTGCACGGCAAGGAAGTGCCTCAACCCATTTGGAGACATAGTCGATGGCCACTAAAATGTACTCACAAGAGTCTGATTTTGGGAATGGGTGTTGACACGAAAACGTGAACACACGTGCAGAAGCGTCGATTCAGTGATCACGTCGCAACTCAAACCAAGCGTGCCAATTGATTTGACCTGTAAATCAATAAGGAGAAAATCGTCAGTAATATGGGCCTAATCGGCTTCTCAGATTAGCCAGATCAGGTTATTTGTAATCGGTTCCAAATAATCCGATTACAAGATCTATCGGCTAATAAACCGATAGAGCGAATAGATTTGAATAAGCATTCAAATATAAATCCTGTTTCTTTTTGGTATTTTTACTAATATCAGTATTAAGCCTTTAAATCGAAATATTAGATCAAACCAGAGAAATAGATCGAATAGATTGGTCAGGCCAAGACAGTATTCAAATCCAAGACCAGATATGAACTAACAAATCGGTTTATTAGTTTAAACCCGATTGGTTGCACAATACTAATCGGCAAACATCTGGACATACCGGACCTAAACAAGAGATCATAATATCGATTTAACGAGACGATCGCATACATCGATTCGGGAAAAACATGCAAGACATTTGATAATTGGCATTGCAAGGTAAACACATATTACGGATCGATTAAACCGAGAGCGATTGCAATATGCGAGAACATGTTAAAGATCGGTGAATCCGAGGCGATCTAACATGGTTTGTATACATGAGATCAAATTGATCTGACCATGCACACGAGTTACAAGGAGAGAATCGATTATCCCATCGAGATAGCTCTACTGCGTTGGAAGCCTCTCGGCGAAGTCGTCGGGTTCGGAAAAGGGTTTTGTGTTTGTTGTAGATTGGATCCTTTTCTATGAGGCTCTAAAACCCTATTTATAGTGTTTACAAACCCGATACCGTCGACCTATTTCCGCTACTGTCTTTGATCCGATCGTATTTCTCCTGAAGTCCGTCTTCGCATCGGCTTCGCAAGATGTACTTTCTTCTTCGACAAAGCCTGACTCCGATTTGGCCCAATAATTCTAACATATTCGCCCTTTTCTAAATATCCAATTTTCTGCCAAAATTGGGTGTCAACATATGCCCCTAAGTTTGGCAGCGAGTCCCCTCGTTAGCTAAACTTTCTAGGCAAAAATCGGATTTATCACACATTTTATCTTGTGACGCTTCACCTTCGGCCCATTTAGAGAACACGTGTCAGTCTATCAACCAATATAGGCGAAAGCGATGCTTGCGAAATCTTGCGGTAAACCCTAGTTTTACCATTTGCTATAAATAATCGCCCATTCGCCGTCATTTTCACGCTCTCCTATTTCACAAGACGGCTCTCGCATCGGAAATTCCAAGACCCTCAGCATCCAGCGTACACACTCCGCTCCTCCAACCGCTAATCGGCATCATGTCTCGGTCTTGATCAATGCTCGGACTCTGAAGCTTTGTATTCTTTGGGCCCAGTAGGAGATCGAGACCCATCGGATTTCATACATCACTCCGTAGGCAGACTCCCTCTCTTCGCTGATAAGATTAGTGCCAACAGCTGGAAATCGGCTTTTAGATCCTGGCCTAGCCCGATCAAGGGATATAAGGACTGGCTCATTCGGAGCAGGAGCAATGGGATGAGTTAGGAATAACCGATGCCATTCTTCTCTCCTTATCTCCGCCACCAGCAGATGAACCGTTTATGGCTGCATCGGCTTATTTTTGGAGCGACACTGCAAACGCTTTCCTCTTCCCGACCGGACCAATCAGTCCCACACTTCTGGATGTAGCCATGCTGACTGGTCTTAGCCCCGATGGCGAGATGCTATCGGCTTTCGACTTAACTGCAACACTGAAACTAGTACCTCAGAAGAATTTTGGCTGGCAACGCTACATCAGCACTCATTAGAAAACCGATGCTGTGGATAATGAAGAGCACATTGCCTTTCTTAACATGTGGCTCGATCGGTTTTTCTTCTGTGGGCAATCTCTGAGCCCTAGCAAGGTATACCAGGGAATAGCCGAGGCACTGGCATCAGGCCAAAAATTAGCAATCGGAAAATACCTCTTAGGAGCCACCTATCGGATGATGCACGAGATCAGGGAAGGTCTCTGCTCACCAAAAGCCCAATACTCGGTTGGTAACCTCGGTGGTCCCTTTTGGTTTATCGGAATGTTCTTGAAACTTCAGATATACAACTCCCTTGGCGAATTAGATTTCAGCTTAAGATTTCCAAGCGAGCATGAATCCGATAGCATGGATCGCCCGTGCAAATCATACGGGGAAATGATCTCAGTTAACTGCAACAGGCGGCGTTTAAACCAAGAAGATCTTGCCATGTCCATGGTTGCCCTTTATACAATGTCGGAATCGGAATACGGATTAGAACAGTTCAATCCCTACACTGATCTAGATAGATATCCGATTCCCTCGTTTTTTCGATTAGATAACACTTTGAAAGGAGAAACCCTAGCAACATACAAGGAATTCATTTCTCCAGGGATTTTCTTTGCCATTCTGAGCACAAGGACCCACATCAGAAAACCATCCTACAAGTTTTACCACCCGGCCGTGGTTGCTTGGCAATTTAATTTGGGACAGAATATTCCCGATTTATGCATATACCGTCAATTGAACGCCAGAGAGGACCTCAACTCTCAATCGGCATACGGGATCCTATCTGCTGCACACATAGATTTTCAAATGCCGATGGAGCTTAGAATGTGGTCTGACACTTCTCCAGAGTTCGACCTCTGGTGGGAAACAATCGCCAAAGATATATATGCCACCAAGGGTGGAGCTGCAACCTTAATCGAACGAATCACCAGCAGAAAGAAAACTTGCAGGCCCAACTGGCCAAAGATCGCTGGTATAGCCGAACCCCCATCAGAATCGGAAACAAGCAGTAGTGACAATTCAAGCTCTTCCGATTCCGATGACAACAATGATGAGAAAGAAGAAAATTCTTCCGAGTCAGGGCCTTCTTCTTCAGATTCAGATGCTGAAAGAACAGAATCCCAAAACCATGCGTCTTCTTCTAACCGCGAGGTCATTAACTTGCATGCGTTTAGTAACTTGCAATACTTTCATTTTTCCGATTACTAACCTGACATTGTTTTTTCTTTCAGAGCGGGGATAAGCGCCCAAAGGCCAAACTCATTGGTGATGCGGCTGGCCAGCTCCATTCAACTGCGAAGTCTGCATCGGCTTTCGTCCAAAGCTCCTCTCAACAACCCAAAAAGAGAGGTACAATCGGCTCACATCTTATATTTCTCATTCCGATCGTCTAATTATTCAACCAACAGGAAAACCCGAAAACGAAACTGGCCAAAGGAGAAAGGTGCTTGCCAAGAAACCACGTCCCCAAAAGGTGCGTACGCCTGATACCACCGAATCGGTATGTGACACAGTAAGCACTTGGTCCTTTTCAAACTTTAATCACACTCAATCGATTTTTTCGCTCATCGGGATCTGTACTCCAGGATACTTCTCCTGTCCAGAAAAAGAAGGACGCGACTCCTGCTCCCCCTCCGGCTTCGCAAACACCACCAGCCTTCGACCCGAAAGATGTAATCGGTTTTCCTAACCTTACTTGACAATATTCATTTTAAAATACCAATCTTTTATAACATCAGATTTCCTTTCTTCAACATATGTTCCAACCTCGCAGCCCCGTCAAGGTAACCGTGGTCTCCACGCAGGTCATTACCTATGATGGGAAAAAAGACGACGAGCTCAACTTCGATCCGTCCAGCATGGACTGGCTCGACGACGAGCTCGATTTCTTATCTTCACCGATCAGGACTTCACCGCCGCCAGCTGTTATTATTGATTCACCAGCTCCAACACCCACTAAAAAGAATCGGTTTTCGCTGGGGACCATCACCAAACTCAAACAGATGTGGGAGCTGTTCGGCGATGAATCGGCTTTCTTGGCTAACCCTTCCGCCATCCGGGAAATAGCTGATTCCATCAAGAACATCCTCCCCGAGCAGGTGGTTTTGGCCATTCAGAAGGTGCTGCCCCTGGAACATAAGAAAGCCGATTTTGATGCAGCCCTCGATCGGCTCCATCAGAGAGAGGCACTCAAAGAGGCTGAGGCAGAGCTGAAGGGACTGATTCAGGACGCCAACGCTCAAAACGATAAACTTCAGAAACTGAAACGTGAAGCTGAATCGGCCAAGCTTGCCGCTTCCAAGGCAGTTTCAAGGGTCAAGTCCCTCGAGCTGGAATTGGAAAAAGCAAAGAAAGCCGAAGTGGCCGCTCTTTCTGATTTCGAAGAGACTAAATCGGCAGCCAAAGAGCAGTACAACACAGTGAAGACTTGCGGCCTAGCGGTACTGGAGGCAAAAAAGAAAATCCCGATTATACCCGGTTCAATCGAAGAGGACACCGCCATCGTTAACCAGGTCCGGGACACAATGACCAGTGCAGCCGCTGCAATTTTTGAATTCTGTGACTGATTGGCCTGCGAGCCAAAGTTCAAAACTCTTGTGATGTATGAATCGGTTTGTACCGATCGGAAAACATGGTTTCATTCTGCCCTTCGGGCCCAAACGATTAAGGCTTTCGTGCCTTTGTAATAACGCTTTTATTCAATCGTCTAAGTATATATGTTTACCTATAGGCGATTCATAGAATCGGCTTTTACTCAACAGCAACGTTTCGAGTCAAATTCTTTAATAAATCGAATACACTATAGGCGATTCTCCCAGAATCGGCTTTCACCCAACAGCAATGCGTTGGTTAAAATTGACCTATAGGCGATTCATGTGGAATCGGCTTTTAGCAAACATCTACTCAGGCTCCAACCCAAACACTAGGATAATACTTCTTTAGATATTTGGCATTAAGGGCTTTACCGAAAACTTCCCCTTCAAGCGTTTCCAAAATATAAGCGTTTCCAGGAATAACCCGATTGACTCTGAACGGTCCTTCCCAATTTGGTGACCACTTTCCGTACTTAGGATCCTTCGAACCAATCGGTAAAAACGTCTTCCACACCAGTTCCCCTACTTCAAAAGCTTTCGGTACAACCTTCTTATTATAATGTCGAGCCACTCTTTGTTTGTCTCGTTCCATATGCTCTAAAGCTCTTAACCGAATTGCTATCATATCATCCAGCTTTTCCACCATCAGATTTTTATAATCATCGGCTTTTACATTGTTCTGCTCTTCAACCCTCGTGGATCCGACGATAGCTTCGACCGGCAGAACAGCTTCTTGACCATATACCAACTCAAATGGCGATACCTTCGTAGCTCCATGTTTAGCAATCCGATACGCCCATAGTGCATCTGCCAAAGTATTGTGCCAACCACGCGGCCTTTCATCGATTTTTCGCTTGATCAGTTTTATAGCACTTTTATTTGAAGACTCAGCTTGACCGTTAGCTTGAGCATAATATGGCGAAGAATTGATCGTCGTGATCCCCAGGTTTCGGGCATAATCTTGGAATGCTTCTGACATAAATACCGATCCCTGATCTGTAGTGATCGTTTGAGGAATACCGAATCGGTAAATTATATGCTCTCTGACAAAATCGATCGCTTCAGTAGCAGTTACCTTCCTCAATGGTACAGCTTCGACCCATTTGGTAAAATAATCTGTTGCTACCAAAATATACCGATGCCCCTTGGACGAGGACGGAAATATCTCTCCGATCATATCAATTCCCCATCCTCTGAAAGGCCACGGTTTTACGATCGGATGTAACATTGATGCAGGCGCATGCTGAATATTTTCGAACTTCTGACAATCTTGGCAACCTTTGTAATACTTGAAACAATCTTCCACCATGGTTGGCCAAAAATACCCCACACGCTTTAGCATCCATCTCATCTTATGTGCTGATTGATGCGTCCCGCACAATCCTTCATGAACTTCTCCGATCGCTACCTTAGCGTCTTCCTCATTCAGGCATTTAAGCAACAATCCATCAAAACTCCGATAGTATAATTTGTCACTAATCAAAACATACCTTTGAGCCCTTCTTTTCAGCTTCCTATCGGTTTTTCCTTTAGGGTCGCTAAGGTAACTGATAATCTCTGCCTGCCACCCGGCTGGGACAGGATTCGTAATCGGAATAAGCTCTAACTCCATGATCGGTAATTTATAACCCGACGCTTCCTGAGCTAAATCATTGGCTTCACAATTCTGCTCCCTCGGAACATGGTGGATTGTAAACACGGCGAAATACTTGGCCAAATCAGAAGCCCTCTCCAGATAGTCTCGAAGGTACTCACTATGGCAATCATATTTACCGATCATCTGGAAAACCACCAACTGTGAATCTCCAAATACTTCCACAGCGATAGCACCAGCCTGGATCAACCATCCCAATCCATGAATCAAAGCCTCATACTCTACTTGATTGTTGGTCAACCCAAAATCCATGGTGACGCCAAATCGGTAAGGAACTCCACCAGGGGAGACAATAAAAATACCGATCCCACATCCTCTTTCACAAACCGATCCATCAAAGAAAATTACCCATGGTAATAAAACCGATAGATTAATGCATTGATGGTGCGCAATAAAATCGGCTAACACCTACCCCTTGACAGCTTTCGGAGATTCATACGTTAAATCAAACTCAATGAGTGTAAATGCCCACTTGCCGAGTCGCCCTTTGATAATTGGAGCATTGAGCATATACTTGACTACATCGGTTTGACAAACAACTTTGCACTCAGCACCCAACAGATAATGTCTCAATTTGGTGCAAGCAAAATATAAACAAAGGCAATATTTTTCCACTACCGTGTATCGGGTTTCAGGATCCAGCAATTTCCTGCTTAAGTAAAAGACTGCTCGTTCTTTACCATCCACCTCCTGGACCAACACTGCCCCTAGGGTTTTTTCCGATACCGATAAATAGAGTCTAAATGGCAAACCATCCTTTGGAGCAACCAGAACCGGCGGGTTCGTCAAGTACCCCTTGATATCATCAAATGCCTTCTGCTGTTCCGGTCCCCAAACAAACTTATCGGAATTCTTTAGCTTAAGCAACGGTGAAAACGGTATGATCCTTTCCGATAAATTTGAAATAAACCTCCTCAAATAATTGATTTTACCGATCAGCTCTTGCAAACAAACCTTCGAATCTGGAGGCTTAGCATTCAAGATTGCCTTTACTCGATCAGGGTGCACTTCAATCCCTCTCTGATGCACCATAAATCCCAGGAACTTGCCGGCCGAGACCCCGAAAGCACACTTCTTTGGATTCATCTTCATGCCATACTTCCTAAACCGATCCAGAACGGTTATGATATCAGCCAAGTGTCGTTCCTCCTCTTGGGATTTAATCACCACATCATCGATATATATTTCAACAAGTTTACCGATTAAGTCGTGGCAAATTAAGTTCATCCCTCTTTGATATGTAGCCCCAGCACTGATCAGCCCAAAAGTCATCACGACCCATTCAAATAAGCCGATAGAACCAGGACATCTAAACGCAGTTTTGCTCACATCTTCTTCGGCCATAAAGATCTGATTGTAACCAGCATTGCCATCTAGGAAACTAATAATCCGATTGCCAGAGGCAGCATCTATCAAACGATCAGCAATCGGCATTGGGTATTCATCCTTATACGTTGCTTTGTTCAGGTCCCGAAAGTCGATGCACACCCGTATTTTATCAGAATCTTTCTTCCCTACTGGGACAATATTGGATATCCAATCGGCATATTTACATGGCCGAATAAACTTCGCATCCAACAATCTCTGAATTTCGGCCTTTACTTGATCATAAATCTTCCAACTAATCTTCCTTGGTGATTGTTTTACTGGCCGAAACCCAGGTTTCATCTTAATCCTATGCTCAGCTATGGATCGGTCTAAACCGGGCATCTCATGATATTCCCAGGCAAAACAGTCAACCCGATCCTTGAGTATCTGAATAAGCCGATCTTTATATTCCCGCGGCAACTGTTTACTGATGTAAGTGGGCCTCTCTTTGCCATCAGATCCAATATCGACTTTTTCAAGTTAAATCGGCCGATATAAATCCACGCCCATCTTATACTCTACTTCCTCTAGTGCCGCGGTTCCCATAAAAAACCCTCATGTCCTTGAGTCACTGACTGCGCTTCCAACATCGTTGGCTTGAAGCCGGCCTTGCTAAAACTGAGAAAATCACAATCGTCTAGAGGTTTTCCCGATAATGCCTCTAAGTTATCATGTATTTCGGCGCAATCGGCTTCCGCCGTCAGGGACTCTCCTTTGACCACTTCTATTTGTTCGCCAATCCACTGGATCAAAAGCTGATGCAACGTTGACGGTATCATGCGGCTTGGCGTGTATCGATCTCTTCGGTAACACATTGTAATTTCCCTTTCCTTGATTACAAAAAGGCCGTCGGGATTGTCTTACTTCCAACATCAATTCCACGACCAGCACCCTTTGGCCTCGGTCGGGTTTTCGTTGAAGTCACTCAACACCATATTTGTTTTGACTAAATCCTCCGTGGATTTACCGATTTTCTTGACACGTAATATGGCATCAAATTAACCGTTGCACCACTGTCCACCATCATCCTCGAAATCGGTTTTCCATTCATGTATCCCATTATAAATAGTGGCTTCAAATGCAATCGGGAATTCTCTGGTTTCTTAAAAATAGCATCTTCTGCGCCAACCACCAGCTCCGCAGCTTCTTCCTCGTAATCGCACATGAATTCCCGAGGCAGGATACAAACCATATTAGTGCCAAAAGATGCCTCATCAGAATCCTTTTCAATGATAACAGCCGATCTCAACTTTGGTCTCCATTCCTTCTTGCCCCTAGCTGGTTTCATCGGCTTTACTTGCTCCAAGAGAGCATCTCTAAACTTCTCGGCTTCTGCCTCTTTGGCTTCAGCGTGCCTCATCCGCTGCAGACGCCGTTTTTGGGACTTAGTGATCCCACTCGGGCACCATCTTGGCAGCGGTACCTTGGGAGGCCGATGCACATTAGTTTCTCTATCTATCGGCTTTTCCTCGACCTCTTTGCTTGGAAACACAAGCCGATCTTTTACTGGATACTACGCTTGGGTGGAACAAAGGCGTGGTTCATCTGACAGATTCTCCAAAGTAGGTAATGACATCCTTTCCTCCCAAAGAATACCGGGAAAAGGGGCACTCCCAATGCTCCATCTCCCAATATTGGTCTTCTGAATTTCCATGGACTGATTCAGGAATATCTACTTTGTCACCCCTGCGAGGAGCCTCTTTAGCCATCCGATCATATTTCTTCATTAATTGATCAAAGGTCGGCTTTGGCTTTGGCTTAACGATCGGATTATTATCCTGGCCGCTCTTCACCTCGCGCCATTCTCCAGTTCTTATGGCGCCCCGCCGGTTCGATGGTCGAAATTGTAATTCCGGCTTTTCCTCCACCACGATCCTCTTAGGTCCAACGAGTACCTTAAACCGATTTGAACTCTCGGGTTCATCGGCTTTCCTCTTAGCATCTACCATCCCAACAAATCCGACTGGAAACGGTTCTGTTTTGATCTACGGATTTTTACCCTGGTATCGCAATTGTCCGTTTTCGACCGCCTTTTGTACAATTTGTTTAAACACGTTGCACTCGTTGGTGGCGTGCAAGTAGGAATTGTGCCACTTGCAGTACTTGCGCTTCTTTAGTTCCTCGAGTGGTGGAATAACGTGTCCCTGTTTGAGCCGAATCTGTTTTTCCTGCAACAAATGATCGAAAATCCGATCACACTTGGAGGTATCAAAAGAATACTTGCCCTTCTCGGGACCCTTCGGCTTAATCCACCCTAACTCGAATTCCTTCTTGTTAGTTACCCACTCGGCAACATAAGCACTGACCTCATCAGTACCAGAGTCGTCGGAACTTTCTATATCTTCTGTCTCAACAATATTGACAGCTTTATCTTTGCTCCTGTTGCTGTTGTTATTGTTTTGATAATCCTTCTGGCCAGGGTAGGAGTTATCTGAAAATCGGCTTTCATAAAGCGCGATCTTATGGGCCAGATGGGATATGTCCGCAAACTCTTGGTTACCCACCTTTTTCTGATTAACGGGTAGTAGGCCCTTGAAAGCCAATTCCGCCAACTCGTTGTCGGGCAGTGAAAGGCTATAGCACCGATTCCTCACCTCTCTGAACCGGCGTAAGTAATCATTTACCGATTCACCAAATTTCTGCTTGATCATCATGCTATCGGTAATTCTCGCCTCATTTTCTCCTAATAAAAGTATTCATGGAATTTCTTCTCGAGATCGGCCATGAGGTGACCTTTGTTAGGAGAGCGATGTAAACCAATTGAAAGCCGATCCCGATAGCGACAATGGGAATAACCGGCATTTGAGAGTATCTTTAGATGCCGCCTCGCCGCCTGATGCAAGAAACTCGGCAATATGCTCACGTGGAGGTGTGATCGCTCCCACTAAACTTGGCATTTGCAAAATCAGGAATGCGATATTTATGCGGATACTGCTTTCGTTAAAGCCGATGGATACGGCATAGTGTAATGCGGGCAATCTTAGGCGTGTTGAACCCGCATTGCTTCATCATCTTGTAGACTAAATTCCTGGTCATATCCTCTAGATTTCCATTGAATCCGTGGTTAATCGGTGATATACGGTTACGGGACCGGGACTATAGCTGATTACCCGATAGCATTTGAATCGGAGTTGGGTTGATAGCCACCGGAGGAGCCGATCGAGAAGTCCTCGCATGTGATGCCCCCGGGTGGCGTAAGTAGGATTCATCCCCGGCGTAAAATTCTGATTCACCTGCGGTGCCTGTCCAGCCATGATGTGGTGCAAAGCGGCACTGGTTCCATCCTGGACGATGCGCCCCAAGACCGATGATTGGTCCAGCATCGATCGGTAAACTGAATTGTTGATCTGATCTCTTATTATTTCAGAATAGTCCCCAGTCAACAGTGGATCTCCAATGGAAGTTTTGGTAATCTGGCCGCTACGAGTTTTTCGATAGCCAGTTAACATTCTCTTCTTATTTTCTTCATGAATCTCCGCGAGCCTATCTTCAATCTCTTTTTTCTGATCTGGGCTTAGTTCATCAAACGTCCTTTGGTTCAGCGGCGTGTGAGCGCCTCACTTCTTTGCCGGCATCGGTGCGCGTCATCTCGTCAGATTCGATTGTCTTTGTCCCACCAGGCGTGCCAAAAAGTGTGTTGACACGAAAACGTGAACACACGTGCAGAAGCGTCGATTCAGTGATTGCGTCGCAACTCAAACCAAGCGTGCCAATTGATTTGACCTGTAAATCAATAAGGAGAAAATCGTCAGTAATATGGGCCTAATCGGCTTCTCAGATTAGCCAGATCAGGTTATTTGTAATCGGTTCCAAATAATCCGATTACAAGATCTATCGGCTAATAAACCGATAGAGCGAATAGATTTGAATAAGCATTCAAATATAAATCCTGTTTTTTTGGTATTTTTACTAATATCGATTAAGCCTTTAAATCAAATATTAGATCAAACCAGAGAAATAGATCGAATAGATTGGTCAGGCCAAGACAGTATTCAAATCCAAGACCAGATATGAACTAACAAATCGGTTTATCAGTTTAAGACTGATTGGTAGCACAATACTAATCGGCAAACATCTGGACATACCAGACCCTAAACAAGAGATACGCAAGATCGATTTAACGAGATAGTCGCATACATCAGATTCAGGGAAAAACATGCAAGACATTTGATAATTGGCATTGCAAGGTAAACACATATTACAGATCAATTAAACCGAGACAGTGCAATATGCGAGAACATGTTAAAGATCGGTGAATCCCGAGGCAGTCTAACATGGTTTGTATACATGAGATCAAATTGATACAGCCATGCACACGGGTTACAAGGAGAGAATCGATTATCCCATCGAGATAGCTCTACCTGCGTTGAAAGCCTCTCGACGAAGTCGATCGGGTTCGGAAAAGGGTTTTGTGTTTGTTGTAGATTGGATCCTTTTCTATGAGGCTCTAAAACCCTATTTATAGTGTTTACAAACCCGATACCGATACGACCTATTTCCGCGCTGTCTTTGATCCGATCGTATTTCTCCTGAAGTCCGTCTTCATCGGCTTCTGCAAGATGTACTTTCTTCTTCGACAAAGCCCGACTCCGATTTGGCCCAATAATTCTAACATATTCGCCCTTTTCTAAATATCCGATTTTCTGCCAAAATTGGGTGTCAACAATGGGCCCATGAAATCTACCCCCCATGTGTCAAAAAGATCAATTTGAAGATTATTCCTTAGGGGCATAGCATCTCGAGAAATAATATTTCACACTCTTTGACATTTAGCGCATCGTCTTATGAACTCCCTAGTGTCACTATACATGGAGGGCCAAAAGAATCCACTTTGCCAAACTTTGGCATGGGTTCTAAAAACGCCAAAGTGGTCCCCGTAAGGTGACGAATGGCATGTTTCAAGGACTTCTTGCTTCTCGGCCGCCGGAATGCATCGGCGGAGTAATCTGTCAGTGCAGACTCTATACAAATAGGGCTCATCCCAAAGATGGGTCCTACTGTCGTGGATCAATTTATTCTTATCCTCCCCTGGTGGTATGTACCCAGCTACAAAGTAATTTACTATGTTAGCATACCAGGGGTTAGCAGAAGAGACTGCCAGCAGGGTGTCGTCCCGTACATAATCATCTATGGGGACATTCGACTTCTTCTCAACTTGCATTCGGGAAAGATGGTCGGCCACAGAATTTTCTACTCCTTTCTTGTCCTTAATTTCTAAGTCAAATTCTTGGAGCAGAAGGATCCAACGGATGAGACGTGGTTTTGCATCTTTCTTGGTAAGAAGGTATTTGAGGGCTGCATGGTCAGTGTAGACAATCACCTTCGATCCTACCAAGTAAGATCGGAACTTTTCTATCGCAAAGACTACGGCTAGGAGTTCCTTCTCTGCGGTGGCATAATTGAGTTGCGGGCCTGTCAAGGTTTTACTTGCATATGCAATGGCATGATGCTTTCTATCCTTGCATTGGCCTAACACTGCCCCTACGGCAAAATCGCTAGCGTCGCACATGATTTCAAAGAGCAAGTTCCAATCAGGTGGTTGAATTATAGGCGCAAAAATTAGAGCTTGCTTCAAGGTTTTGAAGGCTACGTGACAGTCTTCGTCAAAGACGAACTTGGCTTCTTTTGCCAGCAAATTAGTCAAAGACCTAGCAGTTTGGGAAAAATCCTTTATAAATCGTCTGTAAAATCCAACGTTTCCCAAAAAGCTACCGATTCCTTTGACATATATTGGTGGCGGTGTTGACGTCAAATAAACGCCAATTTTATACGTCAACATATTCCAGAATTCCGGCATTTCGGAGGGAAAATCAAGGTTTATACTAACATTTTATTTACTCTAATAAAGTTCCACAAGTTTTGGTGAGTTGTGGGTCTACAGGTATAAAATGGAAAAAACTAGAGCCAGACCAGGCAAAATGCCAGGCCGACCGACCTGGTCACGTCACCAATCCGGCTCTGTCTTCTCTCCAGTGGCATAAAAACATAAAATGAGGACATCTAGACCATCCACTGCTGTCGATTTGATCGAATGGGCACGGTTGCTTCACAAATGAGCATAGGATTTCCTTGGATTCCTTTCTTGCGCATGTCCACTTGATCCACCGGCTTAAGGGGTTAATCTACACCATCAAGGGAGCATCATAGAAGAAATTCACGGCCGAGAGGTGAAGAAGGTGGGTCGGCCGACCCACCCTAGGCCGGCCGACCCACTCTTGAGCCCCTTTGGATTCCCCTTTGGAGGAGGATTGGATGACATGTGTCCCTACACGTGGAGCACCTCGGTTGGCTGCGGAACACTATAAAAGGACTCCTACACCTCACTTGTAACACAACACACAACACACTTCTCACTTTCATTCCACTTATTAGAGTAGCTCTTAGTTGGTAGAAGTTGGGAGTTAGAGTCAAGTCGGGCTGAAGCTCGGAGTTTCAGAAGTGTCTTCGGGAATCGGGTAATAGCTCTTGTACCCTTTCCTAATTGTTTCAATTAGTGAGATCACTTCATTCATTGCTTATGTGTTGAACTTTATTTGAACTGAGTATATCTACATAAATGAGTTGTGTAGATTTTCCTTACCGGTAGCTTGTATTCGTCTAGAATCAGTTTAGGTTCTCACTCATATACTGTTAGAGCCAGGCATTGAACCTTGATCAACTTCTTTTTGGTACTGAGGAAGATTGATTAGAAATAGTAGCAGACGTGGTGTCTGAGACTAGGACTAACTTGGTTTACACCCGGGCCCACGTATATGTGGTAGGTGGTGACAGCCCTATCCATCCGTAGATACTAAGTACCTCGTGCGTAACCCACAGCGTCCGGCTTTGGACCAGTAGAGCCCAATCGGAATGATCATAACCATTCGGGATTCCAATTCAGGATAGCGGATGGTAGTGAATGTCCGTGCTCCGACGACGAATATCAAGTGAACCACTGTTAGAATACCCCAAGCTCGCTCAATAAACTGAATCACACGATTTTGTGAACTTATTAAACTTGTCTCGTTGTCCTCCCAACTGTCTATCTAGCGAGAGTAGCTTTCTCTTTGTTTGTGTGGTTATTTATCGTGTGTGTGTGAGTGCTCCCGGTCTTTTCATTTATCCTAACCCCCGTTACCTAGACTGGCTGGTATTTTAAAAAATTAAGATATAGATGTTTATCTCTTTAAACCCTCGTTCCCTGTGGATTCGATAACTCTAGGAATACTCCTGGTGAAAACTACAAGCGACATCCATCCGCTTGCGGATTAATTTCTTTGAGCGTAAGTATCGCCAACAGGCGGCAACCGCTCTATCACTTCAACCATAGCTCTGTCCACTTCTATGCCTCGATTTGACACTAGATGGCCTAGGACGATTCCTTCTCTTACCATGAAATGGCATTTTTCCCAATTCAGTACTAACTCCACTTCTTGGCACCTCTTAAGGACCTTCTCTAGATTTGCCAAGCAATCATCAAAAGAGGCCCCATAGACAGAAAAGTCGACCATGAAGACTTCCATGATCTTTTCGATCAAGTCAGAAAAGATTGCCATCATACACCTTTGAAAAGATGCAGGGGCATTGCAAAGCCCAAATGACATGCGTCGGTAGGTGAAAGTGCCATATGGACAAGTGAATGTGGTCTTACTTTGGTCATCAGGGTGGATGGGAATTTGATGATAACCAGAGTAGCCATCGAGATAACAGAAGAATGAGTGATTTGCCAACCGCTCAAGCATCTCATCGATGAAAGGTAGGGGAAAATGATCTTTCCTAGTGGCTTGATTAAGCTTACTGTAGTCTACGCACATCCGCTAACCAGTGACAGTGAGTTGAGGAATAAGTTCATTCCTTTCGTTCTGCACTACCGTCATGCCTCCTTTCTTCGGAACTACTTGAGCTGGGCTCACCCACTCGCTGTCGGACACCGGGTAGATGATCCCAGCCTGAAAGAGTTTCAAAACTTCTTTCTTGACCACTTCTCTCATCGCATTATTAAGCTTTTGCTAGTGTTCCCGCGTGGGCTTATGGTCAGTTTCCATTGGAATATGATGAGTACAAAAGCTCGGGCTAATCCCTTTGATGTGCTTTAGCGAATAGCCTAAGACTGAGCTGTAAGCTTCGAGCGTGGCAACAAGGCGGTGGGTCTCATCTTCACTCAGTGCATCGCTGATGATGGCTGGCTTGTTCTAATTGTTGTGAAGAAAGACGTGCTTGAGACCAGGAGGAAGGGGTTTTAGCTCAACGGACGAGCGTGGAAGCTCCTCTTCCTCATCGAACTTGTCAAAACCATTTGGTTCCTCCTTGGAAACAAAGTCTGGAACATCTTCTTCCAAGCCCGGAGGTTTGATTACCTCGAGGAGAGAGGTAGCTCTTGCCTCCTCCAGTGGGTCAGGGAGTGGCTCGGCTTTCATTGGAAAGTTAATGGAACGCGCAAAGCTCACTGAAAAGTCTTGTTTGTCGACAGTCAAGCCAACAAATTCTCCTCTTTCCATATTTCGGACTAATTCTCTTACGGTTTGCCCGATCAGGAGACGAGTGTGGAATGGGTCGGGGACATTGAAGACATGAAAGTCCAAAGTGACACAATGGTCATCCAAGGTCACCACGACATTTCTGAGGATCCCCTCAGATTGAAAAACTTGGCCAGGTTGCCATTTAACTCTCTTTTGAGAGGGGAATGGGGTGTGATCCAATGGGGTCAAGGATGCTAATGCTCTTGAGATACAATTTATCCCAAGGCCAGGGTCATTGGGAACTTTGCTAAAATCCCAACCTTGGGCTTGCACAGAGCATAACTTTTTGAGAGGGGACAATGTGATTATCTCCTCAGAATTTTTTACTGCATCTGTCATTTCCCTACTCAAAATGGCAGTGAGACTCAAAAGATTATCTTCCCGTGCTAAGATCTCTCCTCCAATCATGGCGTGTGGCTCGGGCTCTTGAGGTTGCCTGGCGACTATTGGTAGCGTGGAAGCATTTCCAAAGTCATGGCATTCCTCATCAAAAGCATAAAAGGCCAAAATCGGGATGAATGCATCATCTGATTTAGAGTCTTCATCATAGGAAAGCATGGCTGTGGGAGTTTCTTTGATTTGAAAAGATTCGGTTTGGGCCAGAAGGTTTGATTCAGTAGGTTGTTCTACAGTTACAGGGTTGTTCTCAAGTTTGAACTCTAGGTCCAATGGTTCATCAAATGCGTCGATATAGGGAGTATTTCCTTGCAATCTGCTCAGGATTTCCTTCCCCTTGTTCGACGGTCTTGTGGACAAAAGATCCTCCGAAAACTATGTTCAAAAGCATGACACTCTTCACAGTCAATCCATTGAGAAAGTGTTGCTTGAGCATGGGCTCAGGTATACACAAGTCAGGGCCCGATTTGATCAACTGGGTAAATCTTACTGTTGGCGATTCTTACGCTCAAAGAAATTAATCCGCAAACGGACGGATATCGCTTGTTGTTTTCACCAGGAGTATTCCTAGAGTTATCGAATCCACAGGGAACGAGGGTTTCAAAGAGATAATCCTCTATATCTTAATTATTTAAAATACCAGCCAGTCTAGGTAACGGGGGTTAGGATAAATGAAAAGACCGGGACACACATACACACACACACGATAAATATTCACACAAAGAGATAACTACACTAGCTAGATAGACAGTTGGGAGGACAACGAGACAAGTTTATAAGTTCACAAAGTAGTGTGATTCAGTTTAATTGAGCGAGCTTAGGATAATCAACTAGTGGTCCACTTGATATTCGTCGTCGGACCTCGGGTACTCACTACTACCCGCTATCCTGAATTGGAATCCCGAATGGTTATGATCATTCCGATTTGGCTCTACTGGTCCGAAGCCGGACGCTGTGGGTTACGCACGAGATACTAAGTATATACAGATGGATACGGCTGTCACCACCTACCACCTACCACATATACGTGGGCCCGGGTGTAAACCTAGTTAGTCCTGGCCTCAGACACCACGTCTGTGACTATTCCTAATCAATCTTCCTTAGTACTAAAAGAAGTTGATCTAGGTTCAATACCTGGCTCTAACAGTATATGAGTGAGAACCTAAACTGATTCCAGACGAGTATAAGCTACTGGTAAAGGGAATCCGCACAACTCATTTATGCAGATATACTTAGCTCAAATAAAGCTCAACACTATAGCAATGAATGAAGTAGTCTTACTAATTGAAACAATTAGGAAAGGATATAAGAGCAATTAGCCGAATTCCCGAAGACTCTTCCTGAACTCCGAGCGTAGCTCGACTTGACTCTAATTCCCAACTTCTACTAACTAAGAGCTACTCTACAAAGTGGAATGAAGAGGTGAAAGTGTTGTGGTGTTGTGTTACAAGTGAGGAGAGGGGGTCTATTTGTAGTGTTGCGCAGCCAACCGGGATGCTCCACGTGTAGGGACACGTGTCATCCAACCCTCCTCCGAAGGGGAACCCGAGGGGGCTCACTCACTGGGTCGGCCGGCCTAGGTGGGTCGGCCGACCCACCTCCTTCGTCTCCCGGCCATGGATTTTGCATGGGATGCTCCATTGATGGTGTAGATCTTCTCCCAGAGTCGGTTTGGCAGTTGGAGACCGGTAGCATTGGGTTCCTTTGGAATCCTATGCTTAACTTGAGGATTACTCCTCTTTTTGGATGAAACCGGCTGAAATCAACGGCTTGGATGTACTCTAGAATCACTTGTGGATGTCTTGGTGCAATCCTGGCCTGACTGGGTGAAGGAACTGGGTCGGCCGGCCTAGGGTGGGTCGGCCGACCCATTCTTTTGCCCGGCTTGGTCCTATTTTCGCTCAGTAAGTTCCTGCATGCAAAATACTACCACAACTCGTGGAACTTTATTAGAATAATTAAAATACTAGTATAAACCTTGATTTTCCCTCGAAAAGCCGGAATTCCGGAATATGTTGACGTATAAAATTGGCGTTTATTTGACGTCAACACACCCCCCCAACTTGAACTTTTGCTCGTCCTCGAGCAAAGAGCTCAACTGAGAACCCGGTGGATCAGGATTGCATCAATATCATTATTCAATAAATACTAAGCATACAAAGTTGTACCCCATTATTTGTTGACAAAAACTCGTACAAGTGTACCCCAACTTTTATCAAACTCACGAGGTTTTCAAAATCTCCCCTTTTCTTTTAGCGGTTGAAAGACAGAATAACTTTGATAGAACTTTATTAGCTCAGCCCTTTTCAAGATATGTCTCGAAGTTTTTTCTTTTCAAAATGCTTGTTCCTCATTATTACTCTCAGATCTCTCGGTGGTATTTAATCCTCACCTAAGCCTTTTATTGATGGCCATCTTTCCTCCTATTCTAAGGTTTATGTGGAGCTCATAGGTATGGAAATGGGACCTACTTAGGTTGAATAATTTTGTAAAGTCAAAAATAGATCCTACAGAATTCAATACTACCTCGCATTCTGGTCATTTGGAATAATAACATCCAGGGATAAGAGAGAGAATGAACTCACACCAAAGGAATGAAGAAACACAAGTACAAGTGATGAAGGGTACTAATGAGTCCGCTCCATCAGATCTTGTGTTTATGGAAAGGTCTATTTGACTTCTTTATTTGATTCGATATCATTCCTCACTCTAGAATTTTGAGAGGCTTCTTTCTTTTTTTTCTTTTTTTCCTTTTTTATGAATGAAGATAGAAGGAGATGATGGTTCTCTCTTCCTCTTTTCTTTTTGTTTGAATGCCTCAATTTTCTATAATTGTGAGGAATGAATCTTTTATTATTTTGGAAGTCTTTTGGGAGACCAAATAGGAGGAAAGAAGGGTATATGACAGCCTGATGGTACTGAGGACTCAGCTCAAAACCGCCACCCAACCTCTGAAGTGAAGGGTTTGGTGAGTTGGGCCTCAAACTCACCAAGGTGGAGAAGCCCGTGGGCCACTAAGGTCTGTGAAATAAAGTTTCCCGGTTTCTGACTTCAAAACCGCGGGCGGAGTTGGTGGAATCCAGATCTGGCTATGGCGACATGGCGCTACCGGGAAGGATGCGTAGAAGCTAAGCAAGCCATGAAGTGCATCGGAGCCGTTGGATGGAGTCCCCACTTGTATCTTTCCGGTTTAGCTCCTTTCGGGCATTTCTAGTTTTTATTTCAGCCAAAGGGCATTTTAGTCTTTCGGTTGTCTAGTCTAGGCTATATAAGGAGACCAAGGGGGCAGCCATTAGATGAGACTCTTTGCAGCATTTGTGAGCTCTCCCACTTGGTTTAGAATAGATCTGAGAGGAAAAACGCAGCCAAGTGCAAAATTGTAAGTTGAGATCCAGATCTGGGCTCAACACTTGAGAGGGTTAGGATGAAGGGTGGTCGACTGTGATTCAACTCTTGTAATCTTGTTTCTAAGTAATAGAGATCAAGATTCATGGTTTTGGTTGGTCCAATTTCGAGTTCCTCCTTCTTCCCCTCTTGTTCTTGAGTTTTGGATGAGAACTTGGCTTTTTGAGGTTTTCTTGTTGCCTTGTTCGATTCCACTCTTTTGCTGGTGATTTAGGCTTGCAAGGACGTGGAGAATATACAGCCAAAGTGCTGGTTCATTCCATCCACGAGCAGCCCTTGAATCGAAGTTTTTCTCCTCTCTTGCTTGAGCCCTTGGTGAAGGCCTAGATCTAAAATTACTTGGTGGAGCCAACATCTTTCTGAGAAATTAGAGTTGGAATATCTTCACCAAGTACCAGGATACTATGGCCAAGAAATCACGAAGTTTGGAGTTGATTTGAGTCGATTTGGAGTTCTCCTCTTTTCACTACTGCACGGACTAGTCCGTACTCAGACCGGACTTGTCCGTGACGCCGGACTTGTCCTAGAGGTCGCTGTGTGCGGCTTGGTACCGGACTTGTCCGGCGTGTCCACCGGACTAGTCCGGCAGGCCACTGGACTTGTCCGGCGTGTTGCTGGTGAGGGCTGTGAGCCTCGTTCGAGCTCCGTTTCAATCGGGATTTCGAGCAGGCCGTTTCTTCTGTGTGTCTAGGTGCATATCTGTTCAGTGGACGGCATCTAGCACGCTTTGGCAGTGGCTCGGTTTTCTGGGGTTTGAATTTGAGTTTTTCAATAGCTCCTATTCACCCCCCTCTAGTCGCTTGTTCGGTCCTACAAGTGGTACCAGAGCCAAGTTAGGGTTTCCCATACCTTAACTGGTTCGAAACCCAAGTAGCGACTATGGCTCACCCTGGGAAAGTTCCGTCCTTGGACTCGAATGGCTACAACTATTGGAGAGGTCGGATGAAAGCATATTTGTTGAGCCAGGGTCAGGACATATGGGATATTTCTCAGAGTACGACTTTTGTGGTGCTTCCGGTTGCTCAGCGAACCACTCCTGCTATAGTGGCTCAGCATGATTTGAACAACAAGGCGGTGAACATTCTCTTCTCAGGACTTGGTCCAGTTGAATATGAGCGTGTGAGCCACCTTGAGACTGCTCGAGAGATCTGGTCACTCCTGAAAGCTCACCATGAAGGAACTGATCAGATCAAGTCTCGTCTTATGGAGACCCACCGGCGTGAATATGAAAATTTCACCCAAAAGCCGGGAGAGTCTGTGGATGACTTGTTTGGTCGTTTTCAATCGATCATTAACAAGATCCGAGTCAACTCCACCCCACCTGTTCTCCCTTACACAGATCATCAGCAGGCCATCAAGCTTCTTTATGCTATGGACAGCAAGATCTGGGAGATCAAGATTAACTCGATTGTCGAGTCAGCAGGGTATGACACTTTGGGTGTGGAGGAGCTTTACAGTATGCTCAAGGCCACTGAGGTGGATCACCAATTGAGAGCAAGTCTCAATGGTACTGGCTCCAAGAGCCTGGCCTTGGCTACTACTGCTGGAGAGTCTAGTGCTAACCCCCTATTTCACAACTTCTCATTTTCTGCTTTGATGTCTGCGACAGAGGAGCAGTTGGCGTTGCTTGGGGATGAGGAGCTCTGTGCTGTGTCGAACTGCTTTTGTAAGCACCAAGGCCCCTAAGGTGAGTTTCGGCGATTAGATGACAACTCTTATCTATTACTAATGAGCTTTGTGAGTTTGCAAACATTTAAATCTCAGGTAGCTCAAGGACATGAAAATGAAACCCCTAACTTCAAATCATCAAAAGGCAGACTCAATTCTCAATTTGCAAGCAAAGAAGAAGTCAAGACTAAGGATTTGATAGAACTAGGTGCCATGAGGTGGAAGGGCACTTAGGAAGGATA
The DNA here is from genome assembly GCA_036346415.1 of Raddia guianensis. NCBI lineage: Eukaryota > Viridiplantae > Streptophyta > Magnoliopsida > Poales > Poaceae > Raddia > Raddia guianensis. Next base: position 4,280,477 of record CM070537.1, read on the forward strand.
GATTTCTTCTTTAGTTTGTAGTGTCCGCACTATAAAGGGGGGATTCAAGAGGGTAGTAGCTTGACCATTCAAAATGTAAAACATTGAGTTTGGATGCACACACACTCTCAAAATCAAGAGCCCAAGACTCAAGACATGAAGAAGATCAAAAATTAAGAGAAGAGGTTGAAGACAGCTCAAAACCAGAGAAAAACAACTGCATCGGTTCAACCGATGGTCAGTCCATCGGTGCAAGTTGGATAGAGCAGATGGAAGTGAAAACAGAAAAAATACACTCACCGGATCAACCGATGACCTCAACATTACAACGCACCGGTCGATCTAGATGACCCAGGACTTGGCCGAGGTAAATACACGCACCGATCGAACCGATGGTGTCACCGGGCATATCACCGGTCAATGTCCACAGAGAGGGTCTAGAAGAGCAAGGGGAAAGAATAGACGCACCGGTTCAACCGATGAACTACCGGTGCATCCATTGGTCAATCCAACGGCTAGTTTTGATTCAAACACTTTGAATCCACCGGATCGACCGATGAGAACAATTTGGGGGCACCGGATCAACCGGTGAAGACAGCTTTTTCTGGCAGGATTTTCTCCAACGGCTCTATTTGAATCCTAGCCTATATAAGCCCCCTTCCTTGCTCCATTTGAGGTCTCTTGGCGCCAGCAACAACTCACATACATTCCCACTCATCTAAGAGCATTGTGCTTCAACACTTCACTCAAATTCTTGAAGATTCAAGCCCCAAGAAGAAGAGCAAGAAGACTTGATCAAGAGAGAGCTGTGTGCATCCTTCTTAGTGTTAGGATTCTAGGTCAAGTGAAGCTTCTTGGTCTGTTACTCTTGGTGGTTGGCAACACCTAGGCGGACTTGGTGACCGGGGTGGTTCTTCAGAGCTTGCCAAGGATTGTGGAAGCCCGAGGGACAGCTTTGTGCAAGGTTTCGAGCTCCGCCTTGTCGGGACGACGAATGGAGACTCACTAGAGAGCGCCCATTGCTTAGTGCGTGGGAGGTGGCATAATGCTTAGTGTGGCCACAACGTGGACTAGGGGAGGGTGCCAAACCTCCGATACCACGAAAAAAAATCCGGTTGTCTCGTGTCCCTCTTTTACTTCTCGCATTTACTTTCATTGCAATTGATCATGTGTGGTGCTTGAAGTAATCTTGCCTAGTTCTTGCCCTTAGCATTCCATCTCGTGCTTAGGTTTAGTTTCATCTTTGTTTGACTTTAGTGTAGGATGGATTAAATTGTGGCTATTTAGTAGAGATCGAAATAGGTTAAGGACTTTCGTAGAAATTTTAAATAGCCCAATTCACCCCCCTCTTGGGCATCGATCCTTACATTTGGTATCAGAGCCTCGTTTGCTCACGTGGATCAATAGGCTTCACCGCCTGGAGCAATGTCTAAGATGGGTGGGAAGCAACCCTACTTCGAGGGCAAGAACTTTTCCTATTGGAAAGCACGCATGTGTGCATACCTTGAGTCCATTGCCCCTGAGGTTTGGGATGCGGCATCCATAGGCTTTCCGGATGAAATCACTTTTGAGCAACGCAAATGGGATGCTAAGGCTCGCAATGCTATCTTTGAGTGCATTAGCCAAGAAATTCATGGTAGAGTTTCTAGCCTTGAACGATCTAATGTCATTTGGGCAACTCTCATTGAAATTCATGAAGGTAGTGGCAAAGTGCGTGAACAAAAGTATCAATTGCACAAGGCTAGGTTTGATGATTTCAAGATGCTACCTCATGAGAATTGCAATGAAATGTATTCACGCTTGAATGTTATAATTGAGGATATTAATGCTCTCGATCTTGCTAAACTTGACAAGGGCACCATCAACCGCAAGATCTTGTTGATTCTTCCGAAGCCCAAGTACAACATCATCAACACCATGCTTCAAGAGGAGAATCTTGACACCAAGGAAGTTTGTGAGTTGATTGGCAAGATCCGAGCTCATGAGATGGGTGTGCTTGGCATGGTTGAAGAAACAAGCTCCACCAAGAACATCGCTTTCAAGGCCAAGGCGAACAAAGCTCCTTCCAAGGCCCAAAAGGCCGTGGTTGTTGAGCCAAGCTCAAGTGAAGATGAGCAAGACGGAGGCCAAACAAGCAATGATGAAGATGATGAGGAGCTTGCTCTCTTGATGAGAAGGTTTAGCCGGATGAATTCCAAGATCAATAAGAGGGGATACAACTTTGATCCCAAGAAGAAAGCTTTCCGACCAAATCAAAGGAAGTGCTACAATTGTGGTGATTACAACCATATTTCCTATGATTGCCCCAAGCCAAGCAAGCTCAAGAACTCCAAGGGCAAGGCCAAGAAGGAAGAGTCCGAGGAAGAGGAAGAGGAGAAGCCCAAGAAGAAGTTTTTTGGGAAGAAGAAGCCAACCAACACCAAGCTCTTCCCAAAGAAGAAGAGTGGCCAAAGAAGCTTCATGTGTGAAACCAATGAGTGGGTCACCGATGATGAATCAAGTGAAGATGATGATGATGAGATTGCCGGGCTTGCCATCACCTCAAGGGACCCTCACTACCACCCCCCTCCAATGTGCCTTATGGCAAAAGGTTCACCTTGCCTTTTTATTTGTTTTCTTTGGAAAGTGAATACGCAGCTTTCTATGGATGGCAATGCCAAAATTCTCCAAATTCTCCTGCCTTCACATGAGAAGCCCGAGAAGTCTTCTTTTATTTTTCTTGTGGACCCCACCTCCAACTTTTATGGCAACAGAAGATTTTGAAGACAAGCCGGAGAAAATCAGGAAACACGCGTTATTGGCGTATGTGCACAGTTTCTTGCGGTCCAAGTCACAGGAAAATAGGATCGGCCGATCGGCCGTGGTTCAAGTATCGGCAGCTGCTTGGAGTTCAATCCGCACACGTCTCCTTTGATGCCAATAGCCTCACCACGCAAGGCTTCTGAGTCCTGATGCAACACCGAACGTGTAGCCAGCCAATTCCTTCTCTTCTTTCCTTTTCTTCTCCACGGTTCGTTTTGATGGAAGGAGCACACGATTCGCGTGCTGTTTAGAATTTAGATGGCCGGGGATTTTTTTTTTTTTTTCAACAAGCTCGCTACTGTGCACGGTTTAGCGAGAGAGACAACGGCGGGGCTGTGAATTGATGTAGCCGAAACAAGACTCAAGAACACGCGACAAACACGGTGACAACTAAGTGACTCGAACTCGAAACTCTAAAGGACTAAACGCTACAACCAGCAACGACTCGACGATTCAACAACAAATTCAACAAGTAAATTGAACTAGTAAGTAATAGTAAAGGCTAAATAGGGCTTGGATCAATGGTAGATGTAATTTTTTTTTTTGGGCTTTTTCTGGACTCTAGGTATGAAATCAATCTACTAAACAGAAAACAAAAATTCTCACCAGGCAACGGATGCTCTGATACCACTTGATGTGCGCGGACGCGGGGTCCCGATCTTCTGGTGAGAGATGGTAAAGATAACTCGGTAAGGTGTCACGGAGACCTAAACGATCCGGCTTCCAACCCCGCAAAGGAACTGGAAATCCCGGCGATCGCTAAACCACCACAACGATTGTTATCGACTGAACCAGAAGCATGATCGACCTGTCCACGAAGGACAGTTCCTGCAAGCAACCGAAGAACGAGCAAGAACACAAGATAAGCAATCTGAATTGCGAATATATATTAAGAATAACGGGGTTCAGAAACTTGGTCCTGTTGGTCTAGCCGACACAAGAAGAACAAGGCGAAATCTCACACGACAGTGACGAAATCAACTAAACAAAACCCAACTAAAACATAGCACCACGTGGGACTTATATAGGGCGGCGGCCAGAGGAGGGGTGCCCAAAAAGGCGCCCACACGTACTCAACCCTAACTCTAGGGGTACACGGGCTTTGGGCCCAAAAATATGGCGACGCAGCGCCGGACAGTTTCTGTCCGTCAGATTGTTTTCGCGATTCCCATTGACTCGGATGGAATTTGGAGGCGTGGTTGGATCCGTTGGAAAGCTTATCTCGATAGCTTTCCGTAGAGTCCTTATTTGTCTTATTTGGATATCGTATGTGATCTGGACGTCTGTTTGAAGGTGCACTGGTCCGGGCAGTCCGAACCGGACCCGGCAGCGAGTTCGACGTCTTCCCGTCTGGGGCAACCGCGTCATTGATGTCCTTATCAAGGACACTCTCCACGTCGATCCGTCGTGAGTACCCTGCCGTCACATTTCTTTTCTTCTCCTCTCTCTCTCTCTAAGTGCCAGTCTTGCCAGTTTCACCTAGTCAGTCAGTTCGGTTCAGCTTGCTAGTTTGAGTTTGTTCTTTATTTCGTCTCTGCATTTAGTTTAATCTTGCATGATAAAAAGAAAATACCAAAAATATTTCCCTGCTTCGAATAAAATAAAACTCCCAAAATAAAGTCTAGTGCAACAACTACCTTCTTTATGGAAATGATTGGTTGCTCTCTGGACGTGTAATAACCTCCTCATAATCAGTACATTGAATAACTTTGAGTAAGTGTTTCGATTCTGCCGAGTTTTTCACATGTGGTTGCCAATATCTGCTACACCGAAGTTGTTGTAAGACATGATATGGTTTGAAGGAATTCATTCGTATTCCTAGTAAAGATAATGCCTCATGATTTTTATTTTCAAAACCAAAAAGGTATAAGTTCCCCTTGGTGCAAAATACCTACCAGAGCCAAATATTGTGCAAAATGTTAAAACTCTATAAATATGCTACTTCAGTTTGTGGTGATTTTAGTCAAATTGTAAGATGCTTTGTGGAGAAATGTCAGACACTCATCCACCACCCACCAAAAATAAATGTATGAGGTCATGTCCGAAATCTGCATTCAAACTCAGGACTATGTGTTGACTGAGTTAGTTAATTTTATATGCTTGTGGGTTGATATAGTTAGTATATGACAGCCTGCTGAGAACCTTATTAGGAATCACTACATTACTCATGGCCCATGGCATTCATGATATGAACCAATTGGTTCCTTGTAATCAATTCCATAAGCCACATCTAGCTTTGTTTTTTTTTTTTGCGATTGCTTAATCTTACAGTTTCCTCCAATATGATCTTCAACTATATAGCATTCCAGTATGGCCACAGAGATAGCTGTGTGCCTTCGACTTAAATTGATGCATATGTTGTGTATTCTAGAATTATTATTATGATGACCAGTTCAAATGATTTATAATTCAAATTGTTTTCTATTCCATGTTAGAACTATAATTATACAAGGTGACTAATTCATTTTACTTCTATCATTGCCCATCAAGAAATACTCAGTCTTGATTGGTAGAAAGAACATGGCATATTTAAAATTCTATTTATTGTGGTCTGAACTATACAAAGAGAACCAAGCAAAAGTTTCAATATATATTGCAATTTATGAGATCTTAAACTCCGTTGTTTGCACTCTTGTTTAATAGTGGTTTACACTTTGCCCAAATCAGTAAAACTGTGATGGTGTCCCAATTCCATGATAAATAACATCATTCTCAAAGGTTTTTAATGTCCAGTGGTGATAGAGTATAACTGTGAGACAAAAGTATGTAATCATTACTCGATGGCATGCTCTTTGCAAACTAAAAGAAATTTTTAGAGATCTTATCATTTTAATAGGTTATAGGTGTCCCTATAATGTCGAGTGGTGATATCAAGAATCTTTGTCACTGGTCGTAACTTTGTAATTTGTAAACATCCACTTTTATCACTTTAGTTTTTGTTCAAGCACAATATTACTAAGGAGATATTTGGTTCCATACTACTATTTCTGAAATAGAATGATTTGTGCATCTTCAGGTGTGCTCACTATGGTCCCATTGTACCTTCACAAATAATCTGACCGGTAAGGACATTGGGAATAATCAACATCAACTCTAGCAAAGAGTTTCCTAAAAAGCCTCTCGCAAAGAAACTGAGCTTATAGAAAAAAAAAAAGTCAAGTCTTGCAAAAAAAAAATTAGCTTACAGTAAAAGTATTTAGACAATGCAATGAATAAATAAATATAGCTGGTCTCCTACGTGAGGGCGCGTAGTGCGATGCGAGGATTGCACACGATGTGTTGCTTGCTGTTTTTCTTGTTTTCCCATGCCCCCGGTCACGGACGGAGGAATCTGTCTCGGGGTAGTCGAAGCACTTTGCCTATTCATCCCCCTCTGGTTGGTCTCGCGCTCGCACAAATCACAATCCTTCCCCTCACGCTCCTCGCTGCCAGTGGGCTCAAACGTAGCTAGGGCCCTTCGTCAAGTGGCCTTAATGGGCCCGTGGGGAGACGAGACCAAGCGCTAGCTTTGCATTAAAGAAAAAGGAAAACCCTAGGGCTACATTTTCTCCTCCCCAATCCCAATCCCCAAATGCTCTCAACCTTTGCTTCCTTCCCCTCATGGGGGGAGATTTAATTATTTGCCCCCCAATACTTCATGCCCCTCAATTGGGTTCTCTTTTATTATTTGCCGTGTACATGTATGTGCAAGAGTACATATATGCAGAAGAGTACATGACTGTTAACAGCGCAATCAAGCCAACCTACAACCAGGGCCGTTCCTAATGTTTTAAGGGACCTAGGGCGAGACTAAAATATGTCATTTTAAATTTAATTTTATATTTTAATTCATAATTACTTAATACATTAAATATTAAATTTTTTTGTGTTTAAGAACTATTCTCTTAGCTAGCGAATCGTAAATTAATAATGAATTAAACATCTGTAAATGACATGGCTTGATTGGGAGACTCATATTACAAATGACTACTATATTATAGATTTAATAATATAACAAAATATTTATAGATCTTTTGTATCTAGCCTACTTCTTTTCTCAAGCACACTGACCATGTACTTAACCTATCTATACATGGTCATTCACAGACTTATAAAAGATACTCTAAAGCACATCAATTTATAAATGTGTTAACAATATTGGATTATTGCCACATTGTAAAATCTAGTTCATCCTATACAAATATCTCCTAAAATATCTATATTCTATGTAGTTCTTAAAATTGTTATAAAAGAATATATCTAATAGTCGCTATTCATTGTGTGGATTACTAAAATATCTATGTATAGACATACTTTTTATACAAATAATGCAACCGAATCATGGATGATCAGCTTGTGTCGGTGATAGGACAATCGAGGTATGGAGGGGCGAGATGTGGATGTGTTCGGTCTTTGTCATGCTCCATCTAGATGTTCCTATGGCTAATAACTTGCACACATACCACTTAGGTGGCTCACCATGGCATCGAAAGCACATGGTCCTAGGATCCTAGGAAACGAGAGAATTGTATCAAGATGAAACCTAATAATATTATATCTTGGCTGAAGCGCAACACTATCCTACCCTAATGTTGTAGTGACATCGTTACACAAATCAAACTACTCATTGCTCAACTGTTCACAATCGAAAACCACACCTCGATGGTCACTACAATTCAGAAGCCCTCGTCATGTCAATTTATTGTTGATCCTACGAGCCAATAACACCTCGTATTCTTTGGCGAAGCCAAAGCCTTAGGTGGTTAGGCCGCTTTATACAACCATTATATCTATCTTCTTTCTGCTAAGTAATGCATGCCTTTATAGAAAATGAAATGGTATTGGACTCACTAGCTCACAATGACTAAGTACTATGTTGTTATGACTAATTGGCTAACGACTAGGCCAATTTAACGAACTATTTTTGGTTGATCTATGAGCTCCCTAGTACTCCCTCCTGTCACAAATATTTGGCGTTGGGGATGCATGGTGGCCAATGTTTAAAACTTGAGTTATGAAAACCTTTTAAAATTTTAGATTAGCTACATACAAATAATCTGTAGATTCATTTCGAAAAGTACTTCAACAATATTATAATTTTTATGGATTTCATAGATAAACTATAATGATAACTAGTGACTTTGCTTTGTAAACTAAAAAGTTTAAACCACAAATATTTGTTACTAATAGAAGTACTTACTAATACTGTCGACGGTTGGGATATTGACCCAAGTCAACTAAGGTTCTTGAGAAAAGGGAGATAGAAGACCCGCTCAGCTATGCGAACAACGATCAACGACGAACAGGAAGACACAGGGTTTTTATCCTAGTTCAGGCCTCTCGGAAGAGATAAAAGCCCTACGTCCAGCCTTTCTTTATATCGAAGAGGATTACAAGGAGGAACTCGACGAGACGAACAGGTCTCGGCGAGATTATGTGTGTACAGGAGGGATTATGCGACAATGCGAAATCTCTTGGCCCCTCTACACGCCGTAGGGGCCTTGTTTATATAGTGCTGAGCAAACCGACCTATCGAGGGATAATCGGGCCGGGCTAACTACAAGATCATAACGAACTCGATACATGCCAAATATATCCCGAGGAAGATAAGATAAACTCCAATTCTTGGGGATCACGACGTCTGTTCCAATCCGGCCACGTCCGGGTCTTCACGTAGCCGTGCAGAACTCTTGTTCGAGTCGGACTCAAACACGAAGTCTCGGGCGCCATGGATCACACTGATCAGGGGGCTGTTCGGTACGATGCACATGGGCCTGATAGAACCTTTTAGGGAGCAGGCCCTAGGAGGTTGCTCGATTGGGCCGTCAGGGAGTGGGCTATGGCAATGAGCCATGATTTTATCTCCGACAAATACCTACTAACTATATGGGTCGGGGTCTCCAAAATTGGGGGCCCTTGGCGGTCGCACCAAGTGCCCCCCTATCTGGACCGGCCCTGAGGAAACACACAATCCGTATGCTTCTCTCTTGCTCCACTATGGATTGCTTAATTGCTTAATTGTTATGTCGGCTAAGGAAACACACAATCATGCTTCTCTCTTTCTCTTGCGTTCATCCTCGCTTCTTTTAATCTCTTTCCATTCCCCGTCTCTATGCTCTCTAGCCTCAACTCGGTGTGTTTTGCAGGAGAATCTAGAGAAGAAGACGGCTAGAAGAAGACGTATTCTCTATTTTCTCAATGAAACATGTCATGCACATACCGAACTTTGTCGAGTAAAACTCTATTTCATTCTTGTAAAACAACTTCTACTAGATAACAGCCCCGTGCATCTGCACGGGAGGCGGCGCGAGCCGGAGCGGGGGAGGAGGGGAGGCGGCGCCGTGGAGGAGAGGAGGCCTGAGGAGGCGCGGTGGAGGAGCGGGGAGGCCGTCGGTGGAGGCGGCGCACCCAGCGGAGGTGGAGCCAGCCTTGAGGAGGATGAGGCGGCGCCGTGGAGGAGGGGAGGCGGAGGCGGCGGTGGAGGAGAGGAGGCTGAGCGGGGAGGAGGAGGCGGCGGTGGAGGAGCGGAGGCGGCTGCGGGGGGAGGAGGCGGCGGCGGGGAGGAGCGGAGGCGGCGGTGGAGGAGTGGAGGCGGCGTGAGGAGGAGGCGGCGGCTCCGTGGAGGAGGAGGAGGAGGCGCGGTGGCGGCGCGGCCAGCCGAGCCGAGCGGGGAGGATGGGAGGCGGCGCAGGAGGCGGACGCGCGCCGTGGAGGAGGGGAGGCGCGCCAGCCAGAGGCCGGAGCGGGGAGGAGGGAGGCGGCGTGGAGGAGGAGGAGGCTCCATGGAGGCGGCGGCTGCGCGGGGGAGGAGGGGAGGCGCAGGAGGCGCGGTGGAGTGGAGGGGAGGCCGGCGCGGGGAGGCTGCGCGGGGGAGGAGGCGGCGCATGGAGGAGGAGGAGGCCGGCGGAGGAGGCAAGGTGGAGAGGAGGGGATGGCGCGAGGGAAAAGGCGCGGGGGGTTGCACTGTTGCATGAACAGTGCAACAGTAATGTGTGTCCGTATCTCATCGATTTTAAATATAAGGATAGATATGTGGTGGTCTTTTGTAATGTCTTATTAGCTCCTTTTCCACGGTTCGTGAGCTCTTTTGCCATGTTTTGTCAGATACTCGTCCATTTTCATTGCATTTCAGTAATTCTTTCATCAAGTTTTATAAGTTCTCAAGAACTGTCCATAGAGTAGAGGGTAAGGTGTTTGCTTGTGAACATCACATAGGTTCAAATTTCCACAGGACAATAAAAATTCGGATCTAACTCTTCGGGTGCGTTATAACCGTGGGACCAAATCGCTGAATCCCTGCGGCACTCCTCAAAAAAAGTTATAAGTTTTCACTCGTGTTTCATCGCTACATTGTCAAGTTTTATAAGTATTCGCCCATTTTTCATCACTACATTGTCGATTTTCATTTGTAGTTTCCTTAAGTTCTTAGCACCAATTAGTCAACTTCATCAGCAGTTTTCCATGTTCAAGCAAAATTTATTCAAGTTTGATAAATTTTTGCCTATATTTCATCATACATTTATCAATTCTTATTAGTAGTTTTCCAAGTTTCATCATAAATTATTCAGGTTTCACCGAAGGGTTGCGACACCAGGAAAAACTGGTGATAACCCCTTTTTTGGAGATTTTTTAGACTTTCTTAACAGAAATTGGTGACAACAGATAATTGAGGGAAGGAAGATGACTAACGCCCCACATGGCCACATAAACATATTTAATACGGCGTTTATATATGCCGTTATAAATTCTTACCTGTTGCTTATTTATGTAAAAGAAAACGGTCCTAAATAATATTAAAAGCTGAGTTAACTATTTTCTAAGATGTTTAAGGTAAATGCCGGGTTAAATAAAAGCCCATAAATCATTAAATCTAGATTATCTTGTCCAAAAGAAATGGCATGTACATTGCATTAGAAGACCACATCGACGTTTTGATTCCTCATTGGGAGAGCCTACTAAGGTAAGGTATAACAGTTGTATATGGATCTACGTATAAGCCATACAGGAAGAAGAGGAACCAATGTCAGAGCAATAATGGTTTCTCAATGATTTCAATATTACAACGAGCTAGGGTGGTTGTAGGCAGGGCCGGTCCAGATAGGGGGGGCATTTGGTGCGACCGCCAAGGGCCCCCAATTTTGAAGGCCCCGATCCATATATTTAGTAGGTATTAGTAAGTACTTCTATTAGTAACAAATATTTGTGGTTTAAACTTTTTAGTTTACAAAGCAAAGTCACTAGTTATCATTATAGTTTATCTATGAAATCCATAAAAATTATAATATTGTTGAAGTACTTTTCGAAATGAATCTACAGATTATTTGTATGTAGCTAATCTAAAATTTTAAAAGGTATTCATAACTCAAGTTTTAAACATTGGACACCATGCATCTCCAACGCCAAATATTTATGACAGGAGCGAGAACTAGGGAGCTCATAGATCAATTAAAAATAGTTCGTTAAATTGGCCTAGTCGCTAGCCAATTAGTCATAACAACATAATACTTAGTCGTTGTGAGCTAGTGAGTCCACTACCATTTTATTTTCTATAAAGGTATGCATTACTTAGCAGAAAGAAGATAGATATAATGGTTGTATAAAGCGGCCTAACCACCTAAGGATTTGGTTTCGCCAAAAAATACGAGGTGTTATTGGCTCGTAGGATCAACAATAAATTGACATGACGAGGGCTTCTGAGTTGTAGTGACCATCGAGGTATGGTTTTCGATTGTGAACAGTTGAGCAATGAGTAGTTTGATTTGTGTAACGATGTCACTACAATATTAGGGTAGGACAGTGTTGTGCTTCAGCCAAGGTATAATTGTAACACCCCAAATTGGGATGAATTTAAATTTGCGCCAAATTCAAATTTTGCTTGAAATTTTGGATCACCCAGACGTGTGGGTCCCACTGCCAGTCACAGTAGCACCTCTCTCTCTCTCTCTCTCTCTCTCTCTCTCTCTCTCCTCCTTTGCCAAGACGCTGTTGTTGTGTTGGGTGCCGCCGCCCCTTCACTTCCGAGTCGAGCTCGCCTCCAGCAGCGTGCCTCGCCGTGTCGACCACCGGTTGGCGGCCTCGGACTTCGCTTGCTGTCGCCTCGCGGAGGACCGTCCGCCGCTTCGGACCATCGGGCAAACGCCGGTGTGCGTCGGTCCGTCAAAGACGAATCGCGCGCGTGATCTCCCTGCTCGCCTCCTCCGTCACTCGACGCTGTTAGTCAAAAGGCTACGCCCCCTAGCCCGGGCACCGTGCCCTGCCCGCCTGCTGCCGTATCGCCAAGCCGCACAGGCAGGCCAGCTCTGTCGCGTCGCCATTACCGTTAGATCATACCAGATGAGCTCAAGGGCCCAACCGACGCCACCCTCCCTAAAACCAAGCCAAGACCCCTCTGGCCCCGCCTTCCCCCATTTTCCCCCAAAATCTCCCGCGTCGCCGCCGAGGGCTATCCCGCCTCTCAGGTGAGCCCTAGACAAGTCCCTCTCGCCCGAAGTATCCTACACGCATCTCTAACCCTTCCCCTCGCCCAATTTTAGAGGAGCCGCCCGGTAGAGCCGTGCCCGCGACGCCCCTGTTTCGGTCGCCGTCAGGCTACTCGTCGCCAGCCACCCTCGCTTCGCCACGCGCTCGTTCGTGAGCTCGGTAAGCATCCCCGCCCTCTTCTATAGCTCCCCGCAAACGCACATGGCTTGTAGATGCCTAATGCGCGCTCGAGCCGCCGGCGAGATCACGTCTCGATCGCTACTGCCGCGTCGCCGCGTCTGGTCACCTCTGGCCCCGACGCGAGCACCATTAGAGTCCCTAGAGCCTGTAGATGACCGTGCGCGCACGCTCTCCGTCGGAGATGCGCGGTAGCTCCGCCGCGTCGTGTGCCGTCGCCGCCAGGCCACGTCGACAGCTAGAGCTTGATGATGATGGCGAGCCGTCGGATCTGGCATGCGATTCGTGCTGACCCTAGGGCGATGTGTCACTGGTGGGTGGACCCCGCCTGTCGGATCGCCCCGCCCGTGCCAAGGCCAAGCCGCGCCTTCGGGTCACTGACGCGTGGGTCCACGGCCCCATCTGTCGGGTTAAGTGGAGACGCCATTGGAGCAAGGCGTGGCCCTCGCGCGGTTGCGCCTCTGGAAAATCCGCCTTCGACGTCTTCCCTTGGGACAGCGCGGGCGTAGCGTTCGCTGGGCCGTGGGCCGATTTCGCCTGATGGGCCACCCGCTGGTTGGCTCGGCACGAAGGAATTAATCCCTTTTTTTCCAGCGATAAACTATTTAATTAATCCCAGAGATAGTTAGATATTTATCTAAAATAACTAATCACCCCAAAAATTCTGGTAAAATTTAGATAAATGCTAGAGACCGATTATAATTTTATAAAAATATGAAAAACCATTCTGTATAGGAAAAATGTGCACTGTACGTTGAAAATTAGAAGTTTCTTATATAGAAATAATTAAGTTGAATTTAGGGTAATTGTTGTTTATTAATTAATGGCTTAGATCCCAAATAATCATTAGAGAATATATAATTAGAAAGTGTCTCTATAAATCTGGGAATATTTCAAAATAACATTTCCACTTAAATACATATGTGTAATTGTATTTATGTTCATAGGGATATTTTATTTCTAGACACCAACAATTTACTTGTATTTTCCTTAAAATAATCTGTTAAGGTGCTGAACTAGTAATATATTTAAATAATGTTTAAAAACCTAGAATCAACTCTTTATCTAGGAACTTTACTACTTTGTTAACCCTGTTAAACTTTAACCAAACGTAGGTGAATTTTCCAATATGTACATATATACGTCACTTTATGTTAACAAGAAACCCTAATCACCCTCTTGCACATTTATCGTATCAAATCGTATTTTGGGTTACTATCTAGTTATTAAATACTGATATTAAGAATAGCTTATACCTTATTGCATGCATGGCATATCATCCGTAGGCGGTACTTTATTCCGACCTAATTAGCATGGTGACGTTAGATAGGACCTAAGTCACGCACATGCATCATATTTTCCATTGCACCGTCGGGTATTTATTTGGGTTATATCTATGATTAGACGTAGGCGACCCCGAGGGGAGATTCGGTGATGCTGAGGTGGAGTTTCCACCAGAACAAGGCGAGTTAACACTTACTCTTTAGATGTGATCCGTATTAGGGAGAGACATCGACTTTCCCTAGTGCGGATTAACATCGCTAATACCATGCTCATTACCCAGTTTTCTAAACTATATTGTTTAATATTAAAAATGCATGCTTATTAGATTGCCTAATTGTTAATCATGTTATACTTATACATGCCTGCCTTGAAATATTTAGCCTTAATGACTGCCTTGATTGTCATTGCTCTTGTTAGCCTAGGATTAGTCTGGTAACCACTTTAACCCTACCTAATGGGTAAAACTTGCTTAGACCAGCTTAGGCTTAACAATTCTTTTGGCTAATCGCCACGGAACGGTGAACCGATATTCACCGGACATTCACTATTCTCATTTAATATGACATGACATATGACAGATAGGGCTGGTAGATGCATCATGGGCTGATTGTGTTTGTGGGTATGAACATGGGGACACTTGGTCGTTGGGTCGATCGGTTGGGAAGGTCCAAGTGTGGGATGTGGTGTGGTCGATGACCGTGGAAGTAGAGAAAGAATGGTGGGTTGCCCCTAGTTGGATTTGGACATCCTGATGGATGATTAAGGCATGAGTTGTCTAGTGCTGGGTTTAGCCAGGGCTTACCCAGGAGGAGCGCGGATAAACACGCGTAGCGGAAAGATCGCTGCCCAGGTTGGTTCCAACACAACGCGTGGCCATCGCGCGGAGCACCAGACTTGGATCACCAGGAGTGAGCGCTCTGCGGAGGCCCTCTGGGACCAGTCTCGATAGGGGCCGGAATGGGCCATCACCGAGGGTGATAATGGCCACACATCCCTAGGGTGACGGTCGGCTAGTGAGGGTCGGCAACCCTACTAGGCCGGGGTGATCATGCCATGGCATGTGTGGTCCGCAACAGGATTCGCCAAATCCTGAAATGATGGCAGAACTAGGATTGGTTGGGGGCAACCAGAAGAAAGGTTCATGAGGAACAAATAAGCAGGAATGGTAATTTTGTAAGCTGGTTGGGTTATGATCGAGGAATAGTCAAATTGTGTGTTAATTGTGTATAGGCTGGTATGGGTTGAGGTGATGGTGTAAACTGGGTCGTGTATTCGAGTGAGAGTTGGTCGAGTGATTAGTTGGTTATTTGGGTTCGAAATGCATGATCAAGATGGAAACCTCTGATTTATTTATAACAATACAAGTGTTAGTTAATGCTAGTTAGGTTGTTTCCAAAAGACTTATAAACTTGGCTTTACGTAAATAAAATAACCCTCTCCTCCAAATAAAAGCCTTCTACACTATATGCATTAAGGGAAGTGTTAACTAGCCAGCGTTTGGATGACGCTGGCCTCGCCCACTTATCTTCTTTAGACGATGGCATCGAAGATGACCCTTACGCGTGTCTCGAAGATGACGGACAGGATCATGGTGGACCTGAGGAGTCTTAGTGGCCTCTCCAGTCGCTGGTAGACCGTAGTCGATAGGGATTCTTTTGGGTAGATATTTTGAGTGTCCGCTGTACTCTAAACTATTCTTTTGTATGAAAAGGTGTGTATGGGCCACCTTACTAAAGTCGCCTAAGGCGCAACTCTATGATGTAATATTTAGGGATTTTTATTCTATCGATGTATGCTTGTATCGGCTACGTGGTCTTCCGCGCTAGCGTACTGATCCAGGGGCTAGCGCACGGGATCGTCGACCCTTAAGGTAAGTAAAATTTGAGGGTGACAATAATATTATTAGGTTTCATCTTGATACAATTTTCTCGTTTCCTAAGATCCTAGGCCCATGTGCTTTCGATGCCATGGTGAGCCACCTAAGTGGTATATATGCAAGTTATTAGCCATAGCAACATCTAGATGGAGCATGACAAAGACCGAACACATCCACATCTCGCCCCTCCATACCTCGATTGTCCTATCACCGACACAAGCTGATCATCCATGATTCGGTTGCATTATTTGTATAAAAAGTATGTCTATACATAGATATTTTAGTAATCCACACAATGAATAATGACTATTAGATATATTCTTTTATAACAATTTTAAGAACTACATAGAATATAGATATTTTAGGAGATATTTGTATACGGATGAACTAGATTTTACAATGTGGCAATAATCCAATATTGTTAACACATTTATAAATTGATGTGCTTTAGAGTATCTTTTATAAGTCTATGAATGACCATGTATAGATAGGTTAAGTACATGGTCAGTGTGCTTGAGAAAGGGGTAGGCTAGATACAAAAGATCTATAAATATTTTGTTATATTATTAAATCTATAATATAGTAGTCATTTGTAATATGAGTCTCCCAATCAAGCCATGTCATTTACAGATGTTTAGTTCATTATTAATTTATGATTCGCTAGCTAAGAGAATAGTTCTTAAACACAAAAATATTTAATATTTAATCTATTAAGTAATTAGAAATTAAAAATATAAAATTAAATTTAAAATGACATATTTTAGTCTCGCCCTAGGGCCCTTAAAACATTAGGAACGGCCCTGATACCGAGCAAGAATCATACAGTCAATTCATGTTCTCGGCTTCCATACTGCCCTTGTCTTAGCAAGTGTATTTGTTGCTACCTCTGAACCTACACACGTTTGTTGCCACCTCTGAACCTACGCGCTATCTCTACCTTTGGTCATTTTTCTCGCTGTTGCCACCATGGTTGGATGCTCGAGAAAAGCACGGCAGGGAGCTTGCTTCCGGTCGGCTCGCCTTCATCCAATCCTGATGCCGCTCATTCCCATTCCTGATCAATGCAAGTGAAAGTTGGTCATTGACCAGAAGTTGGTAGCTAAGATGGATACTTGCAGGGTCGCAAGGATTTAAAATTTCCAGCCGACCGAAATAGGAATCCTTGTGTTAGGAATAGTAGATAGGAAAACGCGATTTAACTTTAACCTAGAAAAAACCCATCCAATAAGAAGGGAATAACACCACGGTGAAAACAAATCATTGATGTGGCTCAAGTTTTACAGAGTAAACAGGGTGCCTTTATATAGGCGTGTCAAAGGGCCACCCCTTTTAATGCCTTAAAAAATCATAAAAAATTCAAAACAATCTTTAAAAATTCTAAAAAAATCATAAAAATCTAAAAAATATAAAAAAATCATAAATCTTAAAAAATACGTGTAACCCTTGCTAAAAAATAAATCTATAAAATTATAAAAATTCATAAATCCTAATAAATCTTAAAAAATACGTGTAACTTGGTAAATCGTAAAAATAAAAAATTAAGAAAATCGGAAGCCTTTTGTAAACCTTCTATACAGTAAAATTTAAATTTTTAATTCACGATTCTTTAAATTTTACTATTGAGTAATGGCAACAAATAGTTTTTGGGTTTCTTAAGTTTTTTATTTTTATGATTTTCTAAGTTATTTTGAATTTTTCAATTTTTCCTAATTTTTAATGATTTTTTGGATTTTACGTTTTTTGGTTTTTTAGATTATTCTGAATTTTTAATATTTTCTGATTTTTAAGATTTATGATTTTTTATGATTTTTCAGAATTTTTAAAGATTATTTTGAATTTTTATGATTTTTTAAGGCATTAAAAGGGGTGGAGTGGCAAGAAATAAAAGAATTCGGTGTCCCAGTGGCGAATAATAAAGGAGAACCCAATTGAGGGGCATGAAATAATTGCCCCCTCAATTGGGGGCAAATAATTAAAGGGCAGCGCCAGGCATCGGACGTCGGACGCTCAAGGCCTCCGTCTCGACCAACCACGCCATCGGATGATTCATACCACACCGATCCGACGTTCTCGCATGTGGCCAAAGATAAGCGCCACAGACGACGTGCCAAAGACAAGCGCTGCATGCACTACAACCAAATGACTAAATAAACTAGCACGGTTGATCAATTTTCCAATTAAAATTTGATTTTGTATAAAATTCAAACAGTGTTCAAAATGCGTGGAATAAATTTCATAATTCTTCTAAAATCGAGAGCAACCCATTTTAAATACTTTTTGAATTTTTTGAATTTTTTCACTTTTTCAATTTTTTGATGTGGAATAGAAGACACATGGAACTTACATCTATACTACCGAAACTTGGCCGTGTTCTGATGAAACTTGGCCGTGTTCTGTTGAAACCTGATGAAACTTCGATGTAACCTGATGAAACTTGGATGAAACCTGTTGAAACTTGATGAAACTTGAAAAAACTTGGATGAAACCTGATGAAACTTGACAGTTCGGTAAAGTTTTACGAATATGAAACCCAAGTTTTACTAGGCGAAACTTAAGTTTCAGCAGACGAGCCCTAAGTTTCACCAGATAAGTTTGAATAGTTATATGGCAAAATATATCTTGTTTTGTTCGTAAAAATACGAGGAACATATTGGCGCAAACGGTTTATGGATTGGAGCACCCAGTTAAAAATTATGGATGCCGAAAAAATAAAATGCCCGTAGGTCCCACTTACATGTGCACGCAGCTCTCTCATCTGGAAGAAAATTTGGAGAGACCCGGGTCTCTCCAACGTGAAAAAGACCTCACCCGGATTGATGACACCTGTCCTCCCCAAATCTTAAAGCATGACTAAGCCTTCTCCACCAAAAAAATCCCCAAATCGCAGCTTCTCTCCTCTCGTCCCGATCTCCTGCTCGTCTCTCCTCGACGGCGCTGCTGCCGGCGACGGAGGGCACGGCGTCGTCGCCCAGCCCGCCGGCCACCGGGAGCCGCCGTCGTCCATCCCTCCGGCCTCCGTCATCCAGCCCTCTGGCCTCCATCGTCCAGCCCAACAGCAGCCACGGGCCTCGACGCCGCCGCCGCCGCCACCGGAGGGCATGCCGCCGCCGGAGGGAACGCCGCCGCCATCCAGCTCTCCGCCGACAGCCGCGACAAGACCGCGACGAACCTCGACGCCCTCCTTCACCTCGCCGGCGATGTACTTGGAGCCCAGGCCGACGGAGGGCGCGCCGCCGTCGTCCAGCCCGCCAGATGGCACGCCCAGCCCGCCGTCTTCCTCGGCATGGAGGTAATGCCATCTTTCTTACAGGTGGATAGGGTCTTTTTTTGATTTGGAGAGACCCGGGTCTCTCCAAATTTTCTTCCCTCCCTCACGCCCCTCACGCCCACGCGGGCCGGGCCGCGGCGCGGGAGTCCGGATGCGCCGGACTCCCGGCGCTAAGCGTTTCCGATAATTAAATCTCCCCCTCAAGGGTGCCAAAAACCTAGGGTTGCCCTTTCTCCTCCCAAATCCTCCCGTGCCATCGGCGGCGGAAGGAGCAAGGATGGAGCCCGACCCCCCTTGTTTGAGCTCAGGCTCGAGCTCGAGCTCAAGCGAGAAGCCCGGGGCGCTGCCTGGAGAGGGGACCGGCCGGACGCCGGCGATGTCTGGAGAGTGGAGGATGGCGATGCGTGGAGAGGGGACGAGAAGCGTGAGGGGCCGGACGAGGGCGATGCCTGGAGAGAGGACGAGGGCGATGCCTGGAGAGGGGACCGGCCGGACGCCGGCGATGTCTGGAGAGTGGAGGATGGCGATGCGTGGAGAGGGGACGAGAAGCGAGAAGAGGCCCTATTTGAAAAGGAAGAGAGAGATCCGGGCGGCGATTGCGGCAGCCGCAGCGAAGAAGGATCTGGCGACAGCAATCCACACCGCCAGCATGAAGGAGGATTGGGAAGCTTTACTGGATTCGGCTATTTCTCCCCCTGCTGCACTAGCGAAGAAGGATCTACGGGCGACAGAAACCCACACCGGCATCGGCACCGGCACCATGAAGACGGATTGTTGGATAGATTTAGTGGATTGGAATGATTTCCCCCCTGCTGCACTAGCGAAGAAGGATCTACGGGCGACAGAAACCCACACCGGCATCGGCACCGGCACCATGAAGACGGATTGTTGGAAAGATTTACTGGATTGGAATGATTTCCCCCCTGCTGCAGTCAGCATCACCACCCCGCCGCTCCCTGCTCGCTATCCGCCATTCCCCAGGGATGAAGAAGGTTACCTTCTCGATCAACTGGAAAAAGTCTTTTTTTTTCCTGCTACCTGCACTACTGACTTTCTCTGTATTTTGTTGAACCATGTCTAGATCCCCATGAAGATCTTCCCGACACGGGCGATGTAATCAGCTCGAGAGACAAGACGGTGGTTCAGGATGTGGCGCGCTCTGTGGTTACCGTTGTCTACCATTACAAAGGTAAAATTTTCCAATGCCTCCCTCCATCGCCCTCCCTCGGTGCTAATGATCTTGTACCTGGCCGATGATCATACTGTGTCTATTTGCAGATGATGAGGACATCATGCGCCAGCGTCTCTTCACTGGTTTCGTCATCGATAGGGGCGGGACACAGAAACATTTTAGAGTATTTACTTGTTGTACAGCCATCCGCAGTTCTGATCCCGAACCTAAGGTATAATTTAGAGTGCTTAAGTGCTTATAGTTCAGATTAAGTGCTTATAGTTTAGATTAAGTACTTATAGTTCAGATTAAGTGCTTATAGTTCAGATTAAGGGCTTAAGTGCTTGCTATGTTCAATTTTATGGCTGATTATGTGCTTATAGTTCAGATTTCTCACCGTGTTATTCCGTATGCTTTTTATTTCTGCAAACCTTCTGTATACGTTGCCGAAAATATATAAGCCAACCTTTGACAATTTAGTGATTGCATTCGACAGTTAGTAGCTCATTCTTCAGTGCTTTAGTTGCACAATCGTTGTCTTAGCCGCACCAAGCATGCTTGTAGAGTCCAGATGTTTATCACTGAATGTTTTGTGCTGTATACATACATTAATGTAACATATATCTGTCCGCACCCTGTACATACATTAATGTAACATATATATATCTATCCGCACTCTGTACATACATTAATGTAACATATATCTGCCCGCACTCTGTACATACAGTAATGTAACATATATCTGTCCGCACTCTGTACATACAGTAATGTAACATATATCTCTCCGCACTCTATATATATATGTAACATCTATCTTTTCCTCCTTTCAGCTACAGATTCGGTTGATAGATATGAGTGTATTAGAAGCAAAGCTTCTGTTCTTTGATGCTCATTATGACGTTGCTTTGTTGGAGATCTTGCAAGAGTCACATCTACTGGAGGTCTCTTCTTTTGGAGCTAAACCAAGCTATGGTCAGGAGGTTTTCGTGGTTGGAAGAGACATTGAGTCGAAGCTAATCGCTAAGCGTGGGAGCATTGAATGGCTAGAAGAAACAGATTACTTAGGGCGCCACTGCCATTTGTTCTTAAGTTGTGAATTTTCTTGGGTAAGTGTTTCCATACTATGTTCTTTCTTTTTGCTCAATTAGACAATTAATTAATACTGTTTCTTCGATATAGTATGGTCGAGGAGGTCCAGTGACTGACCTTGATGGCTGTGTAATTGGGATGATACTAGAGACTGATAGACAAAATCCTCCTATGCTTGCTATGTCTACCATAGCTACTTTCATGAGAATGTGGATGGACTACAGGTTAGTTAACTAGTTTTCCTGTTGCACTGATGTTAAAATTTTGATTAATGCCTATAACTTGCAATTAAATCGGTATCAGAATTTTGCTGACTCTTTGACCTACACAATATTTTCACTGTTTGTTTGATGTTTCGATGTTTATAGATGATGAATGTCTTTGACACTGCTTATTGATCTAATCATCTAATTGAGCAACTTAAACCATATTGAAATAAACCTCATATATCTAACAAATAAAATTGGATCCTACATAGTACTGAAGTTAGAAAAAGGTTGGGTGATAGAAACCATTGCTAGCGGAGCATCCTTAAATCAATAGGAATAATATCACTGAAAATACTAAGTATTTAGGTGTAGCCTAATATATCCTTGAGCTAATGTACATTTAAGTTACACTTATGAAACTGTTGTCTTTGCACTGACATCAAATGCACACATTCATAATACTACTATTCATATCAGTCCAAGCATTGTTCATTACAGAACAACCATTTTTGTTCTTTTCTTTTTCACGGTCATGCAGCAAGGAGCATTGTTCATTACAGAACAACCATTTTTGTTCTTTTCTTTTTCACGGTCATGCAGCAAGGATTTCATTCTTGCGCTCCTCTTTCAGCAACTTTTCTCGAAGGTCATATTGGGAAGGAGGTCTACAACCAGGACCAAAACAACCAATGGCCTCAAACCATTTCTATGAACTCATTACTCATCATTGTCAATTGCATTGCAATATATTGATGCACTTGATGTGTTCTCTCTTTACAAAGCACTTCATTTAAACTCTGTCGCCTCTTCGCTTCTTCTCTGGTTGCTTTAGGATCAATAGGGCGTGCCCATCTATCCATGGGACCTAGCTTATGACTTTGAGAATTATCTGATGAGCTTCCAGCCTTGGATTCAGCCTCTGACCCTTCTCTACTCCCTGTAATCACCACACCTCTCAAATCTGCTTCTGCTATCAGCTTGTCTCGTTCCTTCTTTTTTTGGTCTGTCAAGATCTTTGCACTTTTGTTTAATTTCAGGGGTTACATTTGTGGAATGCAAAACAGTAGTCCCTTCCCATACATGGGGTTGCTTGAATCGATTAATGGCTCCTGAGCTCTCATGACCACAAAGAAGGCACTTGACTTTAGACAAGGTGTTGCTTGGATCAGATAGCCTTCCCCATTGCCATCCAATATCATTTGATTTCCTCTTAAGATGGTTCTCAGGATCAATCTGATTCTCTCCCACAGCCATAGCAGAAGGCGCACACTCTGTCTCAGCCATCCTACAGTTACAACAGTACAATTACAAGCATGAGAACAACCCCTAGGCACAGAAACAAAAGACTATAAGAGAGCAGAGCAGACTACAGAGCACAACCCTAGAGCAGAGATCAAGCAATAGGCACAAGCAGTCAAGCACACCAGAGCAAAAGCACAAAGCGCAGCGCAGAGCAGAGCACAAGCACCAGAGCATAGCACAAGCACAAGCTACATCACAATTGCACAAAGGAACTTGGAGTAGAGCAGTGGCACAAAGGAATTGAAGATTACCTCAGCACACACGGCGAACTGGCAGGCCGGTGGAGGAGGATCGACTCCGGCAGACTGGCAGGCCCGCAGTGGAGGGAAGGCCGCGACGGACCAGCAGGGGCACGCCCGCTGTGGAAAGGAGGTTACAGCGGACCAGCAGCAGGGGGAGGATGTGACGGAGGGGCGTCCACAGCGGATGGGGCATGGGCAGGCCCAGGTGGATCGGCGGCATGGTAGAAGGGCTGCGGGTCGAAGAAGATGACGGCTCTGGAGAAGGTGCACGTCGATTGGGAGCGCACACGGTACTAAATCCGTCCGCCCGCTTGTTTCCCCCATGCAGTGTGCCAATCTTCCCGCCGTCCCACCAATCTTTCCCGCACCCGTGGCCCATGGCCTTTTCTTTTCGTAACCGCGCCGCGGACGGCACTTTTGCGCCCGCTTTTGTGTACGCTGCGCCTGATTAGGTGGCTGTGCGTGATTAGGCCTGCGATTAAGCGTTGTGATTGCTTAATTGGACACTTAGGGGATAAGTGAGGCGTTGACCCTTTGCTGAGCCCCTAATCGCGCTTTCTTGAACTTTGATTTCATGGATCTAATTGTTTACATCTAACCTCTGTCAGTTTTATTACTCGCCCGATGCATGGGCTGCGTTTAAGGACAGTGGAACTCCTGGATGTCTCACTGCGGGAGAATCTCTCTGTCATTCACAAAATCAACAATGGTTATTTTGTAGATGAGGTCTGACTTATCTATTCAATTCAATCTATATATATTGCTGATTGTCGCTATTTGGTAATATTGCATCTATTTTGATGTATTTAGGTATCAGTCAGTTCTACTGCTGAGAGTCTTGGAATTACATCTGGGGAAGTAATTATTTCAATTGACAACCATCCTTGTTACACACTACCTAAGGTACAAAATATTTCTTAGTCTTTATAGATGTTCTTTATTAGATGCAAAACTATGGCTAACATGGTCAAACTTGGCTGCAGTTTGAAAATTTCCTTCTCTTTCGCGGTGTGGATTCACTGCAGACGGCTGATTCAAGCTTAAGGTGCATGGTATGTGTGAAGGTATGTAGAGGTTCTATGCAATCTCTCAAAGTATGGAATTCACAATTTATGTTTTAAAATAACAAATGTTATTTCTGTTCCTTTGGTTCTTGTAGCTTGAAGTTTATAACCGCGTTGGACATAAAACAAGAGCTATCAATTTGCCTGTCGGATTCAGTGTCTCCTAAAACAATGTGAGGAGGTAGAGAAGAGCCACACCTAAGCTTTGCCGCTGCGTCCGCTACTGATGCTGATGATTTGCATGGACTTAGCTATTGGTGATTGGAGATTTTTTGGTTGCTTGACTTCTGGAACTTAAGGGATTATGATGTTTGTTTCTAGGCACAGCTCTCTTTTGGCTGTTTCCTAGATTGTTATGGCACATTCACTGAACATGTCATCCTTTTGGTGGACCTGTATTTGTTGCCGATTAGTGGTGAATACTCACAACTGGCACTTATTCGCTGAGCATAAGAGTCTAATATTTATAGATGATACACTTTTGTTGTATCTTAATCTCACTCTTTTGAGATATATGATGAAAACCTCTTGATATGCTAAGGATAATAGGGCATCTGATGCTGTGGCACCCTCTATAATAAGGGTGCCTACAAGTAGCAGGGATGAATAGCAGGGATGAAGTTAAGGTGAATGTAGAGCATCCAGTCCCTCGTGTGTGCTTATAATTTATATAAATGCCTCACAATAAAGCAAAACAAATACTACTATATGTTTTTGTTATCTTGTTTGACGCTGAGGACCAAAAAGCTAGGCAAATTAACCCTAGATTAGCTGTCCTAAACGTCAACTAAAAAAAATGGAGGTAGTGGAAGAGAAGGGGGTCCTTAAACTGTTTGAGCTTAACATTGGTT
Organism: Raddia guianensis; assembly: GCA_036346415.1. Classification (NCBI taxonomy): domain Eukaryota; kingdom Viridiplantae; phylum Streptophyta; class Magnoliopsida; order Poales; family Poaceae; genus Raddia; species Raddia guianensis. Next base: position 4,305,250 of record CM070537.1, read on the forward strand.
CATGTTAGGTTGCGGAGATGCAGGCTTGCACAGCACTTATTGCATGAATGTTAATCATATTTCTACGAAGCCGCTATTATCTTCATCGTATCTCATTTGTACTGTAAACCCTTGCTGGGGTCAACTGAGTATAAAGATGAGTAACCCTTGCTGGGGTCAACTGAGTATAAAGATGAGTAGGGTCAACTGAGTTTAAAGATGAGTAGATGTCCAGCTGAGAATGTAGAACTGGTAAGATTATATGTGCCAGAGCTGTGGTTAAATCACACACAGGGTATTTATGTTGCCTTGACAGCTCCTGATGCTGCAGCATGTCTGTGCACTGAAGTCTACTTTAATTCTGCCATGCAGCATAATTAGCTGAATCTATACCTAAGAAAGATAACATTGTAGTGCAAACTCATATTTGATTGGAAATTGGCAACTTTTGCTCCATTTTGATGTTACTCCCTCCATCCCAAAATGCAAGTTTTTTTTTATTTCTGTGTCTAATTATTTTCTTATTCAAAAATTTAATATAAATATTCAAAAATACAAGTTATGTTTAAAATATTTATGATTATAATTGTAATCATAAAAAATAAATGATATTTATATTTTTTTAATAAGACGAATGATCAAACGTGATACATGAAAATAAAAAAATGACTTTTTTCCTGGATGGAGGGAGTAGCTGCGAGCTTGCATAGATAGTATTGCCTGACACTGGTATCCTTTGCAATCAAAAGTGTCTCCAACATTGTTCGGATAAAACAATGTTTATTTGGAATGATGTATGGATCGGTTCAATGACACATCCGTGTACTACCTATACGGATAAAAAAGAGGTTTTCCCTGTTTCAAGTGTCCGATATACATCATATTTTGTGCCTTTGAGATATATATAACATCCAGGACATTAGAAAAGAAAATACGAAAACGATAAAAAAAGATAACCTAACATAACGAGCTGTAACAAAAATCCATGCCACTATATGTCTCCAATACCATTATTAAATTGGCTTTTTATTAAAAAATACTATGTATAGAGCATCAAAAAAGAAAGGGAGGAAAATAATACAAAAATAGTCCAAAAAATCTTAAGAGCATCCCCATCACACCCCTTAAAATGGCCTCTATTTCAAATTTTTTCAAATGCATTAGAAGGGAATTTGGTCCATGTGAGTAGCAGTTTTGCACTGTAGCAGTTACTGTAGCGATTACTGTAGCGATAGAGGGAAATTTGAAGGCCCTGCTGAGGATGCTCTAAGTACGTAATATTTAGAAATTCATGGGAACAGATAGCTTCTGAACTATAAATTCATTAGTAGTTCAATAATATATTCAAATGTAGAAAAAAAACAACAAGAGAATGCTCCAAATCTTCCCGAGGCTTGCTCCTCTTTATGGCACACTTGCGAAAGAGGCAAAAAAGGTTAGGATTTAATAACATAAACATACAACTGGTAAAATAATATAATAACTTTCTCAAGTACGCACTAATATTTATAAAAAATAGACATTTTGTCATCAAGATGTCATAAAAAATAATCTTTTTTAGTGATTATCTTTAATACAGATAAGATAATGATATCTAACATATATCTCTTAACAGAATAGTTGTGCAGGTACAAGTAGGAACGAAAGAATAACATATGAATCTCTAAAGCATTATGCAGCCAAAACGATACATGTATCTGCTATCGGTAGACATGCTCACAAGCAGATACTCCCTCGGTATTTAAATGTAAGTCGCGGTTGACTTTTTTCTAAAACTTCGATCATTCGTCTTATCTAAAAAAATTCATAAATTATCATTTATTTTATTATGGTTTGGTTCATCATTAAAGAGAGTTTGAACATAACTAGTATTTTTCTATATTTACATAATTTTTTTGAATAAGACGAATGATTGAAGTTTTAGAAAAAAAGTCAACCGCGACTTACATTTAAATACGAAGGGAGTATCTGCTTGTGAGGTACTATTTACTGCAGACGTATTGTCATTCACATTTATTACGTCATATTGTTTATTGTTGCGTGTCTGGGCGGCGGCGCCTAGACCTTGGCGCCAAACTGGGCGCCTTCTCCTTGGCGTCGTCCGCCGGCGCCTTCTTCATTATAAGCGCCTCCCGGAGCGCCGAGGGGTATTTCTGCAATTGCGTCTAGCCTTTGGACATTTTTTCATTTGCGTCGTTTTTTACGGACAAACAGTAAAAAGTTTCTCCCACCATCCCGTACACGGCTCCTCTCCAGACCCTAGATCGACAGCATGGCGGGTGGCATGGCGTGAGTGCCTTACTGCCTGCGGCCCTACCAGGCGGGTGGCGCGACGGCTAGCGGCGGGGCCAAGGCAGATGGCGGCGTCGGGCGCCCGGGGCCAAGGCTCCCGGCGGCTGTCTGCTGACGGCGAGGGAAGGCGGCTGGCAGTGGGGTTCCAAGGCGGCCGGTGCCCAGGGAGACTGGCAGTGGGGGCCAAAGCGGCTAGCTGCTGGCTGTGGGTGCAGAGGCGGCCGGCGGCTAGCAGCGCTGCTCCCAGGCAGGCAAGGCTGGGCCACGGCGCTACTCCTAGACAGCCAAGGCAGTGGAATCTCTTTGTTGTGCTACTGACTTAGCGATATGCATTGATTCTCTTAATTTGTTAATTATGTGTAACATATTTTAGAAAAGAGAATGCATTGATTCTCTTAATTTGTTAATTATGTGTAACATATTTTAGAAAAGAGAATGCATGTGCTGATTCTCTACTTGCAACAGGCCGTGGTGACAGAGGACTGATTCCTGTGCAAAAGCAGCGATGCATCCATTGGATGTTCATCATGCGTTTTGATCTCTCCAATTGCTAGAGCCAAAACGGGCACCAGTGTTGCTGTCGTTGGAACTTGAAAGTGAGGCTCATGATGCAGTGCAGATGGTGGTGGTTTATGCTTTTTTTAGAAGGAAAATGAAAATGACTTCCATTAAGCACTCAGTCCAGTCAGATCGCTGGACACCAACATAGCTACAGACTCAGGAATACAGTCCTGCCAAAACACTGGACCGTTTACACAAGTAAGGACCAAAGCAGCAATTGTGCGTATGTGCCACAGAGTTACAAGCCCGAGGGCAATGAGAAATAGAGCATGCAACAAGCATTCTTGCTCTAATTTCTCTAAACATAGTACTAAGGGGTGATGTATCAGAACTGGGGTCACCAATTCCAGAAGCCACAGTAGCAGCATCTGTCTCCACAATTATTCGTTGAACCCGTGGGCGAAGAACGACATGGCCATTCCTCCATCAGGTCCTGTCTGGGGGCACTGCTAACCAACGTGGCTTCACTAGACAACGTTACAGCCTGTTTGGTTCGGGGAATGGATCGGTCCGGCGTGGAGTCGCCCAGACTTTTTTGAGGAATGGGTCCGTCCGTCGAGAATGGCCTGCGAGATTATCTTCGATGGACGACTCCGCGACGGACGAAGCGACTCCACAACGTAAACCAAACAGCGCCAGCGGCGCATGTCACGGAATGGTCTCATGGTCCAAACCAAATGGCCTGTTAAGTAGGAGAGACGTCCAGGCTCCTCTCTCTGCAGGCCTAATGGTTGTGTGGGCTGTAGCCAGGTTGGATCGGACGCCCGCGCCAGCCCACTGCGCGTACAGCCCACCTGCCGCACCCACGCAGGCCACATCGCATTTGCATGCACACCCATGCAGCACAGCACACACGCACAGCATGCACATGCACACACACGCATTTGCATGCACACCCACGCAACACAGCACACACGCACGCACTGCATGCACATGCACACGCATTTGCATGCACACCCACGTAGCACAACTGAGCATGTTTCTTTCTTTTCTTTCTTCTTTTTCTCTTTCTAAAAAACAATCATATATATGTCCAAAGCATTTTTCAGTACGAATTGTAATCATATATCCAAATCTCACAAAAAATCATTAGTCCAAGGTTAGTTCAATAAATCTCTCAAATATTCGTCCAAAATTATCATTTTTATTTTTATTGGTACAATTGTTCCATCAGGCAAGATAGATTGTTCCGGAAGGCTAGACTTATTGTTCTAGTAAGTAAGATAGATTGTTGCAGTAGGTATACAAATTGTGGTTCATCAAACTAGACATATTGTTTCAAATGGGTTAGCCTATTGTTCCGGCAGATCAAATATATTCTTTCAACAGGTATAAAAGTTGTTCCAGCAGGCAAGATTGTTTATTCGGAGAGGCTAGACTCATTGTTCCAACAGGCAAGATAGAATGTTCAGGGAGGCTAGACTCATTGTTTCAACAGATAAACTTTATTGTTTCAGTAGGCAAACTTTATTGTTCCAGTAGGTAAACTTTATCATTCCAATAGGCAAAATCTTATTTGTTTCAGAAGACAAAAGTTATTGTTCCAGATGGCAAAAGTTATTGTTCTAGTAGGCAAAACTCAACTATTCGAGTAGGATAAACTTTATTGTTTCAGTAGGCAAACTTTATTGTTCTGGTAGGCAAAACCTTTATTTGTTCTAGAAGGCAAAAGTTATTGTTTCAGAAGGCAAAAGTTATTGTTTCAGTAGGCAAAGTTCAACTGTTCTAGTAGGATAAACCTTATTCTTCCATTAGGCAACTTTTATTGTTCCAGCAGACAAACCTTACTGTTCCAGCAGGCAAAAATTATTGTTTCAGTAGGCAAACCTTGCTGTTTTCCAGTAGGCAAAAATTATTACTCCAGTAGACAAACCTTGTTGTTTCAGTAGACAAAAATTATTGTTCCAGTAGGCAAACCTTATTTGTTTCAGAAGGTAAAAGATATTGTTCCAGAAGGCAAAAGTTATTGTTCCTGTAGGCAAGCTCAACTGTCCTGTTAGGGCAAACATTATTGTTCCAGTAGGCAAGCTTTATTGTTTTAGTAGGCAAAACCTTTATTTGTTCCAGAAGGCAAAAGTTATTTTTCCAGAAGGCAAAAGTTATTGTTCCAGTAAGCAAAGTTCAACTGTTCCAGTAGGATAAACCTTATTCTTCCATTAGGCAACTTTTATCGTTCCAGCAGGCAAACATTATTGTTCCAGCCGGCAAAAATTATTGTTTCAGTAGGCAAACCTTGCTGTTTTCCAGTAGGCAAAAATTATGTGTTTCAGAAGGCAAAAGCTATTGTTCCAAAAGGCAAAGTTATTGTTCCTGTAGGCAAGCTCAACTGTTCCGTTAGGACAAATTTTATTGTTCCAGTAGGCAAGTTTTATTGTTCTAGTAGGCAAAACCTTTATTTGTTACAGAAGGCAAAAGTTATTGTTGTAGAAGGCAAAAGTTATTGTTCCAGTAGGCAAAGTTCAACTGTTCCAGTAGGACAAACCTTATTCTTCTATTAGGCAACTTTTGTTGTTCTAGCAGGCAAACCTTGCTGTTCCGGCAGGCAAAAATTATTGTTCCAGTAGACAAACCTTGCTGTTTTTTAGTAGGCAAAAAATATTGTTCCAGTAGACAAACCTTGTTGTTCCAGTAGGTAAAAATTATTGTTCCAGTAGGCAAATCTTGTTGTTCCAGTAGGAATAAATTATTGTTCTATCAGACTAAATACATTGTTCCAATTGGGTTTAGCCTATTGTTCCAGCAGACCAAATACATTGTTTTAATAGGTATATAAGTTGTTCCATCAGGTAAGACTCATTGTTCCGAGAAGCTAGACTCATTGTTCCAGCAGGCAAGATATATTGTTTCGGAAGGCTAGACTCATTATTCCAGCAGACAAAATAAATTGTTCCAATAGGTATACAACATGTTCCATCAGACCAAATGTATTGTTCCATTTGGGCTTAGCCTATTGTTCCAGCAGGATAAATACTAAGTTATTCCATCGTATTAGACGTATTGTTTCAATAGTACAAATTAATTGTTTCATTAGTATAGATAAATTGTTCCAGTAAAAATTTATATAGCAACATGGGTCTTGTTTTGTTCGAAAAAATGCGAGGAACACGTTGGTGAAAACGGTTTGTGGATTGGAACTCCTAGTCAAAAAATATGACCGTTTAAAAAAAACGAAAATGGAATCTTTGCTGACGTCGTGCTTACGTCAGCGCATGCAAACCTCCGTGCATGTGTACTGTAGCATGCATGTGCGCTGTAACATGCAAACTTGGAAAGAGTTGCTGCGCGTTTTAGTTGGACCTTGGGCTGCAGCCTCCGACGGAAAAAGTTTTGTTCGGACGTCCGAACAGTAGTAGCTCCCTGTAATAATACAGTAGCGCGTTTGACGAAATTTACTTAAAAACGAAATTTCGCCGGTAAGATTTTCCCTGCTGGTACATGCATTTACACTCCTGCTTAATTAGCATATTCTTTTTGTTTGTTTAAGAATTAAGAGCGCGTTAATTAATTCGGTCTTAAGCCAGACCGACTCCGGGTAGGAGTGTAGAACCGAATCGAAGCCGGTGCCGGTCGCGCGCCAAGCCACTATAAATGTAAATTGACGCGCCAATTCGCGATCAATTCGCCAATTCCCCATCAGCACCAGCGCCGCCTCCATCGCGACCCTCACCGTCGCCTTCATCCCGTCCCCTCCCGGCCTCCCCCAGCCATGGCGGATTTCATCCCGTCCCCTCCCCCAGCCATGGCGGAGGAGCCCAGCAGCTTCCGCGCCCGCGTCCTCCGCAAGCTGTACGTTTACGCGCCTCCCTCCCTCGTATGCTCCATCATTCCCTCTCCTCTTTGCCGCGATTGTGCGCGTGCGTGCGTGCGTGCGTGCTTCCCGTCTCATCTTCGGCTGCTTGCCTCCATCCATCGTTGCCCCGTGCCCGTGCCCTAGATTGCCGCTGTTGTTTTTACTCATAGCTCCAACTCGCTCCGTTGTCTTTGTTCTTGAGGGAGTAGTTCTTGAGGGCTTCTTGATTGCCGAAGTTCGTCGTTCTTCGGGGCTCGTTAATTGCCTATGATATATGCTTTCTTGTGACTGTGATTCTGAATCTCGTTTCTTTGCTTGACATCTGCGTTCAGGAGGCAAGGATTGGCGCCGATTTATCAGGCCGCGGAGGCCAGCCGTCTCGCTGCTGAAATTGAGGCCAGTGCATTAAGAATGGGCGTCACCAATAAGGTGTGCTTCTTATTAAGAAATTTGCATGCTTTCTTCTTGCCGCTAATTAATCAGTAATCACCATACGTGCGTCTAGTTAATCGATACATATCTGCAACATGACTAAACTAGTTTGTGCAAACTAATCAACCGCAAATTCTAAATTATATGTTCTCTTTACTTGGTTATCACTGCCATCGGGGGTTAACTTGCTTAGCTGGTGCCTTTCTTAGGGAGACTACTTGAGGAATATAGCTGTCAGGCTGACGGCTGTGGTGAAAAGTTTCCATCAAGAGCAACAACAGATACTGAAAAATTCTCAAGGTGTTCAGCAACACAGCCGGCAAATGCAGCCGGCTAATGCGGGTCAAGGAGGAACAACTGGAGAAGCAGACTGGAAGGACGAAGTGTTTGACAAGGTAAGAATACACCATTTTAATTAAAGTATAGTGCATGTTTTTCCTGTTAATCTTTTGCTCACATACTCACATACCACATCTGTGTATGTAATTATATATTTGTTACCGACTTACCGGCACGTTCTTGTCTTTCGACGCCTAAATGTTAATCACAGCGTTGTGTTGATTTTCATGTTAAATCTGAACGGCCCCATCTAATCATATTGCTGTGATTTTTCATTTATTACAGATACAGTTACTGAAGCGTGATTACATTTCAGAGATTATGGAACTCGATCAAAATATTCAAAAAAATGATGGTAAAGGTCTTGTGCCCTTTTCCATTTGCTTACTCATGTATATCAATATTTTTCATCGTCCTAATGATTCTCTCTCACATTGTCTTTGTGTCGTCACTTTCTGTACAGGAGCAATCACCTTCAATTCTGGGGATATAACTGAACAACAAAAACATATTTTATGGCTGAAACATTTGACCAAACAAATGCTGAGGTTCTTACAGCTCGAGAAAAGCAAAATTCCTGATGAAATGATAGGGCAGTTTGCAAGATACCAGAATAACATTCAGAGGTTGGTGCAATGCAAGCGGAAATTGAGTGATCAGAATGCAAACATGAACAAAGCACAACCGGTGCAGAAAAATGGAGACCAGCCTCCAATAACCTATCTTACCGGCGATGCATCCCGTTCATTGCCATCACCCATGTCTGGAGCTGTACCTATAAGTGCCTCACCCGGTGCTCTGGTGACGTCCCAATTATCATCACCCGTTGCCATGCCAGGGCCTCTATCAGTTGCGACAGCCTGTGCTTCGGTGAAGTTGAATGATTCTATCAAGATCAATCCCACTAAGCCATTGATGTCAACCTCACCGCTCCGGGTAGAGGTAGCGGACAGCCAAAAAAAGCACCAGATGCATGGTGGAGCTGAAACACCAGCAGCCAAGAAGCCCATCGATCGCCTAATTGCCGCTGTAAGTGAGATTAAGATTGTTCATATCGACCACAAATCATGCTACTATCCACAAACCCTTATACTGATGGTTTTGTGCTTGTATCTTCAGTTGCGCTCCGCATCACCGACAGTACTTCGCAGCTCGGCTCAGTCTATCTGCTCGGTCGTCTGCATGGCCGATTGTATACCACATAGTGAACTACAACCAGATCAGGATTGCATGTGCTCAAAGCGGCAGAGGCGCTTCAACAAAATGAAGCGCGCTTTCGATGATACATTGGGGAGCACAGAAGGCAGTTGCATGACAATTGAGTGCGATGCCTCGGACTACAGCTTCTGCAGGGAACACAGCATTAAGAGGCAGAAAACGCAGGTACCATAATTTCTCAAGTTCACAATATAGTACCATCATTTTGAGGTAAATTTTATGTTTATCAATCACATAATCAAACTGTACTATCTACAGGTCCATCTGTAGGAAGAGCGAGCTGCAGAGAGAAAGTCTTGATTGACGTTTCAGACGGAGCTCCGGTCGATCAAGCAAAGGAGACAATGGGCCATACAAAGTTAAATGGATGTACATTATTTGTGTAGTTGTAGCCACATGAGACGATAGCCGTTTGATGTATACACAACTGTAACAATAGTCCCCCTAATTTTTTCAAGTTTCATAGACTTTTTTGTTTGAGTATATTGGACCCTTTGAGGAGGCCCATTATCTGTACTATTTATACTCCACCTACTGGCAATACAATCATCAATTCCGCAAACCTAATCCTTAAACTTTTTAGAATTTAAAGTTAAATCGGGAGACAGATCTAGATTTGAAATCAAAAGTAGGAAGTGATCGACGCAACCGAGCTTCTGCTCCATTCTCACATGTTAAATTCATTGCAACATGTACATGCTGGTACATATACCTCGATGACCATGTGATACGCTTCAAGCTTCGTGCTCAGACCACTCACCTCATCACACTATATCATTTTTACAAAAACACCCTGCACTTTTAATTCCATGAAAAACAAGTTCTTCTCCTCACCTCTCTCCATATCCCGTCGCTGAAAACCAATGGCCGCCTGCTGCAAACAACTTCACGACGGGGGTACCGACATGAGAGCATAGGTGCCACCAGCGACCACCGTCCTGGTCGAGCGCAAGCACGACGGTGCCGCACACCGCCACCGCGCGGTTCAACCCAGCGCGCGCTGCAGTGACCGATGTGGCAGCTAGCGTAGGTGTAAGCCGCGGTGGTAGAAGGCGGATGACAGCGTGGGTGCCGGCGCCAAGGCCAACGAGTGGCGCTAGATCATGTGGGGAGGTGCAGGATGTGAGAGGAGAAAGACTAAGCACTCAATTGCTTTTTAGAGCAAGTTCTAGAAACATTTTTTTTTCCAAAAACCTATATATAAGGCTAAGTGCGGGTTAGTACATGTTTTAAACAAAAAAGTCTACATTCAACCCTAAACTATGATCCTTCGTATACACCCCCCCGAACTACGAAACTAGATATTACACCCCCTAAAACCACGAAACCGATGCAAATAACCCCCTAATGGCGGTTTGAGGGTGGTATGCCAACGTGGCAAGTGAGGTGGCAATCTAATAAAAAATTAAAGATAAAATAGACAAAGGTGGGACCCATCTTTCATCCCCTCTCTCTTCTGCCCTGTTTTTTCTCTCCCTCTCCCCCATCTCTCTCTCTCCCTACTGCATAGCCTGTGCTCCCTCGCCGCCGCCAGATCCGCCACTGCTTAGCTTGTGGCAGCGATGGCCACACCAGCGGCAACGACCAGACCTGCAGTGAACCTGCTTCCTCACGAGTTATAGCTTCTTCGTGAGGTAGTCGTTGGCGTCGTTAGGTGCTTCAGCAGTAGGGGCGGGGGTCTTCTTGGGTTGCATATTTAGTAGCTTTGGTTGGGTTACAAGGAGTTTTGTGCGTTTCTCGTCTCTCAGGCTCGCTTAATATGGCTTCTTGCTCTCAGTTCCCCATGAACAGCGCCAATGTCATTGGCTCGAGCCAGGCAACCTATTTGTGAAGGGTTGCACCAAGAAGGTAGTCTATGGCTATCACGGAGTAGCTTAGGGGAATCAGAGCACAAGAATGGTATCTAATAGCCTCCAAAAATTGATCTCCCCCTACCGTGGTACGATACCCTCTATTTATAGTAGAGGGGATTCTTACAATTTACTTGCATAGCCTTCACGACAGCGGATAAAGCAAGGGCCAAGAATTCTTTCTAGGAAAGGACTTCTTGGTCCTTCACCTGCTCCCTGGCGCAGGGGCTGAAGAGGTTAAACCTGTGGGGTTGGGGGTTATGACATAAATGGCCTCGACTACCTCAGTTAAAGTAGGGTTACACAAGGGATTATAGGGGAACCGGGTTGTTACGATCCTTTTGGAAACTATGCTGTCAAATGATACGAATCTTAGCACCTGTGGGCCCATGGTATTGGCTGTCCTAGAGCTTCTTGGCAGTTAAGGAGACTCCATCCCTTCGCGTTGGCTCCGTGGGGCAGCTGGCTCCCTCTGAGATCGCCTTTGTACCTTGGTTCGCCGCTGCTTCGCCAATGGGAGGCGAACATCTTTTCTTGGTTGTCGCTCCCGTGGTTTGCCTCCGCTTCGCCAGTGGGTGGGGGGCGAAGGTTCCTCCTGGCCATCGGGCCCTCCGGTTCACTTGCTTTGGATTTGTAGAGGATGGGTGTTCCCTCTCTACAACAACAAGCCTTTGTTAATAACCAAAATTAAATTATCTTTCTTAAAAAAGCAACACACTTATTTTTTTTGTTTGTAAATTTTTATGCACAAATTTTTCATGCAAATATAATGCATGATTATTTTTTCATCTAAATAAAGATGTTACAGTTTCATGCTTGTACATGCGACTTAATCACATCCATATAATCACAAAAATGATTGGCAGTCAATTTGCCAATGCAAGTATAACGAGGATCATGCACTAGAATGCATGTCACTTGCAAAATCATCTCCTGGTATTTATCCAATAATGACCTCTCGTCTCCCCCTAATGATGAGAAATCATCCTCGTCGGAGATGCAAACAGTGAACCAGACAGCATGCAAATTGTTCGTCATGCATTCTAAATATCAGATCAGTGACGGAGACAAGGGGAGGCTGCCAGGGGCCCTGGCCCCCCCTAACAAAGCTATAATCTGCCATTACCCCTAATCCTACTTGTGCTAATCACTGTTATATGAGGAAGTGAATGAAGTTTTGCTACAATAAATCCTAGAAATGCTAATTTCACCTTACTGAGAAGAAAATTCTTAGCCAATATATAAGCAACAAACATGAATATGCATGTACCAACTATAATATTTCTTCGTGGTGTATTTAGCCTGGCCCCCCTTATATTCAAATCCTCGCTCCGCCCCTGTATCAGATTATGGACAATGTCTCATAACCAACATATATCCTACACTTTTTTAATAACCCCATGCATTACCATTGTGGTGGTGTTGAAATTGGTACAAACACCATGAATCCAAATTTTCTTAAATTAAAATTTTTAAGTGGTATGCCTTGTTCTTGTTGAATTGGTGAATGTTTTTATTTGCTGACGGTCTTAAATTAATTAGTGCGACTGCATGCAGGGTTGTGTGTCCAAACAAGTATTTGGTACAACTCGGCAAGAGCGGTCATGCAATATGCTTAGTTCATTTGATCAATGCTTTTGCTAGCTAGTTTTGCATATGGAAATGAGGTACAAAGTGTTCATCTTTAATACAAAGTGTTCATCTTTAATTCCCATTTCGATGCAATAATCATTAAACACTTTCAAAGTAAATTTTCTGGCACTGTCCATGCGAATGACTTCAATTGATGATCAACAAATGTATTATTAATTCTTATGTTTTGCGAGATCAACTTTACAAATGTGATGATATGTCAATGAACACCATAAATCATCTAAATGGACCAGATAAAGGTTGCATAGGACTGCAAATGCCCCCTTAAATAATGCGTTCAAGGAATGCAAGGACTTTGTCTTGCACCTTTGTGGTCGAGGTTCTAATGATAATTTTTCGGCTGCATATACTTGATATACAAAGTTTTCTTGATTAGAAAAATTTCCAAAACTAATGTTATGACCCCGAGAGTTGTTTTTTGTGTCTCATTTTCCTTAAATCGCGATGACCTAGTTTGTTATGCCATAGAGAAAAGAGTTCAACATTTCAAAAGAAAGTCTTCTGTACGGTAAAAATGTCAGGTGGTTTAATTTTTGTGTGGTATAGCTTAGATGCGTCTGAAGGAAAAAAATTTCTAGAATTCTATATTCATTTCTGGCATGCTACATAATGCTTAATTTTTTTTGCTATTTGCTTCATTGGTTTTGATATGAAAACCATTTGCACGGATATCTTTAAAACGTAAGATAGATATGCTGGATTTAAGATATAACACAGCTTTTCAAAATTTCAATGTAGTACCATTTGGCAAAGATAGTGGTGGCTAGGGTAGTGCCTATTACACACGAACTGTCGCATGCAATAGTAGTAATGCTACCGGTGTTCTTTACGATCGACTGGAAATACTTAGGCCCTGTTTGTTTGAGCTTCTAACCAGTTTTTAGCCTCAGAAGCCTCAAACAAACAGCCAGCTTTTGGAACCCCTTCAAAGAAGCCAAAAGCCACCAAAAGCCCAATTTATACTGTGATATGAGCTTTTCCCATAAGCTAGTTTTTTGTGTTTTTTTTCAGAAGCAGCTTTTAGAGAAGCTGCAGCTCAAACAAATAGGGCCTTAGTCTCGTAGATTCTATCAGTTTTACCACCAACAAAGCATATTTCTTCATAATATGGGCATCACAACAGTAGTAACCAGACATTCATCATAAACATGCTCAAAAATACTAGAAATAAAGTGTATAGCTAATCACGAGAATTAAAGTTTTGCTACGAATGAAGCACCAATGAAGCTTGCAATGTTTCATTCGTGCTAAGATCACACATGTTTTGTTTGCTGGCAACCACTTAATGCTAATAGTCTACTAATGTAAATGCTGAACTGCTAATATTTCTGCTAATAAAATGCTAAAACTGCTAATAATTGCTTAAAGCTGTTGCTAGGGGTGGAAATGGTACGAGTATTATCCGACCGACCGACCGACCGACCGAATTGATCAGATAGTGATTTGGTTAGTTTTATGGATATTCGACCATTTTTACGGATAAGAATATGGATATGCATAATTTGGCGTGGATATGGATACGAATACGGAGCACTGATTATTCGGTGGATAAGGAATATCCGAGTTTTTGTTTGGATAATATCCGAATATAAAATATGGATATTATCTGAATGTATTTATGTAATTTTTTAAATGTATTTCTACAATTTATTATTGCTAATTTCCTAAATCTTAATTTTTTTGAATTTTTAAATCTAGACTAAGTCAAAAATATTCGTGTATACACTTTCTATTGTTTTGTTTTTAACTAATGTTATAAATTCCCACTTTTAAATTTAAATTTTGACCATATTTTGTTAAAATTTGGAATAGATTTTTGAAAATTAATTTTAACTATTCGATTAACAATATCCGTATCCTTGTCTTATCCAATCTATATTCGCTCCGTATTCGTAACCGATGTTATCCAGTATTATTCGAATTTGTATCCATATTCGACACATTTATATTCAAATCTGTATCCAGTAAAAAATACGGATACGGATATGGATAGAACGATATCCGACCGTATCCGATCCGATCACATCCCTAGTTGTTGCTTAACTGCTCAACGGACTTTGGCGTCAACTTCATTGTTAATCACCTGAGGGGTAGTGGCTACGGGCACAAAGGGAGTCTGCTTATTGAGTTTCATCACTTGCATATCCTCTTTGAGGAGATCAGTAACACCCCAACTTCTTCTGAGCCTAGAATGCTACTAACTTCCTAAAATCTATAAAATTTCGGCAGCATCTCCCCTATTTTCCCTAGATCCACGACACAGAGACAAAACATAATAATAAACTTCAAGACATAAACAAATAACATTCACCAAGATAACAACGACAGTAACCATAACAACTCGGCAGTTAACTCCATAAGAGCTCACAAAATAAACCATGTAGCCAAGAACTCCAGTTCACAAGAGATTCTAAGTTATAGTTGTCATTAAATCTAAATAGCAAGCTAAGGTAAATAGTAATGTGTGCTCGTGTCGGAATATGGTACTAAGCCCTCCCCATGCATGACGCCTTCAATGATCACCTAAAAACCAAATTAAAGCAAGAGTGAGTATCGAAAAATACTCAGCAAACTATATGTATAAACATCTAGAACGACAATAAAATAACAATGAGAAATCCATCCATATCAACTCGTACCAACATCCCACACAATCCTCTGCTCATACAATGCAATGCACATGCACATGTCTTCATTAAGCTTATACCGGTATAGCTAAGTGCACACCCGTCGATGTGACACCTTATACTCCAGAGCACTCCGGACTAGCCACTTTTGACTTTCTCACCGACCTCACCGGACTAGTCAAAAGTGACTTTCTCACCGACCTGGCTCATATGCAGATATGATGCAATACGACCTCCAATGTCATTCAACTCTCATACAACTTCACCATATACCAGTAAAAAACCAAATTACTCAAATAAGCATCATATAGCTATTAGAAACAATCACCAATCGATATCAAAGACAAAACAATAATTCTACAGGCAGTCTACACTCAATAAGCAACATGTTTAACATATACTTGTCTTTAGCCGCGAGAATTAGGATGCGTAGACGACACTGATCCCGCACCAACGCCTACATTATAAAATAATGATTCTCAATACAACAGTGCCTAAGAGGACAAGATATAAATATAAACTACACCAAACCGACGATCCCTCCACTCCAAACTAACCCTTCTAGGACCACCGCAACCCGGAAAATCGGAAAAGTAATGTTCTGGACAGCAGCATTAAAATCAACATAACTCCCAATCCGCTTATCCGATTCTCGTGCTCTTGTACTCGAAACGGAGCTAAGATCTAGACGCACAATTTCTTTCATATGACCAAGATCTGAATCACGCCCTAAATAGATCAAAACCTCGCCCAAACCTGCTGCACAATAACTGATCTACTAAGATCTAATCCCTCCAACCTAATCCTCCAATACCCTTGATGATTATCATCTAAGACAGGGGAATCTCAAGAGAACACGTATAATTTTGCTTTCTAATCTTGCAACAACCAAAACCAAAACCCTAATTTCTTCGCCATCTCTAACAACCGTAGCCAAGATTGCCCATGACTCATCTCATCTTAATCCTCTCCCCTGCCCTCTCCTCAATCCCACAGCCCCCACACTCCTAAATCAAAGCAACTCAAGGGTACCTCGGGTAGCCGACGGCGACGACACGGCGACGCAATGGCTGCACGGTGAGGACACGGGGACGGCGGCATCCACGCGACGGCGGCGAGGCTTGGCGACGAGGCGGCGCCGAAGGCACGGCGGCGACGGCGACGGTGCGGCGGCACGGCCATAGGGCGGCCACGGCGACGCGGCCACTGGGCGGCGCGGCTCCTGGACGGCGGCGGCGGCAGGGACGGTGGCGCCGGCTCGGCTCGGTGGGAAGGATGGAGGCGGCGGGGTTGAGAGAGAGAGGGTAGGGACAGTGGCACCGGCTCGGTTCGGTGGGAAGGATGAAGGCGGCGGGGTTGAGAGAGAGAGGGTAGGGGCGGCGGCGGTTTGCCTGGAGGAAAACCGACGGGATCCCCCTCCTCCCTGCCTATTAATCCCTTAAAGTGGGCCGGGCCAAGACGAAGGCCCAACGGGCTATCACGGTCTCATCCCCAGTCTGTTTTATTTTGGATGGCAACACACGTCTCATGCTTGTGTGGTAATCTGCTATTGCCTGTTAAATGCTTGCCGGAATTTAAGCCAATATCCTCATGCACCTAGTTTTTTATATCAGACCTTTTTTAGCCTGTTTATCATCTTTATTGTTAATTATCGCCCTTCTTTCTCTTGCAATTGGGCTTCTCGGCCTAGTATTTGCATGCATTAATTGACTTCAACGGCATTACCAGGTGTCTGAGAGACGGTTCTTCTTGAGAATGTTGTCCTAAGATAGCTTGCATCATGTCAATAATGTTACCATAGATTTATAGTTCCCCTGACAATAGTAGCAGGCACACTGGACTGCACAAGGGTGAATGGTAGATATTTTGTCTTCTCAATCTTTTCATCACCACGATTGCTTTACCACAGAGAGCAAGATTTTTTGACAATGCAATGCAGAGGCGCTGAGTTATATTCGGCCACAGTTTTATATAGTCGCAAAACTCAAGCGCGACTAGCATATATATATAGCGCCATGTACACGTGGAAATGTGGAGATGACAAACGGATGAAGCAGCGGGGAGATCTTCCAAATTACATAATTTTCTGAGCCGAAGACCCGAATCTGACCTGCCTCGCGGCCCATCTAAGAAAGAGACGCGTAACAATCATCAGTTAGGCCCAGGTTTATGTATATCTGCACGAGCTAATTAAGCCCAGCTCTGCCTAACACACACGAACACATGTTGTCGTTGCGTGATGATACATGTCGGATTCGTTGGCTATATTTGTGCCTAATTACCTCAGGCAAGTGCACCTGCACGCTGCCTACTAACCCTGTGTCATATACAATGCCCTGTGTCTGCCTAACACCATTTTTTCTTCTATTCGTTTGGAAGAGCATGAAAATCGACAACGATAAGAACATAAACCCAAATAGGCTGTACCAGAGATAGGTATTCTATATGGTTGGATCAAACATATACTCATCGTGTAACCTTCGAGGCGGTAAGAGATCGTTAGATTATTGTATCAATCAAAATTGATTAATGACAAACAAACAATTTAGGTCCGTCTTAGAAAAAATCTTGAATGATATGGATATATATTTATTGATGTTCTTGTTTTATTGTTTCGACCTTGGTTTCTCTCAATCCGGATGGTGTGCGGGCGCGGAGCCCCAACAGTTACCGCAGAGTGACATTTCGCCACTGACAAGTGGGGTTGGGTCCACATGTCAGTGACCACGACGTGAGCGATAACCATAGAGGATCCGAACCGTGTGCGATGGGTTCACATAGGGAGGAAGGAAAGAAGTGTGGACCAGACACAAACAGGTGGTTTGGCGCGCTTTACAGCGGCGCCGGTGGTGCCCAGCAAATTAAGGAGCGTACGCTTGCTCGCCGTCAGGGACCGGGCGGGGTCCCCTTGATTTGTACAATGCTGCCTGCTGCAATCAACCTTCCGCCCCACTGCAAAGTGCACGATGCAGAATATTTCAGAGCAATGGTCATCTACCTCATCATTGATCATCACTTGTCACCTTCAATTGCCTTCATTTTGCTCTGCTAGCTTCTGGTCTTCACTCTTCTTCTTTTTTTTTTTTGGTTATGTATTTTGACATTCAATATAATCAATGCAAGACTAATAAACATCGGCCTCAGATATAAGGAAAATCAGGATTTAATATTATGCCTAGCACACCATTTTGTAAAAGCCTGTGTGTAGCAAAATCCAGTGCTTGCGATGTCTCATTTTCGATACCCACAAGTTGTTATCTGAGGATAGGGTCACAACACTATTGCTTTGGCAGAGTATCAAAATCATGAGAGTATCACGATCATGCGAGTTCAATCGATCAATGGAATTTCTTTCCTCTAGCAAACTAATTGAAAAAAATATATATTCTACATCGCTTCTTCTAGCCTCCAACGTAGAGGGTAAGTAAGACCACTAGATAAATCTGAACCATTGTTTTTCCCAATTATATTGCAATGCTTTTATTTAGGCAAAGCATCACAATCATGCGACGTAAACATATCAAAGGAATTTCTTTCCTCCATCGCAGTCTAACAGATAAAAAGATATTATACATCACTCTTTCTGATCTCCTGGAGGATAAATAAGACAAGTAGATAAATCTGAGCAGCTGTTTATCCCATCTAATTGTTCTCTCGCCTTGTCCCACTCTTGTGTAGAAGAAAAATGGTAGCTGGTATCTTGATGGATTCAAACGATTAAGAGTTATCTCTTCATAAGACTGGGTCGGTTCAAATCAGAATATTTTATTTTACTTATTTGCATATTCTTAGGGATTGTTCTTTTCAGCGTTGTGTATTGTTGCGTATTACTGTATCGAATTTTATTATTTTTATATAGCCTATATGTTATGATAATTTGTAACGATTTTTGAGATAAAATGAGGAGTTAGGTGTGCTCCCTTTGATTTGTGTTTTACAACTTTTAAACAAGTCTTTGAGATAGACAAACAGGTTCAAAAAATCAGATTATTTTAAATAAAAAAGAAATAAATAAGTCAAATCAACCGACGAGAATAGGCCTTTAATCGAAACGACTCTACCAATCGAGTTGAAGCCACATGTATGTGGCTCCGGTCAATCGAGACTCTCTCTTGGAGAAGTGATCCTGGTTGAGCATCAAGGATGAAAATTATGTGATTAGTGCTGTCTCACCCACATTCAAAGGAATCATGCAGCGCATGAATGGGACTATGTGAGGCTGCCTTAATCAGGGGCAGAACTAGAAAAAAAAATTACAATGGTTCACCATCCTAAAAAATGTGAACATAATTTAACACTACTAAAGCAAAGAGAGATGTAAAATGGTCAATAAATGCCAACAAATTACGTAAATGCTTACCAAAATGAGTAAATTGCCCAATGTTCCATTAGTTGTAGTAGAGCGAAAGAATTTAAAGTAAAAATCATGAACAAAAGATGGCCGATGTTGGTAAAATATATTATTTGACTTCAATAGCTTACGAAAAGAGGAACAAAATGAATAAATAATTTTTAAAAATAGTAAAGTGATTAAATGGAAATAAATACGTCACCTTTTAGTATTTGCATTCTTTCAAGTTCATAAATCGATGAACAATAGCACCATCGATAACTTTCTTCAATTCTTCTTTCTCCATGTAGCAAATAAGACTCAGTCATGAATTCGTCACCTATCTTCTTGCACAAATATGTTTAAAATTTTCCTGGCTCAAAAGCACATTTCAACCATAGCAGTGACGATAGGCAATACCAACACTAGCTTCAAGAGCCGAAGAACCAAAGGCTACCGAAGATGTTTCCTAAACTCCACCATTTTTGTGAAAGCTCACCAATAGTTTGTGTGATATATAGAGAATCTATCATCCGCTCATAGATCAGCAATACAGGCAAAGATCCATGCCACTTAATGTGCATCACTTCCTCTAGAGAATTTTTTAATTTGTCAGAACCCCAAGCTTGCTGCTTCACGTAGATCGCTAGTAGAGACTCTTGACTTAATTGGAAATGACAACTAGTGGAGGTGAAGTAACTAGTATGCGCGCGGCTCTGGCCAATGGAGACCCGATCTAGGGGAAATGATCTAGGTTAAGGCCCTCTTCTTTTTAGTTATCTTATTTTATTAATATATTTACCTAGTTTTTTAAACTTTAATAGTTTTTTGAGGTAGCATCGCGTGTCCTGACGGTGAACACATGACCACCACATCTGCGCGGACAAAAGGGAGGAGAGGGTTGTGTGGAGCTTGCAGCGATGGTGCGCTCTTCTAAAAGCGTTCCGTCAGCGAACTCCTCGTTCGACCTCGACAGCGACCGGCGGCATCCAGAAAGGTACATCCTCATCACTTGTATGGTTGATTCGTGCTTCATTTTGTTTTTTCCCTAGAAGATTTCAACGAATTCGAACCTTAGGGTTGATGAGCACTGGTTCGGGCAGGTGAAAAATTAGTTCAACATGCCTACGGTATAGAATTTTGATATGTGTGAATATATAGCAACAATTTTGAATACTCCTCATTGTTGATTTTGGGGATTAGGCTCACTCCTTTTGGGAGCTTTTTGGCTTGCACTGGATTAGGGCATTATTTTGCATGGAACATAGAGGTCATATACAATAACCAATACTTGTACAACAACAACAAATTGAAGTGATTTCTATTTTTAATAAATTTGGTGAGTCAAGGAGAGAACAACAACAAGTTTTTACTAGCTCTTATTGACGTTGTCGAGAAGGTTGTTATTGATGTTCACCAAGTTGTTGGGAAGCACTATGATTGAAGAAGCTTAACTACGGCAACGATAGCAAACTTTGTAGCTCGAGACATCGACGACATTGCTGAGCATCTACACAGGCTTGCACTTCATGCCTGTGATGAGTTAACTTATAGCTCTGCACCATGTCATGTGGCTGCAAATGTCGATGAGAAGGACCATAACCCTTGGGATGTTCTGAACGGTGATGAAGTTTCCTTCTTTCAAAGTGATGCCGACCATGGCACTGACTGCTCCTTCCTGCAATGCTTATCCGAAGAAAATGAAATGGATTATGACAACAACCAATCATGTGGGATTTAGAGCCTTGTAAGCTTTCTAGCGAGGTTTTACACACCCATGGCGCATGGCATTTGTTTCATGGTACAAGTACATTTTTGAAGTCGTAGATGTAGTCCTATTGTGGTTCGTCCTCTCGTCTTCAATGATCATGTTATGCATGATCACACAAGCAGTCATTATATTGTGTAGGGTATTCTGGCTCCAGCACCTCGCGGGGCCACGGACAATTGCAAACCTCGACCCCAACACTCCAAAGGCTCTTTCAACATCCTTTCGTGCGGCAGTCTTGGATGAAGTGAAATATATGCGCTTGTTTCCTCAAGGAGCTGTTATAGCCTTCACAAAAGTAGCCCACTCGGGATATATATCATCCGTGAGGTAGTATCCCATGGTGTAGTTGTTACCGTTGATAGTATAATTCACTTGGGGGCTTGTGCCGTCCGTTAACCTGGATAAAACATCAGAGCGGTGCAGCACATTGATATCATTCAAACTACCAGGCATGCCAAATCCACAAATCGTACGATGCCACCGCTTCTAGAACTATACTTGGCTTATGAGTATGTCCTGTGTATGCACCCTGCCATGCCTTTGGGCAATTCTTCCATGGCCAGTGCATACAATCAATGCTTCCAAGCATTCCAGGAAATCCATGCATCTCACCAAAGGCCAGCGGTCGCGTTGTGTTTTCTTTTGTTGGAGCACGTAGGTATTGGGCTTTGAATACCTTCACGACGGCTTCCACAAATCTTATAAGGGATTCATTGGCCTTGCTTTCTCCGATACGCACATACTCATCAATGGCGTCAGCAAGAACACCATACGCGAGCTGGCGCATTGCAGCAGTGATCTTCTGTAGGGAATCCAGCCCCAGCCTGCAAGTGGCATCCCTCTTCTGCTAGAACCAATCGTCGGGCTGCTCAACAATGCCTGCAATCCGAAGGAATAGCCTTTGCTCATAAGAAATCTGCATCAACTGTCACAAATTAGTTACATGGTAAGACATGAAATGCATGTCAGCAATAATTGAAATTTATTTCGTCCAACCACCCATACCTGCGTCGGAAATGTTTGTGTCCATAAACGGGGAATCAACAAAATAATCGGCAATTAGCCTCGCCGCCCCTTCCGCCGACCTCGATTGATAACAATGTGACCTGGGACAGAACCTCGGTAACGCCTAGCACGGGTTTGATTGGCTAGCTCCTCCTCCTCGATGGCAGCAAGAAGGGATATTTCTTCCTCGTCATCGTCATCACTTGAATCAGACCACTGCAATTCACTGCTCAAAGCAAAGGGGTCGGGATTCATTTTACAATGTGAGAGTGCATGCAATGTGGGATGGATTGAAATGAAGAGCAACATGCCCTTTTATAGCTGGCCAACTAGAGCTTATGCTGAAAGGAGCCTATTAGGGAAGCTTATCCTAAAAGAAAGCTTATCCTGCAAGAAAGCTTTATACTGAAAGAATAACTATACAAATGTCATATTCCTTCTTGCGGAAGCTATCATTTTTCTATACTGGTTTTCATATTTATATTATTCTACTAAATTATTTTAGAGACCTATTTAAGTTACATTTTACCACCGTGTACTTGTTTTTATTGTGACATTGAAATGATGTCATAATACATATTTTTAAATTTTAATACACTTTTACAATTTTTATAATATTTAATTCATGTGAATAAATTTTTTCAAATTTTAATAATAATTCAATGACCGGAATACATTATACGAAATTTTTACAATATTTAAATCCATCCTACCCAATATATCATACGCTCGTATATGCGAAAATAAATCCTAGTATAAATACGGTATGTGATATGGCGGTTATGAAAGAATGTTAAAATATGTAGGGTGGGAATGGAAGGGAATGTGAGAAGAAATTCTGTTGGAGAACGGGACTGGGAAGAGAATGAAGTCTGGGAAGAAAATCTCTTTAGACGTGTTGAAGAGAACGGTGGGAAGAAAAACGGTTGGAGATGGTCTAAATAAGGACACAAATAAGTTGTTCATTTCGAAAAAAATTAATGCTAATGTACAACAACTATTAATTTAAATTTCGGTGGCAAGTGTGCTTCATGCATGGAATGAGTAGTTGTGAAATTATTTTTTATTTTGCTGTAGGGAACGTAACGGCTTTCTAATTACATTTATTTTAATTTTGTAAAAAAATCCATCATTTAACTTGCACATTCACGGTATACGATATACAAATAAACGGTGGACGAAGAGAGGTGGTTATGATACCCATGCTGTAGAAAATATTACGAGCTCTACCCACGGTGTAGAAAATATCTAAAAAATATGACAACCCTGTAATCTCCTGCTACCACGCGACTCCCCACTCACCCTTCCAACCAATCCACTCAGCCACACGTATTTAGTGTACTAGGATATGCATTTCTTTCAAAGTATGGTGGAACGAGACTTTAGTCTTGGTTCGTACTAAAGCCTTACCTTCAATCCTGATTCGTGTTACGAACCAGAACTAATGTGTGCTCGTGACAGCTGGCATGTACCCGTCTACCAAAGTGCTCTTTTGTCTCTGTTCGTTACACGAAACGAGACTAATATGGATGAAAAATCAGGCTTTTGGCCTAGTAGCCATGAACCGAGACTGATGCCACCATCAGTTCGGGTTCCTGGCTAACTGGAGCTCATGGGACGGTATTGAAGATCGTTTCCCTAGTAGTGAACATAATATAGAGAAGTGAGAAAATAGAGGGGGAGATATATATCAGCTGTTGGGATGGGATGCTCTATAGGAGAGAAGATAAAGGTTTAGATGGATATTAGAGGGGAATAATAAAGGAATAGTTGAGGGTGCTTTTAAATATGAGGTATAAAACGGATTCAAATTTTTCGAGGTAACCTCGGTGGTCAAATGAAGTGCTATAAAAAATAAAAACAAGACAGGGGGGGACAACCTCTAGCACCTTGGGGAAGCATAAGCTAGTTGATGGGAAATAAAGGTCTGAACCTTCATATTATGCCCAATCAAATCTTTTTATGCAGTGATGGTGATGGGGAGATCTCTGAAATGGTGTGATTTGCTGGGGTCTCTCCAAGGGGGCCACATGTGGCCGTGCATATCTGCCTCTCCCTTTTCTTTTCACTGTTGCTTAGTGGGGGCTTTATATCTACTACAGCTACCTGGGATACACCCCACATCCAGCTAACAAGTTTGTTTTCCCAAATCAAATGATTCATTCACCCTGCTGCTCTACTCACTACTCGACTCTAGCTAGCTTCCATCTCATTGAGTTCACATGAAATTAATGATCCATCTTACAACGCTGATTGATTATCTTCTCTGGATTTTTTTTCCCTGGGTTCATAAAAGAAAGGATGGGCTTGCCCTAAAAAAATAGTTAGCAGTAGAACAGTTCTGAATTATGTTGATCGCAAAATGTGTAGTAGTTCATTCTTGAATTTTTTTATTAAAAAAAGAGAGGGGAGCTGTTCCACTGAAATATATACGCATCATTTTTATGCATATTAGTTGTGTTAGCTCAAAGAAATCGTTAACAATATCTGGCAGTGTGTACTTATAGCAACTATAGCACCATGATTGAGTGCCTAACAATCAAAATACCCACCGTTTCCTCATGAAAAAAATAGACAAATTAAATAAAATATTCACACATTTCGGAAACAATATTAAATTATAAACTTCGATGAATGTGAAGATAAGATTACACATACATTTGATAATTCTAAACATTTAGTTGGGAAATTGTAGGCGTTTACAGTGATTTCCTTCTATTTTTCCACATTGATTACCCCCGGCAGCTGGTTGACTTTTGGGTATAGCACACTCATCATCTGGAATCTTGCCCCCAGGTAGTGAGTGGTGTGGTGTAGCTTGCTGCAGCGAGATCTGATTCTGAATTTTAACCCTTTTCCAGAGCACCAGGAGCCAATTGGGAACGCAATGGTGTTTCAGATCCAGTGCTGGGACAGCCAAAGGACAAGTGCCAGGAATTCCACAGCCCACACCACCCTACCATGTTTCTTGCTGGCTCCTGAACAAATTGATGCCTGATTGAAAGAAACACTACTTGATGTCGCCACTTGTTCTCAATGCGGACACATGCATACATATACGGTTCAGATACATTCACCAGCTAAGCCATATATACCATTGGTTAAGTAAACTAATTAATGGTGTTAATTTGTT
The DNA here is from genome assembly GCA_036346415.1 of Raddia guianensis. Classification (NCBI taxonomy): domain Eukaryota; kingdom Viridiplantae; phylum Streptophyta; class Magnoliopsida; order Poales; family Poaceae; genus Raddia; species Raddia guianensis. The sequence goes on from CM070537.1 coordinate 4,330,230, forward strand.
GAACAAAAGCATTGCACTAGTCATATATATTCAGTACGTACTCTCAAGTGGAGAGAACTGAGTTACAAAAGAACTGTGTTACTGCATGCAGTAACTGGGGTAGTAGTGTGTTGTTACAACAAGATCGAGCTACAAATTAACTAGGTGAAAATATATATATGTGGTAGAAGAAGAAGAAGAAAACATACAAGGTGGTCAATGCATGACAAGAGCCTCATCTTCCATCAACAGGTAAGCTACTGGTCTCTCTCTGACTGTACACTGGACGTACGCCCTTAGCTGCAGTAAAAATCCCCTAGGGCTCTCGCTTCCCACTGACGAGAGGGCTCCACTCCACTTGTAATTTCTTCTCTCTCTCTCTCTCTTTCTCACTCTCTGTGTCCTACATACTATGATCATCACCTGATCTCCACCTACTGATTAACATCTCATCACGCTAACTAATCAAGACGACCCATCTGATCGATCACACCCTAGCTACTAAGTAATTCAGCAAGCAAAGAACAAATTAACAACAAACCAAGGGGATTTGGCTGACTAAAACACCATTAGCTAGCGATGCAGCTAGTGCATGTGTGTGTGTGCTCTGCTTTAGTTAGCTAGCTTGAGCATGGCTGGCTGGCTGGCCTAGAACACCACGGAGATGCACCTCCTGTGGCACGGCCCGGGCCTCTTGGGTGGCTTCTTCTCCTCCTTCCAGAGCTCGCCGAGGTCGCTGGCGATGCGCACGGCGTCAGCCGACGCACCGGAGAGCCCCCGCCGGGTGAACCCGACGGCGTAGAGCCCCGACCCCGACTGCCCCTTCCACCCGTGGGGAAGGCCGTCTTGGGGTACCCCTCCTTGTTGAAGAAGTCATTGCCCTGAACAAGTAACGTACATGTGATCCATGATCAGCCAGATGATATGTATGTTTGATCGATCATACTTATGTTCCTAATTAAATGGTAGCTATAGCTAATGGAACAGTGCTGGATGTGGATTTATACCTCGAGCCATTGGGGCACATTGCTGCGGTAGCCGGTGGCGAGGATGACGGCGTCGACCTCGAGGGAGCGGCCGTCGGCGAGCTCGGCGGTGCGCTTGGTGAAGCGGGTGACGCCGGGCACGACGGCGATGTCGCCGGACCTGATCCTGGCGAGGGCGCCAATGTCGAGCACCGGGGTGCGGCCGTGGGTGTTCTTGAGCTGGAGCGGGCCGGCCGCCGGCCGCCGGAGGCCAAGCCTGGCGAGGTCGCCGAGGACGAGCCAGGCGAGGAGGATCATGATCTTGTCGACGAGCCAGAGCGGGAGCCAGCGCATGAGCAGCACGGCGAGCTCGAAGGTGGACTTGCCGAGCACCTCCCGCGGGAGCACGTGGACGGCGTCGCGCACCACCATGGCCGGCAGCGCGCCGTGGTCGCAGAGGTCGAGCGACACCTCCATGCCGGAGTTGCCGCAGCCGACGACGAGCACGCGCTTGCCGCGGTACGACTCGCCGCACTTGTACTCGCTGACGTGGGCGACGTCGCCGGAGAAGGCGGCGAGGCCGGGGATGTCGGGGACGACGCTCTCGGCGTTCTCGCCGGTGGCGACGACGAGCCAGCGGCCAATGTACTCGACCTCGGAGGACCCCGCGACGGCGGCGCGCACGCGCCAGAGGCCGGAGGTGTCGTCGTAGCGGGCGGAGACGACGGTGTGGTTGAACTCGGGGCGGAGGTCGAAGGCGGCGGCGTAGCGGTCGAGGTAGTCGACGAACTGGCGGCGGGTGGGGTACTCAGGGTAGTGGGCGGGGAAGGGCATGCGCGGGAGCTCGCAGAAGCGCTTGGGGAGGTGGAGGCGGAGGCGGTCGTAGGTGCGGCGCTGCCAGAGCGAGGCGATGCAGTCGGCGCGCTCGAGGATGACGAAGGGCACCCCCTGCTCCCGGAGCGCCGCCCCCAGCGCCAGCCCCGACGGCCCCGCGCCCACGATGATCGGCCCCGTCACCCACACGCTCTCCGCCGAGAAGAGGCTGTCCATGCGATCCGCCGGACGAAGCACCATCTCTTCTATGCTTCTTCTTCTTCTTCTTCGATTCTTTCTAAGTAGCTGTTCTTCTTGCTAGCTAGCTGCTGTTCTTGCTAGCTCCTGCTGCTTGTGTTTGCAAGTGTTTTGTGTTGGTGGTTCGGGGGATTGGGCGAGGGGCCGTTAAATAGGCGTTAGGCGCCCTGCCATGTGAAGGATCAGTGCTGGACCTTACAACTTAGAGTAATTAGGAGGGTAGGGGGAGAGAGAAAGGTGGCACTGCAAGCTAGTGTGAGGAGAGAGAGAGAGAGGGTGGTGGCGCCAGTGTGAGGACCGATGCTAGCTCATGATAGAGATTAGAGAGAGGATTAATCATCCAGCAAATGATATTCCAAGATTGATAGGATCTAAGTTCCTTAATTTAGTGCTTGTTTTCGTTCTAGGAGTAGGAGGTAATTAAGGAGAAATGCATATTTGATTTTTTCGGATTATTTTTTTTTTGAGAGAGGAGATTCTGAAAACTGTTGACACATGCCTAGATACCCAAGGAAGAACATGAGCCAACCGCCCGTTGTTTGCATGGATCCCCTCAAACTCAAAGTATAGAGGGCGAAGAGGGTTGGACCTACCGCCGTTGGTGCGCCGTGCGCTTATCCCTATTCTATTTTGAGATCTGTGTTGCATGTTGAGAATGATTTATAATCTAGTCAATGAGAAGGACTAGGCATGTTAACGGTATCAGAGCAGGTTAGTACGTACATACATACATGCCAACATAGAGAGATACTTTCGAGAGTATGGATCCTTTCGTACTCCCGACGAATTTGCAAAATCCGATATTTTATCGATCGACACGAACCGTTGATCCTGTAAACCTCATTGAAATGTAGATACCGATCAAGTTTCATAGTTTTTTAATCAACCCTCTAATACTCGTGGATCATCCAAAAAAGCTTATTTTAAAAATACAAAATAAATAGTAAATAATCTTTAGAAAAATATGAAACTTGATCGACGGCTACATTTTAATGAGCTGAACAAGATCAACGCTTTGGATCGATTGATAAAGTTCTTGAATTTCGTAAACTCGTCGGGAGAACGAAGTGATCCGTACTCTCGAGAGCACACTAGTCATTCTCTCTCTCCAAGGTTCATTTTTTTCTCATTGAAACGTATTATTTAATTACTTTAAAAGTTATAATAATACGTAAGGATCGATGCACATATAATTATTTCCTTATGCTGTTAACACATAAACATAATGATTGTATAATTTGAGTGATAATTCGAGCTTTTTCTATTTCAGGACGTCATCTGATTTTTAATAATAATATAAATTATTATTATTAAATTATTTTTTTCTCCTCTTTTTGTCCTCCTCGTTGAATAAAACAAAAAAAATGTTATTATAAAATCTAGTTATTATTATTAACAAGATTTTTTAGAAAACAAAGGTGAAAAAAACTAAGAGAAAAAAAGGTGGTTTTACGGCTAGAGTTTAGTATAGATTTCGTGATTAGAGAGCCATTGCAGTGCAAAAACTAGAATAATTTAAAAATGAACAAGAATTATGGAGGAAACAAAAAAAAAGACTATTTCGCATCTAAAAATCTAGAGAGTTCTTGAAGTTCAATGACTAGATTATTTAGAAAAGAACTAAGCACCAAACTAAAAAAGTGGTTCTGTGGTTGTGTTTAGAGAGTCTTTGAAGTACAACACTAGGTTTTTTTTTAAAAAAAAGTACATGAATCTAGAAATAAATTAAAAAGGTAAAAAAAAAAAGCTAAGTGTGCAACCTGAAAAGGGGGGGAAGTGGTTTCACGGCCAAAGTTTTTGAATGTCTTTGAAGTGCAGCATTACTTTTTCAAAATAAAAGGTAAAAAGAATTAAGAAGCAGACTAAAATGAATGAAACAAGGCAAGCGTGTGATGTTTCACGGCTAAAGTTTTAGAAAGTATTTGAAGTGCAAATCTATTTTTTCAAAATAAAAGGTACAAACCAAATGTGCAAATGTGCAAACTAAAAAGCAAAAATAAAAATAATGAGGTGGTGGGATTTGTACTTCTAACTTGTGTTTGACAGTAAAAAGGCTTATCAAGCAAGCTATTGCACCTAATTTATCTAGCTAACACTTAGTTTCATAAAATATTATGCCTCGTGTAAGGTTATCAAAAAATTTGGAGGTGTCTCAATATTATATTGGTTCCTTATACCCATTATAAGATTATAAAAAAAATTGGGGGTGCCTTGGCATACCGGGCATCCCCTAGCTTCTCCCCTGTTCAATGTTACTTCTTTGGCATATTAGCAATTATTTTGTCTAACCATTAATATTTTTGATCCAAGATAAACATTTAATTTTACACAAAATATTTAAAAGAAGTTGAAGCTAAACTATATATTGAGTTCCTCACAATAATTTAAGCTCATAGACATATTTCCCATATGTGCAGAATTTGCTCATAGGAATTGTTTCTGTGAGCAAATTACGACTTGGTGCCATAGCTCTACCTTTTAGACTCGAAACGACCATTCAACATGTACAGCGCTGAACAGCGGTACCGTGCATGCATCATGCATGCATACATACATACATAAAAAAATTGTTAAAATGTTACTCTCAACTTTCAGCTTAGTGTAGCGTTTCACCAAAATTTATCATTTTTATATAGCCTATTTGGTATAATAATTTGTATTTATTTTTCTCAGGTTTTTAGTGGTTCTCATAAACATCCTAAAACTATTTTTAAATTATTTTTTATAATATTTAAACCACTTTTTAAATACTCTCAAATTTTGTGAAACGCTACGTTAAGATGAAATGTACAAGGCAATATCCCAGCATTAAAATAATGGCCTTATTTTTTAAAATTACCAAATAAAAAACTATAATGCTTCTAGATTGTAAGTAACCATCAAACTAACAATCAAAAAAGTATCAAATCTAGTGGTTGCATGCATCCTCTCAAATCACGGAAACGATTTGTTTATTTTTAAATTCGGTAAACAAAAAACTATAATGTGTGTAGATTAAACTGTAAAACCAACTAACAAAAACAATAAAATATGGTAGTTGCATGCATCCTGCAACTCATGTTTGAATGCATTAAATATCCATACAACCATCTTTTACGATAATTTTTTTGTCATATTTTTTGAGTGGAAGCTCAAATTGATGAATGGTTTTTACTATTATGTTCATTTCATTTTTACGAACAAAAAAATACGAAACTCAATGTAATTTTTTGTATATAAAATAATATAATGTAAATGAAAGTTTTTGATGATGTATGTAAAAAATAACTATAATCCAGCTATCCTAGCTATAATAAATATGTAAGTTACTATGACTCGAATAGCTGGATTATAGTTATTTCTCATACATTATTGTAAACTTCCATAACATTATAGTTTTTTATGATACTAAAAAAAATTTATGTTGAGCTCGATCTTGTAAAAATGTAAGGAACGCAGTGGTAAAAACCGTTGGTCAATCCATGTTTCCATTAAAAAACTACAATGAAAAGCGATTGTAAAACATTTTTGCATGGCTATTTAATGCATTCATACGTGAGTTGTGGTATGCAGCCAATTACCATTTTTGATAGTTTTCTTTACCGTTGATTTGATAGTTTTACTCTACATACGTTATAGTTTTTTGTTTGACGGAATCATGTGTGGTTAACGGAGAAAATTCTGACCAGGTGCCACCGCTTTATCTTTAGACTCAAAACGATTGAGGCATACTTATTTAACGCTTACAGCGCCGAATAGTGCTACCATGTGTGTCGGTGATTAATAAGCGGCCCACCTTGGATGGGCCTTGGGCCGATTCCGTACCGGCCCACCTCACGTGCAGAGGGACCGAAAGGCCACCTCAGGCCATGCTAAAAGCAGCGTCTAGCCCGCCAGGGTCTCCCCCGGGCTTGACCAGGTCAACCACACTCCCCTGGGTTCTTACCAGGGGCGTGGCACGCCTCCCGGGCTATCCTTAGCACTGGAGAGGGTCCCTCGGGCAGTCCGCCTGTCCGTAGGCAGTGGCGACAACTGTTAAGTCCCACCACACTTTTCCCGGCCTTGACTGGAAGTGGCAGTGCATCCCCGGGAACCCGTAGCCCGGGGGGAAGCACGCAGGCAACTCGGTTTGTCATTCGCCCTCCTTGGCAGGCAGCGAATGGTTTGTTGGCGCTATGCGACACCCCCAACGGGCGGCGCGAGGCTGGCCCAGTCCGGTCAATGCTATATTGGGGATAAAGAAAAAGTGCTTTCTCCCTAAAGAAGGTTTCTCCCCGTATTGGCGTTCCAAGACAACACGTGTCCAGTACTAACCTAACTAGTTTATCCCTGCAGGCTCGGGACCAGACAGAGCCCTAGAACGAGATAAGAACCTCACCACCAAAGCAAAGATCGGCATGAGGCCCACCGTATCAGCTTCGGGCGGCCCGCCACGCCTATAAAAGGAGGATTCCTGGGCATTCGAGGGGATCCAAGCAGTCTCACACACAGCTCCAAGCGCACATGCCACATCCATCCGAAGCTTCCTCGCTAGTAGTCTTAGTCCTTAGCTACCATCATTGTAAGCTCAGGATCGGTGCCTTCAAGCCCGGTCTCGGCACCCTTGTACTATTTTCCACCGTATAAGCAACAAGACTGGAGTAGAGCTATTACCCTGCAGTGGGGGCTCGAACCAGGGTAAATCACTTGTGTTTTCATGGTTGATACTGTTTTCCATCCCTCGTTGTGCGAAGGATCCGTACCCGGATCGCCGAATCGCACCAGGCCCTTGTCCAGAAGACAATGCCTTAGCCTCCGCAGTTTGCCCGCCTGCCTGCCGAGAAGGGTGGTCGTTGGGCCTCACACCAACCACAAATTCGTCTGCCGGTCCGTGGTCCCGCTGCTTTTCAGGAGCGCAATTCCCAGACACCGACAATGTGTGTGTGTATAACAATTAGTTGGACATAAATCAAACTTTCCACAAGCTAGCTAACTGGATTTTTTATCTAACTACAACATGTTCGGAGTGGCTAGCTTAATTAAAAAGAAAAACTTTTTCATCAAGTTTTTTAAAAAATAATAAAAAATCACCTCTAAAGGCTCTTAAAATTAAATAGTATAAATGTGAACTATCTTCGGGGAACAAATTTAATTATCTACCAAAACCTAGCTAACTTAGCATTCAACTTTCTTCGTCTCCGGGTTAGTTTATTCATTCATCATAGCCATTCCGATCCTAGCCAATTCAAGGATGTTCTACTTTCCCAAGCCAGCTAAAGGAGGGGCAACCACAAAATGCCATAAACTAGTTACTTGAGATGTCATTGCCATGTATGGGCAATGATGAAACGTTGTGGCATACTCCACTAAACCGTGTGCACCATGAAAACAATAGATCGGCGGTAGAGAGAACGGTGTGCCATGCTGTCACAAATCACCGAATGAAAAAAATAAAAAGGGCAATTAGCACGCCCTTAGCAGTACCCAACCTTTACAGTGCGGCGCCAGCAATGCATGAAGTTCACCGTGCAGTGCACACGCATACACTCAGAGAGATCTAGAGAGAGAGAAGCATTAGAGAGAGAGACATATGGAGTACTATCTGGGATGGATGACATGTCGCTGTCTCAGGGGTGATGAGCTCTCCACCTCACTCGCAAGCTTTTGCTCTTGTTGTTACCACCAACCCAGAAATTCCCCTCCAACTTGTGACTCATCATCTCGCCTTGATCGATCCTCCAATAAACTAGGAAAGGCACAGCTCAAAAGCTTTCGTGTACAACGCTTGTGCACGTCATGCATGGGCATCTCCTGGGCTGAGTATTATTCAAATATATAATATATACCTCCCATATAGTTTGCAATGCGCGTATCCACAATGACATTTTCTTTAGTTATGTCAAATTACTATAGCTAGGAGTTATGAATTGCTAGGAATTTTCCATGGTTTTATATAAGGTGATTTTTAAAACAAATTACTGCTTCATGTAGAATTAATTCTCCATCGATATAGTGTGTATTTCATATTCCAATGCAAAAATAAATGTAATGTTCCCTCAATGTCTCTAACAATTTGTTTTAACTTGTATCTCTTATATGCATGCATTGAATAAAGTGCTTAGCGATAATATATATAACTAGGCGTAGTGTAGTTTTATATGCGGCGAGCGAAAAGAGAGCAACCTAAACCGTCCTAACGTTCGGGGGAGTATGTTTTGCATGGCCAATGTATCTTCCTACGGTAGTATGTGCCTTGTTCAGAAACAAGAAATCGAAGTATCGCGGTGAATTCTTAGCATGTCCTATTTTGTCTGGGTGTTAATTTCTCAGTAAAAATGCAAATTTTTAACAGGATGATTGTTTCCAAAATTAATACGTTTTCGATGAGCTGAGGTAGATAGCTTGCTAAGTATACATCAAGCACTTGGGGCAAAAAGCATAAGTTTGAAATTCAAGCAGCGGTTGCTTAGCAGCTTCATTGCGTTGTGTCTCCTTCGAAGTTGCAAGAATATTGAGTCCTCTGCCGACCTAGGTATCAAGGAGAAAATAAACAAGACAAAAGTTAAGATGTGGACATATTTTCTTACAGAAAACTAACATTAAAGTGTCCAAAATTTTGCAGCCCCAAGCAGCTTCCTCAGTTGGCCACATCGGTCATAAAAATCTTATCTCTAAAGTCACATACATCCCTCCCATGCCATGCCTATGTCATCGCCATTATCTACAAACATAAATATTAATGATCCAAGATCAATTGACTTTCCTTCCGGTATTGGCTAATTAGTTATAGCTTACATTCGTTAATTTATTATTTATTTCGTCTACAAGAGTACTATACCCACACCTAACGTAATATTTTCTGTATTTCTATTTTGTTTTCATCCTTGAGGCCAAAACTGGAGTTCCCGTCTCCTCTTTGCACCTAATATTCTCGTTCATCCTACATATCAAATTAACAGCAAATAAACAAGAGCAAATCCACTAATTTTGAAGTGAATACAACTTCTCACAGATTCTTCTGCGTAGTAGCTAACAGTGCATGCCATCTGGGAAGCATAACTATGTGCGTTTAATTTAAACTTCTTGAGAAGAAAAAGAAGGACGAGTGTTCAAGTAAACACGAAAAAATTTCTTTACTAATGAAATGCATGCACGCATCAACGTATAAGTGCTTAAGTTTATGTGTGTTTATATGTCCTTCATGACATGAACCGTACCAATTGATAAGTATTGATGTTTACATCTCAGACTAATTAAGGAGTCTCATATATCATATATGTACACATGCATAGTGCAATGTAACTACACTAAAATGGCATATTGGACATGTTTGATGACCTCAGGAAATTTTCTCTAATGAATATATAATCATGTGTGCAATCATCAGGTTGGTGTGCCGATGATCATGCGACACGTGTCATCCCTAAGTTATGGTTCATGAGCACTTAATTGCATCAAAATGCTTCATTTTCATCGAGAGAGGTCCCCATGCATCCTTGATCATGGATCATAACCAAATGCGATGTATGCTTTCGGCCTAATACACTTTGATCGAGGTTAGGATCTCCTAGCCCTCTACTATTTGCTTGATTGCATTATTTGGTTTAGCTTACTTTTAGGGAGGAGAAGGGTAGCTAGATAAATATATGAAACCCCTTGTAGTTTTTTTATATGCATGCATGCATGAGCCATGCATATGCATTTGCGTGGATACAACAAACTAATTACCGTGCATCTATGTTTCAATGTATGTGCACCATCAGCGTAAGAGGAGGGCATGTGAGACCTTGTTCCCCTAAACACACACTCCTTTTCATGGATCAAAAAGAGATGAGGACAGTGCATGCACAGTTGTTTTACCCTATAGCAATTAAGCTCTTCATTCTAGGGAACCACCCCTGGCCTCACCCTTTCGCAAACCCTAGAAGAGAGAACACGTAGAGCTAAGCTAGCCATGCATTCCCCTTGCCAGTGGCATGGCCATTTTTATAACCCCAGGACACCTCATCCATGATGCAAATTGGCAAGTTGCTGCTGCATTGGCTGGCTGCTTCATTAGTCTCTTATCTCTAACCATGGAAAGTGAGCTCCTAGCCACTGGGTTTCTGCAAACCCTAGGCCAGATGGGGGCAGATCACCATGTCCACGTCGAGAGAACCCATGAAACCAGATGCTTAAACAAGGAGAAAGCTTCTGCAGCCACAGTGAGTGTACTTGTAGTAGCAGCTAGCTCACCGTGGTCGGTTACCGCATGCCTCAGAAACCGTGCTCTCTTGATTACTTGGCCTGACGAGCCTTAAAGCTCGTGTCAGTAAGAATACAATATACTGAGCCCTAGCTAGGGTTTAGCGCCGTTAATCAGAGTTGCAAACTATGGCGCACGCGCTAAAAGGCTCTTCGAGACTTGGGAAGCGGCCACTCGCATGATTGTCGAGAATCGCTGACCTATACGGATACAAATTCAATATGTTAGTTCATGAAGCTTTCTATACTTGGGAACATCATTACGTACAGAAATCATTTTGTGCTAAGAATTCTGGAAGAATACCAGTTTCCTTCCACTTCACTGCTCCATATATATATATATGGTTCATAGCTGTAGGGGAACTGGGTATATATCCTCGATATTAGTGAAGAAAATTATTCATGGTGATACGTACAAGAGCTGTGAATTTTCTACTCGATCTTGCCATTGGATTAGAGATGAGCATAAATAGATAGACTTGAGTAGCAACCACATGAATGTTTAGTGGATGCACTGCAACGATCAATCTAGATCATTAGGTTTCTATCCAATGAAAGATACAGTACAAGAGCTAAAATTCATGCACGATCGAGTACCTCAAAGAAAAGTTATTTAATTAGTTTCTTCAATTATAATTTATTCTCTTGGAAAACATGTGTCCCCTCGTTAAAGAATTCTATATGAAATAACAAAACAAGCTAAAAATTACATATGTAAGAGCATTTTCAGCACAGTCTCTGTCACGAGCCTGCGTCAATTTGCTGATGCTCGCACGTGCATTGCCTGAGTCTGCGCTGGTTTGAATCCGCTGCGCGCGCTGGTGTGTGCTACCAGGGGCGGAGCTTTGTTAGGGCTAAGCTGGGCCATGGCCCCCCAGCAAAAAAAATTTTTAAAGACCCCCAGGTATTATAATGGCCCAAAACATAGCAGGTCTGCTCATTGGCCTCCCTGCAATCAGCTCGTTGGAGTCTTGGAGAATTGGGCCTTGCCAATGCCAATGAATCATGATCATCTTTTATATAAAATTTGGAGTTTGGAGTTTGGACTTTTGTGCTTTGGTAGTTTGGCCCCCCTACATTTTGGGTCAAGCTCCGCCACTGTGTGCTACAGTGTATTTTACAGGATGTGCTGGGGATACTCTAAGTGTAATAATTGAGTAAATTGTGAATTATGTGGGAAATTTCAAGGAAAAAGGAACTTGAGATCTTTGGAGATCGGCTCAACTATGTTTTCTATGACAGGAGAGCACTGTAGAAGCACTCCTCTTACAATGTATATATCCTGTTCTTCCTGTTAGATCTGTGGCCATCACCGTCCAAGTATAAATGACCTTCTGTGTGCCTTCATTGCTTTTATAGAACTTGCTACGTGCTTGCCCTAGTATGGCTTCAAGATCAGCTCAAAAGTGCAATCAACGATGAAAGAACCCTTATGATCTTTTCTTTTTAATTAAAAAATACACTATTTTGTAGCCTTTTCTTCTCAAGCTCAAAAGTGCAATCACTGCAACCGATGTTTTCTATAGGAGCTTCGTGATATGCGTTGTTGTTTGTTTATGCGAAGCTAATCCCAAAGGCTTTATTTAAATAGATTGTTGTAGCCTTTCTCGATATTCCGTGGGGCATGGAGGGGAAAAAGTATGATCGCATATTCTACCCATAATTAGAGAGGGGCCCTTTTAATGAAGGTGGGTATTAATTAGCTAATTAATTAGCTAGATACTACAGGAGATGTCACCGTCACCACTCACGGGGGAGATTGTTAGTTGTGTTTGTACTATCTGATATATGAGTTGTTTTATGATGACAAATGTATATAGTTTATATGCAGGTTGTAGCGGTAAAAATCATTTTGGTAATGAACAACACAAGTATATAGTTTCAATCAACATGCATGCATGTCAACACAGAAACAAATCTTGGAACGAGTTTTTTTTGGCTTAATAGGATAAAAAAAATTTATACCTTAGGAAAATCGTTAATTACTGACGTGACAATTGCGTGACCGTTAACCAATGACGTAAATGCTACACGGCACAAGAAGGCTGACATGGCAATCCACATGTCTAGCTATTGGTGAAAAATAGAAACAAAACATAAAAATAGAAAAATATAAAATTTCAAAAAACGAAAAACCATAAAAAGAAAAACAAATCATAAATCAACAACAAAAATTCGAAAAATTAGAAAGAAAACTAAAAAATAAAACAATCATAAAAATTCAGGAAAAATGTGCAAATTCATAAAATAATAAAATATAAATTTTTTTGAAAAACATACAAATTCACAAAAAAATAAAAATAAAAAGTCATATAAAAATTTAAAAATGTGACAATTTGATTTTTTTTAGTTATGAATTTATTTTCCAAAATATCAGCCCAAATCGACGCCTTTATGAAGGGTTGTGAAGCTCATCACGACAATGTTTTTATATTTCTTCCTTCTTCTTTCATAAAATGTTTTTAATATTTTTATGATTCCCTTTTTATTTTTTAATATTTCTATTTTTATGTTTTTCCTTTTTTCGGTTTTTATGTTTTTTAAAAAACAATTTTTAGTAATTTTCCTTTTTTATGTTTTTTCTAATTTTTATTTCTCCCCCAATTTTTATTTTTTTCAATTTTTAATTTTTTAAAAAATTTCCTAATTTTTTATGAATTGTTTTATCAATAACTAGTCATGTGGGTTGCCATTTTATCCTTCAGCTATCATGTGGCAGCCATATCAATGGTTAACGGCCACGTAAGCGCCACGTCAACACTTAACGTACTTGTTGCTATACAATGAGAAAACCCCTATGATGGTTAGACTGCCCTCTACCATGACATAGTACCATTCGACACAAAACCAATCCAGCACAATTCACATTTGTGATGGATGCATGCTGGTTCAATAGGTTCATTTGATGCAATTGGGAAAAATACACAACCTGTAGGATCCAAGACTCAGCAGGGCGAGCAATTGCTGGCATTGGTTCGCCCATTATCTGGGCTTCTTAGCTGGGCTATGCATTATTTGGGCCCATTATCCGGCCATTATCTGGGCTTCTTAGCACCCAGGATTGCTTGGGCTTCCAGGATTGCCTGGGCTTCTTAGCTGGGCTGGATCCGCCACTGACACAACCTATGTAAGAAAAATGGTCTAGTGTGCTTGATCACCTACCAGGATATCATCAAACATAGCTACCTAGCCACACATGCTAAGGTCTAGATCCTAAAAGTGTCGAACCACCCATTGGACTACTTGCCACGGCATCTTGCAGAAAGACACAAACAGGCCTAACAAATGGTCTAGTGCACCTGGCCATCCATGCACTAGGGACTTATGAGATGGCATCCAAATCTTACATAAGTGTTAAGTTGCTGCTATGTTCTTGTCGAACCGTTCACTAGTAAGTCCAACATGTAGGGCTGGGGCACGGTCTCACGCGGTCCTTCTATCTCTCCCTCTCTCTCTCTCTGTCTCTCTCCCACTCTAGCTCTCTATCTACCTATCTATATATATGTATGTTTGTTTGTCTATCTATCTCTTACTATGAGCAAACAACAACACTATAAAAGGTTTTGGAGAAGAGGATCATGTGTTCTTCACCATTTTCACTTGTCCTGGAGAATCCAATCGCCTCAGACCCTCCTTAATAATATGGCAAACAAATAAAAAAAACCTTAATTATAGAATTTGCTCCTGCCAACACCGAGTCAATTGATCCCTAAATTAACCTGATTCCTTAGCAATGTGTCAATAACTCTAGGGTTCCAAGAAAACCATAAACACCCCGAATGCTCTTCATCAGTAACCATGTTTGTCATCAACACTAAAACACGCAATCACCACATAGGGGCTTAGACACACTTTCACAATGTTAGAGTTTTTAATCCTTTTGAAAGGTTTAAACTCTTGTGCATAGTAACATATCATTACTGATATTGGTGAACTATCATCATTTAATTCTTAATCCATTACACATAAGCAACGTGTTGAAAGTAGGGGTGGAAATGAGCCGAGTTTGAGCGAGCCAGCCATGGCTCGGCTCGACTCGCTAGGTACCAAGCCGAGCTGAGCAAGGGTTCCGAGCTGAAAAACAGGCTCGACTTGGCTTGGTGGTAGCTCACGAGCCTGCAAGAGCCCGAGCTCAAGTGAAAAAACAGACTCGGTGAGAGCCACGAGCTGAGCCTAAGCCGAGTCGAGCTGGCGAGCGAGGCGGCCTCTAGCTCGACTCGGCTCGGTTGGTTGCACGAGCTGAAAATAATGCTCGGCTCGTGCTCGTTGCTAAACGAGCCAAGGAGCTAGGACTGAGCCGAGCCCGAACAGCTCGCGAGCTTCTGGAGCGTTTCCAGACCTAGCTAGTTGCAATTGAACCATATGTAGCATAACTAGAAAGTTGGTCATGTATAACAGAAGCTGGCCGCTGGCTCTTTTAGAAACAACACGTACTTTCCCTTATAGAAGAATCGATCAACTACTCCTTAATCCGCTAAGTGCTAGCGTTGAGCATGCATTTTGACGCCGCCGCCATGGCGCCATGTGATCTTCTAACGTACATATATGCCCATAATTATCATGTACAAATAATTGCAGTCAACCAGCTAATTGAATCATGCATGAACATGCAGAGAGCTTTCTAATGATTACAACCAAGATATCCAGTGGCTATGATGCATCCAACTTGGTCTGAAATAGGTCACAGTTGGGTCATACGCCCTGCATATAGTTTTTAGCTCGTGTATATCTACTCCAAGTGCCAATGGATCTTAACATATTATAAACTTTTACCTTTACGAGATTTTTAGTTGGTAGGAAAGGAGCTAGTGCATATATATAATGCATGTTTAATGATCAGAGTGTAGTTCTAATTAATTAATACGGTCGTTTAGGTTTAGCTAGGGGCTGGGCAATTATTTTAATTCTCGAGATCGACTCAATAAGTGGAATTATCTTCGGCTAATATGCACGCATGTGCGCCTAGCTTCTATAAACTTCTGATCAATGTTTCGCTGGCTGGGACCAGAGAGAGAGAGAGTGCCCCGGCCCATCACCTCTGATCCTCGCATTTAAATTTTACCAGTTAATTTGCAATATTCTCATATATTCCATAGGAGATATTACTATCTATCCAGTTAGGGAGAAAAGTATCACGAAATGTGCTGGGACACTACAGGAATCGTCCGTAATATCGATGGCCAAATTAAAATCGCGACAGTCATAAAAAAAACTGTCGAGATAACAACATTAATCTCGACGGCCATATGTAAACGGTCGAGATAATACTTTTAGTCTCAATGGCTGTCCATAAGCGGCCGAGATTGATACACTTTAGCCCGCCATGCCATTTTTTTTGTTTTTCTTGTGTGTGCTGGAAACATTATTCTCGACGGCAAACTCCGGGCCGTCGATACTAGATATGGACTGGCCTGTGGGGTAGCTTAATAGAGGACAGTATCTCGACGGTTGCTATGAGGTCGTCGAGATAGATGGACCCGTGCCGAATACCCGAGGCTTATTAGGCTGGTCCATTTCATCTTTTAGGATTTAAACTTTTGTTTTATAATTTGCGGACACGTTTATTTTCTTTGTAAATGTTTAAAAAATGTTTATAATTTGTAAAAATAGGTGGAACATTCTTATTTTTCAATAAAAAATAAATAAGCTTACAAAATTAAATAATGTTATTTTCTAAATGAATACATGTTTTTTGTTGCATGTAATGTGCCGTATAATATCTATATATGTGTTTAATTTTTTAAATTGCGTAGAAAATACTAAAAAATGTTGTAATTACTAACATTACAGTGCAATGATCTTTATACAAAGGTGTTCGGATTGAATGGTGAATGTTTAAAAAATTATGTGCACATGTCACCCGTATTTCATACAACTGTCTAGAACGTTCGATAAATCTTTGGTCAATATGCCCCCTACACATGAACCTGTTATTCCGGATACAATTTCATTGTAAAAAAAATTATGGTGGTGTATGTTCATGTGGAAAGCAAGATTAGACAATATTCATGAAGAAAATATTTTTAACGTTTTTAAATAAATTAAAGAAGCTCGGTATCAATTTACAAGATAGCAATTAAGTAACTAATTGAGCACATTCTGAAGATATAAACAGGTTTACGATAATTCTTTTCAATTTCTTAGCTTTTGAAATTAAATATAAAATATTAAAAATGTGTTACGTACGGTTAAAGTATTGAGGGTTTGGCACTTGATTTCTTGAGGATCTGTAAGTGATGTTGCAATTCTCAAATTTCCATATGTATGTATGTATGTATGTACACACACACATATAAATGTAAACAACGGGAATCATTTTGGAAATTGATTTTTAGAAAGCTTGTGACAAAGTAAATTGGTCTTTTTGACAACAAGCGCTACGTATGTAAGGTTTTTCAGTCAAATGGCGTACTTGGGTGTGAAACATTTTGTTTTCTAATGGCAATGTGAAGATCAAGGTTAGTGATGATGTTGGTCCTCTTTCTAATATTGTGGCAAATATGCTGCCCATTCTGATTTCGCGTGCCAACTACAATGGATAGATTGAAGGAATTTTGCCTCACTTAATTCATTATGGTTTGTCCATACTACAATATGTGTGTAGATGACACTATAATTTTTTTAAATCATGATTTTTAACAAGCAAATAATATGACATTACTATTGTCCACATTTGAATAACTTTTTGGACTAAAGATTAATTTTTTATGAGTGAAATATATTGTTATGGTGTGCCTAAGGAGTTTGAACAATAATATTTTCTATTGTTTGGTTGTGATGTTGCCTCTACTCCTTTTAGATTTTTGGATATGCCTATGCGTCATAAGAAGCTCGAAAATTCAGACCAAAAAGTGGTGCACGAGAGGTTTGAGAAGAAGTTATCTAGTTGGAAAGGGAAATCCTTATTTGTTGGTGGACTATTAGTTCTTCTGAATTCTATGCTCAGTAGTTTGCCCATGTTCATGATGTCTTTTTTGAGGTACCACAAGATATCCTAAAAAGACTAGACACTACATTAGATCTAGATTGTTTTGGCAAAGTGATGGTTGAAAAAGTGAGGTGTTCTTTGCCAACCTAAGATCAAGGTGGTCTTGGGATTCAGAATTTAGAACTAAAAAACAGGTTTTTTTCTTAGCAAATGGATTTTCAAATCATTAAATAGGAATACGGTAAAACCTTCTTAGGAATAAATATTTACATGCTAAGACTTTGATTCAAATTGTAGCGCAACCCCAAGATTCTCCCCCACAGTAGATAACCGATCGATGTGGAACCAAACCCAACGATCACCACATCACACATCGCGTCACCCAGCCCGACAACCGTGCGACCTTGGAGACTTTTCATGTTTTAGACCTATAACTCTTATACCACTTGTTAAAAGTCAACTGCGATCCGACCAATTTTATAAGCCACAACGATTCGGCTCCCTGCGAGATCAACACTAGTCTTGGACCTAGATCTTATTGGGTCTACTACTTCCACATGCCCAACCGGAGTTATAAGCGAGGTCCTAGCCGCACTCAACCCCAAAAGACTAGTCTAATAGGTGATGAACACCACACATTTTAAGTTGAGCCATCCCACAATCAATTATGATAATTAATATGGGACTAAATCCAACAAAAGATATTAATACAATTATGCAAACTCAAAAATAGACATTAGACTAGCATATACTACTATTATATTACGAAATAAATATTCTTCTGCAAACGTAAGAAATTAAGTATTTAGCGTAGGTGTCCTAGTGTGTGTGTGTGTTTGTAGCAGATAACGGAACACAATGTACACTAGAATCATATCTATAGCACGCACATGGTATCATGGAATCCCAAGAATCATTTCAATTTGAAGCACATTCACGTAGGTCACAAGCCCCACAATCCCCAGCATGTAAGTAAAGCCTCCCCCAAATATACAAGAGACCAGGCCACACATGCCCCCATGGTATATCACATATCATATCATATATAACATTGTACCCTTGTAGTATTTTTGCAGTAATCCCGTTTGGGGCTGCTTGTTTTGTCACTTATTTTTTTTGGAACACGAAATCAAGTCCTTAATTAGATGGATGTGGGGGTGGGGCGACCTCATCCTTGACTGAAAATTGTCTCTTTCCCCGAGGAGTTTGACTTCACACCAACTGTTTCCTTGGTCGGTTGTAACGGTTTAACTACCATGTGGTAAGCCATATATTAAATATGCCTCATTATTCTGCTGATAAGTTCTCTCTTGTTTATCAGTTTGAACCACTATTAGTACGCGATTCTTGAATTATTTAAGGCATGGTTTCTAATCTAATAGTAAAATATAGCCTGACACAAGTTCAGTTCATGTTCTGCTGTGGATAGTCTCTAGTTTATTTCAGTCATATGGTGTAAGAATCTCAGTCAGATGGTGGAGACGCTACGGCGGCAGGTTTGTCATGTGGTAGGCTCATGACCCGATGTGCTCATGAGCATGGTGCCATGTACTTCATTATTTACTTTGTTTTTTTAACAGTTTTTACTTACAAAGAAAAAAGTGTGTAGATAAATGAATGAATTTGCACCTTGTCCACACAGTTGCATCATTTCCTGCTGTTTTATTTTGAAATGCATCTCTTACCTTCACAAAAGTACAATAGTGGAAATAAATTGCTTAGTGCAGCATTGTTTAATTCCACAGTAAACTCAGCCAAGAGCATATATATATCGATAGTGATTATTTCAGGAACTGGTGAACTAAAGGAGGATAATAATGCCTTTTTGAAAATATTATAATGGCAACAGCTTAATTTCTCTCCTTTGATTCTGGCAAAATATCGACTACTACCTCCTAGGTGCTCCACGTTTTGTAATCACAGATATCTATATTATATTAACTAGTAGCTGTATATAAAGGTTATTTTTATTGTGGCACATATAAAGGTTTTTTTTTGTGGATAGCCCCATTTTTATGTACGTACTGCGGTCTTTGCTTTTAACTAGATAATTGTTTGTTTTAGGTTGGTCAATGGAACTGGTAGGAATCTCATGTGCTTGGTTCATTCCCTCTTTCCCTAATGGGGAAGTGTACAAATCTGCAACATATACAAACACCGTGAGCTTCGGAAATAGGTATATATGGACAGGGCGAGTAATACAAGGATGAAGATCTAACGCCAGATCTATGAGCGAAAATTGAATTGCAATTTGCATCGCATTCAGTTTCAAGGTCCAAACCTTGGGCTAAGAGCAGGACGGTGCTAGCTTGGAGACCAAAATCCGACAATAGGATTGTATTCAAACTGGATTCAGGATGTACGTATGCGCATTTCAAATCTCATACATTATCCAGTAATCTGCATTTTTACGCGCACACTCCAGAAATGACAACGGTCACAAACTCACAGTACACTGTGCTCATACCACGTTAGTTACATTATTACAAAATGCTTCATATATGCTGGCCATCAGTGTCGGTACATGTGAACCAACATAGATAAGATTATATGTGCCCGTTCATAAGGACCGAGGCAGAACAAGTATTTTTGTGTCAGTTATCGGCATGAACCGACATATATAGATGCTAAAGTATCAATGTTGGTTCGTGGCTAGAAACTAACACAAATGCATCAATGCTGGTTCTAACCATAAACAAACACTAAAACTTTCATTGGCAAGCATGCCACAGTGTCCATGTGAAGCTACCCGTTGACACGATTATACCTACCCCAGCTGGCTGCATCTCGCCGTGCTCATCCGCTACCGTCGCCGCGCCTCGCCTCACCAATGCCACCATTGCCTCGCCTTTCCGTTGTCACGCGCCTCACCTCGCCTTGCCTTGCCACTACCACCACCACCTCGACTCGCCACACCATCGCATTAAGCACAAAAGCCACTAGGCACCACCCAACCCCTCATTTCTCAACATAGTATTGCTCCTCCGCAAAAAATTCCTACAAATTTAGAACAATTTATCTGTGTTTCCTATTTTCCCTATTCATCTATAATTTTTCTAATATTCATATCTTTATGAACAACCTCCGACAATTTCAATATCAAAGGATTTTCTGAGTTCTAGCGATTTCCTATAAAAAAAAAGTCCATTTACCTTGTGATCCTTTGTGAAACTCATGTGATTTCACACTTGAATATTTTTATTTCCTGCTGAAATATATAATTCATATGTTGGGCGGGCAATACACCCAACACCACGACTAGGTGAACACAGACCCAAGGGATAAACAATACATTAAAGATCACACTTGAATGTTTTGATTTCCTACTGAAATATATAATTCATATATTGGGCGGGCAATACACCCAACACCACGACTTGGTGAACATAGACCCAAGGGATAAACAATACATTAAAAGATCACACTTGAATTGATTTCCTGCTGAAATATATAATTCATGTATTGGGTGGGCAATACACCCAACACCACAACTTGGTGAACACAGACCCAAGGGATAAACAATACATTAAAAGGGTTCACACCTATGTTAGGGTAAACATCATTGATCCTTCTAATAGGAGACATGTCGTAACCACTAGAGACCGAAGATTATTGGAATGTCCTTACTTTAGGCCTTGTTTGTTTGAGCTTCTAGCCTCAAAATCCAGAAGCTCAAACAAACATCCAGCTTTTGGAACACTCTTCCAAGAAGCCAAAAGCCCAAATTGTACTGTGATTTGAGAAGCTAGTTTTTTGTGGCTTTTTTCAGAAGCAGCTTTTAGAGAAGCTGCAGCTCAAACAAACAAGGCCTTAGTATGATGGTGGGAGGACATTCCAGTCCGGGTGTCACCAAATCAAAATTGTTAAAGACCCTCTAGACTCTTCTTTAAGGATTTGGCAAGGGTAACTAAAATATTTAATGTAAGCCTATTTTCTCATATACAAAAGGGCACCCCAGTCCCCTTACCTGTAAAGTTTCCCCTATTAATAGTTGAAGTCCTCAAGAAAAATCGACAAGACAAATAAACATACTCAAAGCACTCATGCGTGAAAGAGAGAGTTAGGCCTTGTTATTTTTAGCGTTACATACCGTTGCGTATTACTGTAACAAATTTTATTATTTTTATATAGCCTATATGTTGTGATAATTTATAATAATTTTTTGTGACTTTTAGTAGTCCTTGCAAAGATCTTAAAACTATTTTCTAATTATCCTTTTGTAATCTTTAGACCTCTTTTCGAGGGTCTCAAATTTGCTACATTAATATGCCAACGCAACGATACGTCGAAAAGAAAGGCCTTAGACGTTGAATTCCTTGTGAGATTAGTCCTGTTCTCAGGTTGCGTGCTACTTCCCCAAACGCACAAGCGAGAAATGAAGCGAAAAGATAGCTTCATGTGCCCAGTGCCCTCGCTAAAGCAACTAAGGCCTTGTTCTTTTCAGCGTATCGTATCGTTGCGTATTACTGTAGCAAATTTTGTTATTTTTATATAGCCTACATGTTGTCATAATTTGAGACGTTTTTGTGACTTTTAGTAGTCATTCAAAGATTCTAAAACTATTTTTTAATTATTTTTTAATAATTTTAGACCTCATTTTGAGAGTTCTCAAATTTGCTGTAGTAATACGCCAACACAACGATACGCTGAAAAAAACAAGGCCTAAGCGAAGAGTAAGCTTTGCTCGTTCTATGTGAAGCAGCCTTCGAGTGAGGTGAGGTCGGGGGCAAAAGAGCAGAGGTCGTTCGGAACAAAGCACTGAAGAACGTAAGCCTACAAATGAAGGACGTATTTAATGGCCAAGAAAGCTAGGAAGACAATATATTATAACGAGCCCTATGTCATGTCAGCACAGGCATCATCAGATCCATTCAGCGGGAAATAGACCGTGGTCGCCTAGGTGTGGTGAGAGTTATGGCAGTGCCCCTGCTTTAGCACGACGACAGGAGTGCCATTTAGAGCGTGTTTGGTTACCGCACGAGCCCAGCCAGGTTTGGCCGAGGTATGTAGGCCGTCGGAGCTAGGCTGAGCTCGTGCAGGTGATAGTGTTTGGTTTGGTTGCACAATCGAAGCATGTTTCACGATGATAAGTGTTTGGTTACCTACACGGATTTGCCGCCGTCGGAGTAGCCTTGCTCGGATCCGATCGCCGCCGAGCTCACCTCGCCCAAATCCGGCCGCCGCCGGGCTCGCCTAGCGCGGATCCACCGTCGCCGGGCTTGCCAAACAAGCAGCTGGCTGCTCCCACGGGCCAGGTCAGGCTTCATACAGGCAACCAAACACGCCCGTAGGCCATTCGGATCAAGTATCTCTACTTCAAAACAAAAAAAAGACCCTCGGCACTTACTAGTTCATCGAGGGTAGGAAGGGTATTTGAGCCAAAAAAAAAGAAGTAACTTGATGTTCTTGGATCTAGGAGGGCATTTTAAGGTCTTGTTCTTTTGAGCGGGTCTAAACGGCTAAATAGCTGAACGGCTGAAATGACTGACTTCGAGCGCTTCTCAAGGTAGTCTCGAGATTCGGATCCATTTCGTTTTACTTGCCTTTTAAAGCGTTGGGACCCAAATTCAAAACAGAAAAAAAAGGACTTAAAATACTCAAATCTTATGTATTTTTAAAATGTAGATAAGTCGTTAAGCCGTTAAGCTGAAAAGAACTGGGCTAGTCTCTTCTCATGATAATCCCCTTCCTATAAATAGAGGGGCTTATGTAACAAGACAGCAAAAAGAGAGAGGAGTTCACACGCTAGCTAAATGTTGAGTCTCGCTGGAGGTTATTCCACCGTCCGATCACACGTTGCTTCACTAGATGTACAGTTTGGAGGAGGGATACCCTAAAATTATTTGTATGGAAGCATTTTATTTGTAAACCTTAACGATCTCCTTCTCCGGTTAGTTTAAATTTTAAATTTCAAAATCAAATAAAAATGGAAATCATGATTGGGGAAATAAAAATAGCTCGGCGCCAAGATTCGAGCGAAAAGGGGAATTTAAATCCTCGCATCTAACTAGGAGAGTTGGCAACGGTATAATTTGTTTTTTTTTTTCTGAACAGACGAACAGCCTAATTAAAGAGGAGAAAAAAATTGCATACAGGGGAATTCTAAAGGTTGTACCAAATACACTTTGCGCTTTACATCTGTATGAGTACGTACAAAGAGATATATAGATGTACATAGTCCGCTGCGTAACGGGCTGGCTTGTTCAACGCTTCGGGCCATACAGGGCTGGCACAGACTGCCAAAAACCAGGCATGGCATAGCCCAAAAGCTCGATGGGCCATGATCGGGTCGGGCCTGTCCGAGAGCACGGCACGTTTAACAAAACAGAGAGATAAATGTTTTTTTATAAATTTGTAAGTTGGTCAAATGAAATAATTGTCTGTACGAAAAAGATGTTTCTCGAAATTCTCTATAACTTTGATTAGAATATAAATTCATCTGAGCAGCGGAATATCTCAAAAAATGAGAATTACCAAAATGTGTTACGTGGGTTCTAAAAGAGCCAGCGCACTAAAAGTTTTTATAAATTCATGCATTGCTCAAATGAAAAAGTTTTGTACATGAAAAAGTTGCGTCTTGAAATTCTCTACAACTTTCATGTTGAACCAAAATTCATCCAAGCTATAAAAAACCATAAAAAATACAAATTACTGACTCATGTCAGTTCGGGCCGTGCCTGCCCAAGCACGGCCGAAATGCTCGGGCACGGGAGGCCGGTCGTGCCGGGCGGCCCGTCGTGCCATCTTCTCAGGCCCAAAATGGCCCAAATCATTTCGTGTCATGTCGTGCTTTGGGCCTCTAAAATCGGACCGTACTTGGGATGGCCCAAAAAAGCACGGCCCAATTCCTAGGACTAGATGTACGCCTGGGATTTTTTTCCCTCTTGGTTGCGCATGGAGACCCATATAGCCTTATATTCCCTCGTATTCTTGTGGCGCATCCGTGGCAGCCATTTTAAAACATTGCAGTTTTAGATATTGTAGCTGATGGAAAGAAGGAATCTTTTAAAGTACATCGTAAATTGCGAAAAAAATTTAGAGGGAAAGTTTTTTTTTTGCAAAAAGGGAAGCACCCCCATTCTTATAGCACACATCAATCTACCATAATACGAAACAATATGTAGGCTCCTATTAATTGTGCACACACTACAGGAAACGAACTCTACGTGGGCAGCCAGAAAACTCAGTGTTGGCTGCCAGGAAGCCGTCAACCAACCAATGTCGGCGGTCAAATCCCAACAGCCGATATAGACAGAGTAATGTCGGCGGCCCAATAGTGGCCGCCGACAAGTCTTAGCCCCCTCCCAACCGCACGGGAGCCCTTCCCCAGGTTTCAGATTTGTCGGCGGGGCCATCGACAAAATGCAGCTGTGTCGGCCAAGCAGGGTCGGCGAAGGTTAATATCGGCGGCATTTTGACATGTGTCGGCGGCTTTAGCTGCCGACACTGCTGCTGATTCCTGTAGTGACATCAATCTACAAGGCTCCTAATACGACAGGATATAAGCCGCTTCTTTTTGCAAAGATCTTGGTAGCTAGATTCATCACGTATTAGCAGGATATAAGCCGCTTCTTTTTGCAAAGATCTTGGTAGCTAGATTCATCACGTATGAGCTATAAGCATGCATGCATGCACATGCTTCATGATCACATAAAGGCGCGCGCGCGACACGTCCTATTTAGTGGATGCTTATTGCTTAATTACATTCAAGATTGATACGCCGTATCAAGGATATATAGGGTAATAGATCAGTCGAGATTACATATTGGACGGATGCCAAGACATTGGCCACTAAAGATGACTTGAATGACAGCAGGTAGCAACGACGTTGTAGCTAGCTAGCTAGCACACATGTTGAAGTGGGGCATGCAATATCGATCATTGCACCATGGCGACCTCTATATGGCCAATGACCTACCGCAAGTATGTGCCCAATGACGACACACTGTGAGCCGTTGGAACACAAAGTCACATTGCCCTCCAATGCATCCAATCACACTGCTGAACAGACATCACAAGGAAGCCGTGCCCTCCTGTAGTAGTGGAAGAATTAGGTGATGACAAGCGTGCATGCATGGTCTCAAAAGAGAGGGGCAGAACCTGATTAGCATGTCACTTGTGCAATAGCATCTGTGCCAAAGTTTCCCTACAAAGTCAAGACTGGATGCAAGTTGAGACAATATATTCTCGCAATTAATGACATTTCTAGAGAACATTAACAAAGTGTAGTCAGCCTGACTGAGCATAGCTCAGCTGATAGCATCTTGGTTGTGGGAGCTACGTACGCTCGGTCTAGGGTTGAATTCTCGGTTCTCACGTTTTTCTAAAATTTATTAGTAGTGAGTATGCACCCTTGTGTGCTTTGATGTTAGTTTGTAGTTTTTAGCGTGTGTTCAGACGCATGAGTGAAATATTTATTAGTAGTGAGTATGCACGCGTACGTGGTTTGATGTTAGTTTGCAATTTTTAGCGTGTGTTCAGACACACGAATGTGCATGCATGTGTGGTTTGTGGTGTGGTGAGTTTGTGTGCGCATCTCTTGTGCACTCTCAAAAAAAAAATCATATGGACCATGTACTGTTCACCAGCAATAGGCACAGCTGCCAGCTTTGGAAAATCATAGTCGTTGATAGATCATTGTGTCGTCAAGTGAATTTGGGAAGGATAAAAGATCCCTAGCGAGATCCTTGATCCTTTGCCCTAGTGCTATATATCTCCTAGGAAAAGCTACTGTATAGCTTCATGGCATGCTAGCTTGTGTTAGTGCTTACTTAGATTCTTGTTTATTGCGCTAACAAATTAAGATCAGTTGACAAGCATGCATTCATGCTTAGTGCGATTGGAGGCTTGGGGACTTGTTGTTTTATATTCCATTTTGCCACCGTATCTCTACTATCAAGGGCCTGCATCACACAGCTGCCCGCCCTGCTCCTTTGCTCTACACTGTTGTATGCCTGCAGTTTGAATTTGAATCGCTACAGTGTTTTAACAGGTTGGTTGATGCAGGGTGATCGAGCTGGGGATGCTCTAAGGTTGGAATACATAGTTCCATCTTGCTAGCTAGTGGACAAAGTAGAAATTAAAGAAAATGAAAAGACAGATGTTCATCAAGCTGCATGATAGAAAAGAAATTAAAAACGTGCTGTACGTATATATATAGCAATTAATGACGAGGACAACACAAATCATGCATATGAAAAGGACAGCAAAATGAGAGGGAAAATTATACTACTGAATTTGATCCAAAAGATGAATAGCTAGGTTCAAAACGTTAATAAATGTCTTGTATCGATGAAAAAAAATTGATTTTATCTTTCAACCAGACGCGCCCTTTTGCGACCATCTTCATCTTCATTAAGTGAAGCAGCAAGTATTAATTTGTTTAATTACGAAAGATCTTCAGACGCTAGCTGTCACTGTTGTTACCTTGTTGGGCTCCGGTTTCAAACGTCGCATCTGCAGCGTAATGGAGACTAGGTGCGTGCATCTTCATATATCTACTATGCAAATTAACTCTGAAACTAGTGTGGCAAAAGTGGCACTAGCTCCAATAATACTGAAGTCTCCCTATCTCAATTGCAACAACACAAGAACAAAATGTTCGTTTTTTCTACTCGACTATTCTACATGCATGGCATACATGGGCGCAGCATGTTCAACGAGAATGATTAATTCTCATCCGTCCAAATCTTGAGCACAAAATTACAATGCCATGTCCATGTTGGTCTCCTTTGACCAACACAAATCCATGTGATAAGATGAAGAGTGACCGAAAAGAGATTATTTTTTCCAGAAAGAAAGAAAGTATTTAATTAATGCAAGGGACGCAGATGGATCATGGATGGATGGATGCATGCCACGCGCACCAGCAGCCAGTGGACGGTTGAGATGGACGAAAGATTCCATTTGTGCATAAATTATAACCACTGCTGTATTTCCATGTGGGCAAGGTAGGCGGCTAGGAATCTAATCACCCAGCTGATTATTTCTTGCGTTTATTAATTCTACACTTGTCCAGTAAACAGATTAATTTGTGTGAATATTTATATATGAAAAGAGATCAGAGGCAGTGTGGAACGATATCTAGTATTCTTATCTATAAATCCATCGATCTTTGACTGGTGAAATTCCGACCAAATTAATGCTTGTTCACTAAAAATATGCAAGGAAATGATCCATGCGCGGCCGACCCATGCATACCGTCAGTAATGCGAAACCAGGCATATTTGTTCTCTAGATTTTTGTTTAGGGCTAGTTCTAAATTCACAATGGCATGCATCTGATGGTATTTATAAATAAAGGATATGGATACGCGTCACGTAGTCATGAACGAACATTGGGTTTGAATGTTGACGTATTTCAGGATCTGATCTGAATCGATCGGTCTCGACAATCCCAATATTGTTAACACTTGACAGTACGTGCCACGAGCATTAGTGCTGCTGCAGGATAACATGCCACCAAATGTCAGCTTAATCCGACCCAAATGATACATAAATTTTACATGAAGGCTCTGTGCAGACAAATAGGAGCTTACTAAAGTTGGATTCACTGCATTATTCGAGGTTATCATCATCACTAACAAAAAAAATATCATCACTTCGTTCTCTGGTCCTCCTTTTTCTAATCAAGTAAAGGCAATCCTTTTGCCCTTCCCTCAAAAAAAATATCATCACTTTGTTCATTACTCCATTGCCCCTATTCCTATAGTCACCCTCTATTGTCCCATTTTTAGCTCTATCACTATTTACTAGTGTTGAAAAAAAATCAAGGTGTGGCATACCAGGCCTTACAGGCCAAAAGCCCTATCATTATTTGTTCAGGTGTTGGGACCTGGGACGACCAGGATACGGCATATCGGGCCTCAAGTCAAAAGCATCACGAAATGGGCTAACAGATCATCTTAATTAGCACAAATAGAACTTGGGTTGCAAGCTTCCAATTGCTAGTGGGCTACCGGCCGAATAAACACCGCACAAATACATCTGCTCAAAGGAGCTGATAAACATAAGCAAAAGGTCTACTTAATTACCCCACAGGTATACAAAGTGGTACAAATAACCTCTTATGAGTGGTTTTGACTTTTGAGGGCAGTTTTGCCATCAAGGTTGCTTAGGAGGAAGGTTTTGCCACGTAGGATAAACACACAGTTTTTCCAGCATCAAGAAAATCCATTTTATACGACAGAGGTCCCATCAGTCACTAAACTCTCTCTTCTCTCCCTTTCTCCATTCTCTCTCCCCATGTCTCCTTTGTCGCCAGCCGCCTTTTCTCCCCTCTGCTCCGCCTCCGACATCACTACTCCGACATCACTACTTGGAGGGCAGAGATGCAACTGAAGCCGGCAAGCTCTCCACAAATTAGGCCCTGTTTGAAAGTGGAGTTTTGTAAAACCATAGTTTGTGTTTTGCTATGATCATGAAAAACCATGGTTTTGAAAACTATTGTTTGCTATCACAAGTTAGAAAACTTTGGTATGGAGTGGAGTCTACAAAAGTCTAAAAAAAACCATGGTTTTGGCAAAACCATGCGCTACAGGAATCTGCACCAGTGTCGACGGCTAAAGCCCCCGACACAAGTCCAGAAACAGCCGACATTGACCTTTCTCGGCGGCTAGCCGCCGACAAAGCTTGGCCGACACTACTTGGCCGACATAGCTTCATTTTGTCGGCGGCCCCGCCGACAAAAACTCTATGTCGACGGCCCATATAGCCGCCGACATAACCTATGGCAAACGGCCCGATCCTGTCACGGCGCTCTAACTTGTGGGGTCCATATGACGAGCGAAAAGGCGACACGTGTCTACAGCTATTTCAGCGGCCAAAACAAAGACCGCCGACACAGATCATTCTAGGAGAATTCCCAGGCACCTCTGGAACGTAGCTATGTCGGCGGCATATATTAAGACCGCATACATAGATGTGGTCTGTGTCGGCGGCAAATATTAAGGCCGCCTACATAGATTCTGTCTGTATCGACGGCGTATAATTTGGCCGCCGACATTGGTTTAGGTCTATGTCGGCGGCTCAAATACGGCTGCCGACATTGTGATAATGGCAGCAGCACATATTGCTGCCAATTATAGAAAACATTAACTTCAACTACAAAAAAATCCCAATTCCCAGCATATATTCAATTCCCAGTTCCCACATTCACATCGACACATATTTAGAAGCTCGCCACCACGATTTCGAGCCCATATACAACCACATCATCGCAAAACACTAAATAATCGATAAATACAACCATTTCATCGCAAAACATCGATCCACACATATTTACAAGTCATATGTTGTCATTAGAGTATAAACAGAGTCGCACAAAGTTCGAATATATAGAAAGTATGCAAAGAATGGAATGAAGAACCTAACTACATCTCGTGCGGGCCGCCGCCACTCAAGTCGTAGTCAGGATTGAGGATATTGGTGACAAACTACTCAAGCGGAGACCCCGTGCCACGGTCGACATCCCCTGCGAAGCAATCACCGCCGGCGCAGCCGTACCCGAGTCGGATGCCTGCAAAAGAGGATGAAATGTCATATTTGTATAAATTAGAGGGATTGCATTATTTGGATCAAACGACATGGTCGCAAACTTACCCCCGGTGAAGGCCTCGGTGTAGGCGGAAAGTACGCCATCGGGAATTGCGGTGGTGGCACGAAAGCAGGAGCAAAGGTAGGGACAAACTGTGTGGCTAGAGCCCCCTGCGTCTGCGTCATCACCGCAGGCATCTGTGGCTGGCTGGAGGTGCTGGTCCCCGCCTGCTAGAACCCATGCTGATCAATAGGACAGATTAGCAAATGAGCTTAGCTGGAAGGAATAATTTGTGAGCAACGCATGTATAAATACCTGTTGGTACAGCCGCGGGAGGAGCAGGTTCTGTTCTTGGACGGCCTTCAGATTTTTCATGGCCGCATGCCGCTCCCTTCGCGCCTCCTCTCGCTCCGCATCTCGCTGCGCCTTCTCCTCTCGGATGCCGGTTCTGTTCTTCCAATTCAGCGATGTGCTTGTTTTGAGCTGCGGAGCCCTGTTGTCGACGTCTCCTGACCTCTGGCTTGTGCGTGTCGGGTAGCACGACGGCGTTCATACCGCCGTACCTGCCGTGAGCCCGTCCGCCAAACTGGTCGTACAGGAGCACAGGGTCAATGGGCATCTCCTCGGGGTTAACTTCTTCGTCGTGCTTCTCCCTCAAGGCCCCAGTGTATGTATCCTGCCAAAAATTGAGATGTGTGATATTTGTTCGAGAACGACGGTTGTCTAAAGAATTGAAATAACAAGTTTTAAGAACTTACAATCAGCTCCTGAACCTCCAAACCACGAATCCCGAGGGTTCAACCCCGTCTGAAACTCCTGGGGAATTAAATAATGACCTAATTAGATATAGTTATGAAATGTAATTGATTGTAAGGGTTAAAAGATAGGTGTGCTTACTAGGTCTCGTGCCACGTGACCCATGCCGAGGCCTCCCATGTAGGTGTTGCACAAACCTGCGCCGGCATCCCTGTTTTTCCGGTTTCTCTTAGACATGTCGATCCACTCTTGGGACGGCCACATGCTACACAGGTCCCTCCAAGCACGTGTACACATGTTCATCCAATCTAGACGCCATGGGAGGTACTGGTCTGCAATGAGGTACTCCTGACCTGCTGCTGTCCTAGTCATTTTTCTGCCCCTCTTGCGGTAGTGCTTCATCACCGCATCTACACGGGTAATCCTGAGGACCTCCTTCACGAGCTAGGTAGCCATCCTGTCAATGACTACCCGACCCGGGCGTAGTCCTCACCAGGGGGAAGCTGGTACCTCGTCTGAAACAAAAGAGACACATGATTAAATAAATGCATGCATGTGTAAAGGTATAAACCCGGAACGTCGACAGTAATAAAAGAAATTTAGCATTTTACCCAGAACTCGTCGACGACTGCCTCGGCGACAGTTCCTCCATCCTCGTATCCCATGAGCTCGTAGTCGGCCCAACTTAGCGTGGGGCGTTTAATCCCGCTCTCGCCAACTCGTCCGGGGTAGAGCAACCTGATAAGCACACCAAGCTGTTTTTCCGGCTCAGGCGCAGCCCCCTTGTTTTTGCAAACCATCCCACTGCGTATAGAATACATTGAAATGAAATGCATCGAAATGAAATACATCGAAACGAAAGATTTATGGTTAGCACACATACCTATCTCCCATTGTAATGTGTACGATGGCCCTCTCATCTAGGGAATTGGGGGCTTTCGATAATTTGTTCCGGCCCCGAAATCAGTTGGAGCTAGAGGAGTCCGCTCTAGAGTCGAGAGCCTCCCACTTATCCTCGACCCCCTCCTCGCCGCCCCCTCCTCCTCCAGCAACGCCCGCCAGTCCAGCTCCTTGTCGGTCTCCGAACCCGACTCCTCCAGCCCTCCCTCCAAGCTTGTTTCATCCTCGTAATCCTTTGGCAAACCCGCATTGTCATCATCGGGCACCAGAACGAGGGGCCTCCTCCGGCTAGTGCCTGCTGTGGGCACCTCCGCACCCTCCTGCTGTGAGGCAGTGGCCGACACCTCGTCAAGCTGCAACTGTGGATCGGTGGCGGCCACCTCATCAAGCTCCTCCTACTGTGGGTCAGCGGCCGCCACCTCGGCAAGCTCCTCCTGCTGTCGACTCCTCGTGCCACTCCTCCCGAAGATTTTCTTCCGCCCCGCCCGCTCCTTCGCCAAAGCTTTCGCCATAGGACTTGTTATCCTGCAAATGTTAAAGATATAAATGTATTAGACTCTTAGTTAAAGTAAATGACACATATAATGTACAAAACCAGATATTGAATACCTTAAAAATCTTCTACTTCATCTTCCTCTTCCTCTTCCTCCTCCTCTTCCTCTTCCTCATTGTCCTCTTCGGTTTCTCCCTCTTCTCCTTGCTCTTCCTCTTCATTTCCTTCTACTTCCTCATCTGGTTCTACTGGCACATCCCCAATATCAACGTGCAACTCCCCTTATAATTCTTGTTCTTGGAATGGTTCGACGTCTAGGTTCGGCTCGTAGTCTTCTTCCGTGAGGTCGTGCAATCCACCAACTGAATGATATTTATGGACAATACATCAATTTTTGTATTTGGGATGGGCGTACGGCAGATAGAATACTAGCTCAACTTGTTAAGAATGAACACGTCAGGCCTTTGATAAAGGTGATTATGGTTAATTTCAACTAGTCCTAGCTCCGGTGTACGCCGCACCCCACTCTCCGGATCGAACCATCTGCACCGGAACAACACAAGCGAAAGTTGGTTGTTGCCTTCATAACTTATTTCGAGGATCTCCTCAATAACCCATAGTACTCTACGTCTGAACCACCAAGAGCGTCTGCGACATAACTCACGATGCCGCTATTCACCGTAGTTGCAATTGGACGGGCTGATTCGGCCGCTTCGGACCGATATCGATATCCATGATAATCATAGCATCTATGAACCTTAATTCTACCACTGCATCGACGTGACATTTATCGGAGATCATTGTGCATGCTAGAATATCATTGACACTGCAAGACAAGAATGCATAAAAAGATTCATTAAACATGTGCTGTTGGGTTAGGTAATTACATGGTATGTTATATAAAAAACTTACATGGTAAAAGAACCATGTAAGAAAGTTAGGATGGTCTGGTCCACGCCCGCGTCGTTTGAGATTGTCAATTTGTTTTCCCGAGGGCTGACCTGGTTTTCTCCACTCGTCTTGAATAAATTGACTACAAGTGCAGGTATTTCATTAGTTAATTTGAAATATAACTATGTGTTTATAACTTAATTGAGAAATGTTTTTACGTACTCAATGTACACGTTCATTTCATCCATATCGTCATACACATACAGCTGGATCATAAATTTTTATCTTCACCCAATTGACATGCTATGCTTTTGCCAACGTTACGTCCAACTTGATCATTGAACACATCAAGATCGGAATTTCTTATACGTCATGCCTTCTTATACCTCGGTTGTGGCACATGGACCTTGTTCTTTGTCGCAAAGTACTTATCCGTGAAGTATGCGATTTTCTGGGTGATCCAAACTTCAGCAATACTTCCTTCAATTCGTGTTTTGTTCTTCACTTTCAATCTAAGATTTTCATCATCCGTTCAACAGAATACATCCACATGTACTGTGCTGGTCCCCTACTTTTGCTTCGTATGGCAAGTGTACCAATAAATGTTACATGTAGTTGAAAAACCAGGAACATATAGCTTCTCGAGCTTTGTGACAATAACAACGATCTCCTTCTCCAATTCCTCCATCCTCCAGGCGGATATCTCCTTCTCCAACGGTCCCCCTCTTTGTCTGACGCGTGGGACCGCTTAAACGGCCACTTGGCACCTAGCCTAGACCCGTGGGCCTAGGGGAGGCCAGAGAGAAGGGGGCTTGAGGGGGACTCTGTGTCGGCGGCCAGTTGAAATACCGCCGACACTGAGTGACCTATATCGGCAGTATAAAACAAGACCGCCGACAGAGATGCTATCGGAAACATACAAACGAGTGTGGAGCCTATACATGTTGAATAAACAAATTTGCTCACTTGGTTATCAGCGCGCGGCGCGGCGTGTGCTCCCTGCAGCTCGTGGGTTCGAGCACCGCCGCGCCCCCTGATTTTTTTATTTTACATGTGTCGGCGGCCTGTGGTATGCCGCCGACACAGATGGTATCCAGGCTCCTCCTCTGTCCCTGCATGTCAGCGACCTCGTTTGACTAACGCGTGGGACCGCTTAAACGTCCTCCTGTTCAACCCGTTATTATTCCGTCTGGGGGGAGTGTTCAATATCGGCAGTTATAGTTTAGCCACCGACGTATCCTAATTGGTGGCCTCCAAATTTGAATTTTCATTTGGCGGGCGGGAGGGACTAAGCAGTGTCGGCGGTTTTGTTTTAGCCACCGAGACTGTCTTACTCTGGGTCGGCAGCTACATTTGGGCCGACGACATTGACATGTCGGCTGCTACTGGCCGCCGATACTAACTTTTCTAGCCACCCACATAGAATTTGTTTCCTGTAGTGATGATTTTCAAAACAGAGGTTTTGGGGTTGCTTTCCAAACACCTCATGGTCTCAAAACCATGGTTTTGCATAGAAACTGCAAAATAACTCCACTTCCAAACAGGGCCTTAGCTTTGACGCCGTGTGTTGTGTCCACCTAAGCGACATTATCATTGGCCATTTGGCCATGAGCAGATCCAGAGCTTAGCTGGTGAGGTAGAAGGGAGGTTGCCGTTGCGAGGGAGGAGGGAGGTAGCCTGTACGGAACAAGAGGAAGGAGAGCTGTCGCGAGGTAGGAGGGCGGCCTCCTAGGCAAGCTCCCGGTTGGTGTGGATGAGCCTCCGTACGTAGTCCGCACAAGGCAACACAACTTTCTACAATATTACAAGCACGCATCTAGCATGTATGCGTGCAAGGTGTTCTCCAACATGCCAAATAGGAGGACAGAAAACAAGGGTGCTTGCCAACCTGCAAAGCTTCTTTTTTTTTTTAACAAGGGGCAGGAGAGCTGCCTTGTATTGATCAAAAGAGAGGAAGTACAGGGTGGGGGGAGAAAAGGCCCCTCCCCCCGTGGGCCAAGGGGACTAAGTTAACTAATTACAAAAGTGGCCCCTGCTGCCGCCCAAAGCCGCAGCTCGTCAATCAAAAAATTCAAAAAAACTGCGCTCGGCCGGTCGACCTGACGGAAGAGCCGGTTGTTGCGTTCAATCCAGAGGTGCTAAATTATGGCAACAATGGCCGAGGAGACCGCGCGAGGGTCACCCGATCCGTTGACTATATTGGTCCACCAACTCCAGAAGCAGTGGGTCTGTATCCAGCAGGTTGGGTTGATTTGCGGGTAGTCCAGCACCACAGCTAGTCTTGACCAGACTGTAATGCTAAAAACGCACTGTAGGAAGAGATGCTCTGGAGTTTCTAGGTTGCGCCTGCAGAGAGGACAGAAGTAGTCATTTGGTAACTGACGATGAAGCAGGGCGTCAGCCGTCATGATGCGCTTGTGTAGCACTTGCCAAAGGAAGAATCTGCACTTTGAAGGGGCCCAGATCTTCCAGAGCCTCTTCCAAGTTGGGTTGGTGATACGGCCCTCGAACTGCAAAAGGTAGGCCGATTTGACGGAGAACTCCCCATTCGCTGTTAGACGCCAAGTTAACTGATCAGGCTCTCCCACGGTAAGGTTCGTCTGAGCGAGGCCATGTAGGATGGCAATCAATTCCGGGATCATGAGCGGGGTGAAGTTTTGGCGCAGGTCCGTGATCCAGTTGTTGTTGGTGAGGGCCTGGAGCACCGTTTTGTTTTTCCTTGTAGTCGCCTGGTAGAGAGATGGGGCTATGTGCCTTGGGGCGCAGCCAGACAGCCAATGATCCTCCCAGAAGGAAAGGGTGGAACCGCTCTGTAAGGTGGCGGAGGATCCGACGCGCAGCAGGGCTAAGTCAGTTGTCGCAGCGTTGGCCAGGTCGCCCGGATTGATGTGGGGTCCAAAGTACCGCCGTAGCCGAAGCGCTCTTGAGAAACGTGTGAGGTCGAGCACCCCAAGGCCCCCATGGGAGGTTGGGGAGCAAACCGTGCTCCAATTTACTCTGCCACCCCCTGTGGTGACGGTGCCCTTCCAGAGCCAGCCCCTCCTGATGGCGTCTATCTTCTTAATGACGGAGGAGGGAGGGGCGATGACGGACAGTAAGTAAGCTGGTAGTGCAGAGAGAACCGCCTTGAGCAAAGTTAGTCTGCCCCCTTTTGACATCAACGGCCCCCGCCATCCTGCAAGCCTGGAGGAGATCTTATCGATTAGGGGCTGAAAGTGCACGTGCCGCAGACGCTTTATAGATAGGGGTATCCCGAGGTATTTGATTGGGAAGGTTGTTCTTTCGGCTGGAAGGCCTTCGAGGATGTGGTCGAGATCGACGTTGCCACAATGAATCAGTACCACCTGACTCTTGCTGAAATTGGTGCGCAGGCCGGTGACTTCTCCGAAAGTACAAAGGATGGAGGCCAGGACCGAGACATCCTCATTGGTAGGGTTTGTGAAGATTGCTGCGTCGTCTGCGAAGAGGGAGATTCTGCTACTGTGGTTGAGCCTACTGAGTGGCGCCAGTGCCCCTGTCTCGGTTGCTCGGTGAAGCAAGGTAACCAGCGGCTCGATAGCTAGATTGAAAAGAAGTGGGGAGAGCGAATCCCCCTGGCGGAGGCCCCTGCAGTGGTGGATGGTGTTTGTGGGGTGGCTGTTGAGAAGCACTTGAGAGGATGACGAGGCGAGCGAGAGCGAGATCCAGTCCCGCCATCGGACCCCGAAACCATGGGCACGAAGGTTATCAAGGAGGTATGGCCAAGACACGGAGTCGAAAGCCTTTTCCAAGTCTAGCTTGAAAAGGAGCGCCGGGGTCCTTGATCGGTGAAGGGCCTTTGCGTTGTGCTGGACAAGGAGAAAGTTACTTTGGATGTGTCCTTTCTTGATGAAGGTGCTTTGGCACGGGGAGATGAGGTCGCTCATGAATGGTGCGAGGCGTGAAGAGAGGATCTTGGTGAAGAGCTTTCCCACGCTGTGTATTAGGCTGATTGGTCTAAAGTCTGAGGCTGAAGCAGGGCATTCCTTCTTGGGCAGCAAGACTATGTGAGCATTGTTGAGGGTCGAAAGGCCTAGCCCATCAAGGTTGAAGATGCACTGCAGGGCTGTAAGTAGGTCATCGGCAATAACATCCCAGCAAGCTTTGTAGAAATTCCAAGTGAACCAAGTGCATGATGATGACTATGTAACTGATATGAACTTCGGTGCGTACTCCTTGTGTACAAAAACTTCCTTTACTGGTTTGTCTGCTGTCATTGCATATGTTTGTCATTTGTCCTTGCATCTTGAATGCTTTGTCTTTTAAAGGTACTAATGTCAGAAAGCGGAGGTACTACTCTAATGAACTGACGATCGCCATTTATATGGATTTGTTGGCAAGAACAGATCCTCCGCTGCTCCACCAAAGTGTTTCTAAACATGTTGCACTGAAAAGTGTTTCTAAACATGTTGCACTGAAATATAATGTTCCTTTACAGCTTGTGCAGTAGGTGTGGCAAAATGGGCAGCAAAAGGGAGGGATACATGGTGTTGTTAACAAGCTAACTACCAACGTTGGTCGCAAAAAAAATTGAGATATACCATGCGGATCGCGGACAATCTTGATGGCCAAAGCCGTCGAGAAAGATCTAGAAACCGTCGAGACAGCTCAATCTCGATGGCCGGCCGTCGAGATTTGGCCGCCGAAATAGAGTGGTCGAGAGAGACGACCTATCTCGACGGCCCGGCCGTCGATATTATCTATCTCGAAGGCTACGGACAAGCCGTCGTAAACAAATCGCAGGGCAGGCGCGACCTACGGCACCACCATTCTCGACGGCCAGGAGCCGTCGAGAAAGATCCTTGACAGGCTACGCGGTACAGCGGCCCAGCCCAATTGGCTAGTCACGACGGCTTCCCAGCCATCGAGATTGTTTAGTCCGCCTCCAGCTGGACCCGGCCCTAGCCTACGCTGGCAGGTGGGCCCATGGACAGCGTTCTCGACGGCCATGTTCTAGCCGTCAAGAATAATTGTATATCAGTAAAAAAAATTAATAATTATAAAAAGCACTGTAATTTTGCAGCTGCTCCTACACCCAGCAACAGCAGTTGCTGCAACCTGCACACCCAAAAAACCCGCACATTCAAATATCCCACAATTTCACATATATATATATATATATATATATATATATATATATATATATATATATATATATATATATATATATATATATATATATATCCGTGATACCAATATAAGACATTAACACCATTTCTCCAACAATATCAACATCACAATCACAATATTCATCACAAACACAATATTTAAACATACAAACATCACGACACATCGGCAAATTACTGCTGTAGTGGTAGGGTGCCGAAGAGCTGCTCCGCGAGGTTGGCGGCCATGTTCCCGGAGGCGTACTCGCCCTGATGAACATCGTCCTGAGTATGTGGCACGTAGGAAGGAGGCGTCGACATGGCAGAACCCGAACCATACAAGATTTTTTAATTAGGTATTTGACATATATATACTATGCGACAATGTATTGATTTGACACAAGTGACTTACGGCTGGATCACGGAACCAGGGACGTTCGATGTTTGAGTAGTTAGGCGTAGGGACGAAGGTCGGCTGGGTCCCGTAGGTGCCCGATGGTGGTGCCGTATGTCCAGCGTAGCCGCCCTGGCCAACATAGGTGCCTGGAGGAGCTGGGTGGCTATCGTAGACGGCCGGGCCACCTGTGTAGGGGCCTGCTGTCCCCACCTGGCTCGAGGAGCTGCCTGCAAGCCCGTGTGACCGCTTGGACCGGCCTGCACATAAATTTGAGTTCGTGGGTACACTTGACAAGATATGCATCTATTAAAATGAAATAAAGTTGTGCGAACGCGTTACCCCAGTGACGAATGCCTCAAGCTATAGCAGCCTTATGTCGTAGTCCTCCTGCGCTGCCCTCAGGCTCTCCTGCATGGCCCATAACATCTCTCTATTATGGGCCCGCTGCTCCTCATGCCTCTTCTGTTGCTGCTCCCTCTCTCTCTCTGCAGGCGCTCCTCGAACTAGCGACGGGTCTCACCCCCCTTTGGCTAGCCCGAACCTCGGGCATGTACTCTGAAGACCTACAAAATGTGTAAAATAGCTGTCAGCTTTGTTGCAATCACAATGTACAAGTGTTCGAAAGTGATCTCACTGTAGATGGTCGCCGCCGAGAGCTAGCCGCCCAAGAGCCTTACCCCCCATGTGCTTATGGATCACGTAGGGGAGCCGTCTCTGGATTGCTCTCCTCCCCGTGCTCCTCTCTGTAGACGTCCTTGTAACGCTCCTGCATGCCGTTGTCGTAGTTAAAATTATAAATAAGAATGAATATAAGAAAGTGGTGTTGGGCAATATTGTCGACCCTTACCAAACAGAGATATGCATGTGGATCAAAGGTGGGTTGTCCACCAGGTGGTGCCTTGTTCGTGTGGGCCTACTTCCACACGTCCATCGGACTTGGTCTAACCCCGTCTTCGCCAACTAATTTGCAATATGACCAAAAAGCGTGTTAGTAGTAAAATATGAAATAAATAAGAATGAAAAAAATAACATTTACCAATTTCTTCCCCAACAGTGCAATCGACCACATGTTGTGCTCGATTACCACATGTTGTTTGATGATGGCGACGGAGTGAACGCTGGTGCCGTGGCCGGAGGTGAAGTTCCCGGCGGTGTGGATGCAGAAGTGAGCAGCGGTCATGAGCAAGTAGAGGAAGGACTGGAGAACCAGGTGCATGATGCTGGCCATGTAACTGATATGAATTTCGGTACGTACTCCTTGTGTATAAAAACTTCCTTTATTGGTTTGTATGCTGTCATTGCATAGGTTTGTCATTTGTCCTTGCATCTTGCTTTGTCTTTTAAAGGTACTAATGTCAGAAAGCGGAGGTGCTATTCTAATGAACTGAAGATCGCCATTTATATGGATTTGTTGGCCAGAACAGATCCTCCGCTGCTCCACCAAGGTGTTTCTAAACATGTTGCACTGAAATATGATGTTCCTACGGCTTGTGCAGCAGGTGTGGCAAAATAGGCAGCAAAAGGGAGGGATAGATGGTGTTGTTAACAAGCTGACTACTAACGTTGGTCGCAAAAGAATTGAGATAAACTTGGAAGCAATAAAAAGTGTGCCTTTGAGGGATCGCACAACCATCCGAGGTCTTGCCGGAGCTATCGGTGTGATGAAGAGCACACTACATAACCGATTGAAGGAAGGAAAATTTCGGCGGCATACCAATGACTTGAAGTTTAGCTTGACCAATGACAATAAGATTGCTCGTGTGCGCTACTGCTTGTCCATGCTAGAACCACATACTATTCCGAATGCTCCTACATTCAAATCAATGCATAATATTATATACATTGATGAAAAGTGGTTCTATAGGACGAGAAACCAAAAATATTATTTGCACCTAGATGAAGTAAGACCGGAAAGGGAGGTCAAAAGCAAAAAATTTATAGAAAAGGTGATGTTCCTTGCTGTAGTTACTCGGCCTAGATTTGATGAGCATCCTAACTTTATTTTTTATGATAAAATTGGCATATTTTCCTTCATATATGTTGAGCCAGCCAAGAGAAGGAGCACAAATAGGGAGAGGTACGATATGCATAAAATGAATGTACATATCTTAATTAATTGAATTATGGCACATACACTAATCTTGCTTGCATATAGGTACCTTGATCACTAAGGCAATTACGTCGGCCAAAAAGGAAACTAGCCGACAATTCCTATTGGAGAAAGTCTTGCCAGCTATTAATGCGAAATGGCCAGCATAAGAAAGAGGAATGCCCATCTTCATCCAGCAGGACAATGCCAAGACACATATTACTATCGATGACCCAGCTTTTCTCCAAGCTACCCAAGCAGATGGTTGGGACATACGTCTAACATGCCAGCCTCCAAACTCACCTGATCTCAATGTGTTGGATCTTGGTTTTTTTTTGCTGCAATCCAGGCATTGTTCGAGAAAGGAACTCCAACAAATATCGATGAAATCGTGGCAAAGGTTAATCAAGCTTTTGAGCAGTACCCGGTCGAGAGGGCGAACCGTATTTTCCTAACACAACAGGCGTGTATGTTGGAGATCATGAAGCATAATGGAGGGCAGCACTATAACATCCCACACATGAAGAAGCAAACATTGGAAATGCATGGTCATCTTCCAACTAGCTTGAAGTGTGCTATAGATCTTTATAACGAAGCATTGGAATTTGTCGGATAGATTAGCATTTCCTTGTCATGAACTTTTGTTAATTTTTCGATCAATATCCCTGGCCGATTACAAGTAATCTCGTAACAGAGGAACAAGTAACGGCAACATGACCTTGGCAACCTCTGCGATGTCATCCTCCTCATCCATGCGAACATCCGCACGCACAACGCCCACGAGCCCACCATATCCATGAGCGATGGCAAGAAGTGTCGAGGCAGCATCACGGACACTTCCATCTTGCTCTCCATAAAACAAAGGAACAAGCAAAGGCAAAAGGAAATTGGCGACGTTTGCTCCCTGCTTGTCAGATTCATATATGCATTCGTTGATAGACGCTAACCGCACAAGAGCATTCGCGATGTCGTCCTCTTCGTCCAAGGAACATTCGCATGAACAGTGCCCACGAGCACGTCGGCCAATGAATCCTCTACTTCTGTGTCGCCGGCAAAGGTGTCGAGTACGTACCGGATGTCCTCTGAGTCCATCATGCCTTTGTCGCTGCCCACTTGCTCGCTGTCGAGCGCTTCATCCTCGTTCGCTTCATTGCCGGAGTTCAGGTAGCGAACGAGACCATCCGCCATCGGCAAGCGGGCAAAGTTTATCGATGAGGTCACAGCGGCTCCCAACAATGGCGGATATAAGGTGGGCGCTGCATGCTGATGAGCCGGAGAGAGAGAGATGGATGAATGTAGATAACTGAACGACTACACGCTATTGCTGGCCATCAACACGCGCATGAAACGAAGCGATGCGACGAGAGAAACGAACGTCGGTTTCCAAATACGAAGATTAATTATGGACAAACCCAAATACGTAATATGAAGATCTTTGCTGGACAAAGGGAGTATGAAACTATAACTAGTACGATTTGCATGCAAAATTGTTACGGCGGCAGGCCGATTGCTGATCGGGGCGTTGATGCTTGATTCGACTATTGTTAGTACAGCCCCACAGGGTCATGCACTACACCTTTGTTTGTTTCATGACCTTCGTGCATGTTTCGTGACGCCGAACAGAGAGAGGGGAGCACGGTTTCAAAAACCGCCGGTTAACCGCGGCTAACCGCGCCTCCGCGGGGGTCCGGCTCGGTAAACCGGCGGTTTAGGGTTTAGGGGTTTGATCAAAATTCGTTTAAATAAATTTTGAATATAAAATATACATAAAATTTCCTAAAAATACTATTAATCATTCTAAGCATTTTGGCTTAAATAAAATTTTAAAATTCAAATTTTTAA
The DNA here is from genome assembly GCA_036346415.1 of Raddia guianensis. Lineage (NCBI taxonomy): Eukaryota > Viridiplantae > Streptophyta > Magnoliopsida > Poales > Poaceae > Raddia > Raddia guianensis. The sequence continues at coordinate 4,372,400 of CM070537.1, forward strand.
TGTGTATTTTAATGAATTTTAGTCATTTTCATTGATTTTGACATTTTTTTCATCACAAACCGCGGCTAACCGCGAGAAACCGCCGGTTAACCGTTAAAAACCACGGCTAACCGCGAACAAAACCGGAGAGACGGACTTTTGAATTTAGGGCAAAAATCGTACGGAACCGCCGGTAAGCCGCGGTTAACCTCGGAGAACTCCGCCGGTTTTGTTAACCCTGGAGGGGAGGCGTCGAGGGGACAGCAAAGGTTGTGTGCTCTGTAGCAGAGAGAGGAGGTAGAAGTAAAAAAGGGGAACGAAAAGAACAGGGACAAATCACCTACATGTGGCGCATATTCACGTCATATCATGTCAGATGCCACAATAAACCATCCCACGGGGTTATTCACACAAACTTTGAAAGTTGAAAGGGCAAAATACCTAGTTTTTGAAGTCCGGGTGTTACGTGTGCTAGACTCAATACTTCAAGGGATGAAGTAGACTTTTTTCTAAACGTACATACTAAGAGCATTTCCAACGACCCCTTTATATCCCCTCTAAAACATTATTCAATAGTGTTTTAGACAGGGTATAGAGAGATTGTTTAGGATGATCTAATCTTTTAAAAAGATATTAACAGACTAAGTTCATTTCTGGGGATAGAGTATATTACAATACGAAAATTACAATAGCTGCGCAGGTCCGAAATCCATAGTGATGGAACTAACCATCACAATTCTAAAACATGACAAGCACAAATTAAAGCAAAGCGGACACAAATTCCAGCACATACTGCCTTTTTCAGTGCATGATTCGAGCAACTTTCACGATCCTTGGGTTCCCAGCAAAAACATCTTCCTACTAAACCCTGGATGCATAGAGGCAACAATGTATTTAAGAAAATACTGTATGTACATTGTGAGACAAGGCTAAATCAATATCAGCAGGTATAGGTGATTTATGTTTGCAACCCTAAAAGTATAGGTTGAATTCAACAGAACACTGCTACCAAGTTGTTTAAAAATAGCTAAAGTAGGTACAACCTTACTTTGGCATCTGTACTACATAGTCAGCAACGACCAAACGAGGATTCTACATTTGGGGGTGTCCGTCTAGACCTAAGTCATAACCGCCATTTTGGTGTCACCATAGTAGGCTCCAAACCAACGAAAATGATGTTTTTTTTTTAGTTTAAATAAGGTCCTTTTCAGCAAACCAGCCGCTAAACCCAAGCCAAATTCAAAATCATTTTAAACCGAAATCAATATGCAAATCGTTATTTTTGGCAAACACTAGAAATTGCGGGTTTTTCGTCCAAACTGACCGAATGCTCTCTCCAATATAAATTTGAAAAAAGGGTTTAGACCAAGACACTAAATGCCAATCATTGCCATAGACCTATTTCGTACTCCCTCAAGACATAGAAATCACTTCGAGGTAAGTGGAGAAAAATAAACGAAAGAAAGGGGAGCAAGAAAATATAAAAGAAAAGGTTTCCGATGGAAAATTCAAAATAGCTTAACAGTATACCGGAAAGAATAAGCAACAAAGAGAGCAGGGAAAAGAAGAAAACGGACGCAGAAGAATGCGTAGAGAAAAGAGTATACAAGAAAGGGGCAGAGAAATGAAGAAAACGCAGACAGGAGATTTCATAGAGAAAAGATGGAACCGGAGGTAAGAAAACAATGCAAATTGGGGGCAGGAAAATGTAGTCATCATGGGTTGAACCCAAGACCTCTACATATTCAACATGTACTATTTTATTTTTGGTTCCGTGTGACTATGTTGAAGATACATTGTTTCATATATATCATTATTCCAATGTCACAATAAACATAGTTTTCTAATACTGCATATCATCCCCCATGAACAATTTTTAGCTACTAGCTAAGCTATGCCACAGCTAACAAGGATCGTTCTTTGCCTTTTGAAAACCCAGGGGCCACTGAGATACCTGCTTTCCAAACAAAATATTTCAATTTTTTTGTGAAAATTTCGATTTTTTTTAAAAAAATCGATTTTTTTGTGAAAATGAAAAACAGTAGATTCTGGACACAAACTTGAAGTGCACATAAAATAGATGAAAATGACAATGAGATTAGTGTATTATCTGATTAGAAACTCAAATGTGTCCCCCAAACCACCTAGATCTACCGCTAACTGCAACTCCCCTCGATTAACTGTCTGTGGTTATTTCCTTTTCTTATATAAGGTGTGTACACAATAATCGGCTCCATTCCTACATATCCTAATGAAATGTTCAGGATATATAATACCCAATGTTAGAGATTTTTTTGGGGCATTCTTATAGATTTTACACTACATAGATCCAAGATTAAAAGATAATACATTTTTTGTTTATAAGAACATGACTTCCCATAATACGGGTTCTATGTCACAGTTCTGACCTGTCAAACCATTATATTTATGAATAAAAATTTTGAACTAGCATACAACAACATATGGGAAACATAAGCTTCCAAAATAATCATAAAGAAACTAAAACCAGATTAGACCATAACACTAAACAAAAAATGGCCTGTTATAAACTCAACCATTTGGTGTAGCTTGTTATGAAACTAATGGTATGTTAACTGTACAACAAATTGGAACCTGCAAGTTTGATACTGTACACGAACAACTGTGAACTACAACCAAACCATCCAAAATTATTCAAAAGAAGTAAAGGCGTCAATAAATCATTGGATGATTGGAGGGGTGAAATATAAGACATAACTAGCGCTTAAGGATTATCAGGTGAATGAAAGGAATCCAAATTACCCACCTGGTTAAAAAGTGAAAATGCAGAACACTAGGGGAATATGGAATCATCAAATAGCATGACGATACATTCCCCCCATTCAATCGTGCATTTGCAGTTATGTTGCCATAGCTGTCTCTTTTTCAGCTTGAGCATTATTGTCTGGGAGATGCTGTAGTACCTAATGAAGAGTAGAAATAGTTTTCAAGCCCATAGGAAAAAAAAAAAGAAAATCATTTCTTGAGAAAGAAAGTAACTTGATCAGTGTAATCATATACCTCATACAAGTACCAAGATATGTAAGCATCTGTGGCAGCATACTGGAGTTGTTGTTTTGAGAGAACACTAACCTCCCAATTTCCCATTCTTATGTTGCTTGGCTTTGACAGCTATTGACCAAGCAAACATTTTCAGTTAAAACACTTCTTTCAAAAGAAATTATGTTTCATAGGGAATTCTGCCTACTAGATAAAAGTTGAACTTGTATCATTTAACTAGTTACCTAAGCAGGCATCACCATAACAGAGTGCATGCTGACTGAAACAAAATTAGACCTTTGTTTTTATTCCAATGCTAACATAACTAGGAAAATAGAACAATACTTCACCATACCATAAAATTTACCTCTTTACATGTGATCTTTTCTGTTAATGAAGCAAGACTCCATCTTTCAGAAGGCCCAGCTAACTTGACATTTGCAAGATTGGACAAATCCATCAATGGTTGTACATGGACATCATAATCGTTGGCCATTTTCCTTGCATCATTGTCTATACTTACTCCAACCTGCAAGAACACCGCCAAAAAAGCAGTAATATAACGAAAAGGAGCAAACTTCTTGTGAGCAGAGCAATTGAAATTCAAGTAAAACCACCTACTTTAATGGACGAACTATCCTCTAAAAGAGATTTCAATACAGGTGGTACTCCAGTATGCATGATATGCATGACATAACAGTGAGTTTTGTCCATGCATAACTGCATTACAGCAACTTTACATGGTGGATCTCCTGTAAAGTCCACAGCATTAGTTATGTTAGACCAGTTCCCATCACTTGTGAGAACTAAGTTACAAAGCATCCATTCAAAAGCGTAAAGAGTCCACATGCTGCTCAACTTAAACATATAGATAATGCAGACGAATATTGGGTCAAGCAGAACAACATACCTCTTCTCAGAAAGGGCTTCCACTCGAGATTGAATCCAAGAGAAACCTGACCAGAGGCCTTCACGCATTCAATTTTGCGTAAAATGTCCAACGTAGCATTCTCCACTTCAGAAGGCTTCCTGCAGTACACTATCTTACCACTGAATGTTATAGTTTGGCGCCTTGCATTCACATTCCCTATAGCACGAAATCAAAAGGAAAAATGTTAATCCCACAAAAAGAATAATACAGATAAACTATGACAAGGTGCAAGCCAACGCGAACTAAAACCAAGTCTACACTGAATGATATCAATTGGTACCTTGCCTTCATGCTAGCGCAAAATCATATCATAACGGCACATGATCCCATTTCCTACAATAGAAGATGCTTATGCACAAGTGTTTAAGGGGGGAGTACGCATTGCCACATCAGTACATCAGCTAGCAACCTATGTAAAACAATCCTTCCTCCAATACAATAAAGCTTAATACATGCTTAGATATTGCAGCATCCACTAAGCATGGGTGCTAAGCACAAATTGGCCAACGACCAAACTGTCAAGATCTTCCCTTACAAAACCAGCCCCTTTGCGTTACCTATAGGGGTGCGGAAAAAGACCGAAAACCGGAAAACTGAACCAAACCAAAAATTTTAGCTTTTTTGATTTTTTGTTTTCTGTTTGGTTTTTTTGTTTCGGTTCATTTTTATCCTGCAGGAACCGAAGAAACCAAAAAACCGATACCCGGTGGTCGCCAGCTCCTCAAATTGCTTCATGTCCCACCCCAAAATAGGACCACCAGCTGCTCGGCGCCCTGGCCCATCCCAAAAATCCTTAGAGCATCTCCAATGGGGACAACTTAGAAGGCTATAAGAAGTCCACCTCATCTTTTTGCTTATTTGGAGAGAATGAGAGGAGAGAGATAGAGACTAGTTCTTAACCAAGAGCCCGTCTATAGCGGATGATGTTGTCTACAAACTATCTATAGATGACATGGAGCTTTCTTATAATTAGTAGTTGACTCTACCATTAGAGATGCTCTTAGCAAGGCAATATGGCTGATGGATGGCCCATCCAAAACCCCAAACCCTAACTCCAATCTCCAACTCCTCCTGTCTCTCCCCAATCCCCCATTCTAGCCGCCACATCCAGACATCCCCAATCCCCCATTTCAACTCCCTTCTCCTCTCAAGTGATATCCTTAAGGCTTCAGCACCATAAGCGAGCCTTCTTCCTCTTCCCTCCCTACCTGCTGGTCACCAGAGCCACACCCTGAGGCAGCAATGTAGAGCCCGGCCCAAAGGTTGAGGCGTCAAGACAGCAACAAAAGCGCTGCGGATCTAGCAAGTAGCAGGAAGCACTCAACGAGCTTAGCTGTATGGAGGAGGTCCGATGCTTGCAATCTGTGTTTGTTTTCACATGTTCCATTTTAGTTCTCGACGGACATCCTGGTTGTCCAATTTTTATGCTTCTGAAAGAAACGTGGTCTCCTTGCTTGCTTTGGAATTTCAGTTTACCGCAAAAACAAATTATCCGGACTGAAATATTTAGGCAAGATCGGTTCGGTTTTTAAATTTTCTAGGAAATTTCGGTTATCATTTCACAGAAACCGAATTATTTTTAAAACCAAATAAATCGAATGGCCACCACTAGTTACCTATACTCACCATACGTTTTTATTGGATCGAAATATCAAAATAATGCATAAAAATACCATTGGCTGAATGCCACATATATTACAGTTGAATAATAGTATCAAGTGGAAGAACCAAGTAAATTGCATTAGTTCTAGGGATCCAAATATTTAGGATGGGTTTGTCATGGACAGTTTGGAGATAGACAGGTTTGATTCTGATTTGAAGCCGAAATGCTCAAGATGCTTGTTTAAGGTGGCAGCTTGGGAAGGGATAGAGAAGGGTTGGTGCAGGTGCTCAGCCAAAATAGAGAAACGCCAAGGAAAGGAGAGAAAAAGGAAAAGGAAAGGATAGGAAGGAAATAGGAAAATGAAAATTTTAGAATTTATGTTTTGCTTTTGGGAGAATCACAAACCTCTACTCCCCCTAGATCACAAGTTTCAAAGGAGATAGGAGAAAGTGGAGATGGCTCAAACTGAAACTTATTTCAGGAGTAACTCACCAAGTAACACATCTTGTGTAGCTTCCGTGGTGGAATGGTTGATGCATCCCCTTCGTATGGTCTGCAGAATTCTAGTGGTTGATTGTGTTCCACGGCCTTGTCCTAGCACCGGCGTTGCATGAGCAGGTGTAGTATCAAAGTTGGATGTCATCGGGGATATTGCTTGACGCTTTTGATGGCAGTTGTTGGCATAGTGCCCCATCTGATTGCAATGGAAATACTGAACTCCTAGGGTATTGGGGTTGCCCTTTGAAGACCGAGTCACTGATTTTGGGGGCGGTGTTGGTACTGTCGGGGGAGGAATTGGATCTGCAACGCCTTGTTGAGTTTGAAAAGCCATCTTCCTCTTTTTAGAACCAAACAACTGACGTTGGGCATCTTCTAAAAGAATAACTTTGTTGACCATGTCTTTAAAATTCTGAAAATCATGACACACAAGATGAACCTTCATATTTGCATCAAGACCACCTATGAAATGCCAAATCTTATCTTTATCATCAGCCACATCATTCTTTGCAAAGCATGCCAGCTGTCTGAACTTATTTAGGTACTCTAAAACACACATGTTTCCCTTGCGGAGGTTTAGAAACTCGCGTCTCTTCATCATCATAAAATTTTTCGGAATATGAGCCGCACGAAAAGCTTCAACGAACTCATCCCAAGTGATAGACCCAACATCGTGATGCGCATCACAGTAGTTATGCCACCAAAAAACTGCGTCACCCTTAAGCTGGAGTGTTGCGTACAACAGTCGTTCATGTTCATCACACTTAACGAAGTAAAGCTTGCGCTCCATATCCTTGATCCAATAGTGTGCATCCAATGGATCGGCGGATCCAGCAAAAGTAGGCAGCCATGTCAGCATAAACTCCTCTAATTTCGGATGAAGCTGCTGAAACGGCTGAACTAAAGCATGTGAATTATTGACAAAAGCATGAAACACTTGTAACTGCATCTGCATCAGCTGCTGCATAGTCGGCGGTTGTTTTGACAGAGGTGATGGTGTACCTGTGACAGCAATGGCAACTTGCGGCGCTGACTGAGGCTGTTGAAGCGGCGCAAATGGATTATTGGTGTCCCTTGCTAAAGTTTGAAGCAGTTGTAGTTGCATCTGCATCAGTTGTTGCTTAGTTGGCAGCTGTTCTGATAGAGGCGGTGTAGTTGAGGCTGTGAAGGCAACTTCTTGTGTTGTCTGAGGCTGAAACTGCTGAATTGGATCAGGTGGATTATTAGCATTCTTCATGAAAGCCTGAAGAAATTGTAGCTGCAGATGCATCGTCTGTATCATCAGTGGCTCCATAGTTGGCGAATATTCCAGTGGAGGCGGTGGTGCAGTTGTGGCAGTGATGGCAACTTGTGGTGTTGTCTGCGGCTGCCGAAATGGTTGAACCGCATCAGGGGGATTATTAGCCTCCTTCGCTATAGCATCCTTAAGCACTTGTAGCTGCAACAGAATCTGCTGCATAGTTGGTGTCTGTTTGGATTGAGGCGGTGGTGCAGAAGTGGCAACTTGCGGCACTGGATGAGGCCGCAGTTCAGGTGGACTTTGTTGTCCATCTGGCAAATTATGTGAATCTAGTGCAGTCTGCTGAACAGGTACCATAGCAGCAGGAGGAGCATGGCCACGGCCACGGCCTCGACCTTGACGGCGGCCATGACCACAGCCATAGCTACAACCACGATGGCTACCTGCCATCTGAACGAATGAACAGACCATAAGGTACAAAAAGGGAAAAATATAAGAAGATAGGAGAAGATATTCTGACAAAAGATCAAGCTGGAAACACTTGCAGAGAAAATAGTTGCTTTAGACTAAAAGCGGGAAAATAACACCAATTGTACTATGAACTTCTACTATTGCAAAACAAATTGGCCAAGAGAAAACAAAACCGCAAACGTCAGCACAGCCCAGCACAGCTTTCTCTTTCTTCTTCTTCTTCTTCTTTTTTTTTTGTTTTGAAACTCAAAAGCAGATTTTTTTAAAAAACAAATTCTTTTATGCGACCCTACCATGCAAGAGGAATTCGGGTACCTTGATTTGGACGAACCTAGAAACGTAATTGAACGGGTAAACTGAGATGGGAGATCATAGGGTTCACCTATTCCGGGAGAGATTGAACAGCAGCAATGCAACCCACGAGGCACAGCAGACTGCAGAGGCTGAGAGGAGGAGCCCTAATATCTAGCGACACGCTGGTGGTGGGAGGGTTTAGGGTTTGGCTTCGGTTAGAACGTTAGAAGCCGGATTGGGGGAAGATTGGAAAAAAAAAAGAATTTCAATATAATGAAATTGAGGATGCCACACCAACTGAGAGATCAACCAAGCGTAGAAACAATCATACATAAAAACAGCCATTTTTTTCCCAAAATCAAGTGATGCAACTGTAGCACCAAGAACCCTATTACCATCTTGATCCAATCCAATGTGTGACAAATTGTTGAGCTAACAAAAGCGATTTCCATGCCCGTAGACGTATGGTGCTAAGAATCTCTGTGTTGTTCTTCCCTTATTTCGAAGAACACATAGGGTTCATCGATTTCGCAATGTGGAGAGAAGGGGACTTGGGGATGGGGGCGAGAAGAGAAGAGCCGCACCTCGGCAAGTGGGAGGTCGGCGGCGCTTGGAATAGGCGTAGGCGGCCTCGATGGCCTGGAGCTCCGCCCCGTCGTTGCCGGGGAAAAGCTAGGCAGGGAGCTCGCCGGACCACATGACGGTCACCCTCACGGGAGTCGGGGGAGAGGCAAATTGTGACGGGAGGAATGTCGGGAACATCCGAACATGGATTTTTCTAAGAGACTGTATGTTATCGCCACCCTAAACTTTGGTGGTTTTCAGTTTTTGCCGCTATTTAAAATTTATGCTTCGGTTTCTGTGTATGATATGTGTGACCATCCAAGTTAACGACTGTGAACCAGAGAAGCAAAAACAAAGGCCCAGTTCTTTTCGGCTTAACGGCTTAACAGCTGAACGACTTATTTATGTTTTGAAAACACATATGTTTTGAGTTTTTTAGTCCGTTTTTACGCTGTTTTGAAGGTGGGTTACAACGCTTTAAAAAGAAAGTCAAACGAAATGTATCTGAATCTCAAAACTATCTCGAGAAGCTCTCGAAGTTCAGTCATTTCAGCTGTTCAGATCAGCTCAAAAGAGCAGGGCCTAAAACACCAACCGTAAAGAGTGTCAAAAACTAAAAATTACCCAAAGTTTTGGGCACTGTATCCTGTATGCACAACATAGGGACTCCCATGTACACACTATGTACACTAACATGCAAACTTATGAAGAATTCTAAAAACAATTGTAGACGCACTTCATTAGTTACTCTAACTATGTATAAAGTTTTAAGTTCAAATTCACTCTATATTAAAAGTTACAAAAAATATAAAATTCAGACTAATTTAAATAGTTTAAAGTTGATAAAATTTTATCTTTTTTATAACTCTTAATCTATAATAAATTTTGAACTTAAAACTTTATACATAGGTAGAGTAAGATCATGGGTACATCTATAAATGTTTTCATAATTTTTACTAATTGGTGTACACGGTGTGTACATGGAAGCATTTGTGTACACATAATATGTTTCAAAAGTTTTATATCAAAGTCTCCTCTAAAGCATCTGGCAGTCCCTCTGTAATAATCTTTCAAAATTTTCAAAGATAGATAGGTTATACAAGGATGAATAGGTTATACAAAGAGAGCCAAGAAGCTACAATGAAGTGCAAGAGTAATATTTTTTCCAGTGTCATATAATTACCATTGGCATTATGTCCCACAGCAGGCATTCAACCACCCTACAGCATTTTTCAGTGTCTTTGTACACACCCTGTTCTTAATAGAATAGTGGGGCATGGCATCCCTTAGACTAGTCATTGTTGCAAACACCATGCCTGCTTTGAACTTAGGGTTTGCCATATTGCACTTTCTTCTAAAACTGGATATCTCTATAGGGACCTGAGAACGGAGTCGAGTCCCCTCTATGCTTTACCTGTTCTAGTCCCTAGATCAGTAGTTAGAACACACAGATATACAGCTCTGGATCATAACCATCAAACGAACAAACTTTATTACATCAGAATATTAGCCAAGATGACCTTTACATCAAAGTATGTGCCAGCGTGGCGCTTATTACAAAATGTAGGCATGCAGGCCTTACAACTGCGAAAGACTAAAATAAAAGTTCAACTTCAAAATAGCGAACAAGACGATTCCCACAGGCAAGCTGTAGTTAGCGCTCCTAGACGTCGAATGATCTTCATCTTGAATCCCGTTGGTGAAGCCTTCATCCTGGTACACCTTGTCGTCAGGGAACATCTTTTTCTAGTGGCAACCTGCTCGTTGTAATGAGCAGCCCGCATGAAAGGCAGGGTGAGTACGCGAATACTCAACAAGCAAGGCTAACTATATGCAACTAAGATTTACAAAGGAAGAGTAAGGTTCTTTTGCATAAATCCAGTTTTAAAAAGTTAACCCTGACGGCGTGTTCACCGCTCAACCACTGCGGATCACACCCCCGGTCAGATTTATATCCTGCTAGCCTATCAGCCGCGCTCGGTTCGATTGAGCGTGGGGCGCAAAGACAAGAAACAACACACGGGATTACCGGGTTCGACCCCTCGCGGGTAATAGTCCTACTCCTGCTGAGCCTTAGCTCTCTTCTTGCTGTGGTTGAATGGAATGTGGTTACAGGATGCTTGTGAACTGTGTGTTCAAAGCGCAACGTACCCCCTCCTCTCTCTCTCTCCGCTCCTTTTATACAAGCCTCGAGCTGGCGGAGAGAGCCGAAAGGTAAGCGTCTGATACTCTCGATGCGATGTGAGACACGGCGGGAGAGATGAAAACGTCTTTGCTCTTTGCGCAAGCGCGCCGCCCTCGCGTGCTTCGCAAGTGGCCTCTGGCCCACACAGACACACCGGTGAGACTGCGGGCGGGGCCCAGCCTGCTCCTCCTAACGCGGGCGGCCATCTTAAGCAAACCTTCTCTCTGCCGGTCAATTCCGGCGTGCCCACGATGTGGCCGCTTCGACCTGCGAGGTCCTTTATGGCGTAATCATTTCTTGTTGTCTATCCGCGTGATGTCGCATTAAATCGCTCGTCCTTCGCAGCGGGAGGAGTCTTCGCCGAAGACTCCTTTGAACGCTCCACGCCACGCGGGCCCCACGACGATGGGAGACCCTCGTCGCCGAGGACTCACCCTACGCCCGCCGACGCATGGGGCCCTCGCCCGCGATGCGATGGGCTCGCCAGCGCCCAGGGCTGATCGCCCGCTGTGGCGTGGGGCCCTCGCTGATCTTCGAGGAGCTTCGCCAGCTGGCTGGGGCTGATCGCCCGCCAAACCGTGGGGCCCGCCTTGGCGAGGGGCTCGTCCACGCGGCTGGGGCCCGCGCCCGCTTCGGCGCGTGGGGCCCGCCTTGGCGCCGAGGGCTCGCCCACGTACGGGCCCGAACGCCCGCTGACGCGTGGGGCCCGCTTGATCTTCTCGGGACTCTTTGCACCTCGGTATTTATTACACGACGGTAGCCCCTGAGTCCACCATGATCTGTGAACCGTCGCCTGAGACACTTTCCGTTTCTTGTGTGGCGGGAGACGAATCGTGGGGGGCCCACCTTCTGTGGCGGCCGGACGCCTGATTCTCCACCTGCGCACGATCTTCCTTGGGGAACCGCGTCGCTTTTCGAGAAAATCCGAGGCGCGCGGGGCAATGATGGCGCCGCGCGCGCGCGGGGGGATAGAATCCAAACCGTCGCACTCGCGCTCCTTGCTTATAAATACTTCCCTTGGCGCAGCGACCAATCCTTCCGCAACGCTAAGTCCTCAAACTGCCCTTCACCTTCTTCTCCGCTGCCACAGAGCCTTCTTCGCCGCTGCCACCTTCTTTTTTCGCCAACTCCTCCACCGTTTTCCATGGCGCCCAAACGCAGCAAGGGTCGCCGCGGGGACGCGCCATCTTCTGGGCCTGCTTTTCCCGCCTCTGCTGTCGACGAGGATGTGACGACGCGGCTCCAAGGATTCGTGCCGCTCGCCGCCGTCCGGTTCCGCGCCGGCACCATAGTGCCAAGCCCCCGCGACGGGGAGATCGTGACCTTCACATGGGCGAAGCTGGCGGGGCTCGTCCCGCCGCACTCGGAATTTTTCTTGGCGGTGCTTGCCTTCTACGAGATCCAGGCGGCGCACCTTCCCCCCAACTCCATCGTGGCACTGACCATCTTCGTCCACCTCTGCGAGATGTTCGTGGGGACGATGCCAAACCTCCCGCTCTGGCGCCGGCTCTTCACGCTTCATGCGAAGTCGCGCCCGAGCGGGGCCGTTGGAAGCTGCTACTTTACGCTCCGCGACGCCGCCGCCTTCCTCCCGGTCGCGGTCAAGTCCAACTGGAAGGACTGGCACCGCCAATGGCTGTACGTGGAGGACTCCAGCGGCTGCGACGACCTTGACCTCCCGAGGTCTGCGGAATCCTTGCCACCGGGGTCTCTGCTGACGACTTCGGCGGAGCTAGAGGAGATCTTTGAGGCGCATCGGCGAGCTCCGCCTGCGGGCTCACCGGAACCCACGTTGCGGCGGATTTTTTACGGCGCCGCCTCTACCCGCTCCGCATGAGGGTTCGCCCCGCCTGACAGTACTATGGCGATGACGATGGAGTCCGCCTTGTCCCCGGAGGTAAATGTTTCTTCAGTCTTGTCTTTTTAGGAATGTCTTTTCTTTTGGCTCCTTGTAACTTACGGCTTCTTCTTTCTTGCGCCCAGCCGCAGGGAACGTGCCGGAGAACGTGCTCCGGCAGTGGCTGGCGGGGCTCCTGACCGCGCCCACCGGTGACATCTTTTCGCTTGCGACCATCCGCCTCTCGCGGCGGGATCACGGGAGGCGCAACCAAGATCTGCGTGCGGCTTGCACCCATGGAGGTTTCTGGTTCCGCGGTCCAAGTGGCACGGGGACCACTACAGATCCGCGATCCGCCCTTGGCGACCGCCCAAGCTCCCGCGGCCGCTGCCGCTCCTGCCATGGCGGCCGACTCGACCGCGCTCTCGAAGCGCCGCCTCATCCTCGCCGAAGACGGCGGCGACGAGGAGGAGGGCGAGCAAAAAGAGCTCGCCCGTCGACCACGAGCTTCGCCGCCTCCTTGGCCCCCTCCGGTGGGGAGCCTGCTGCTAACGCCGCCGCTCGCCACGGCGAGCCGCGGCGACCTCCGAGCTGGCGCCACTGCGCGCGCTTTCTTCCGCTCCTCTGCGCCGATGCTTCTGCTGGCGCTTACCGCTGCTGCCTCTGCCGCCTTGCGGCTTCCGCGCCCGGCACCAGTTGGGCCAGCGCCCGCTTCAACGGTGGTGACCGCGACTGCACCGCCACCGCCTCCGCAACCAAGCGGCTTGACGCTGCCCTCCTCAGCCTTTGCTTTCGGGGCGCGCCGCGCCAGGTGGGCTTTCTCTGCACTTACGTACATTTTTCATTAGGGTTAGCATGCTGCATGTTTTCGCATACCTGAACCTGCCTCTGTTCATCTTCATGGGATAGAGCGGACGCTAGCGCCTCGAGCTCCATCCCGCACGATCCACCAGCCCCCAGCTCGCCCGCGGCTCCTTTGACGGAGACGAGGCCTCCCGCCGCGGAGATCGCGCCGGAGACGAGGCTGGGGGAACCTCCGGCCGTTGCCGCTGCTGACGCCAACGCCGTGAGCGCCATCGCCGTCGACGTTGGACGCTCTGCCGAAGCGCTCCGCGCCCTCGCCCACACTGGCGGCCTTGCGAAGTCAGCCTCGGCGAAACAAGCCGCCGCGAGCTGCGCGCGCTTGAGGAGGCGGCGCGCGCAGGGAGGCGGCGACTGCGCGAGGCGCGACGGCGCAAGCTGCCGCCGCCTCGGCCGCCAAGGACGTTGAAGACCTCCGCGCGGAGCATACTGAGCGCCTCCGGGTGCTTGCCGACATGCTACGCGCCGCCTACCACAGCTTCCAGGACATCCTGTACCCGCTGGGCGTCACTTTGTATTCCCATTGGAGAGGCGGCGCGATGCGCTTAGCGCCGTGGGGCGGTGGCGATGCCTGCGCAAGCTGCCGGCGCCGATCTGGTATGATCGATTGAAGACGGTCGCCACGGCGCTCTCGAAGCGGCGCGGTTCATCCTGGGCAACTGCTTCACCCAGAACGCCGCGTTCGACCTAGGCGCTGCCACCGGGGAGCCTTTGCGCCAGCTGGACCGGATCGAAGAGTCTCGAGTCGAGCTCGCCGCCGGCCGCGTCTCTATGATGGGCGGCGCTGCGCCGGCCGAGGGCGATGAAGACGAGGAGTAGATGAACTCCCATACTTGTCTTTGTCTTGTACAAATCCTGTTAATGCAAACTTTTACTCTTTTGCCGTGAGTCTTGATCAAACTTCGCGCAAACTCTTACTTGCGAAAAGAAATGGGGCACGTGAACGCTAAAAAGCTTTAGACAGAACTTTCTATTGAATGTGAGCGCTTTTTTCTTAGGCATCTGGTTACTTCAACCCTTATGGCCTCTCGGCGAACCGACCTTAAACGTTGCGTGGCGAGAGCTTAGCTTCCGGAAGTGGTCTAGACGCCGGTGCCGCCGTTGGCGCATTGCCCAGACCGAGCCGACACACCAGGCTAGAACCCGCCTTCCATCCGCATCGCCTCGCCCAACCACAAGTTATAAGCGTTCGCCCTTGCAACTAAGGGGCCATCAGCCTTAAGTACTTTTTCGCTACCAGCTTTCGATAGAATGCTTTCTATGATTTCGCGGCTAAACAACGATCGTAAAAAGCTTTAGATGAGCGTTACATTGGAAGTGGCGCTTTTCCTTAGGCTTTGGTTACTTCAACCCTTATGGCCTCTTTTGAATGACCTTAAACATTGCGTGGTGAGCACTTAGCTTCCGGAAGTGGTCTAGTCGCTGGTGCCGCCGTTGGCGCATTGCCCAGACCGAGCCGACACACCAGGATAGAACCCGCCTTCCATCCGCATCGCCTCGCCCAACCGCAAGTTATAAGCATTCGCTTTTGCAACTAAGGGGCCATCAGCCTTAAGTACTTTTTCACTACCAGCTTTCAACAGAATGCTTTCTAACAGACTTTAAGGCGAAAAAGAACAGATGCCCACAGAGAAACAGAACTTATCTTTATATTGCAGATGGCTTTGTACAATGCACCCCGAGGCGGCGGGGAAGGAGGAAGACCTGCCGCTTCGGCTCCAAAGGATGGCCAAAAGCTCTTGAACAGCTACCTCTGGTAGAACTTCCTCGGTACTCGGCGTTCCAAGTGTTCGCCAATTCGCGACCATCCTCGAATCTGAGCTGGCCGAGCTGGGCGGAGGCGAGACCACCTTGAAGGGCCCTCCACATTGGGAGACAGTTTATTGCGCCCGACTGCGCTTGGATTTTCTTGCGAACAAGTGCATGCCAGCCGGCTCTCACACACCGCCTTGCTTGATAATGGCGCGATGCTCTGATACAGCCGCCCGGATCGCCGCCATCTCGGATCTCCTCCGGAGATTTACTTCATCCCGACGCCGGTCGAGTCTCATCTTCGCTGAACGCCGCCACCCTTAGGGACCCAAAGGCGAGCTCGATGGGAGCATAGCCTCCGAGCCATACACCGGAAGAAAGGGTCTCGCCGTGTAGCCTGCTGGAGGTCGTCGCGGCGCCCTGTCTGATGGGGACTTCCTCGGCCCGCGCTTGCGCGCTTCTCCAAAAGGTCGAACGCCTGGTCTTGAGCCCTTTAAGCACCTCGCGTTTGCCGCTTTACTTGCCCATTGCTCTTGGATGTACAGCGAGGCGGCACAACAGTACCAGCTCTTCGCACCGATCTTGAAATCGGCGCTTTGAACTGGCGCCGTTGTCGTGATGATCTGTTGGCGACGTCGAACCGGACGAAAATGCACTTCATGAATTTTATGGCTGCAGCAGACGTGATCGCCGGTACTGGCGTGGCTTCAACCCACTTGGTGAACTTGTCGACGGCGACGAACAGATGTGTGTAACCTCCGGTCGCCCGCGGGAACGGGCCCAGATGTCGGCCCCGGACGCGAGCGGCGGAGAGCGGGATGGTTTGCGGCGCTGGGCGGTCGGTGGATCGCTTAGCATGAAATTGGCACGCATCTCCTCCCAGCTCGAAGGCATCCTGGAGGTAGTAGGCCAATAGAAGCCGTGGCGGAAAGCTTTCCCGACCAACGCCCGGCTCCCTGAATGGCTCCCGCACATGCCTCCATGGATCTCAACGAGTATTTCACTCCCCGCTTCCCGAGTGACGCACTTCAGTAGAACTCCGTTTGCGCCCGACGATCTGGTCCCCACCTACCGAGCGTGGCGGCAGCGCTTGCGCGCTATCTTCTCGGTAAGCAGCGTCATCGTCGAGGATCACTCCGTCCGCGGTAGGCTGGGATCGATCCATCCACGACCTTCCGGACGAGTGTGGCGGCGTTAGCATTGTCGTCGGCGTACTCTGCCTCACCCGGCATTTCGCCTCAACCGCCTCGGCGGTTTTCCGCCTCCTCCTCAACCGGGGCTGTGGCGAGATTGGTGGCGTCTCCTCCGGATGTGGGGCTGCGTCGAGCGTCGTCCCCGCCGAGATTGGGGGCTGCGACGGACGGCAGCGTAAGTCTTTCTTCAAAGACCCGGCGGAGCAGTGCCCTTGACGAGGCAATGCAGGGCGATTCATCCGCCATGTAGTTATCGCGGCGAGGGCGTCGCGAAGCCCAAGCCCTCGAAATACCGCTCCAACCGGCGCACCTCCGCCAGGTAGGCCGCCATGACGGGATCCACGCAGGTGAAATCCTTCCTCGCCTGGTTGATGACCAGGAGAGAGTCGCCTTTTACTTGTAACCGCCGGATGCCTGAAGTCGAAGCCACTCACGAGCCGGCGAGCAATCCTTCATACTCCACGGCGTTGTTGGTGGCGCGGAACTCAGCACCACCAGTGCCGGACGACATCGCCGGTGGGAGACACCAGACGCCGCCACCCCCCCTCGGCCGGAGCGAGCCGTCGAAGAAGAGAGTCCGGCGAGGTCTTTGGGGTGTCTTCGGCTTTCTGTGTCCGCGGAGTCCACTCACGACGAACTCGGCTAGAGCTTGCCCTTTGATGGCCGTTCGGGAGCGAATTTGAGGTCGAATTCGCCACTCCATGGCCCACTTGGCGTCTGACCCGTCGCCTCATGGTTGAAGAGGATCTCTGCAAGGGTACTTGGTCGACCACGGTGACTTCTCGCCCTGGAAGTAGTGACGCCTTGACTCCGGACGCCGTCGGACGGCGTAGAAACATCTTCTGGTCTTTGTGAATACCTTGTTTCGGCGTCGTGGAGGACTTTGCTGACGTAATAGATGGGGCGCTGAACTTCTTCCCTTTCCGCCACCAGCACCGCACTGAACACCCGGGGGTTCGCCGTGACATAAAGGATCAGCGGCTCGCCCGGGTCCGGGGCGACCAGCACGGGCGGGGAGGTGAGGTACTTCTTCAGGCCGTCGAATGCCTCCTGCGCCTCTGTGGTCCATTCGAAATGGTTGGTCTTCTTCAAGAGCTTGAGCAGTGGGAGACTTTTATCCCCCAGGCGAGCTATAAAGTGGCCCAGGGAAGTCAGGCAGCCCACCAAGCACTGCATCTGTCGAAGTCGCGTCGGGGGCTTCATGTTCTTGATTGCCCGATCTTGTCAGGGTTCGCCTCAATCCCCCTTTGGGAAACGAGGAAACCTAGCAGCTTGCCCGACAGAACGGCGAACACGCACTTCTCAGGATTGAGCTTGATGCAGTACTTTCTCAGGTTGGCGAAGGTTTCTTCCAGGTCGCCGATCAACTCCTCCGCCTTCTTGGACTTCACCATCAGGTCGTCGACATACACCTCCAGGTTCCGCCCTATTTGGGGGCGATGAGCTATATGCATGGCCCTCTGATAGGTTGGGCCTGCATTCTTCGATCGACGCCATCCTTGTGTAGCGATGAGCGCCCATAGGCGTCACAAAAACTATCTTGTTTTCATCTTCTTGACCATGCTAATCTGGTGGTACCGATGCGCATCCGAAAACACATACCGCTCGCACCCACCGTGGAATCGACGATGAGATCAATGCGGGCGTAGTGCAGGTCGCCGAACGCCTGTTGAGGTCGGTGAAGTCCGCACATCCGCCACCGCCGTTGGATTTCTTGACGAGGACGGGGTTCGCGAGCCACCTGGGATGGCCGACTCCGCGGATGACCCCATCCTTAAAAGCTTGTCCACCTCCAGGCGGATGACATCTTGGCGCTCCACCGACTGCTTCCGGACCTTTTGCATGACCGGTCGCGCGCCGGGGAACGTCGCCAGCTTGTGCTCAATCACCTCCACAGGGACCCGGCCATGTCGGGCGGTTGCCACGCAAACACGTCTGTGTTAGACTGGAGGAAGGAGACGAGCGCACCTTCCTATTTGGCGCTGAGAGAGGTGCCCACCCGAACGGTCTTCGCCGGGTCTGACTCGCTCAGGGAGATCGCCTTAACCTCCCCGGACGAACCGGGGAGGCGCGGATCTTCGCGGAGGAGCTCCCGAGTCGAAGCCTCGGCCTTCAGGCGCCGATTGCCCCTCCAAAGCGAGCGTCCTTGCCGCAGCGGGGCGCCTCGGCGATCCACTTTCAAGATGATGGGGCGGTGGCCCGGATCTTCACCACCATATACGCATAGTGGCAAGCCGCCATGAACTTGGTCGGCGCCCGGCCGACCCGATATGGCATTATGCGGAGGTCGAAGTCCGCCACCTCGAACTCGAGCATCTCGGTGCGGAAGTTGTCGAACCTCAAGCGTCACCGGAGGTCGACGCGCCAATGAGGCGGACTCGGCCCGGCGCGATGCCAAGAATGGGGCGCCGGACGAAGCTCCTGCTGCTGGATCTGGGCGCCTTGGCGACCGGGAGGACGAGAGGTGAGGAACTCCCTCCGTCTACCAAAGACCGCCCTAGCTTTACGTTCGGACCGTGGGTGCAACCACGATCGGGAGATGCCTCGGGCGGCGGTCTTTGGCGGGGTGTCGGCCGGCGAACGCGATCGGTTGCTCCGACCACGCCCGGTACCTTCTTGACCCACGCCGAACGCGGCGCGCACCTCCTCGCCGCACGCTTAAAGCTGGCGTGGGGCGGATAGGTGGCGATCCGCCGTGAATGGCGGCAACTTCACGCTCGCTTTGTTGGAAACCAAGCGAAGCCGCTTCCTTGCCCTTGCCATGCCGGGCGCTTCTGCTGCTTTCGTGGGCGCGCTTGTCCACCAACTTGTTGGCGACATGGCAATCGCCAAGTCGTGGGAGTTATTGCGGTGAATGGGGCGATGGGCCCTCCGCTCCACTCGCGGGGGGCGGTCTCGCCACTTCGTCGCGGCGCGAGGGCGTCGCGCCACGGTGATCGCCATAGTCGCCGCCGTAGCCACCCTTACGGGACCGCTCCGCCGATGCGCCACCGCCGCGGCCTCCACCGCAGCTACCTCCTTTCTTGTGCCCGCCCGCGCTTTCGCCACAAGCAACGGCCGCCGTCTTCGTCGTGTCGTCGTCGCGCTTCGGCGGCGAGACCTATCCGGTCTCGGCCGCCTTCGCGCTTCTTCTTGTCCTTGCCGCGGGGTTTCTCGAAGTCTCGGCCTCGCCGCCCTTGTTGCCCCGCCAGCATGCGGCGGCGAAGCGAGCCTCCTTTGAAGGCGCGCTTGTCGCCGGTGAAAACTCCTCCGTCGTGTTGATCTTGCGGGTGGCCATCTTCTCCTTGACCCTAGGGTCTCGGGCGCCGCTCCTGAATGCCGTGACAACGGCGTCGATGGAGATGTCAGGGATGGTGTTGCGGACCTGACTGAAGCGCCGGATGTAGTCGCGCAGCGACTCTCCCTTCTTCTGCTCCACGTTGTGGAGGTCGTCTTCAACCCCGGGCTGCTCGAAGGTGCCCTGGAAGTTGGTGATGAAGAGCTCCGAGAGCTCCTTCCACGACCCCACGGACTCCGGGGGCAGGTTCATGAGCCACGAGTGGGCTCCGCCGGTGAGGACTGCGGGAAAGTAGTTCGCAAGAACCTTCCCCGATCCTCCAGCCGGCTGCATCACCGTAGTGTAGATCTGCAAGAACTCGTCAGGGTTGGTGGAGCCGTCGTACTTCTCGATGGGGGTGGGCCGGAACCTCTCCGGCCACTGGACTCGGCACAGCTCCTTGGAAAAAGCGCGGCAACCGACGTCGGGAGCCTCCTGCTCCTGGACGCGGCCTTCGCCTCGCCGTGCCCGCCGCCCGGATGGTGCTGAACATGCGCCGCCTTCTCTGGCGGAGGCACCGTCACGGGAACCCTCCTGGTCCCCCTGGGCGGCAGCGTCGGCGCGGTCGCGCACTCGATCGTGTCGCCGGCGCAGCTTGTCGCGCAAGTCTTCTCCGTGTCGTAGATGGCGGTCCTCCAGATGGGACCGGAGGTGCAGCGCCGCCATTTCGCCGGTCGACCCCTGCGGAAGTCGCTGGCTCTGTCGTCATGACCCGCCCCCTCCCGCCATGAGATCTGCGAGAGGGGTGCGGGACAAGAAAGAACGGGAAGAAGCGGAAACGCCGGTTCCCGTACCTCCCGAAACTTGCACCACCGCCGCGGCGGCGTCGACGTAGCGGGCCAAACTGGCTAGCCACGGAGCCGCCGGGAAGTCCGGAGTCACCGGCACCGGTGGGTTGTCCAGGAGGGCCCTGGCCGCGTGGAGGTTTTGTGCTGGGGTGCACTCCTCCAAGGCCAGGCGCCGCCTAGCTTAGCCGAGGTGGCTGCCGCCCGGCTGATCTACCGCCATCGCCGCAGCCGACGCCGCGGCCGCGGCTCTAGCGTCCGCCTCATGGTCAATCGCGGACTGCTGATCCGCCATTTGATGAAGTCGAAGAGCACAAACTGATGCTAGCGCTCCCCTACCTGGCGCGCCACTGACGGCGTGTTCACCGCTCAACTACTGCGGATCACACCCCTGGTCAGATTTCTATCCTGCTAGCCTATCAGCCGCGCTCGGTTCGATTGAGCGTGGGACGCAGCAAAGAGCAACACACGGGGATTACCCAGGTTCGGACCTCCTCGCGGGTAATAGTCCTACTCCTGCTGAGCCTTAGCTCTCTTCTTGCTGTGGTTGAATGGAATGTGGTTACAGGATGCTTGTGAACTGTGTGTTCAAAGCGCAACGTACCCCCTCCTCTCTCTCTCTCTCCGCTCCTTTTATACAAGCCTCGAGCTGGCGGAGAGAGCCAGGGTGTAAGCGATCAGAGACTCTCGGTCTGATGTGAGACACGGCAGGAGAGGCAACGTCTTTGCTCTGCGCCGCCGCGCCGCCCTCGCGATGCCGCCAAGTGGCCTCAGCCCGCCTGAACACACCGGTGAGGCTGGGCGGGTCCCGGCTGCTCCTCTCGGCGGGCGGCCATCTTAAGCAAACCTTCTCTCTGCCGTCAATTCCGGCTGTACCACACAAAGGCACCGCTTTCGACCTGCGAAGTCCTTGTAGAGTAATCATTTCTTGTTTGTCTATCCGCGCGTGATGTCGCGTTAAATCGCTCGTCGCCGCAGCGGCGAGAGCCTTCGCCCGAAGACTCCTTTGAACGCTCCACGCCACGCGGGCCCCACGGCGATGGGAGACCCTCGTGCTCGAGGGACTCGCCCACGCGCCCGGGCGCATGGGACCCTCGCCCGCGCCTGATGGGCTCGCCAGCGCCAGGGCTGATCGCCCTTTGTGGCGTGGGGCCCTCGCTGATCTTCGAGGAGCTTCGCCACGCCATTGGGCTGATCGCCGCCCGCGCGTGGGGCCCGTCTTAATGCGAGAGGGCTCGCCATGCCATGGGGCCCGGGCCGGCGCTTTGCCGCAGCGTGGGGCCGCCTTGGCTGCGAGGGCTCGCCAGCGTTGGGGCCCGAACGCCCGCCTGACGCGTGGGGCCCGCTTGATCTTGTCAGGACTCTTTGCACCCCGGTATTTATTACACCGACAAACCCTATGTTTTGAAATATGGAAAGCATTAGAAAAACAAACACTTGAATCATTTGATTTCACAATTTCCGAATCAGCTAAGGTTTTATAGCCTAATATTATTGACGGTTCCTCATCATGAACCTACAATCCCATGCCCACAGTCCCCCTATGAGGAGAAAACCAAAACGCACGACTTCTGTCATGGTTTTCTTTTAAAAACAATTTGAAAACAAAATGTTAAAACTATCAGAGAGGCAGCTCTCCGTCATCCGCCCTTAACCTCAGGCAAGGCTATCATGATAGTTGTACACTCTGCAGAGGTTGCACGCATTACCCATGCGATACAATGCCCTTCCGTCGGAGAACATCGTAACGAGACCTTTAACCATCTAGCTCTTGGTTGGCACCCCCTCTAAGATTTCCCCGCAGCGCATGATTGCTTCCCGTTGGCTGTGTTCCCCTCTTGAGCCTGAAGGATGACGTCTAGATCTTCTGCACCTTCTCCGCCGTGCAGGATGTCCAAACCAAGAGTTCGAAGGGTACTTAGTCAAGGCTATCCCATTCCAGCACACATGGTCGCACTGTAGTACTTAGCTCGACTACCCCAAGGAATCGGTCCTTAGAGAATCAGGGTGGGTCCCACACTGGGCCCGAGTCTCGGGCAACATAAGCAATGCACACCACCTAGCATCCAACCATCCCAATTAGGTTTTGCAAAATACATGTTTGCCCTGATAGTTCCCCACTATCATCTAACTGATGGGGCCGGGATCCCGATCTTCCGACAGGTATGGGTAAACACGATTGGTGGAGACCTCAACGTTGACAATCCGACCTTGATCAGCACCTATCTAGGCCTGCAATCGCTACACCACCGCCTCCGTTCGTTATCAACCACGCAAGCGCACGGTCGACCTCACCACGAAGGCTACCTCCTGCAAGCGAATCAAGAAAACAAGCAAGAACGAAGAAGAGCAATCTCGAATTGCAAATATATATTAAGATCACGAATTTGGGGTTCCACAAACCGAATATCAGCGATACTGCGATGGCAGAAATATATCTAAACAAAACCCAAGTCTAACAATGACGGCTACGAAGTTTTAATAGGCAGAAGGGCGGCTGCTAGGGTTCGGGACTCCCCCCTTGCGCGGGATACACGAGCCGAAGCCCAAAAACAAGGTGACGCAGTATCGGGCGGCCCAACAGAATCTGGTCGCCTCTTGTTTTGACGATTGTGATCAACTCAGAAGAAATTTAGACGTGCCACTGGGTCCGTTGGAAAGGTCTCGTCGAGCGCTTCTCTGTAATGTACTTGAACACCCCAAACGGAGTTGATATGCATCTGCTACGCCCGTTTGAAGACAGACTGCTCCATCGTGATCGAATCGGACTCCAACTCGTGGTAGACTTGGTTCCCGACCTGTCTTGGCACAGAGTTCCATCCTCGCTGATCAACACCATAATTCCTAAGTACAAGCACAACATTATTAGGTAGTAACTCGCTCTTATGGGTACTCTCTTGTGTGGTAAGAAACGAGCCCACCTGGTGGTTTAGTTGTCGCGCACGTACCCTTGTTATTGGTCCTTGTCTGCAGGCAACTCAAGTTTATAGGCATTATCATTTATTCTCTCTAGCACCCTAAAAGGACATCTGCACGGGGCATCAACTTAGATTTTCTTAACTCTGGAAAACGCTCCTTGCGCAAGTGTAACCAAACAAGATCTCCAGGAGCAAACAGCAATTCCTTCCTACCATGACTACCAGCAATGCGATATTTGTCATTCATGTGTTCAATATTTTCTTTTGTTGTCTCATGCAGTTTTAAAATAAATTCAGCACGTTTCTTAGCATCAAGATTGACCTTTTCAGATGATGGTAAAGGCAATAGGTCAATGGGAGCACGAGGATTGAAACCATACACTACATGTAATGGACTTACCTTTGTAGTTGAATGTAGCGCACGGTTGTAAACAAACTCCACGTGAGGAAGGCACTTCTCCCACAACTTTAAATTCTTCTTTAGAACAGCTCGCAACATCGTGCATATGGTACGATTCACAACCTCCGTTTGACCATCAGTTTGGGGGTGACAAGTAGTACAAAACAGCAGCTTTGTCCCCAATTTATTCCACAACGTGCTCCAAAAATGACTCAAAAATTTTGTGTCGCGATCTGAAATAATAGTGGAGGGCATAACATGCAAACGAACAATATCTTTGAAAAATAAATCAGCAATATAAGTGGCATCATCACTTTTATGGCATGGTATGAAATGTGCCATCTTTGATAACCGATCCACAACAACAAAGATACTATCCCTCCCCCGTTTTGTCCTAGGCAAACTTAGAAAAAATCTATCAAAATATCCTCTCATGGCACACTAGGAGTGGGGAGAGGCATATATAAATCATGTGGATTTAATCGTGACTTAGCTTTTTGACATGTGGAGCAGCGCGCCACAAAGTGTTCAACATCATGCCTCATCTTCGGCCGATAGAAGTGGGTGGTCAGAACATCCTCCGTCTTCTTTACACCAAAGTATCCCATCAGGCCTCCTCCATGAGCCTCCTGCAACAACAAAAGACGGACGGATCCAACTGCAATGCATAGGCGGTTAGCTCTAAACAAAAACCCATCATTGAGTACAATTTTATTCCAAGCCCTCCCGTCCTTACAATTAATCAAAACATCTTTAAAATCAGCATCTTGAGCATATTGTTCTTTAATTGTATCAAGTCCAAAAATTCGACAGTCAAATTGGGACAACATAACATATCTCCGAGACAAAGCATCAGCAATTACATTTTCTTTCCCTTTCTTGTGTTTAATGATGTAAGAAAAAGATTCAATAAATTCTACCCACTTGGTATGTCTACGATTAAGTTTGTTTTGACTACGAATATGTTTCAGCGCTTCATGATCAGAGTGAATAACAAATTCTTTAGGCCATAAATAATGTTGCCACGTCGCTAAAGTGCGCACGAGAGCATACATCTCTTTATCATACGTGGAATAATTTAAAGCGGGCCCACTCATTTTCTCGCTGAAATGAGCAACTGGTTTACCTTCTTGCATGAGGACGCCGCCAATCCCAATCCCACTGGCATCACATTCAAGTTCAAAAGTCTTACCAAAATCTAAAAGTTGGAACAAAGGTGCTGTTGTTAACTTTCTTTTCAACAAATTGAAGGCGTCCTCTTGCGATTGTCCCTAATGGAAAGCAACGCCCTTCTTTGTCAACTCATTCAATGGTGCGGCAAGGGTGCTAAAATCTTTCACAAAGCGGCGGTAGAAACCGGCAAGTTCATGAAAACTTCGCACTTGTGTGACCGTTTTAGGAGTCGGCCAACTCTTGATTGCCTCAATCTTGGTTTCATCTACCTCAATTCCCTGTGGAGTCACAACATAATCAAGAAACGAGACTCGATCGGTGCAAAAGGTACACTTCTCGAGGTTACCAAACAAACGTGCATCTCTCAAAGCATTGAAAACAGCACGTAGATGCTCGAGATGTTCAGAAAGTGACTTGCTATATATCAAGATATCATCAAAATATACCATCACAAATTTACCAATGAAAGGACGTAAGACCTCGTTCATTAACCGCATGAAAGTACTAGATGCATTAGTCAATCCAAAAGACATGACTAACCACTCATATAGCCCAAACTTAGTTTTAAAAGCAGTTTTCCATTCATCTCTCAATTTCATTCTGATTTGATGGTACCCACTATGCAAGTCAACTTTGAAGAAAACAGTAGAACCACTTAATTCATAAAGCATGTCGTCTAATCTAGGAATAGGATGACGATACCTTATTGTGATATTATTAATGGCTCTACAATCCACGCACATGCGCCAGCTACAGTCTTTCTTAGGTACCAACAGAACAGGAACAGCACAGGGACTAAGGCTTGGTCGCACGTACCCACGGTCCAAAAGTTCTTAGACTTGTCGTTCAATTTTCTTAGTCTCCTCCGGATTGGTCTTATAGGCAGCACAGTTTGGCAAAGTCGCTCCTGGGATCAAGTCGATTTGGTGCTCAATCCCTCGAACAGGGGTAGTCCCGGTGGCACCTCAGCAGGAAACGCATCATCATACTCTTGCAAAAGGTTAGTAACAGCAGGCAAAAAAGAGACGGGTATTTCATCGAATGAGAATAAGGTCTCTTTACATATCAAAGCATTGCATGATGGATCAGCAAGATCTGACTTTGTTGCAAGCAAAACACCACCCTTCAATTTAATACCCTCGGTCTTAACAGCAAATTTGTTCTTGTCTTTCTTTTGTGAAAAAATGGTTTTAGATACTTGCTAATTTTCAGATTCTAGGGTGTTGTCTTCCTTTTCATTTTCTAGTCTCTCCCTATCAAATTGCACAATTTCAAAAGGAGCCACGGAAAGCAAAGTGATTTTCTTCCCTTTGTGCATCAAAGTGTAAGTATTATCTATACCATGATGAGTGGCATTAATATCATATTCCCAAGGTCAGCCTAATAAAAGTGAATAAGCTTGCATAGGCACTACATCAAAATCAGCATCATCATGGCATGAACTAATAAAGAAAGACACTCTAACTGTTTGGGTAATCCGAACCTTACCACTGTTGTTGAACCATTGAACATGATATTGTTGAGGATGGGGTTTTATGGTCAAGCCAAGCTTCTTGACCAGGTCAGAACTCACCAAGTTGTTGCAGCTACCTACATCAATGATGGTTCGAACACGACGGTTGTTGACGATGAGGAACATTTGAAACAGGTTGTGGCGTTGTACTCGCTCGGCTTGCTTCATTTGAGTGCTTAGAACCCGTTGGACAATGATGGTACGGTATTCTTCCGTGGCTACCGTACCCAAGGCTTCCTCATCGTCATCATCTTTGCCGGTTGCGTCGTCGTAATCACCTGCCATGTTAGTTGCAAGGGCATATTCATTTTCTACATCGAAAGCACTAATGTACCCACCATCGTCAGTCGCGATGTAGGCTCTCTGGCTTGGGCAGTCCTTCATGACATGGCCCATTCCCTTACATCGATGGCATATAATTCCCGTGGTACGTCTCGTGGAGGCAACCTATGAAGACGTCTTCGCTGGAGCCTGTAGGTTAGACGTCTTACTTACCTCGGGTGTACGTTGCGGTGGTGGCGGTGCTACTGAACGCGCCCTACTCATTGAGGGGCGATGAGACCGGCGGCGGGGAGGTGGCGCGGATTTGGATGAAGTTGTCGCCTGCCTTGGAGGGAAAGTACCAACAAAGTTGCTCCGTTGTCGCTGTTGTCGTCCCTGCAATTTTTTTCTGCCAAAACAACAATCTGGAACAACCTATTGCAATCATAATAATCCTTGTAATCAACAATATTTTGTATGTCTTGTCTTAACCCCATAGAAACGAGCAATTTTATCCTCCTCGGTTTCCTCTACCTCACAACGCAACATTCCAATTTGAAACTCTTGGTAGTATTCCTCTACCGACTTGTTACCCTGATCTAAGCGCTGCAATTTCTTGCGCAAATCACGTTTAAAGAAAGGTGTCACAAATCGGTAGCGCATTTCTCTTCAGTGCGTCCCAAGTTTCAGGTTGTATGTTAGACTTTACTAGTTCATTCCACCAAATTATAGCAAAATACTTGAAGTCACTAGTGGCTTGTCTAACTCTATAGATTTCGGGGATAAGGTCAGAGTTAAACTTTTGCTCAACAGTCATTTCCCAATCTAGGTATGCCTCAGCATCATAAGATCCAGAGAAAGGAGGTATGGTAAACTTAACTTTGGCAAATTGTTCATCATCATGGTTATTATTAAAATTATGACCATTATTACCTCTCATACCTGATCGTCGGGGATGGAAGCGCACCTCTTGTCGAACGTCTCGCTCCACGTGATGCATGGCAGCTTCATTGGGGTGACGTTCAGCATGGGCATGTGACTCTTCATCATCTTCATTCTGTTTATCTATAGTGGTTCCGGTTGGAGGCTGATGGTTCTCCACAATCTCAACCCTATTGGCAAGGTCTGAGATGCGACGGTCAAGCCTCTCGATGCCCTCCTGGTTGTCCAGCCGAACCTTCGCAATGTCTTCCCTGATCTCTCTGTTTGCCTTGGTCACTTCTTTGGTTGTTTTGAAAAGAGCATCCTTGAGTTCCTTATCCCTCCGTGCTAGATCGTCAATAAGATTTTGGAAAAACGTTCGGAAATCATCATCATCTCCCACAGTTCTAGCTCTTGTTTGGGGCCTGTCATTGTTAGTAATAAAACAGAAGATAACACAAAGGTATTACTCCTATCGACTACTAATCTCGGTCAGGCTGGAACTCTCACATGTATTACCTCGCTCTTGCAAGGTTCTTACCAATTCTGCAGTGGGTTCACCGGGTTGCTTGGTAGTGATGATGACAGGTGAACGGTGAGTGAAGCGATTGCAAGGTATGATCCTGTGCTAACAAGGAGTTTGTGTAGCTTGGAAGGCAGTTATGGTAGCAAAGGTTAGCAATAATTGAATCTAGTAAGCAAAGCTGAATATATGTCAAAGTACTTAACTAGGGTTGCTGGCTTAAATGTGTTTATAGAACTGTTATAGCAAGCAAACACAGTAAGGTAGAAGCAGGGACAAAAAGGATGTAAACAATTCGGACCCTGATGGTTTATGGCACCTTTTTTTTCGTACTGCACAGCTGTTTTTCTGTGCGCTGCCTCTTTCTTTTCAATTTTTTTTGTATGATTTTTCTGATATTTTTTCAGCCTCAGCAACACAGAAATATAGATACAGAGTTGTTTCCCCCTCAATTTGGAGCATAGAGGTGGCCGATTCAATTTCTAAAGGGTGCTCTCAAAAGCGTGTGGAAACTTCGGGGGCCGGATAGGTGGTCTTCCTGATGAATTTTCGGGCTTAAAATTTGACCAAAACAGGCAAAGTGAGTTTTGTTTGGATGTATCTCGTCGAGATCTTTCCAACGAGTAGTCGTGGACCCAAATCGGAGTCTTTATGAGAAAGTTAGGACTGTTTTTTCGAAGGGTCCGGATCAAGGTTTCTGGGTAGGGAAAGATTTCGTTTTTGTCTCTTAGGATGTGAACAGTGGGCATGCAAGTCAGAAAAACAAAGAGGTAGCGATGCAGGGCAGTTGATACAAGGCGGTTTGTTACCTATCTATGGTTTGCGATGGCGGGACAGTAGCACAAGGCGGGTAGCGGGGCAAACCGAGTAGGACTCGATTTGGTTGTGGGATGTATGGCTGTGGTAGGATGGATGATGCAGCGGAAAGGTTCAACAGGACTACAAACACAATCTAAACCAGCAACCAAATCACGGACTAAGGACACTAACTCAACAATGCACACTGAAAACAGAAATTGCGAGGGATCGATGTGGTTTGGACAGTGGAACGGATGACGTACACAAAACTTATTTTGATGGGGCAGTTTTCTGGACTCTAAGTGGAAGATAAAATAGAGGGGATACAAGTATACCTGACGGGCAACCGAAGCTCTGATACCACTTGATGGGGACGGGATCCCGATCTTCCGACAGGTATGGGTAAACACGATTGGTGGAGAACTCGACGTTGATGATCCGACCTTGATCAGCACCGATCTAGACCTGCAATCGCTACACCACCGTCTCCATTCGTTATCAACCACGCAAGCGCATGGTCGACCTCATCACGAAGGCTAGCTCCTGCAAGCAAATCGAGAACACAAGCAAGAACGAAGAAGAGCAATCTCGAATTACAAATATATATTAAGATAACGAATTTGGGGTTCCACAAACCGAATATCAGCGATACTGCGATGGCAGAAATATATCTAAGCAAAACCCAAGTCTAACAATGACGGCTACGAAGTTTTAATAGGCAGAAGGGCGGCGGCTAGGGTTCGGGACGCCCCCCTTGCGAGGGATACACGGGCCGAAGCCCAAAAACAAGGTGACACAGCACCGGGCGTCCCAACAGAATCTGGTCACCTCTTGTTTCGACGATTGTGATCAACTCAGAAGGAATTTGGACGTGCCACTGGATCCGTTGGAAAGGTCTCGTCGAGGGCTTCTCCTTAATGTACTTGAACATCCCAAACGGAGTTGATATACATCTGCTACGCCCGTTTGAAGACAGACTGTTCCGCCGTGACCAAACCAGACTCCAACTCGTGGTAGACTTGGTTTCCGACCTGTCTTGGCGCAGAGTTCCATCCTCGCTGATCAACACCATAATTTCTAAGGACATGTACAACATTATTAGGTAGTAACTCGCTCTTATGGGTACTCTCTTGTGTGGTAAGAAACGAGCCCACCTGGTGATTTAGTTGTCGCGCACGTGCCCTTGTTATTAGTCCTTGCACGATAGATGGTGGCAGAGTGGACGCATCAGCAGGGGTGATGTCCTCATCATCCTCCCCCTCTTGACTTGGAGTCGTCCTCGACTCAAGCTCATCTTCTTCTCCCAAATATGGCCGCAAATCTAAAATGTTAAAAGTGGGGCTAACCCCGAAATCTGCAGGCAACTCAAGTTTATAGGCATTATCATTTAGGGGGCTACTCCCGCACGGGATACCGTTCGGGATTGTTTCTGACGGGATAGGCTCCCCACTGTGCGATCTTCTGCCGAATCGCATGCAACTACACAGCTAGCCCCCGCGTACGCACAGCTCGTTCCACGTACGCTGTGTTCCGCTTTTTTATTTTCCTCTTTTCTTTTCCTTTTCTCTTTTTATATTTTATTTAAAAGAAACTAGTATCATCTAAAAAATATGATCCATTCAAAAAAAAACTTGTATCAAAGAAAAAGTATAACAGAAAGTATTGTCTAAAAAAATTTTGATCCATTCAAAAAAGCGGGTATCGAAGGGGAAAGGTATAATCCAAAATATCATTTAGGCCATGTTCTTTTGAGCTGATCTGAACGGATGAACGGCTAAAAGGCTGAAATGATTGAACTTCGAGATCTTCTCGAGATAGTCTTGAGATCCGGATACATTTCGTTTGATTTGTTTTTTAAAACGTTAGAACCCACCTTCAAAACAACAAAAAAAACGAACTCAAAAAACTCAAAGCATATTTGTTTTCAAAACATAGATAAGTCGTTAAGATGTTAAGCTGAAAAGAACTGGGCCTTATACATTGAGTATTGGCAAAAAAATCAGAGATCGGATCAGAAGTGTCATCGAGTATCGGTCAAAAAAACAAGTATCGAATTAAAAAATCCAAGTATCGGATCACAAATATCATCGATTATTAGGTCAACAAATCAAGTATCGGATAAGAAGTATCATCAATTATCAGGTCAAAAAATCAGGTACCGGATCAGAAGTATCATCGAGTATCGCGTAAAAAAAAATCAAGTATTAGATTAAAAAAAACCAAGTATCAGATCAGAAGTATGATCATTATCAGGTCAAATAATCAAGTATCGGATCAGAAGTATCATCAAGTATTGGGTCAAAAAAAAGTATCGGATTCAAAAAACCAAGTATCGAATTAGAAGTACCATCAATTATCAGGTCAAAAAATCAGGTATCGGATAAGAAGTATCATCGATTATCGGGTCAAAAAACAAGTATCGGATTCAAAAAATTCAAGTATCGGTTCAGAAGTATCATCGATCATAAGATTAAAAAATCAGGTATCGGATCAGAAGTATCATCGATTATCGGGTCAAAAAAACAAGTATCAGATCAGAAGATCATCGAGTATCGTGTCAAAAATCGGATTCAAAAAATTCAAGTATCGGTTCAGAAGTATCATCGATGATAAGATTAAAAAATCAGGTATCGGATCAGAAGTATCATCGATTATCGGGTCAAAAAAACAAGTATCAGATCAGAAGATCATCGAGTATGATGTCAAAAAATCAAGTATTGGATCAGAAGTATCATTGGTTATTAGGTCAAAAAATTAAGTACCGGATCAGAAGTATCATCGAGTATCGGGTCAATAAAGACAAATATCGGATCAAAAGTATCATTGTGTATCGGGTCAATAAAGATAAGTATCAGATTCAAAAAACCAAGTATCGGATCACAAGTATCATCAAGTATCAGATCAAAAAATCAGGTACCGGATTAGAAGTATCATCAAGGATTGAGTCAAAAAATCAAGTATTGGATAAGTATCATCGAGTATCGGGGGTCAATAAATCAGGTATCGATTAGAAGTATCATCGAGTGTCAGGTCAAAAAACAAGTATCAGATTAAAAAACCAAGAATCGGATCACAAGTAACATCGATTATCAGGTGAAAAAATCATGTATAGGATCAGAAGTATCATCAAGTGTCGGGTCAAAAAAACAAGTATCGGATAAGAAGTATCATCGAGTATCAGATCAAAATCAAGTATCAGATTAGAAGTATCATCGAGTATCTGATCAAAAAATGAAGTACCGGATCAGAAGTATCATCGAGTACCTGTCAAGAGTATCAGATTTGATGTCGGGTCAGATGTATCATGCATCAGAGGTATCAATCGAGTATCGGGTCAAAATATTGTAAAAAGAACCGTGTATCATAAACAAAGTATCGGGTCTGGATGTTGAGTATCGGTGGTATCAGGTTGGTGGTATCGTCGAATTTCGGTATTGGAAAATGGTATCATAAGGGTATCATATATCACAAATAAAAGAATGTATCAGTATTAGTGATATCACGTTGGTGGTATCATAGAGTTTGGGTGTCGAAAAAATGTATCATAAAGGTATCATATATCACAAAAGAAAAGGATATCGGTAAATGTGGTATAGATTGGTGGTATCGTCGAGTTTCGTGGTATCAATGAGATGTCAGAAAAAAAGTATCATAAATGTATCATACATCACAAACAAAAAAGTATGAGGATATCGAGTATCCATGGTATCAGGTTAGTGGTATCCATGATGTCGAGTATACCAATGCCTAACTAGTAAAAATTTTAAAAAATCAGAAAAATAAAAATAGTAAAAGTATTTAAAATGGGTTGATTAGAATTTTATATGAATTATAAAATTTGTTCTATGTAATTTAGACTTCAGATAAAAAAGATATAAAAATGAAATTTAATTACAAGTAAAATGAACTTGCACGTATAAGCTGTTAGTTGCTACTTGCAGGAAAGGCAATGCATTATGTCTCCCGTGCGTCAAATAACTCAACGCGCCCTACAATCTTCCCACGCTCACGCCTGCAGAAAAAAGATGTGATCCGACGGCCGGGACCTATCCCGTCGGCGGGAGCGCGCGACGGGATCCCGTTCAGAAGGTTTTCTGTTATTTAAAATGTATTGATTAGAATTTTAGATGAATTATGAAACTTGTTCTATGCAATTTGGACTCCAGATAAAAATGATATACAAATGAGAAAATTAATAGGAAAAATATCAACTGCATACTGCTTACTAGTGCATTGCGTTTTGGGTTTCAACCGCACCATGACGCATTAGCAGCACGCGCATGGCGTTTCAGCCGTGCGATCGCGTCCCCAGGAAGGCGTGGTGGCAGGACTAAAAATCCAACGGCAGAGAGCTGTCCCGTCAGCGAGCTCGGGGAACGGGATCCCGTCGGTAGGAAATTCTCTATCATTTATTCTCTCGAGCACACTAAAAAGACCATCTACACGGGGCATCAATTTAGATTTTCTTAACTCCGAAAAACGCTCCTTGCGCAAGTGTAATCAAACAAGATCTTCAGAGCAAACAGCAATTATTTCCTACCATGACTACCAACAATGCGATATTTGTCATTCATGTGTTCAATATTTTCTTTCGTGGTCTCATGCAATTTTAAAATAAATTCAGCACGTTTCTTAGCATCAAAATTGATCTTTTCAGATAATGGTGGCAGCGTGGCGCGGGACGGCACAAGGCGGCGGCGTGGGTGCGTACAGCGGCGGCGGCGGCGGCGGCGGAGCTCCGTCGGCGAGCTCGTCGGCGGCGAGGGAGGCAAGGAGATGGGGCGTGGTGTCGCGGGAGAGCTAGGGGAGGCAGCGGCTCATGCCAGGGGCAGTCGGGGCGGCGCTCGCTCGCTCGTCGGAGACAAGGATGAAAGGGTTGCGGCGGCAACGCAAAATCGACGAGGCGCGGCCAATTGACCTGGGGAAATCGATCTAATTGCTCTGGAGATGCTATAGTAGGAAATAGAGAGAGGATTACCCCATAGCGACGATGAACTTAGGGAAGAGGCAGAGGCGGCTCCGGTGAATAGTGGCCGCTCAGGTGACGAATTCCCGCTGAGTAAGTAGGTATCGTCTGCATGGGACGGCAAAAATGGATCACAGAGGGGCTGAGTGAAACCACCCTCAAAGGAATTTGGCAACGAATGCTTACCCGAGTCAAATTGGAAGGAAGATGGAAAGGAAGAAGAAGGCAGCTCGGGCTGGGAGTTTTGTATGTGATTAAGACAGTAACCGGAGCATTAGTGTCCATTTGATGCCAATTTATGATAGAAACGGTCAGCGCTAGTGTTAATGGCCATAAGAGGGATTAATTTGGTTTTTGAATGCCATTTTGTGCACCGCGGCCATGCACAAGAGAGGAGATGCAATGCAGTGGAGAGGAAGGGAAGGTTGCGTGCAGGTAGGGGAGAGTAGAGAGAAAGGAAAGGAGAAAGAAAGAAGAATGAACAAAGAGGATGGCCAGTAGGCCCCAAAGAAAAGTGAAAAGAATTAGATGGGAAAATGGATAATTAATAGAGCCAAATAAATATAAAAATATATTTCTCTTTCTTGAAAATAGTTATTTAACAAATAAATTAATTGAAGACAAAATATAAATTTTACTTTTGGAAAGGTATCCAAATATTTGTTTGATTTTAGAACTTTAACAACTGTAACCAAGGATTGCACTGTTGTAGGAAAATAATCATCAAAACAAATTACTTGCATATGATTTTCAGGAAATCACCCAAAATTTAAATTTTATTATCACAAATATAGAAGCCTTTGATCATAAATCAAAATTAAATATCTTTTATTTTTAAACTAACATACTTTTTTTGTTTTATATTTTTTTGGCCCAAATTTTATTTGATGCAATGACATGCATGATTTTATTTTTCATAAAAATGAGGATGTTACATACAATTAGCCAGTACACAGATTAATTTGTGTCAGTATATATTAAATGAGATCAGAGATAGTCTGGAATGATAACCGGTGAACTTCTGACCAAATGCTTGTTGGAAATATTAGGAATTTTCTCAATATTTTAATTCACAAAATTATTATGTAATGCATGACTAAATACAAGCACATTTCCGGTTCAATGCCATAAGTACTAGATATGAAAATATCTATCTCATACACAAGGCAAAAGGAACTGAAAAACAAGTAGCAAAACACAAGGTATAAGAAAGTATACCCTTGAGCCGGAGCCGCAGCCACTACAGGCACAGGTGCAGGCGCAGGCGGAGGAATGACTTGCACATTCTCAGCCGCCATGACGGTTGATGTAGACGATCACAGATTGTCGTAGAGAGAAGATCGTTGATGCAATGGAGGTGTTGCAGTCAATCGTTGATGCAGTGTAGACGATCGATCTTGATCGCCGTGTAGTCGATCACCAGCCACCACGCAAGTAGTCGATGAAGAACAGGAGCAGTCGTGCAAAGGTGTGTTCCCTAAAAACCTTATCGGCCTCCTATCCCGTGCAGAATCACCAGGAGGTCGAAGGCTCGGAGGCCTGCTCACCCTGTTCGCCTGTGCGCGCAAGGAACACAGCCGGAGAAGCAGATGAGTAGCACAACAGTGGAACTTTTTGAAGGAGAAGATGTGTCCTTGAGAGCGAGGGTATGTTACACAGGGTGAGGTGCGCATGATTTTATAGGCGCCAGGAAGAGAAGGTTCGTCGAACCTGAACGCCATCAAGCACTGGTAACGGATGTCATCAATCTGGCCATTAAGTCGTCGGTTATGTAACAGACGTCATCAATCTGGCCATTAAGTCGTCGGTTACGTAACGGACGTTATTTACTACCAGTCATCAACCACGTCGGTTACTGGTACTAAAAGAGACCTAACAATTACCAGAAACGGCAAAACGCTCCACATCTGCGCAGCGCGCACGCCACGTCTAGTCACGACATGACTCGGCTCAGCGCGAGCGTGTGGCAATCCCTTTTCCTTTTCTATCCTCGCAATTGAGAGATACATGACCCAACTATTTAAGTTGGTCAATCCCTCTCTCAATTTTTCATACGGTACTTAACCTTTATTACTCCTAGTATTTTCACATGGGCCTTTGGAATTTTAATTAATTAAATTAAACGGGCCAACCCAATTTAATCTAACAATGCTTGTTCACTAAAGTATATGCAAGCAAATGATCCATGCGCGGCCGACCCATGCATACTATCAGTCACTACAAGGAGAATACCCTTTTCCCAACGCGTGAATCTGTTGTTAAAAGGCCAAATAGGCGTTGCTAGTATCTATACCAACGCATAAGAAATGCGTTGGCACAGGAGGCGTTGCGAAGATCTATTGAAACGCATATAGATGCGTTGGTAACAAGCTAAAAAAGCGATGCGAGATAACAACGGATATATATTGCGTTGCTAATTAGTACCAACAAAATCTTTTTTATTTTTTTCGTATGCAAATTACATGCATCGCAACTGACATATCACTTTTGCTTTATCGCATTATACTCTAATTGCTAATATATATGAAGACACTGCTTAAAGCTATCATCAATCTAGAAAATCATAAAATAAATATATTGCATTGTAGAATATTTTGTTACATTGTAATGGAAATATCATATTCCATTTCAGTACAGCGGTAATACAACCACTAAATAAAAAAGTGCATACAATCCGAATCATTATAAAATGCCAATCTCAGGCGATGCAGCAGCCAACATCTATCTTGGATGATGCTTGGAGACTGAAGTGCTCCAACAATGTAGGATTATTGCTGATGTATCCTCCGATAGGACTAGACCATTTGTTCTTCATCTTTTGGTTTCTTGGACATACAAAAGTGTGTCACTAGCTAATCTTCTTGAATATATATTGTACACAGTCATCCATCCAAATTGTACTTTAATAGTATAGCAAGAATCGCTGTGAAGTGGAAACCAGAAAGAATTAAATCAATTAATCAAACATTGATCAAAATTAGGCAAACAATGGCGACCTCGGTATAATAATATGACATATATATATATATATATATATATATATATATATATATATATATATATATATATATATATATATATATATATATAAAAAGTATCTGGGACTCCATGGACACATGCTCCGTGCCTTGTATAGAAACAATTAAATGTGTAGTTATTGCATTCACACTTTTGTATAGTAAATAACAATGTTGTTTTGTATGTATTTACTTTGTGTGCACGAATCTTGATGAAATTATATGGACAATGAGTCCCATTCAGGAATATATATGTATGTATATATGATGTATGTATATATATATACATATATACATATACATATATACATACATATATATAGATATATGGGACTCCATGGAGTCAAGTGCTCCATTCCTTGTTGCATGTATTTCATCAAGATTCGTATACACAAAGTAAATACATGCACAACAACATTATCATTTGCCATACAAAGGTGTGAATGCAATAACTCATGCAATTAATTGTTTCCAAATAAGGCACGAAGCACAGTGCTCCATGGAGTCCCAGATATATATATATATATATATATATATATATATATATATATATATATATATATATATATATATATATATATATATATATATATATTAAGTTAAACAAAACTTACATTGTTTCATAAAATAGAAACTTGAGATCTATAAACTGAAAGAAGGCAATAACAATATATCATTCATCCAACATTTTGCTAAGCTCATTTTGTTTACCTACGATGCTCCCAAATTCTTTCTTTGTCTATTAAGATGTTTAGTAGCATTGAACTTGGAGATATCATTATTTATATTCAACACAACCACCAGGAGATATCATAGTAGTCTTGTATATCCTAATAATCAGTGCTTCTATCATACATGTAGAAAGTGCTAACCAAATTTGATTACTGAAATCCTGAATATTGTGCGCCGAAGAAAAACAACCTAATTAAATGATTGAATTTAGGGAAGGAACATATTTCTTAATGCTGATGGGTTCATAACAAAATCCTCCCACTCATTTAGGTCTATCCGGACATCTCCATTTTTGTCTGCATGACTGAATGTCTGCAGTCTAGAAATAGATTTGCTCTCTTGATGTTTCTGAACAATGCAAGCTAAGAAATCCTCCTGTTCAACAAAAGCCTAAAGCATCATCAGCGTCTGTAGGTAAACGTAATTGATCAATAAGATGCCATACCATTGCCAGCAGAGCTGAAAGATCTAACATATGTCACCTTCTGAATGACATTGTCTTTGATGATGGAAGAGTTCAGCTTCTAGTAAAGCTCATAAAACGCCTCGACACGTACAGCATAATTCTATAATCCAAGAACAAAGAATAGTGGTACCAAAAAGTAGTCCAACTACTTTCAACGTGCTGCCAGAAAAGATAAATTTCAACATAAGTAGCACAAATAAAGGAACGGGTCTGAAATAGGGAAAATCATTTTAAATAGAACTGTAAGCAGTTGTAATCTAGCAAAGAAAATAACATAAATAGCAGTGTGGAGTAATCAATGTCAGATACTTCTGTACCGAGAACCATAAATGGCCTCAAATTTCCTCTTGCAATGGGATGAAGACCATGAACCTTCCTGCAGCCAAAAAAACATTAACAACAATTTGACTTTACGGGAAAACATTAGGCACATATTTGCAAGGATTAAAACTCGCACATAGCCCCAAAGCACGGATCTGCTCCGCCCCAAATTTTTTTATGACTAGTATCAAGAATACTTGAAGAACTATTCCACATCAATGAGACAAAAAACTGTTCAAATGAGAGAAGAGTAGACAATGAATCTGCGTGGTACCGCTCAAGGGATGACCTAGCCGCAGATGGAGCTATAATTAATCGTCGGTGCGGAGAGTAGAGGAATGGATCGGGCGGTGCCGCAGCGCAGAGTTGTCCACCTAGGAGCAGATGATGAATCTTCCCAAGGTGCTCCACACCTCCACCATGAAGTGTGCCGAGTAGAGGGCACACAATACGGGAGGTAGGGTGCGGCGGGGAAGATGCGGCCTGCGGACTTCGAATTGCGGTGGATGTACGAGGAGATCGCTGCCACATGAAAACAAGATCTATTGGGGAAGAAGGTGCATAGAAGATAGGATCATAGGAGTAGATGATTATGAGCGATGATTCCAGGTGGGGGCGGTGAAGTTAAGATAAGGCAGATATCTGTGGAAAGTTTTTATCTTCAAATTTTTTGGGCTATTGCCACGTTTCTCTTTTTCGTTGCTAACTAAGCGTAGGCAAAGACTAGTTCTTCTTGTAGTGAGTAATGTTACAAAGCGAACGGACTACTCAGGATCCGAGGAAACCTCTGGCCGAAGACGTGCCGAAGCTAAACTTTGGCAAGCCTGATCATCTCAAATGATGGCAAGCAATAGGTCAACCGTGCGATGAACACCTTGGAACATGCGGCGATCCCTTCCCTTTAAAACATGCCAGAGCACCGAGCACACGAGCCCATTGAAATTTTGTGAACGCGCTTTTGGTCCACAACCTTGGTCCAACCACCAATAATCCAGGAAAGGGGTCGATGTAGCCGGCATAGTGAGACGCTGATCCAGAAAAACCGCCTCCCACAATTGAGTTGAGAAGTTGCGGCCAGAGTAAAGATGCTCCGCTATCTCAAGACTGTTACATCACAGAATGCACGTCAGGTTACGCGGCCAGCCCTTGCATGCAAGTACATTTGTCGTGTTGCCCTGTTGTGGCATGGGGTCCAAATGAAGAACTTGTATTTCGGCTCAGCATGTGCACATTAAATGAATGATGCCAGACACCAAGAGATTATGCCGAGGGCCTAAATGTTGTAGGTGGACTTGGCAGAGTAGATGCCATCCAAGGTGAAGTACCAGTTACCGTGTTGAGGGTCCCAGCGGAGAGGGTGAATCCGAGGCAGTTGGAGGCTGCGGCGTCGATAACCCGGTGGCGAAGCTGGTTCTGATCGATGGGCCCAGGCGTGGGCTGGCGACCGAGAAAGCTGCAAAGATATTTTCCAGAGGGATATAAGGAGAATATTCCCTCTCGAGAGTGTGTCTTGTAGTGTGTGTGTTGTACACCACTCATCCTCAAATGAAGGGTAGAGATGGGCTCTAGGGTGTAGGGCATCTCACCCTTGGGTTATAAATAGAGGGGGAGGGGAGCACCTCATCCTCATCCCCTTAAAGCTGAAAATTTCAGAAATAGAGAGGATGAGTTGGGTGTGTAAGGGTGGCACTTAGAGTGTTTGTGACCACATGGAGTGTGATTTGTAATCCTCCAACTTCTATGCAATGAAATCTCTCATCTTCATGATCAT
This sequence comes from Raddia guianensis, assembly GCA_036346415.1. Taxonomy (NCBI): domain Eukaryota; kingdom Viridiplantae; phylum Streptophyta; class Magnoliopsida; order Poales; family Poaceae; genus Raddia; species Raddia guianensis. Next base: position 4,412,707 of record CM070537.1, read on the forward strand.
CTTATGTTAATTAGCTCCAAGTTCTTCTTTCTTTTATTTTTCTCTTTTGGAGCTTATTTGGAGATGAGTCTTGCTGATTTCTTGCTGTTTCTTGATGGTCTATGATTCCTTGAGGTTGCTAATATGATTTATCACACTCTTTGCAACCATATGAGAGGCAAGAGATCAAGTTCTTGACTTGTTGTAAATCTGTCCAGAAACATTCATCCGCGTAGCAGTTAGTAAAAATTTTTTAGAAAAATCATTTTGGGATGATTCTATTTGGAAATGATGCGTGACTCATTTGTGGAACAAATTTGAAGTCCATTGGTTTCTCCATTTGGGAGCTATGAAGTGAAAACTGAGCCCCAAACTTTCTACTCGAAGTTCTTGATAGCTCGTGGTGTTTGATTTCTCATATTTTCTGTGCATAGATTCTTGAAGAGATTTTTGGTGGAGTGCTTCACGATTCATGGTTTCATAGGGATAAAAATTCTCACAATTTTTGTAGCAACAGAAAGCCATCATCTCTATGCTCCAAGTAGAAACAAACTCTTAAAAATCTGCTTTTGCTTTTCAGAAAGCAGTTTGTGTTGTTTGAATTTTCATATTTTTTCTGTAAGGAGTTTTAAGGAGATTTTTGGTGAAGTGCTTCATGACACATTGACACATAGGGAGAAAAATTATCATGATTTTTAGAGCACCTTAAAGCCACGAACTTCCTGCTCCATGAGAGGACAAGTTCTGAAAGATTCTGCTTTTGCTTTTTAAAAGTTGCTTTGAGGTTTTATAATGATCTCTTTTCATAAGCAAGATTTGAATTGATTCCTCTTGTTTGGACACTTGACAACCAGAATTATGACTCTAAAATCCCCACATATTCATATGGATATCACCCATACAAGTCATGGGTACACATAGTTGTCATGTTGTCCATCGCGGTTTGAGCTCCGATACGAAGCAGTTTTTGCGGAATGCTTAGAGGGGCTGCATGTGCAAAAAGAAAGCATCAAAATTGATTGGCGTATATTCACACCCCTCTAGCCGCCTAGCTCGGGTCTTCAAGGGTGACACCCTAAATCGATTTAGGACCAAAGCAAGATAGCCTCCACTAAGATGGGAAGGTCTGAGAGATTGCACGGAGAGGCCATCAGTCATGTCTCGCCAAGTAGAACAACGGAAGACACTCAGTGCGATGTTGATGGTAGCGTCCCCCTCCCCCAAGCCAAAGATCAGACCAAAAGCAAGTAGAAAAGCCATCTCCCACAGTGATCCTAGTTGACAAGCCCCTGCCATAGGAACGTCTGCCGCACTCTGTCCATACGCTTGATGGCCCACTTTGAAAACTTGATGGATGAGAGGGAGTAAGTTGGAAGTGTCGAGAGGACCGCCTTGACCAAAGTCATGTGGCTTTCCTAGCATTTTTCTTTCCATTTGGGGAGTCACTTCTGCATTTTAAGGATGATGGGCAAGAAACTAGCCTTTAGTGGGCAACAGTGGTGAAGCAGTAGGCCTAGGTTTGTGCAAGAAAGGAAGCTTGCTTGACCTGTAACCCGATAAGGGCTTCCTCAACTACATGCTCATGGCAGGCAATAGGAACGGTAGAGCACTTGGCGGGGTTGATGGTGAGGCCCGAGGCCTTTCCAAACATGTTGGGAATACTAAAGGTTGCTACAAGTCATCTCATCGCGGCTGAATAATAAGCGCAACATCGTCCGCATAGAGAGATAATTTGAGACTACCATCTTCGAGCGGAAGGCGGGTAATGTCCCCCTCGGTCCACAACAATCAGCAAAAAGCTTCTGAATAGAGTCCATGGCGATGAAAAAAGTATGGATGAGATGGGGTCGCCTTGCCACACACCGAGACAATGGTGGAAATAAGGTCTCAGCCTACCATTGAGGAGAATCGAGGAGGAAGTTGTGACAAGCAAGGTGGAAATCCAATTGCACCATCTGCGCCAAAAACCAAGGTGGGTAAGGGCCTCGAGTAGGTATCCCCAGTAGACGGAGTCGAAGGCTTTAGCGAAATCAAGCTTGAGGAAGAGATAGGGGATCCTCCTCTTGCGGAACCCTCAAACGGTGTTTTGGGTAAAGAGAAAGTTGTCTTGAATGCTTCTGCGCTCGATAAAGGCACTCTGATTTGGAGAGACTAGGCCCCCTAGGTAAGGGGCCAGCCGGTTGGCTAGTACTTTGGCAAAGAGTTTCTCCACGCTATACATGAGGCTAATAAGCCCATAGTTAGATACCGACGCGCCACCTTCCTTCTTTTGGATCATAACAATGTTTGACGCATTGAGGAGATTGACATTGTCCCTCTTTCCCTCAAAGAGACTCTGAAAGACGTTGTAGATTTTCACCTTGATAATATCTCGGCACGTGTGAAAAAAACCCAGTGAATACGTTTGGTCCTAGGGCTTTCTCCCTAGGCAAGGAGAATATATTGTCCCTTATCTTGTCCATTGTGAATGGGGTCCTGAGCTCGCTGAAGTCCACTTGGTGGTATCCCATCCGGGCCCAGTCGATGGTGATGTCCCTCTGGAATAGGGGTGGAGCCAAGGCCCGGCCACCCTGGGCCCAGGCCCAAGCTCCCGGCCCAAATGCTTCTTACTAGTACCTTGGTGCCTCGGCCACTCCCTCAGCCACTCCCTCAGCCCAGGCACCGAGCCACAGCCACCAAAGCCCAAAGGCCTGGCACAGCAGACGCCGCCCCGCCGCCTGACCGCCTCGCCGCCTCGGCGCCTCCGCCCCTCACGGCTCACGGCTGACCGCCTCGCCGCCTCGGCCTCACCGGCTCGCCGCCTCGCCCCCTCGCCGCCTCAGCCTCACCCTCTCTCTCTGTGCCAGGTAGTCTTTTTGCTGACGATCCATGGTGCAGATTCCATGAGGCAATGCATTTGTTCAGTATTTTTCCATCAACATGCCTTGCATTATGCTCTTCTCATATTTTGCGCGTATTTGTTCGATAGGCCATCGCACATGTCTATTGTGCCATGTTGCTGGTTTGCGTAAATAGTTAACCTCTGATTACATTAGTAAGTTAACCCCGTTTACACAACATTTATTCTGTTAAGAATTCCTCAGGTGATGGGTTAAACCAGATAAATGGATTTCAGGCTTTGAAGAGTGTTTTTTTTAATGAAATGATGCCATGTTTTTTTGCTGGGAAAGAGATGCGAGTATGCAATGATCAGAAAATTAACCAAAAGGTTTTTTAGGAAATTAATTAATCAAAATGTTAATCTATTGATCCAAAACATTCAGACGTAAAACAAATGCCAATGGAATATGGGTTTAGAGTGTAAATAAAAATGGGATGAGGCTATGTAACTCACATAAGAGTATTAAGACTCTCTAATCCTAGAAATGCTAGAGCGTTGCCAATGTCCAATTTTTTGCCCCTTTTATATGCAACTATACAAGTTGAGTGAAAATTGACTATTATGTGCCTCAAATTCGCTTGTGTTATATATAAGATGTGGTAGCATTCTTTAGTAGTCCACGCGTTAGTGTGCCCAGGCTCTTCGAAAGTCCTGGCTCCACCACTGCTCTGGAAAGTGGATCCTAGGGAAGGGGAAAAGGCAAGCAAGCATTCAGCTTCCTTGTCCTCACCATGGAGGGTCCAGAGGGAATGAATGAAGTTCTTGTCGTGCCTCCCATTGTCATCATTGAGCTCGATCCATTGCAATCTAGCACGCTACCAGAATCATGCTTTTATGAGGGTCGCAAGCCCTAGGGCGCGCGCTTTGAGGGCCTAACGATGGTCAACCTCCTGAACATTGAGAATGCAGTGCTCTTGCATGCGGTCAATTGAAGTCGGAGGTCCCTAAACTTGGCCTTAGCCCAGTTGAAAGGGCTTTTGTTGTTCACCCGAGATTGGTGTCAAGCATCCTAAAAGGGTAAATCGATACAACTGGTCGATCGCACGTGGCCTTGACCGTGTCAGAGAATTTGTCAGAGAGGGACATAAGCTCTTGAAGTGGAAGCAGCGAGCCTTGGGGAAATCCGTGGAGGCAAAACGAAGCGGTGGGGCTTGGTTCGGCACAAGTAAATGACGGGTGCGTAGAATGGCCGAGGGGAAGAGGGTGCCCCAACCCATGCTACAGAAAGCCCGATGAATATGAGTAAGGGTGGGAAGCCCCCTGATTGGTCTAACTAAATCGTCTCCCAAGAAGAGGAATTTTATAAAGCTCCATGCTATCAATTGTGCTCTGGAAGGAGCTCGTTATGGAGAAAGAGAGATCGGAGTTGTATCCACAATGCTTGTAATGAGGTTGACATTGCTAATGATAAACCAGGTACCACCATGGCCCTAGGCCAAGTCGTGAAGGAAGCGCAATTTATCAAGGGAAGTTGTGACCCATAAACCTTCATCAATTGCCACCTCTGACCATTTTGAGATGGCATTCATGGCCCAAATTAAGGTGCAGACCTCTAAAATGAAGAAAGCTTTGTCCAAAGTGGCAACTAGGATACCGCCCCTCGTGTCGGCCGCCAAAGCGAAAGCAAAGGAGTTGCCGAATCTGTAAGTGCAACTGACCTTGTGTGATTTTAGTGATTAATGACAAACACATTTAATGGCAATGCTTGGTTAAATACTTATTTAATGGCATACTCAAATATGCTTATTGCTATGAGGCTAATATGATTATTGTCAAGATTGCTTTAGTCTCATTATATTTAGAAGAAAATCATATATATCAAGTGGACAAACTATTCATTATAAAATGCACGTCTTATGATAATCATTTCAATGGGACTAACACACTTGATTGTTTATCTTCCGTAGTCTCATTTATGCAAATAAAATGGATTGCTAATTAAGGTATGCAACTCTTTTGTGTAAGCACATGTTATTGATTGATTAGATTTATACTCGTCATATCTTGTTGTATTTATTTGATCATAAATATATTATGAACAGGTTGCTTGCTTTATAAGATTTTTTATATTGCCATCTATTAGTGATCATCTTAATCGGTGCACTAGATAAACTTCACCGTGTTTAAATGGCTTTGTGCATGTAAGCATTTCATGAATATTATCACATGCACTTAATTTAGTGAAGTTTAATGTAGATTAGTTCACAAGTTCTCTCTTGTTTCAAATATGAATTGCACTTGTGTAGGTCATGAATATATTCTTATGTTCATCGTTAAGTGAAGTTCTGTAAATCATCTATTTAGTGCATATAGATCAAACACATATTTAACATGATGCACTTAGTAGAGACCTTTCTTGTGCCAAGTATTTTTCACTTGTGTTGTGCTTCTTTACGTGAAACACTTGGACACCTAATCGCTCACGAGTATCAAACTTATCCTTATTTATTGAGTTTTTGGACAAATGTATTTCACGAGTGTTTGGAAAGAATTAGGCCATATTAGTTTGATGACCAAGGTACGTTGAAGGATGACGGTTAAGTCGAGGTCAACAAGAGAACGATGTCACCAAGAGTTGAGTACTAAGTCAAGGTCGATTTGGCGGGATGATCGTTAAGAAGGATGATCGAGTCAAAGTCGAATGGGACGAGAGTCTCATGAGGTGAATCAAGTCAAGGTTGACAAGATAAAGACGTTATCAATATTTAGTAAAGGTCATCATGCACACTACATCAATGGTGCTCAAGACTAACAGCATCATTGAACCTCAAAATGAAGAAAGAAGACGGTAAGTGGTTTCTCCTAAAGCTTGTATGGCTTTATTTATAAGTTGAGTCTAAGGATTTTCGTACTATTAAGAGGGATGCAACGTTGAAGGCTTAGATATGTCTCAGATGCTCAAGTGATCAATCTTTGAAAGAGATCGAGGGAGAGGAGTGTTGGTGGTGTCGAAAAGTGAGAGTATTAGGTCTTTCGTGGCTTCCTTTGTGGTTGCTGCCCCTATCCTTTGATATGTAGGTAGTGAGACCTTTTGGGTTGTGTAGCCCTTGTTCTTAGCTTTCCGTAGAGCCCAAAATCACCGAAATCGGAGTTTGGAGTCAAAAGTTACGTTCGTTTCCATAAGGGGCTGTGTGCTGTCTATCGGACTATCCAATATTTATATCAGACTATCCGAGATATCAGACTATCCGATGCTTGATCCGATCCACCCCTCTGTCTCGCAGAACTCAAAAATATCGGACTATCCGATATTTATATCGGACTATCCGATATGAATTTGATCTTTTGGTGTTGTATCTGGTTTGAACCTCCCTAAAATCATTTCAGGATCTCAAAAATAGCCGTTACTCCAAGTTTCTCTCACTTTCATATCGGACTATCCGATGTCATATCGGACTATCCAATATCTGCCTAAGTCTAACGGCTAGTTGCTGCGTGAGGCTACTTATTGTCTCCCTCTTCCCCACGGGTAAGGTGTTGTCTTCCACACCATTTTTTAGCAGAACTTTCAAGCAACCTAGGACTTCTTGCCCTCTCCACTCTAGATCTAAGTGATCCTCTTTGTGAGAAGAGTTGGGAGAGGGTGTGAGTGCTAAGTGAGAAGAAGTCGATCTTTGAACACTTGAATTCATCTCCGAGTTTGTTCTTTGTGGGCATTTGTTATTCTTGGAAGTTGAGGACTCCTATACGGCTAGGGGTCGACCACGAGCCACCGGTGCTTTGTGTGGTGAGCCCTGCAAGTTTGTGAAGGCTGATTCCGCCTCCGGAAGGGAAGGAATCAAGGAGTAAAACCGGAGGGTCTTGATGCGACCTCAGTGAGGGAAAGGGTTTAAAGAGACCTGGGCTCAAGTGCGACCGAGCCTACCTCAACGGAGACGTCGGATCCCAACATCGGGAACAAATCTTCAAGTCTCCACTTCACTTTTGGTTTCCCCCTTATCCTCTAGCTTGATTTACTTTGATTTGTGTTTATACTTGGTTAGCGCCCTCATGTGCTATTACTTTCTCTTGTGCTATGTATTTGATTTTGGTGCAGGTGGTATCTTTGATTTGGGTGAGATTCGCAAAAACCCTAAATCTGCAAACATCGGATAGTCCGATCCATATCACCGGCTAGCACCTCGGCCTTCAAAGTTGGGAAGGGAGCGACCCCACTGGCACCTCGGCCGAACCGGCTTCCACTCCTCATCACGCAACTGCAAGGAGTTAACTTGTCAAGGCAGAGCGTAGTCTCGACAACGTCGTGCCTTCCTGAGGCACTCGTCGCGGCCACAGGCGGCGGGACAGCTCAGGCGTTAGCATGTCGGGTTAAGGTTTCGAGACGACGGACTTCTTGAGAGAGATCCGGGACTTGAAGGTGCGGAAGATCCCGAATCAGCTCGAGGTAAAGGCAATGTGGCGGAGGAGAAGGCCAGGTTGAATATAACACGACGGCACGATGCCTCCCATCCGCGAGGCCTTTCTAGTTGGGAGGGACACGAAGCAGAACGAGCAGGGTGGAGAGGAGGAACCTGGGTGCTGGGGACGGCCATGGCGGAGCTAGGATGGGGATTTGATGAAGCGGCGAAGGAGAGCAGCGGCGTGGAGGCATGTCTCACCGTTAGTAATGTGAAACCAACCATATTTGTTCTTTGCATTTTTTTTTTGGGTTTAGGGCTAATTCTAAATTCATAATGGCATGCTTCTTTTTTTTTTTGGAAACCAACAGAGTGGTATTTAAGAGAGCTGGTTCGGGACACCAGCATGCAAATTATACACTTGCGCAGGAAAATCATCACGCCAAACTAGAGGACAGTATGGTTGAGCTGAAGATCCCAGCTTTGCAAGTTCATGAGCCACGAAATCAGAATTTCTATTGCAAAACATAACTTTAGCACAATTTTAAAGTGAAAGCTGCCATTTAATTTCTCTAATAATAACATGAGATTCACTTCTTGGATGATCATTTTGCTTCACCGCTAGAACTAGGTTCAAAGAGTCCAGATCCAAAACAATATTCGCATAGCCAAGCTCATGAGCAAAATTAAGAGCCTGATGACAGGCAATTGCCTAAGTTGCTCTGCATTTAAATAGTACACTATCTTTCCTGCTGCCATGCATCTAAAATCCCCTTGATCATCTCTAGCCATAATTTCCCAATTATCAGTGCCCTGGTTTGGTAAAAAGGAACCATCGGAGTTAAATTTCATAAAGCCAATTTCAGGTGGTTTCCAGCTTGAAAAAGAAGAGGTGCTATTGCTTTCAAACATCGATGAATTCTTTAAAACCTTCCACTTTTTCACTGTTTCAATGCCTTTGGTTACAATTTTAATGGAAGTGTTACATCTCTCACCTTGAGTTACTTTATTTATGTTATACCACCAAAGCTAGAGAAGCGCAAAGCTCATGTCCTAAGTTTCCTCCTTCAATCTCCATATTCCATGACATAAGCAGGTCCCTGACATTCACAAAGTTTAATATTTAACTGTTCTAGGTCCAGATCTCTCCAAACCTCCTTGACTTTGTCCTCCATCCTCATCAAGCCTATTGCAGACCGGACAAATGGTGTCAACCTTAATTCTTTTTCTTCGAAGATTTGTTTTAATAGGAAGACTATTGTGAGCGAACCTCCAGAGAAATATATTAACTTAGTCAGGCAATTTCATCTTCCAAAGCTTATTCCAATTAAAACCACCCCTTTTCCACTGTAATATTCATTTTGGCCTCTATCTTAGTTGTTTAAATGCATGAACAGCTTGTATACCATTAATGAATTTAAGTATTTAAAATGTTAATTTCAAAAATCCTAAAATAACTAAAAAAAATTCAAAATGCAACAAAAAAATCATGGTGGGGTTCCATAAATGAATTTAAGCATTAGAAATGTCAACTTCTACAAAATGAATTAAGAAATAATAGAAATATAAAACTTTGAAAAATATAACTATAGTTTAAAAATATGTAAACCATAATTTTATGTAGATGTCCATAAAAAAATTAGCCATTTTTAAAAAATTTAAGATTCACAAATAGTTGAATTATTTGAACCAGGTTGCGCCACGTCACCCCAAGGGAAAAAACTAAAAAAATGAAAAAAAAAATGCTCTTGTGTCTTACGAAACTAATGCCACGCGTCACGGGCGTGTAAACCTCGCTAGTTAGGAGCTGAATACGTATCACGTAGTCATGAACGAACATTGGGTTTGAATGTTGACGGTTTTCATGATCTGAATCGATCGGTCGCTACAATCCCATAGTTCAATTTAGTTTATTATGCTGCATGACCAGCACGTTGATGTCCATATTATTGAAACAAATACGAATCAAATACAAATTCAAATATTCTCAAATGTAAATACAAATTCTGATACTACGTTTTTTAGATGCTTCTATTCGGTCATTGAAAGAAATCAATTCTTCACGACAAGATACATATACTAATCATACGAATACAGAGCCTTTTTCAGATATGGATATATAGCACTAATACTCAAATACGAATATAGGTAATGTGAACTACATGGGCTCCGGGTATCCTCTATAAGGCCCACGAGGTAACAAGTGGGGGGCGATTCAAGCTGGCCGGATCGGGATGGAAACCACCCGGGTTACACATAACTTGATTGCCAAGTATGTTCTTGAGGATAAAGTCTAGCTTTATGTAATTAGGAGGTTCATACTTGTAAATGTCGATGCATATCAAGTGTTGGCATAACAGAATCCGGTATCACGTACTGGATAGAACTATGTAACCTTATCCCCCTGCACTATATAAAGGGAGGGATAGGGGTCATAGGATCATAGACATCTGCATCTTCTCCATCTACACCTTCGTCTGCGAATCCCCGCAAACACATAATCCCAGAGCACAGGACTAAGGTATTACCTCCAAGTTGAGGGCCCGAACCTATATAAATCATTGTCTTGTGTTACCATCTAGTTTGGTTTTAGCGTATAGCCCCGCAACAAATTCATTGCCGATGGTGATCCCCGATTAGCCACCGGTCGACAGGTAACATAGACTATTGTTACCATTTTACACCCCCTACGTGCCACCAAATACTAACTCCGGTCAAAACGAAGGCACACAATAAATATTTTGTAAAAGTTCTCTTCATAATAAGAACCACCGCGTTATGAGGTTGTCGTTATATAAGTATCGAAAGTATCCTCACTGTTATTAATTGCATAGCACATTTCTCACTATCATGCTAGATTGCTAATCTTGGGGCATTTGTTCATGTTGTAGCCTACCCAACGTTTTTCATCTTTATCTGGGCCATCTTACTAAACTGTTTTCCACCGTTTTACATCTTTATCTCGGCCTATTCACCGTTTTACATCTTTTTTAAGGCCATCTTAAATGGCCTAGTCCAAATAATCTGAGAAAGGAAAAAGTCCATTTTGACCCCTTCATCTATCACAAAATTCCAATTTTACCCCCTCAACATCAAAACCGATCGACCAACCTCCCTGAATTATCCTTCTAAAAAAAACCTCCCTGAATTATCCATACCCACACAAAATACCCCCTTTTACCAAAATCCACCCTGATTTTAGATAACGTGGCGTCCTGGTGAGCATTTTGTTCTAGAAATATATTCCAAAAAATCTAACAAATCGTAGAAAATCATAGGAAGCTTATAAAATTAAAATAGAAACACATACAAAATAAAAAAAAGGTGTACAACCAAAATATGCAATAAATATAATTATATAATCAACAAACAATCTTACAAAATAAATATATTTTTTGGCATATAAGTTTCAACACAAATATGATATTTTTATTGCATGTTTTGGTCCTATACAATTATATGGATTTGTGGATATTTTAATTTTAATTTTTTAGCTTCATATGATTTTCTTTAATCTATTAGATTTTTTTGGAATTTGTTTCTAGAAAATATGCTAACTAGGGCACCACATCATCCAAAATTGGGGTAATTTGAGTGAGGAGGATATTTTGTCTAGTATTGATAGTTCAAAGAGGTTAGTTGATCGATTTTGGAGTTGAGGGCAAAACGAAACTTTTGGATAGTTGAAGGGGGCAAAGTGAATTTTTTTAGACGACAAATGGCAAAAAAGGTTAGTGACCCAACAAGGTAGCCTCAAGATGATTTATAGGCCAAAATCATCACTAAGTCGGCCAACAGACTGTGTTATCCCAGATAGAACTTGGCAATTGCAACTGAGAATTGGCAAGCTATCTTCCCAGAAAGAGAGAATTGACAGGCAAATATACTAACATCTAGAAAAAAATATTAATAAAGTAAATTCATATGAGGGAAAAGAATATAGGTACAATTTGCAAATTACAATAGTTGCACAGCCAGAAATCCATAGCGAAGGAGCTAACCATCACAGGTCTAGTACACCACGACGAGCACAAATTACAACAGACTGAAGTTCCTGCGCATTCTGCAGCAATCCTTTGGTTCTGAGCAAGGGGTAATATCTTCCTACAATACCCTGGATGCATAGAACCAGAAATGAATCCCAGCAAATATTATATTACTTACTCTATTTTATTCTTACCATCAAGAAACGTGATATTTTAGTTTTGATTGTGTGCTTATACATTGAAAATACGTTATTGCATTTATATTACAATTCTAATGTCATGATATTACCATAGTAGCTTTCTGATACTGTACGTCAGCCCCCTATCCCCCTATGAACATAATTTCTAGCTATGCAACAGCTTATATGGATAAATGGCTTTTGCCTTTTGAAAACTCAGGGGTCACTGAGATACCTACTTTCCAATTGAAATATTCAAATTTGTTTATTTTTTGAATGTTTTGATTTTTTGTGAAAAAAGTAGGGAAAATTGTATACTATGAATACGATATTGAAGTACATGAAACATAGATGAAAACGTCAATGAGATTTATTGTATTTACATATTTGGAACTCAGATGTGCCTCCATGCCACCCCAGAGCTACCGTTAACTGGGACTCCCTAGATTTAACTAGCCAAGATTATTGTATATATACGATAATCTGCTTCTTCAGTCCGATATGGTACAATGAAATATTAAGGACAAATGATACCCAAAGATACGGGATTTTTATGCTTTCTTATAAACTTTACACTGTATAAATCTACAACTAAACTAACAAAAATATAACTATTAGACGATGATATCCTTTTCAGTTATAAGGAGATTTCCCAAAGAAAGGACTCTACATCAAAGTTCTGACCTTCTCTCAAATCATTTACGAATAAAGATTTTGAACTAGTACATAACTAGCTAGGGGCATCATAAGTTCCAAAATGATGATAGAAACTAGAACCAGATTGCTCCACAGCACTAAACAACGAGAGATTAACTAGTTATCAACATAATCATCTGATGTAGGCTGTCATGAAATCAATACTATGTTTGATCATGTACATAAACGAACTACATCCAAACAATCTAAAATTCTTCAAAGAGCAGTGAAATTCAATGAATAATCTATCCTCCAATTTCCATTTTGTACCAAACATGTTTACCGGAGCCTGGTAACAAACCCTAATAAACAGGACAAACCATTAATGATCATGGCAGGGGTGAGAAATAAGACATAACTAGCACTTAAGGATTATGAGGTGAAGTAAAAAAATCCAAGTTGCTCACCTGCTTAAAAGCGAAGATACAGAACACTAGGGAATTATCAAATAGATTAACAAAATACATTTTCCAATTCAATTTTGTATTTGCATTTCTGTTGCCTTAACTGTCTCCCTTTCAGCTTCAACATTATTGTCTGGAAGACTCTGTAGTACCTAATTAAGGGTGGAAATAGTTGTCAAGCTTGTAGAGAAAAAGAAATTAATTGCTGAGAAAAAAAGTTACTTGGTTAGTGTATTCATATACCTCATACAAGTACCAAGATATGTAAGCATCTGTTGCAGCGTACTGGAGTTGTTGTTTTGAGAGAATATCAGCCTCCCAATTTCCCATTCTTATGTTGCTCGGCTTTGGCAGCTATAGACCAAGCAAGCATTTTCAGTTAAAACATTTCTTCTGAAAAATACTTATTTTTCATATGCACTATGGAGTTCGCGTACTAAATATTTTAATCAAACTTGTATCATTTAACAAAACACACAAACAGGTATGGCCGTAACATGGAGTGAAAGCATGACTGACTGAACCAAAAGTAGACTTTTGTTTTTGTTTCAATACTAACAGAACTAGACAAAGAGAACAATAAAGTATACCTCTTTACATGTGATCATTTCAGTTAGTGAAGCAAGACTCCATCTTTTATGAGGTCCATCTAACTTGACATTTGCGAGATTAGACAAATCCATCAATGGTTGTACATGGACATCATAATCTTTGAACATTTTCCTTGCATCGTTGTCTATGCATATTCCAACCTACAAGGAAACATAACCAAAAAAACAGTAATATAGGGGAAAGGAGCAAACATATTATGAGAGGAGCAATGAAAAAATTCAAGCGAAACTACCTACTTTAATGGACGAACTATCCTCCAAAAGAGATTTCAGTATAGGCGGTACTCCAGTGTGAATGATATGCATGACATAGCAGTGAGTTTTGTCCATGCACAACTGCATTACAGCAACTTTACATGGTGGACCTCCTGCAAAGTCCACATCATCGGTTATGTTCCGTCAGATTCCATCACTATATTTATTCAAAAATGTAGAGTACAAATGTTGCTCAAATTTTAAACATATTGACAGTGCAGTTAAAAGATTGGGTCAGGCAGCGCAATAGACCTCTTCTTGGAAAGGGCCTCCACTCAAGATCAAATCCAAGAGACACCTGGCCAGAGGCCTTCATGCTTTCAATTTTGAGTAAGATGTCCATTGTAGCTTTCTCCACTTCAGAAGCCGTCCTGCAGTACACTACCTTACCATTGAATCTTACAGGTTGGCACCTTGCCTTCACATTCCCTGTGGCACAAAATCAAACGGAAAATGTCAATCCAAATAATACAGATAAACCACAACTAGGTTCGAAACAACACCAAATTTACACTGTATGTCATCTTGGTACCTTGCCATTGCACTTCCTAATAGTGTAAAATCATCGTTGAACAGGATTCCATTTTCAATCCCACAAAAACCATAATACAGAAAACTTACGATAAAGCACAACAAATGTGTGCGAAGTGATAAACTACTAAATCGACCAACCCAGATGCATAATACAGAAAACTCAGTAAAACACTGAGAACTAAAGATGTAACAAGAAACAATCACACAGAACTGCCATCTTTTTATAATAAAAAAAAATGCGGACTTCCCTTCCAAGTGATGCAACTGTAGCACCAAGAACCCTCTTCCCGTCGTGATCCCAATGTCTAACATACTGTTAACACAAGCAATTTCCATGCCCGTAAGGCGTAGCGCAGACAGATCCTGTGTTTTTGCTCGCATTTCCAAGAACACACAGGGATCTTGAATTTCGCAATGTCAAGAAAAAGGGGGAATGAGTAGGGGGGAGCCAAGAAGAGCAGAGCCGCACCTCGGCAAGTGGGAGGTGAGAGCACCCACGACGGTGCGACGGCAGAACCTCCGGAAGCAGGGGCCGGGTTCCGGCGGGGGCGGACGGCGGGGTTGGGCCAGTCGGGGAGGCGGCGGCGCTTGGAAGAGGCATAGGCGGCCTCGATGGCCTGGAGCTCCGCCTCCGCCTCATCGTCCCAGTGGAAATCGTCTTCGTCGTTGTCAGGGAAGAACGAGGCAGCAGGCTCGCCGGACGGCATGGCGGTCCGATTGGTAGCCGGCTGGCCGGTGCGCTACGAGCCTTTGGAATGGGGAGAGAGGGAAAAGATTGAGTTTTTAAAAAAAAAAGAAAAAAGAAAAGATCGGTTTTGAAACTGTGAGAGGTGGAATTTTCAGCAGGGAAAATGAATGCGGATGTGAACAGGAAAAAAAGAAGAAAAAAAGGCAATCACTCCCTCACCACCGAAAATTAGGTCTCTAAGTTTTGAAATCGGACAACTCTAGTTTAGCCAGTCAAATGTGATTTGACATAGATATCATGCACATAGGTGTGCATGTGGACCCAAGCATGACTCGAGCTCACGTAAATAGAGTCGAGGCCTAGCATATTAACCATTTGTTCCTTTTCCATTATAGGGTTTGCATCTAGTCAACACTGCTGCATATCCAAACGATTCCTATCAACAATAGCCATTTGTTCCCCTTTCATTTTAGGTTTGTCACTTTAATCAATGGCACAAACCAACAAGGTTCACATCGAAGCACTAGAAGCCACAGAAAGCGGTGCGCAAGGCGACAACACCCCGCAACCCATCAAGGTCGGTGCCCATCCGTTGTTTTTTGTTGAATATTGTTCGTTTAGTCCATAATCCGTAGGAGTTAATGCATTTGCATTGCAATTCTTCTTCATAGAGTATCATTTCAATGGACCCACCATATAGGTTGGTGGCTCAATTCCATTTTGATGGGCTTTTCGTGGACATTGGATTACGCCTTGGTTACATCACCCCACCTTACCCCATAGGTCCGGAGTATTTCCTTAGGCCTAGACCTAGGAAGAACCCGGTTTGCTAGGGGCGGAAACGAGCCGAGCCGAGCCTGGCTTAGCCGAGATAGGTCAAAAACGAGTCGAGCCCATTTTGGTGAGCCCCAAAGTGGGCTCGGCTCGAGCTCGGTAACACCTCCGAGCCGAGCCTGCCCGAGCCATGAGCCAAAGGCGTTTTCGCGTTCAAAAGCTGCCAACGAGCCAAGCTGAGCCAGACTTGGCTCGGCCAGAAACGAGCCGAGCCTGGCTCGGCGGGCTCGGCTCGAGCTCGGTAACACCTCTGAGCCGAGCCGAGCCGCGAGCTATTTTTCCAGCCCTACTGTCGCGACCCTGGTTTCACCAGAATCCACTCATGATCGATTGCTAGTCTCAAAGATCAATGCTAGCAAGTAATTAGCGACAATTGTCGAACATCATCACACATTCACATTTAACTATAAAGATAACATATTAATGCAAAAGTAATTGTAGCACAACCACTTATTACAAGTTTGATTAAGACCATATAAAATAGTTCAGAGTGCAGAAATCCAAATAATGCAGCGGAATAAGGTATGACGATGCTCTAATCCAACCCTTGAGCGACAGCTAATCTTTGTCAAAATCTGGCACAGAATCCTCCTGATCCGAACCCGAGTCTTCTCCTGAACAAAGATATATCCGTGGTTTGTATATTGAGTACACGGTTACCCAGCAAGAATCCTTATAATGAATGCAAGGATATAAATAAGAACAGGATGGCTACTTTGCATAAACACCTATTCTAGTCAAATTAATTAAAGTGTTGTCAAAGCATTAGTTGAACAATTAACAATGAATAGATTCCCAAAGTAAACACACACAGAGCTCGGCTTCGAAAGCCCCTCTGCAAAACTGCACAAGTCTCGAATAACTCAAACAAAGCCAGCCCATCAGATTATTAGATAACACATGAGACTACCATGTACGACCTTCCTGCCCTCCCATGACCGTGGGAACGGCTACCATGATAATTTTAACCTCTGTAGAGTGTAGCACACTTTATCCATAAGCCTAGTGATACTTTTGCATCTTAACTCTTCCTTTGGAGCTCAGACCAAGTAACGATACAAGGCGATTCATTAGTTCCTTCTGTTAACACCGATACCCCCTCTAAGGTTTCGACATCTCGGGTCCCCTCTTGAGCCAACGGACCGCACCCCGATCTTTTCAAAGTAAAGTGTGTTAACAGTTTTCTCTAACTACTAATCCAGGGCTAGCACATGTTGACCGACATGTTAGAGCTAGCATTTATGGTTGCGCTTGTACGGTTTGGTCGGATAAGCACACATCAGGGGTCCTTAGACCAAGGTGACTACCTTTCACCACAATCCTCATTCCACAAAATACCCAACTTGCCACCTTAAGTCAACACACGCCACGTAGGTTTTAGTTGATTAGGTTATTAAAGTAACTCAACACCTCCAATCATACCAAGTCACAAGAGTGATTAAATGATGAATAACCTAACACTAATAACCCACGATCACTAGCATCTATGCGCATGGATAGGTTTGGAAAATAACTAAGGTAGCAATAAATAGGCTAAATTCACAAGGTAGATGACCCAGTGTGAATAAATAGGATTCTAACCCTTCCCTTCATTTCATGCAAGATAAAAGTAAATAAAACAATTACGGGTGAGTTTTGCAAAATAGGAGAGTAAGATGCAATCTATCTTGTCTTGGTAGTACTCCGGGTCTTGCGATCCTCCTTCAAACTGCTTCTAGAAAAGTCCTGAACAACGCGAACACGGATGATCTTCACGTAGATGCAAATGCATAAGAACAGAAAAATCATCAACAGAACATATACCTCAATAAAATATATAAAATTCTAGGTTATTTATGAGATTTAATGGCTCTGGAATTATTCAATTTGGAGTTCGGATGCACCCTAAACAAATCCTTGAAGTTTTGGATAAATCAAAAACTCTGGAAATAAATAAACCGATTAAACCAGTCGAACCGAACCGAACAGAAGGCGGTTGCGCAGCGCGGGCGGCTAGGGGACACGCGGCGCGACGGGATTTGCTGGCACAACGCGTGAGGAACGACGCGGCGACATGTGACAGGCGCGGGGACAGTCCCGGCCGGCGACGGCCACCCTGACAGCGCTATCAAGGTGAGGGTGGGAAGAACCGGAGAAGGAGGGGGCGGCGGTGCGAGGTAGGGGAGGCAACGCTCGGAGGGTGGGTTAGGGAACGGGGATGGGAGCAATGGCCAATGTGCATTGGTTTATATACGATGGCAGTTGCCAGTAATTTACCTCAAACTACAGCGGCACTTATGAAGGCCAAAAGGGCAGCGCTGCGAAGAGCTTAAAACATTTGGGAGCCTAACCTAATCTTGCCAAGCCATGGAAGCACTTGACAGGGGCGCCAATGCGAATCCATAGGGACGTAAAACTAAAATCGTGAACCACAGGGGGTTTACTGCAAACCCGTTCCCCCAGGAAGGCCTAGATCTGATGATCGGGAGGCCGGCCAGCGAGGCAAGATCGGACAGCGCAGGACGTTGGGGCGACGTGGCCTGAGGAAGAAGCGGGGAAGGGAGCAGCGCAAGCTCGGGGGGGGGAGGGGAGCACTTCGCTCTACAATGCAGCGTAGCTAATAAGCCAAAAGCAGGGCAACTATTGTAAATATTGCAAAATGCACGCACCATGCCTCGGATAATTAGTTGTTGGAATAACATGTTCACGCTGCTTCGATTTAATAATAATGGCACCAAATGCAACAGTAGATGTAGGAGAGTGGCAGGGTGCGCTCGTCCGCTATGAGGTTTGTCCTCCCGGGCAGCTAGGGCTTTCGAGGACAAGGGGCGGAGTTGTTTGTCGGCTTGCTGTTGGAGTTGGTGGTGCTGTGTGTAGTCGAGGTGGGTTGCTTATGTCGTCCAAGGGGAAGGAGGTCCAGAGGGAGGAGGAGGCTGAGGAGCTTGAGCATGGCTCGAAGCAACAAGGGGGTCCGAGGGGGCCAAGTCAGGAGGGTGAAACGGAGTGGGTCTCAAACCTATTTGGGAAGATTAATCTGACTAGCAAGGAAACAAAGAGGCTTCTGCTTGAGGACGCTAGAGATGAGGATCTGGCAGGCTCGAAGCATGCGCTGATTGGAAAGGTAATCTCGCCAAATCCCTTGCACATCCGGACTATTTTGGGGGCTATGAGACCAGCTTGGGGAAATCGGAGGGGTCTTGAGGCTCGATCTATGGGGGAGAACCAATTTGTTGTAGAGTTTGAATCAGAAAGAGATAAATTGAGAGTGTTGAATGGTTCACCTTGGTCGATGGGGAGGTATGCTATTGGGAAACAAGCAAGTGTGCTGCAAGAATATGATTATGATTTAAGACCATCAGATTTTGTTTTCGATAAGCTTTCTATCTGGATTTAAATCTTGAATCTCCCGCTGGGTTTGAGAAATGAGCGTTGGGGCAAGGAGATTGCTAGCATGATTGGTGATGTGCATAAGGTCCATGCTGATGAGAAAGGGAGAGCCCTCGAAGAGGAGCTTAGGGTCAGAGTTTCAATTCCAATGAATGAACTGCTGAGCAGGGGTGTCACTGTTTACTCGTCGACAAGGCATTAGGAGGAATGGTATGATATAGTTTATGAAAAGCTTCCATATTTCTGCTTCTCCTGTGGTATTATTGGCCACTCTAAGTTGGAATGCCCAACCCCGGCGTTGAGGGATGAGAGGGGGAGCCTGCCTTACAGTGATAAACTTCGGGCAACAGAGGATAGAAGGCGTATGGGACATCCAGACCAGCACAGCCAGGGAGACAATTCAACGAGGCGATCACCAAGCTCGGGGCACATACCAACAAGTGGAAGAACGGGCAAAGACACTGATACATCTTGGCAGGGGTTCAAGGATAGAGAGGGGACCGGCAGGGACAGTGAGGAGGTTTCTTCCCTAGCAAAACCATCCAGAGATAAAGGGAAAAACCTGCAGTTGACTGAATTGGCAAAGGATCTGTTCCCGACAGGTCCGAAGGGCACTAGCCAAAATTCAAAGAAGCGAAAGCCAATGGATCAAAAGGATGAGCTAAGCAAGTATAAAACAGGGATGAAAATGTTGACTTTTGGTGCTATAGAAGATCAGGGCAGCCACATCGAACAAGATGTTGAAGGAACCATCAGAGGGGATAACAAGGAGGTTGTAGCGAAGAAAGTTCGAATGATTAACGCTGGGTTGACGGATCAGTCTCGCGGGACACAATGAAGATTATCAGCTAGAACTATCGGGGGCTTGGGAACCAACCGGCAGTTCGGGGGCTTCTAGATCTCTAGAAGCAAGAAGAGCCTAATGTAATTTTTTGAGTGAAACCAAAAAGCTAGCAGTTGACATGGACGTTTTTCGGTGGAGGTTGGGCATGCCATGTATGTTGGCGAAAGATTGCAAGGGAAAGAGTGGGGGTCTGGCTTTATTTTGGAAAAAGGAGGTAAGCTTAAATCTATTGAGTATGTCCAGCATGCATATTGATGTCGAGGTGGTGGCAGAAAATGGTCAGAATTGGAGAATGACAGGGGTGTATGGTGAACCAGACACTGACAAGAGGGATATTACTTGGAAACTTCTTAGGATTTTGTGTTACCACTCTGACTTGCCTTGGCTTTGTATTGGTGATTTTAATGAGATTCTTCATCAGAAGGAGAAAGAGGGGGGTAAACCACGAGCTCCTGGTCAGATAGAGAAATTTAGAGAGGCGCTTGAATTTTGTAATTTGTCAGAAGTGTTTTTCAGGGGTGACACTTTCACTTGGTGCAACAACAACCATAAGGTTGAGAAGCGCATAAGAGAAAGACATGATCGAATGGTGGCCTCTCAAAGGTGGCTTGACTCTTATCCAATGGCTGAGGTTATTCACAGTGAAATTAGGCATTCTAATCATAGGCCTCTTGTCCTCTGTTGTGAGCCAGAGGACATAATGTCGAAAGTCAGGAGAACTTGTGGCAGATTCAGATTTGAAGCAAAATGGGTAGCGGAGGAATAATGCAAAGAGATTATTAAGCAAGCTTGGGAGAACCACCAAGAGGAGGATCAGAACAATGTGAGGTCCAGCATTAGCAGAGTCGCCCGAAATCTCAGAAGGTGGGATAGAGAGAATAGGGGAGACCAAATGGGAGATATCAACAAGTTGAGAAAGAAGCCTAATATTCTCAGATCGGGGCCAATCTCTCAGAACAGCCTGAATCAAGAGCAAGTTTTGAAAGAGAAATTGATCAAAATAGAGAACCAAAGAGACATTTACTGGCGTCAGAGAAGTCATGCTTTGTGGCTTAACGAAGGGGACAAGAACACAAAATACTACCATGCTGTTGCAACGGAGAGGAGAAGAACCAACAGAATTACTAAGTTGCAAAAGGAGAGCGGGCAATGGGTCCAAGGTGACGAAGACATTGCAGAACTAGTTCATGAAGCCTACATTGCCTTATTTAGCTCTAGCAATAGAGGTGTGGATACCCAGTTCCTAAATCAAGTGCAACCAAAAGTCACTAATGATATGAACGAGTTCCTTTCAAAGTCATTCACAGTGGACGAGGTCAAAGAAGCTGTTTTTCAGATGGGGGATCTTAAAGCCCCTGGACCGGATGGTATGCCAGCCATTTTCTACAAGAAGCATTGGGACATTGTGGGTGAAAAAGTTGCAAAGGAGGTGCTATAAGTTCTTAATGGAGGTCAGATGCCAAGGTCATGGAATGAAACCGAGATTGTGTTGATTCCGAAGGTGAAATGCCCAAAAAAAGTTAAGGATTTCAGACCAATTAGCCTCTACAATGTGGTGTAGAAGATGGTGGCTAAGGTGATGGCCAATAGATTTAAAAGCATTCTCCCTGATATTATCTCTTGCACCCAGAGTGCTTTTGTTCTAGGAAGGCTGATCACTGATAACATTCTAGTGGCTTTTGAAGCAATTCATTTCCTTCGGAATAAGAAAAGTGGGAAAAAGAGCTATGCAGATGTCAAGTTAGATATGAACAAGGCTTATGATCGCGTGGAATGGGCCTTCCTAAGAGGAATGATGAGAAGAATGGGTTTATGCCAAGCTTGGATAAATTTGGTAATGAAGTGTGTGTCTTCGGTGACATACAAGATTAAGGTGAATTCTTTGCTTACGGAGACAATTAAGCCAAGCCGAGGCCTGAGACAAGGGGATCCTTTGTCCCCCTATCTGTTTGTCATCTGTGTTGAAGCGTTGCCGTCAGCAATCCAAGCCGCACAGACTCAAGGGAGAATTAAGGGTCTAAGCCTAAACCTGAATACCCCTACGCTTACATGTTCTTTGCTGATGATTATCTCTTGTTGCTTGAAGCAACAGTATCAGAGGCAAGAAATATAAAGAAAATCCTCCAAGATTATGAGGATAATTCGGGGCAGTCTGTAAACAAGGATAAGTCTAACACTCTAACATTTACTTCAGTTTGAACACGGTGGAAAACAACAAATTGAGCTTTATGCGGTGTTTAGGAATTGAGACAGAGAATTTCAATGATAAACATTTGGGGCTTCCAACCATTATGGGCAGATCCAAGAAACAAGCTTTTGAGTATATTAAAGAGAGGGTGTGGGGAAAAATTCAAGGGTGGAAAGAAAGGTTTCTCTCTCTAAAGCAGGGAAAGAAATTTTGATCAACGCTACTGCTCAAGCTATGCCAAGTTATGCTATGTCTTGCTTCTACTTAACAAAGAAGCTTTGTGATAATTTAACTGCCCAAAATCTAAGGTTCTGGTGGGGCCAGAGCAACAAGGATAATAAGATTCATTGGGTTGACAGAGAAAAAACTTTGAAGTTCAAAAATCAAGGAGGCTTGGGGTTCAAGGACCTGCACACTTTCAACCTATCTATGCTTGCAAAACAGGGGTGGAGACTATTACAACATCCTGATTCCTTATGTGGTCAAGTTCGGAAAGACCTTTATTTCCCAAACACTAATGTTCTCCATGCTAAATTGAAGAAAGGGATGTCTTATTCCTAGTCAAACATCTTGAAAGGTATTGAGCTAGTCAAGGAAGGGGTTATTTGGAGGGTAGGAGATGGGAGGAGCATTAACATCTGGAATGATCCTTGGATCCCTAGACCTGAGAATAGGTTTGTGAAATCTGAAAGAAGAGGAAGTATAGTGTCAAAAGTCAGTGATTTAATTGATACAACTACTGGGAGATGGGACTTTGATCTGATTGACGATATGAAGAAGCTGAAATTATCAAATGTATCCCGGTTCAAGAGTAGTGGGAGGATTTTACGGCTCGGCATCCGGACAAGCGTGTAATTTTTTCTGTTCGTTCAGCTTACCACCTTCACATGAAACTCAAAGTTATTGAGCAGGGGCAGCAAGAACAATCTTCCAGTAGAGGGAGCTCCTTCAAGTGGAAAAATTTATGGGGTACGAATCTGGTTCCCAAAGTTAAGCACTTCTTATGGAGATTCATCCATAATTCTCTTTTGGTGAGCTTGAACTTGCAAAGAAGGGGCATTTAGGTCAACACAATTTGCCCTTTGTGCTTAAGATTTGGTGAGGACGATGGTCATCTCTTTTTTAAGTGCAAGGAAGTTAAGAAAATTTGGAGATTGATGTGCTTGGAACAAATTAGAATGGACCTAGCTCGTTGTTGTTCACCGTTCCATGTCTTGGAGGAGATCTGGAATTTAGATCGAAAAACTCAAGTTGTGGTTTTAGTCTTGCTATGGTCGTGGTGGTTTGCAAGGAATAGAGCGGTTCAGTCGAAGCCATTCAAGTCTCCTCATGATATAACCCACCTAATTGCAAGTAAGGTAATGGACTGTGAGGCTGCGGGGGTGAAAGAACCAAATTCAAGTTCTGATCAAATTTCCCAACAGTGGTTACCTCCAGATGAAGATTTTGTCAAAATAAATTTTGATGCCTCTTTTAATCGGATGCACGCGAGAGGTTGATGGGGTGCTGTTGCTAGAGATGGCAATGCGCAAGTCCTCAAGATGGTAGCAGGGAGGTTGGATAATTTACTCACCTTTTCATGTTGAAATTCAAGCCTGCCGAGAAGTTGTTCAATTGGCTAAAAGCTTGGGGTTCAGTAAAGTTATTTTGGAAACGGATGCTAAGAATTTGGCTTTGGAGTTGAATTGCAAGGATATCACCAAGTGTGTGGAATCGGATTCAGGAGACAAAAGATGTTCTAAAGAATTCTTTTAATGGGTCAAAGGTGTTGTTTTTGTCCAAGGAAATGTAATTCCTTGGCAGATAGGTTGGCCAAGCTTGGAGCCTCCGGGATGAGGAGAAATCCAAGTATGTTGCTGGAAGATTTCCCTATTTCAGTGGATGTTTCGGCAACCGCTACACAGGCGGGTTGCAACTGATTGGAAGTGTGTTTCTTCCAACTTAAAAAAAAAAAAAGCAACAGTAGATGCAATAATTCAGTAAGTTTTAAATATAGTCTATACAACAAATGCTGGTAACACGCCAAGCAAATAACGCATGGTGCATCATGAGCAACTCGGATTACAATATGTCAATACGAGCGCATATACCAACACAACACTGACGGAGCTCCAATATCATTTTTGGTTGAGCAAAGTACCATGCCCAAAGGGCGACCCATTTCTTCCAATCTTCACCCATTACAGGAGACAGTGAGAACAATAAATCAAATGCATTCGAATCATCCGAGCTTAAACATGACACCCATTCAGCTTGTATCTTCCATTGCAGGGATGCATGCAGAGCATTCTGACCAGTCTATGCAACACATCACCGGCATCTTCACTGATATTGTAAAGATCATTAAAAGGAGTCATCATGAATTCATCTGGGAAAGAACTTCACTATGGGTGAAGAATGCAATTACCATGGATACCCATGCATCAGGGCCGCTCCTCTGACCTTGATCTTATGAACCTCCGGCGTCTCCTTGGTCTCTGAACATCTTCATCCAAGTTATCATCATCATCTTCGCCATTGTCTTCATCTTCATATTGGAGACCAAGTAAGTTCTCTCCCCAAAGATATCGGCGCCTCTGCCTTCTCAGGCCCCTTGATGAGCCTCTTGGCTCATCTCCTGATCTCATCGGACTACCGCTGATCATATGGAATAGAAAGAATGTTGTCAACAATGATCCACTTGGTTCACTTGGTCCACTGCCTTCATGATCATGTGAAAACAAATCACCACCTTCAACAACATAATCACCTAGCACAACTGCCCCAGGCATTGCTGATCTGATTGCGCTCAGAATGTCACCATAATTGCGCTGGTGCTCTAGACGGTGCCATGCACGACGCCTTGATGGATCCACATCAGCAGGCCTTGTTGTCGGGTGAACCCTCCTGGCATGCCTACGTAGCTCCCTGTAATTACCAGAAAATGTGCATGATTCCCGTGAACAAGCTCTTGACTTCTCATCCCAATATTCTCTGGCTTCTTTGATGATCTTCCAGCCCTTGACAGCACCTCTACACAGTGGGCACACCAAAGAGTCCAAGTTTGATGCCTCACTTGACTCCATATGCCCACTTCCTTCTCCCTCGTGAGATTGCAAGGTCAAATCTGGATCTTGATTATAGTTATTGTCTTCCTGCTCTTCAGCTATGGCTGCAGAGCTATGACTGATACCTGGATGATTCAGATCTTCATGGGATTCAGTTATGTCTATTGCTAGCCTGGAACTCTCTCCAGTGAGACCAAAACGGGAACTCTGGGTGACATTTTGGTCACTCGTATCCTCGAACAAGGCCGAGCTTGGCTGTGAAGAACCATCCAAGTGGTTTACTTTCATTTTCTTGAACCTATCTAAGCAATTTGAATGCCTATAGCTTGTATCACATATGTAGGATCTGCATCCTTTATCATGGCAACTGCACAACAAAAGGACCGCGTTGTGGGGATGGTCCATGCAAATTGGGCACAGAGCATCATCCCATTCCTTATGAAGGGCTGCAATCTCTGCATCAGCATTTGGCATCTTGAACAGGATCTTCTCTGCATTTGGCATCTTTGACAAGCTGTTATTGGATCAATGGAAGTACAGAACAAGTTAAATTTAATATAATAATATATAACAATTGCAACATTGTGAGTAACATATAGAAATTGGTACATCTGCATGCACCATTGATTCTAGACTGAAACCATATAATGTATATATATAATTTTCTGTGATAAAATTTTGGTATGCTAAGCTAGCTCTTGTTAGGCCCACGACCTTTATGGTTTAGTGGCTATTGTCCAATATCTGTCCTCATTTCTTAAAGCAGCAATGTGAACCACATATTTAACCACATTCAACACTAAAATCATGCTTTGTTGCATTTTTTTCACTATCTCATCATGTATTATGAAGAAAAAATATAGGAAAATAATTCACAATCCAGTACACCTCAAAGTAATAGAATAGCAGAATGTTTGCATCACCAAGATGCATGCTATACTGGAAGCAAAGCAAAAAAAAAAAAAACCTGACCAATAAGAATACAGCCTTTTCCATTACATATTTGCATATTTAAACAGCTGCATAAAGCTAGAAATCCAAATAGTAGAAGTTTGTAGACAGAGCAGAGTTCACATGCCAAATTGAGTAAAATTAAAATTCTTTAATGTGAAATTCTGCATTAGCAACAGAACATGCTCCAGTAGGCAGTAGCTATAATACTAGATACCAGACAACCCCAACACCAAGATTAGCTTTCTCCACATTCTCTTGTGTGATTAGACAACAGGTTAATACTACCACATTCTATTCATATTAAGCACGACCCAAATATATCACCATACGTCGATAACTTGTCCCAATTGATAAAGAACAAGGACCATAAGTGCAAACAAGCACATACAACACGACCCAAGCCAAAGGTGTTGACCTATAATGCAAAACAAGCACATTCTACAGCACCATGTCATCATTACATTCATCAAAAACCAAGGCAGTCAAAGTCCATGGGTATTTTTGTTTTAAAATTGCACGGAAGTGCGTGAACATAATCCAACTTGTGCTAACCTATCCATAGGACTACACCGTTGTGAATACACTCAATTGCACTTGGGTGCATACACAAACAGTAAGATTCATTCATCTTGCATATAATATCTGATCCACTGTTCTCACATGAAGGATCTAAAAAATTTTATCCTACCATCCCATAAACTAAGGGAATGCATTTGCTGGTCAGAACTAGGCAACATCAATACAGAGTTTGAAATTTGGTAAATGTTGAATTAATGTGCAAGGGCAATTTTTTAGTAAGAGGAAAATATCTCAGTGAAACCACCATGAACACCGTAGTGTCCACAAGTGCTTAGGCAAGTAAGGTTTCAGCACTCCAATAAGAGAACATGAAAAAGAGGAATTAGCATTGACACAAGGTGCTGCATTTCCTCAGGACATTTAATTCATTGTTTGCTTGTTTTAACATGTTCATTGATGGCCCATGAGCTCTTTGCTCACCAGTAGGCTAATTTTTGTGAGCTCTTCATCATTGGTTTGCACACTCATGCTGATGAATTATTCAAATCGTTAGCATATCGAACGTGTTTGCGGGTGCATTCCAACACAATAAAATGCATCAAAAGTAAGTTGGAATATGGAACAGCTAGTGATAGCATTACAAAGAACACCTGGACCTGGATGAAATATTCAGTGCAGCCAGCAGCCACCGGTTACTTGCAAATCCGTACGTCAATCTTAGAAAGAAGATGACCTAGAGAGGCAATATGGCTTTGACTTGTTGAAAATACTGCACAAAAAAAATCTTCAAAATTTGCCAACAACGTTGGTGGATCCACCGCCCGGGCAAGGGGGGAAGCTGCAGTCGCCAGAGATCTTGAAGACAGCTTGCCCTAGATCTAGATGGGGAGGGTCTGGGAAGATTGAACCGACGCCGGCGGGGACAAGGTGCCAGGGACAAAGGCGCGAGGACGAGGCGCGTCCAGGCCGGGATGGGGCGGTGCCGGCGAGAGACGAGGTAGGGGTTGGGGAGGCCGGAGGCGGAGCCAGCGAGGGAGACGGCGGTCCCGGGACCGGTAGGCGACGGCGACGGCGACGGCGACGCCACCAAGGAACCGCCGCGCCGTGCTGGAGGTGGAAGAGCAAGACGAGGAATTTTTTTTTCTCTCCTTAATTAACTCTGGCTTGTATACAAACTGGCAGGGCCGAGGAGTTAACTAGGTATGTCTTGGTCATAACTTAGGGAAAGTATTATGAAATAACCATATAACATGTGTCCAATATTAATTATCGTAAGCAGTTGATTTAACGTCTAAGATATGTCTTGGTCATAACTTAGGGAAAGTATTATGAAATAACCATATAAGTTGCATCCAATATTAATTATCGTCGTAAGCAATTGATTTAACGCTAAGATTTTATATGACATGCAAACCAACACACTATTAAGAGTCGGATCAGATGATCCAAATTGGACTACCTAGAAACAACTTATCCTCACGATGCGCATTTATTTATCGTTATTTCATCCATCAATACCGTCTCTCTGTAACGAAATGATTCTTCCCTCTTGGCTCCTCCTCTCTCCACCTAGAAAAACTTGACGTGGATAGCTATAAAAACAAACCACAATGGAGCACTGGGAGTGCCCTAAGGAGCCAAGGTAGAGGAATTTGTTGTTTCCATTTGTTCTACCTCGACTTGGTCGAAGGCCAACGCCTTTCAAGATTTTTTCCCAGGAAGGGGTGGAGTCGGCTTTGTGAGTGCGCTTGTGTTTTTGGATGTCCGCAAGAATAAAGATCATGGAAATAATCAATTAAATGAAAAGGAGAAGAGTATATGCAACGCCTAAATTTTGGCGAAATCGGATATTTGCCCCAAAGTTGAGCTGCCTCTGGATATTTGTCGAAAGTTGAGCTGCCTCTGGATGTTTGTCCTACTTGACCTCTTTATGGTTTTGCTTTTGTCTCAGAGAGCTCCTTAGAAAATTGCCAAAATTCACAACCGGTGTTAGCCTCCTTGTTGCTCCTCGCGCCCGCCTATTGTTCGCCTCTCATTGCCTCTCGCCCCGCCGGCCTCTCGTCTTGCCCTCATGACTTATGCGCCTCGCGCCCTTCCAGTGTCAGACAAGTGCCTCCCACCCATATCAGCAGTCTGACCTCTAGGTTTAACAAATCACCAGACACGGGTGTGCTCGCTAGTTGAGTACAAGATTTACTAAAATGATGTGTCCTGCGCGTACAGCGTGCCACCATCCCCCTGAGACAAATGGATACATGCATACAGCGTACAGCGTACAGATCACACTCTCCTCTCCCTCCCAAATCGTTTTTTTGAATGAAAAATGGATACATGCATGAATGTATTGCATGTTTCATCACTCAAAAGCATTAGTTCATATTAGAACATATCAATTGATAAACATCATCACTCAAAAGCATTAGTTGCATGTATCATCACTCAAACTTGCATATCAATTGATAACAAAAGGGGGATGCATATTAAACCAACGTCTAAAATAATTGTCTTTTCCTCTTCGGAGTAATTTTTTTGGCATGCGTTGTTTTTGCTTTCGGGGTAGTTGTCCCGGATCCTCCTTGCAATCCACCATCTTCCATCAGCATTGCAGTTTGGCTTTTCTTATAAAAAACATTGCAATTTCATTAACCACATGAATAGAACTAAAATTATTTTGGTACATGTGAGATAATGACCTCCGTGTGACAGGTACAGGACTTATAGTGTTCCTCTGAAGCATCAAACTTTGGCTAAAAGAGGAGAATTTCATTAACTGCATACAAGAACTAAGAAGTAAGTTACCATGTAAGATATTCACCTTCGTGTGACAGGTCCAGGACTTGTAGTTTGTTCCATAGGTATGCTTATTTTTGTAGGTGTTGAATGAGTTGCATCATTTGATCCTTCCCATGGCACTGTATTTCTTTTGCTCCTACTTTTCCTGTAATAAGAAACATAAATATTTGTACAATGAAATTTAACCAAAATTTACATAAGGATGAAAATAAGTTCACCTTTTCTTTACGTCGTTTTTAGGACAATCCGCTTCCCTATGGCCTAGCTCTCCGCATCTTTTGCATTTGTTCAAGCCCCCCGCATTAACTTTCTTTCCCCGGTATTCTTTTTCTGTGCAAGACTTCATTCTCAACTTTCTCGGTCTTCCTACACCTCTGTTGGTTGCCTATTGCATTCTTAACTTGATCCATAAACCAAGTCCAATTATCAGTAGTTTCAACATCAAAAAACCCAAATGCTACTGGGAGCATCCAATTGTGACCATCTATTGCGATTCTGAAGCAAGTCAAGGCGACCATTTGCCATTTAATGCTGTTGAGTCTATGCTAATGTATGGTCTACAACCATTCAAAAAGCCCTCAATGCATGGCCTGAAAGCAATAAAAAGTCTGTTGAAGTAGATGTTACCTTCAACGGTTTTTGTGTCAATTTCCACAATGCTTCCTGGTGACCTCAACTCAACCTCTGCCTTGTAGTTGTAGAGCATCTGGAAGCTCTCTGCCCAACTACCATATAGCTGATTAATTGCTCTCTCTCTTCCCCTCCATACTTGGTCATACTGAAGATTAAGGCTGTGCTCATTATCTAGCTTGACCTTTAGCTCCATGGCACCCATGTTAGGATATAATTTTAAGATAGGAACAGCCACATGAGCAATCCAACTCTCATCTGCCATACTACTAACTTTTCTGCTAGTTGAATGACATTTATGATCAGGTCCTATCTCTTTCACCTACAATTACAAACAAGG
This sequence comes from Raddia guianensis, assembly GCA_036346415.1. NCBI lineage: Eukaryota > Viridiplantae > Streptophyta > Magnoliopsida > Poales > Poaceae > Raddia > Raddia guianensis. The sequence goes on from CM070537.1 coordinate 4,442,772, forward strand.
AAAAAACATATAAGTACAAGTACAAAATAAAATCAATACACAAAAAAGAGATTTAATTCAAGTTGACTAAGAAAATTACCAAGATATTTTCTTGGCCGTGCACCTTTTTAGCTACAATCTTCCAAGGACATTCCAGCATCTTGCAAACACCAAGATATCTTGTAGGATCAGATTTCTTGGGCTTCACATCAAACTCTCCTGAGATAGCATATTTTCTTAGAGCCATCCGAAACTTATTCATACAAGGAAAAGTCGAGCCAACAGCCATTGTTACATTTTCCTCATCACAGTCGGTGTGCTCCTCTACATCCATTGTTACCTCATCAGCTTGACCTTCAGTGTCATTTTCTACATTGTCTCCAGCACTAGTGTTGGCAGCTATGTCATCCTCTCTCAAACCAAGTAAAGAATACATCTCGTCATCGGCCATGCAAACATTAAAATCACCCATGCCTTCCTCAGTCATGGGAACATTGGATTCATCTATGTCTTCCTCATCCGAGTCTTGCACAATTTCCAGACTTGACCAATCAATTGGACTTTCCGAAAAAGCCTGAAATCATATGCACAAATAATAAATAAAAAAAATCATGGCTGATTCAATTATGCTAATATTTATGGACAATCCTAGTTCATATGCACAATCATGGCTGGAATGGCATGGTAAAATTGTCATCATTCTTGTCCATCCAAATAAATGGGATTGCTCCGATTGCTTGGATGTACATGCAGACGAACAGGGATATACATACAGATGAACAGGGAGGCGGCGGGTAGGGCGTGGGTTCCGCCGTGGAGGAGGCGCCACGCCCGGCCGGGGAGCTGCCGCCATGGCCATGAGCGGGTGCAGCGCGATGGGCGGCGCTAGGGGCTGCGCAAGGGCTCTGGCGGCACGAGGGCGAGGTGCAGCATGCGATGGGCAGCGTATGATGGCGCGCGCGAGGCAGCGCAAAAAGGCGTGGCGGCTCGGCGCCAGCGCAGATCTTGAGAGGCGACGGGCCGGGCGGCGGGAGTTTTGGCAATTTTCTAAGGGCCCCCTGAGACAAAAGCAAAACCAAAAAAAGGTCAAGTGGGGCAAATATCCAGAGGCAGCTCAACTTTGGGCAAATATCCAGAGGCAGCTCAACTTTGGGGCAAATATCCGATTTCGCCCTAAATTTTTGCAAACTGAACCCAAATCCAAAAAAACTCTAGACTCAACCCCTTTATCTCTCCCTCTCTATGCTTGTTCACAAATTGTAATTTGCAAACAACGGCCGTAGGAGATACCCATTCCACAATTCTCAATTATAATACAAAGTCACAATTTGCGGTCTTAGGTTTTGAAGGAATTGCTTACTTTTATGCGAGGCATGGAGCAGTAGTGTATCAAGTACCGCCGATATAGGGGAGGCTGTGTCAGTGGCTATATCAAGTACCGGCGATACAATGGAGGCTGTGTCGGCGGCCCAAAGCTAGCCGCCAACACAGGTACATCCCCTGCCCGGCCCTTCCACGTCGCAAAGACGGGCCCTTCCACGTTCGCTTAATTGGTATGGTCCATGTATGGTTTTGGGGGCATCCTCAATATATTATAGGTCATAACTTAGTTTTTGATTGCCCGGAGTTCCATCGTTAACGCCAATTCCTTCAAATGCCCACGCTGTATCAGCGATGTGCGGAGGAACTTCTAAGCTAACACGTCACGTTTTGATGTAACTTGTGCCGTCGAAGCAACTCCTCACGATCGAAGAGCGAGGAATGACCTATAATATGTTGTGCATGCCATTAACCATAGTATTCACCGTAGAAAATGACGGGAGCAAGGCGGCGGAGACTCAGAAAGGGCCGGTATCGGAGAGGGATGTAGGTGTGTCGACGGTTCTGCATTGACCGCCGACAATGGTTACTCTATGTCGGTGGCATACAAGAAAGTCGCCGACACTGATTAAAACTAGTCGGCGGGATTGTACAAATCGATGACAAATATTGTGGCGAATATAGAAAAGGTTTGCGCGGGAGGATAGTTTGACTAAAAACTATTCCTCCCACTTGGCTAGCAGCGTGTGGCGTGGTGCGGGCTCACCCGCCAAGTCACAGGTTCGAGCCAAACGCGTGCCCCCATTTTTTTAAATTTTTTGGGTCCAGTGTCAACGGCAAGCCTAAAACCGCCGACACTAAGAAACTTGTGTCGTCTGCCAAAGATTGGTCGTCAATACAGTGGACTAGGACCCACGGTCAGGACATACATGGTTAGTCGCACATGGCAGAGAGTAACCGTTTCTGCCAGGTAGGGTCAGATTGGTCTCCTTCTGTCTGTGTTGTCGAGACGCCGTCATGGGGACAAGCTATGTCGTCGGCCTAGTTATTGCCGACGATACAGTTATGTTTGGTGGGCTCCGAAATTTAAATTTATGGCCGCGCCAAAACGTCAACCATTCCAATGTCAGCAGTATTATTTTGGCCACCCACGTAGTCTGTATTGGGTAACTAGAAGTTGCATGGTAATATTTTGTTTAGTGGTTTTAGGCTGTACCATCGACAAAAGTTGTGGTCAGATTTGCAACCGCCAACATTAATATTTTGGCTGACAACACTGCGGTCATTTCCTATAGTGAATCCGATATTTCAAAAACAATTACGACAGAAAAAGACAAGAAAATTGCGTTTGCGTGCTGGCCTACACGCGTCAGCACTGACGTCATCATGAGAATCTTTGCATGCGGCTTGGCTTGCATGCACGCGATGCACCCGCGGTGGGAGCAATTTTGTGTGGGAGGGAAATATGTGTCACCATATAAACATGAGAGTACCCTGGTTAGTCCTACCCTACATATTTCTTGACAATAGCTAAAACACCATAATTCCCAATAATTCACAGAAAATTCACTAATACAACACAAGCTCCATATGGCCATATAGCTCTATCACAAGTTCACATAGCCATCGCAACCAATACATAAGAGAGGTACACAAGTTTGCATAGCCGCATATACACAAAAAAGTAGCCGCACATACACATAGCCATCCATCGTCACATAGTTATCACAAATAGTCGTACATACACATAAAAGTACATAAGTTTACATAGCCGTGCATACACATCATAAGTTCATAAAAGTGTTTTTTTTACTTCTAGGAGAGTGAGATCCATAACCACCATCTGTCGCATCACCTTCAAAGTTAAGGAATTGACTAATCGAAGGCGTCCCGAAAGCACTAACGACATTGTCTGTAGGCTAAATAGTATCGGGAGCAGGTGGAGGAGGTGTCGCAAAATCCTAAGGGGTTGGTTGGTTGCGTCAATCTCTTTAGCCTAGCTCGTACGAGACAACCAGGCTTAGAGGATCTAAGAGATGGTGTTTGGTTGTCTGAATAGACCGAGCCAGGCTGAAAAAATAAAGTGTTTAATTACATGTATGTCTAATCTTGCCGCAATATCTTTCTTATTTACAAATATCATCAAACACAACTCCCACATTGGCAATAGCACGGGTGTGGTGAATTATTGTGATTTTGATACAATTCCACGGGTTAAATAACAAATGTGGTATATTATCATAATTATTCATCTTGCTTGGGGATTTGATGCAAAATTGATGATGACACCTTATCACTAGGCATCACCACTCTTCCTTTTCACGGGCTGAAGTCTCCTGAAATTTTCGAATTGAAACCTCTAGAGAATAGCCGTCCTCAATCATCAAGATTTGCACAGCATCCTGTTGGGAACCACCTAGGAGGTGGGATCGGCCTGGCCTAGGGCTAGTGCCCCTCCTGGTGGGTCCCACGCTGGACTTAGCCTAAACTCTAGGCAACACTACAAAAGAAGAGGTGGATCCCCATGTTGTAGATCATATCTGAAATCAATAAAATTAAAGCTCCACCCTACTCACCTGTGTTCTTCTTGTTCTTTCTCTGTAATTGTTCGTGTACGCTATGACCTGTAGTACACTCAGTAGCAAAGTTTCTTAACACGTTATTAGCATGCTCGCTCCTTTACGTGCCGATCAATCCGCAAGGAAGGACGATCTGCATCCACATCTACCAAGAAGGTAATGTTTTGCGCATCGATTACCTAGTAGATTGTAATATGTGCTTGTTTCCGTTGCAGATAAAAAATTCTTGTGCGTTTTTCCTAATAGATTGAAAAAAATTTGCAAGAAAATTTAGTAGATTTAAATTTTGGGGTTTTATCAAATCAATCTATTATTCTTGATTCCCCCCAACCGCCGAGGCCGCGCCCTTGCGACGCTGCCGCCTAACGCGCCACGCCGGTCGCGTCGACACAACGCCGCCGCAGATCGCTACTCATCGCGGGTGCCCGCATTGTTGCCCTCCCGCCGGAATACGCCAAGCGCCGCCGCCTACCAAGACGCCACGGCTGGCGCGCATCCATCGCGCCACCGTGCCGTCCATAATGGCCCAGCCGCCGCTCAGAGAACCAGCGCCCACATTGGCCGCACTCGACGACTGCCGGCCAAGATCGGCCGCGTCCACTGCCGCCAATTGCAGCGCATACCTTACTGACGCTGGGCGCTGGCCGCCGCCTGCAGTCGTGTCGCTACATCCCGCCCTGGCAGCTAGGGTTGGAAACCCTAACCGTCACGTGTTTTTGGTTTTTTCCACCTGTGGCCCAGCATGGCCCTTTGGCCCACGTTGCTTGGCCCATCCCGTATACGTACAACCCTGCTAGCAGCAGGCTGTGCGCTAGACCGAAAGGTCCAGATTGGGCTGAATTTTTCAAAAAATATGAAATAAGCCTGAAATTTCTGAATTTTGCAGAAACCCCCATTTCTTGTAGAATCATGCGAATTTATTTTGATATGTGCTTTACTGGTTAATATTATTATGCAATTATTCTGCAAATTATTGATAGTTATATTATCAGCCTTTATTTTGCATCTCGTGATGGCACCAAACAGAAACCACGAGAAGTAGTTTATGTCATGTACCACTGTAGGACTATTAACTGAAGTAATCATAAATTTGATTATCTTGCAGATGACTGGACTCACAAGCCGTGATTTTGAGGAACTTGCCCCCGAGGGCATAATTTTCTGACATTGAAGCCCGATGTGAAAATTGTCCTGTGCAGCAAGCAGCTGCGTTGGACCATTGGCATTGGCCAGGGCTACCCCACTATGGAACAGAATTACTAGGCCCTGCATTTCCTTAGGCACCACTTGTCACCTATTCTCAAAAGTGAGTACATGGCAGTGATATGTCCCCTGAAGCTATGAAATGTGCTCTACAAGCGCTTTAAGCGGTTGAGGTACTCAACTCTCCCACAAGCCCAACAGGACTGGAATCGCTTGAGGGTGACCGACTTTAAATCTGTTGATGACTACAACTCTGCGCTGCATCGCATTTGTAGCAATTTGAGGCTCTGTGGCAAGCCAGTCACAGAGCAAGAAAAGATTGAGAAAACCCTCTCTACTTTTCATCATAATGAAATTCAGTTAGCCCGCAGCTACCGCCAGGACAACATTGAGTAGTATAGCACTCTCATCGATATGATAATGGTGTCTGAAACTCATGATAATGTCTTGATGAAAAATTTAAAGTCCCAAGTACCAAGTAACCCGAATGGCAATGAAATTAATGCAAATAGTTACAAGGTGAAAAAGCCCAATAAAAAGGGCAAGAAAGGGAAAGGAAAGAGAGGGGCAACAACTGACAAGTCTGGTAATCAGGGGCCGCACAAGCCGTATGTCCAATAGAACGAAACGTGCTTTCGCTGCGGTCTGAAGGGGCATTGGTTCAGGATTTGCCGTGAGCCCAAAAAAGTAGTCGTGGCTCATCAAACCAAGAAGAAGCACCCAATTGAAGCACATCTAGCAGAGCTTCAAGTTGAGAATACCAACCCTGAAGATAAATTTGAAGAGGATGATCGCCTCGGGGAGGAACTGGCATCGCTCGCACCGCCCCCTCCTGGCCTTGTCCTTGAGAGCGTCGTGAAGATAGATCACTTTGATGACTCTGACATCTGGCAGAGTGTGGACGCCATGTTCACCAAGTCTATCTAGTATTCTTTTACAGCCTGTCGCTGCCGTTATCTTAGAGTAATTGTGTTAGAAGACATTTAAATAAATCGTCTCGGTTTTCCCCTTGCATTGTAAGCCCTAGGAGAGAATATCTTAATTCTCATGGTTGGTTTTGAAGAACCCTGCATTTCAGTATGAATGAACTTGAAATACTTTAAATATTTGTATGAATAAATATGCTTTGCATATGTGGTTGTGCCATTACTTGATTACGACTATATATATTTGTGTATCATGAGAGAATCGAAATACTTCCACTCTATCTCGAAAAATACTGGTTGTATCACCACTATCGCCGGAAGTGACACTTGCATTATAGGCTCGGGAAGAGCCACTATAATTTTGCCTATGGGAACTGTTATAGAATTGAAAGAGGCATTATTATATCATGAATCCACTCAAACACTCCTGTGTTTTTGCGACATCCGTGCCAATGGTTTTCACGTAGAAACCATACAAGAGAATAGGAATGAATTTTTGTGCATCGTGCAACACAACAGATATGAAAAGCGAATTCTTAAGAAGTTTGCCTCATGAGAAACTGGACTATATCACACTAGCATTAGAGCACACGTAGCGTTCACCTCCCTTAAGACGACCTTTAAAAGCTCTGAACTCTTTTCCTTCTGACATAGTAGACATGGCCACGCTGGTCTTAAAATAATGAGAGAAATTATGAATAACTCGCAAGGTCATGGTATCAGTGTTAGAAATTTACCGAATCATAAAAATTTTGTGTGCACCAGCCGTGCCATCGGGAAAGTGGTTACTAGGTCATCGGTTCTGAAGGTTAGAGATGAGATCTCCGCTTTCCTTCAACGGATTCAGGGGGACATATGTGGCCCCATTAAACCCCTGTCAAGACCGTTTCGGTACTTTATGTTGCTTATTGACGCTTCCTCATAATGGTCGAACGTGAGTTTACTTTCTACGAGGAACCATGCATTCGCGAAGCGAATCTCGTAGATTATACGTATTAAAAATGTGTTCCTCGAGCATAAAATCAAATCCATTCGCGTGGATAACACCGAAGAGTTTACCTCAAAAGCTTTTGATGATTATTGCACTAAATCGAGGATTCACTTTGAGCACTCGGTACCACACGTTCATAAGCAGAACGGAATAGCAGAGACATTGATTAAAAGAATTAAATTCATTGTCCGGCCACTTCTCTTGCAATCTAACTTACCGACTTCTTACTAGGGACATGCAGTCCTCCATGCATCAAATCTCATCAACTATCGACCATCGGCTCACAGTATCCATTCAGCTATGCAATTAGCGCAGGGTATGATTCCGAAGATCTCTCATCTGAGAAAATTTTGCTGCAAGGTATATGTACCTATACCACCCCACAGCGTGCCGCTATGGGCCCTCTCAGAAAGTTTGGGATTTATGTTGGATATGAGAGTATCTCAATAATCCGATATTTAGAACATATGACTGTAGATTTGCATATGGCTTGGTTTGCTGACTGCATATTTAACGAGGATAATTTCCCGTCATTAGGAAGAGAGAATAAGCCACCACAAGATGAATGCCGAGAAATCAGCTAGTAAGGAGCCGGTGCGGCAACATTAGATCCTCGCACTAGTGAAGCAAAGGATGAGATCTAGAAGATCCTAGCTAGACTTGAATAAACTTGCAAATGCACTGCCTGATCACTTTTATGTCTCGCAGGGAGTGATTAAGTTGCATGTGCTTGCACGCAATGCATCAGAGAGGGTTGTAGTACCAAAGCAAATAGAAGGTACCCCTCAACCTGCTTAAAGGCCTAAGAAAAGAGCAGGGAGTCTGGTTACTCTAACTCCAAATACTTGGGGAAAAGAGGGAAGGAGAGCTTATCACAACCAGTCACAAAAGCGTCCCGCCGTGGGAAGGGGAGCCGGTTTAGACCTGGTACTGGTAAGGAGCCTGCTAGCGAGGCCCACCCAGATTTGAATGTTCCCTTACAGAGTTACAGTAACCAGAAAATGTTTCACAGCAGGAACCTGTGCATAATGCCGAAATAAATGTGAGCACACACATCGGCTATAATAAACTGAAGTAACTTGCTCCCACTATGGGGATACGAGGTGAAGAGTAAGGTAAACATTACCTTTAAATATTCCGCGTACACCGAACCACACACGCCCTGCAGAGTACAAGTGGATCCTTCTCGCAAAATGAATGAAAGTAATGAAGTCGTGAGGTACAAAGAAGGCTAGTAGCTCGAGGTTTCACTCAACGTCTTGAAATCGACTATGAGGAAACTAACACTCCGGTCATGGACAGCATTACCTTTAAATATTTTATCTCAATGGCAGTTAATATGAACTTGAGAATGAAATTGATGAATGTTGTGACCGCTTGTCTTTATGGTAATTTGGATTCTGAATTCTATATGAAGATAACTGGAGGTATCCCCATCCCAAATGACGATAGAGCCAAGAGAAATCTATATAGTGTAAGACTTGTGAAGTCGCTATATGGACTAAAGCAGTCTAGGAGGATGCGGTATAATCACTTAAATGACTTTCTCTGCAAGAAAGGCTACACAAATAATAAGATTGTCCATATATTTTTATACGGCAATCTCCGAAATGGGTTCTGCATAATCTCTATATATGTAGATGATCTGGATATCATCAGAACAAATGAATAAGTTGAAGAAGCATGCTCTTACTTTAAATCTGAATTTGAAATGAAAGACTTGGTTAAAACTAAGTATTGCTTAGGCTTAAAGCTCGAGCATTTCCCTCATGGAATCCTAGTGCACCAGGCAACCTATACTCAGAAGAAAGATAAAGACCCCTTCCGACCCAGGGAAGAGGGGGAGGAAATTCTCGGGTAGAAAGTCCCGTACTTAAGTGCAATAGGAACACTTATGTATCTTGCTAACAGTACGCGGCCTGATGTAGCATTTGTCGTGAATACGTTAGCCCGATACAGTGGAGCGCCCACAAAGAGGTATTAGAACGGAATAAAGTTTATCTTTCGATACCTCCGTGAAAGTATTGATCTTGGCCTGTTTTATAGGAAGAACCAAGATATGAATATTGTTGATTATGTCGATGTTGGGTACCTTTTGGATCCGCATTTTGGTAAATCACAAACTAGGTATGCCTTCCTATGTGGATGCACTACAATGTCATGAAAGTCGTTCAAGCCTACACTAGTGGTCACGTCCACTAACCACTCGGAAATCATTGCATTATATGAAGCATCTTGAGAATGTGCATGGCTGAGAAGAATGGTGAAACACATCCTGTAGTCATGTGGATTATCTATTGAGCAAACACCTATAATTATGTATGAAGATAATGTCGCTTGTGTTGCACAAATGCAAATGGGTTATGTGAAAAGCAATCTTACTAAGCATATCGACCACAAGTTCTTTTGTGCACATGAACTACATAAGTTGAATGAAATAATTATTTAGCGCACCAAAATCTGTGAGAATTTGGCTGATCTGTTCACTAAGTCATTGCCTACTGCCTCCTTTGAAAGCTGTGTTAGAGACATTGTAATGATCAAGCTCAAATAAGTGCTGAATTCAGGGGGAGATACTTCACACGCCCAAATTAAAATTTTGGCGTGAAGCCGAAGTACCCAACTCGATCTAAAAAATCGTATGCAATGTTGGGTGGTTTGTACTATTTTTCCCTTAGTGAGTTTTCCCTGAAGTTTTTTCACGTAATGTTTTTAATGAGGTAAATCATGCGCACAACAAGAGTATGCTATGTACTTTTTCTCCGGTCTTTTTTTTCCACTAGGTTTTTGAATGGAGTTTTGATGAGGATATGCATCTCGCTAGCAAGGTTCGGGGGGGCGTGTAGGGAAACCACCTAGGAGGTGGGTTCGGCCTGGCCTAGGGCCGGCGCCCCTTCTGGTGGGTCCCACACTGGACCTAGCATAAACCCTAAGAAACACTATAAAAGAAGAGGTGCAGCCCCATGTCGTGTATCAGATCTGAAATCAATAAAAGAAAAGCTCCACCCTATTCCCTTGTGTTTTTATTTTTCTCTGTGATTGTTCGTGTACGCTATATCTTTGGACTAAACTCGGTAGAAAGGTTTCTTAACACATCCCAAGCCGAGCGATGAATCATCTAGCATCCTCGAGCATGTCCCAAGCTGAGCCGGCGACGGCCTCCCCAAGCAAGAGCCGGAGCTGGGCGGCAATGGTGGGGGCCTTCCCCAGCGATGGTGGCTGCCATGGCACCGCCTCCCCGACCGGTAGCCATGCCGGCGGAGCCTAGCGAGGTCGCAAGCATACCTTAAACATATATCTATTTCGTTGTAGTATATGGCTAATTGATACGATATGGTTAGTGATTTGCCTTTGATATTGATGTGTGATTGGATGGTTTAAATAGCTATGCGGTGCTTTGATGCTAAGTTGATCATGGTGTTTATTGTTATATGATGATGTTTAGTTGAATGAGAGTGGAGACATTATTCCATCATATTAGATATGAGCTAAATCGGTGATAAAAGTCATATAACTAATCTGGTAAGATAGGTGAGAAAGTTATACGACTAATCTAAAGCGCTCTAGAGAATGACCTACTTGGTATACACTCTACAGGAGTGGAGTAATTTGGTCCCTACGGGTAAGGTGTGGCATCGAAGGATGCACATATGCAGAAATAGACATGTGCATTACATTGCATTGGATGCTTGAGAGGTGAGTTTGATGGAGTGGTCGATATAACTATAGTTTTCTCTAAATAATTATTGATGAGTTTTGGTTGCTCTTTATGTTTATATGTATACTTTGTTGAGTATTTTTGAATATTCATTCTTACTTTTATTTGTATCTAGGCAACAGACGACCCTTTCATGAATGACTTTGGGGAGTAGAACATGTTCCGTGTACTCACTACTTCTCACATTAAGATTGTGAATATATATGTACTCGAGCTAATGTTGAAAACAATTTAAAATATAAGTCTAGTTTGAACTGTATTTTATTAAGTTCTTGTGAGTTGGTCTTTTTCTTTGTTAGAGGTAAAAGAGATAATTATTGGTTGTGATGGGTTCTCACTGGGACAAAACCAATAATTATCTTACGGAGAGTTAATTGTGATTAAGATAGCTCATTTGATGGAATTATGGATATTTGCATTGCCTATGTGTCATGGATCTAGAGAAAACTAAAAGTGTTGTCGAAATTTTATAGATTTTAGATAGTAACATTTTAGGGTCAGAACGAGCCGGGGTGTTATATCTATCGAGTGCGTGCCTCGCTTCAACTTGCACTGTGCAAGCCAGGCCAAGGAGAAATGACCATTTCTGGTGTTTCCCTAGAGCCTGGTAGCTATAGTGTTTCTGCATCCTTGGATTTTGCTCGCAACAGGGTTTACAATGAACCAAACAAAGAGAAGATGCATCAACCAAGTCAGGCTCAACCATTTACAGCCAACCAAACATGTAAATCTCAATCTATCATTTTGTAATTCTCAATTAATAATATATCTACAATAATGTTCACAAATTGCAATTCGCAAACAATGGCAGTAGGAGATACCCATTTCACAATTTTCTATTATAATACAAGGTCACAATTTGCGGTCTTAGGTTTTGAAGGAAGTACTTACTTTTCTGTGAGGCATGGAGCAGTGGTGGCAGAGCAGTGGCGTAGGGAGGTCGCGCAGGGGGAGGGCGGCGACATGGGAGAGGCTAGGGGTCGGCGGTGCTGGGAGTCGGCGGGCCAGGAACATGAGGTGACGGCGGGAAACACAATGTGGTGGCAGGGCGACGCGGCGAGGCCTGCGGTGCGGGCGAGGTGGCGGGGTGATAGTGTGGGCGAGGTAGCGAAGCGTGTGAGGGAAGCGACGGCTATCTAGTTGGAATCTATTCCCCGTGGGCTTGTGGTTTAGATAAGGGCATTAGTAATTTCGTCGACCGAGACCGACGAAATTACGACCATACTAGTGACAGGTCAAAACATTATTACACACATGGAGTAATTTCGTTGCCGAGGCCCGAGGCTGACTATTTTTTTTTAAAAAAGATTTCCAGTGAACCCCTCGTAGCAGAGAAACAATTTTATTGGCCAAAACCGACAAAATCATGCACAGTATATCCTCCTTTTGAACGAACTGTATAGCCTGTCTTTTCCTTCTCAGTTTATTTGCAGTTTTGGTGCATGCTAATGTCGTTGTCTGTACCCTATTGGGGTTATTTATGGTCGTTTAATGTACATATCTACTGTGACTTCATGTGTTTTATCCATTAGCAAATGCAATGGACATGCCTGGTGATCACTCGCCAGTATTGTTCACTGCTCCTGATTAAATGAGTTTGCCACCGTATTCCAGTTTTTTTACTGAGCAATGTATTTGTGCAGTTTAATTATCAACAGCGATGGTTTGCTGTTTGCATGCTTTGTAGTTACAACATAATTTGAAACCCGTTCAGCAGGGCAACCGAAGCAATTTATTCCATCTGTATGGTGCCAAAGAAATTATGTCTACAATTTTGTCGGTTTTCTGTAGCTGACTAAATTGTTGCCGAAATTTCATCGCTTTTTGGCCCAAAAAAACACATGTTTTCCAGTGTGATATCATACTAAAGAATGACATTAGAGCCTTGCTTGTCAGCTGGCCAGCAGCAGCACACCTCTACCTTTCTGTCATGCCTCTGTCTCATGGTTCCTGCTCTCTCTTTCCTTCTCTCTCCAATCCCTACCCTCTCAACAACCTCATCCATGCAAGTTTGGTGGGTGGATATAGTGAGCATGATGTCGGGGTATCGCTCGATTTAAAGAAGATGATCAGATTTGGAGATGATTCATTCTTGATCCGGAGAAGATGTTGCATGTAGTGCATTTTGGCTAGAAACATAACATTAAAATGTGCAAAACAAAAGCGAAACATGGTTTTGTTCTATTGAAATGTGGATTAGCCGTGTTTTGCTCTTCTGTTTTTTTGTTTTACTTAATGAAACATTAATTTTTACTTTTGTGAAATATGGTGTTTGTTCTAGCGAAATATTTGGTTGGATGAAGTGAAACATCTATTATGACCGCGAGAACATTTGCTTGACAATGCTTCATCAATACTTCGCCAATGTTTCACCAATTTTCTTCAACCATGTTTCATTTGTACCATTTCACTTGTTTTGCTAACCATGTTTCATTTGTACCTCGCCTATTTTTGTTGTAATGTTGCTTTGATAATGTCATGTTGCGGTGTTTTATTAGCATCCGCATCTGAACCTTTATTCACACCCTCCATTTCACTATTAGCTACTCCTATCCTTTCTTCTAAATTTTTTTCACAGTTTACACTATACTCTAAAAGATTTCTTCCCTCTATCAGATACTCTATCCAAAACTAAACTATAATATTTTGCAGTGACTGCTACAGATGCTAGTATGTTCATCATGTTCTTCAGGCACGATTGAATGCTTCATTACTCAAGAAACAAAGAGACTTGAGAGCTTGATCTAGGATATCTTGATTCACTACAGTAGAGCTGAGGGCATGCATAATGCTGGCCCTATATCCTAGCCCAACCCTAGATTTCACTATTTACATATCTAAATTCAATATTCGCATTAAAAAATGATCCGGTGTCAACATTTGTGGACACCATTGTACAAGCCTGCACTCTCTACCAGCGGAGCTGGATGATCTAAGGCTTTATTATTTTCTACTGAAAATAGCGATATAATATAATTTGTAAAAGTTGTTAACCTTGATAAATGGTTTGAAGAGAATTTTTTTAAGAAATGATTTTTGAAAACTTTGAGAAAAACCACATAAATCCTTAGAAAAATGATTACAAGTTATACCACCTAAATTCAATATTCATGGCAGTGTCAGCATTTGTGGCCAATATTATACATGCTCGCACCCTCTAGAGATGGAGTTGGATGATATTTAATCTTATTCTTTTCGTCTGAAACCAGTAGCTGTTTATAATTTGTAAGTTGTTAACCCTTGATAAATGGTTTGAATTGTAATTTTTTTAAAAATAATTTTGAAATCTTTGATAAAAACCGTACAAAGAATTTAAAATACAAATTAATATTGTGTTTGTCTTGTAAAAGATAACAAAAATTTTGAAGTTAGATTTAAATTTAAATTTACATATATTGGAGCTAGGGGTGGAATCTGGTAACGGATAATCCGAATTATCCGGCTACCGTATTCGAAAAACTGCATATCCGTATCCGCGATATTCGTATTTGAATACAAAACGGATATGTCGGGGATAAAATTACGGCCCATTGCCATGGCCCACTCCCTGACGGCCTAGTCGGACAGCCTACCAAGGCCTAGCTCCTTGGAAGGTTCTATCTGGCCCATGTGTGTCTTGCCGAACAGCTTCCTGACTGGCGAGATGCGTAATGGCCCAAGGCTTCCTGTTTGAGTCCGACTCGAACAGAGTTCTGCACGGCTACGTGAAGACCCGGACGTTGGTTTCCCGGATTGGATTAGGAGTCGTGATCCCCAAGATTAGGAGATTACCTTATCTACTGTAGGTTGTATTTGGCATGTACTGAGTTCGTTACGATCTCGTAGTTAGCCCGGCCCGATATTCCTCGGTAGGTCGGTTTGCTCCGTACTATATAAACAGGGCCCCTATAGCGTTTAGAGGGACCCCTGGCCAATAGATTTTCGCATACTACTCGCCGAGACCTGCTGATCTCGCCGAGTTCCACCTTGTAACCCTCTTTGACATAAAGAAAGGCTGGACGTAGGGCTATTATCTCTCCTGAGAGGCCTGAACCAGGATAAAACCCCCGCCTCTGCTCGTTCTTTGTTCGTGGTTGTTCGGCGTGTCTCCTATCTCCTCTTTGAAGAACCTTGGTTGACTTGGGTCAATATCCCAACCGTCGACAGCTGGCGCCGTCCGTGGGGACACGCAGATCGAGCATGTCGAACTCCGTCAGCGATACAGAGATAATTCCTGAGGGCTACGACTCAAAAGGACAGGACGTCTCATCCCCTGTCAGTTCAGATCGATCTGTTCGGTCTCGAACACTTTCCGAGGCAGAAGTCTCCGTCTATATGGCGGAGATAGCTTCAGATCGTACTCCCGTCATTGACGATGACTACGGAACCGATGATCTTTACGACGGTTTAGATCTATCGGATTCCAAGGCTATGTCGGTAGATTCTACCGTGGAGACACAAATGATGACACCGCCTAGCATACCTTCGCATGGCCCCGCAAAGATTAACATGGCCGATGTAGGAACCTCGAGGATCCTGCGACGGGCTATGGCGGCCGCCGAGGTCGGGCAGTTAACACCGCGGCATCAAGACGAGGTCGCTACGCCGCCGCGAAAGCAAGAGGTCATTCGCCGCAACCTCGACGATTCCATCAATCAGACCGTGGCGCGGTTCCGCGATCGGTGCAAGCGACCGCGTCGCGACCCACCTCGCGTGCCCTCGCCAAGTCTCCCGGCAGAAGTTTCTCCTGTCCGGGTTAGTTCCCCGCGTAACCGGACTCCGGTCGGGCAGAACGCGGATGCCTCGGGGTCCCAGAACCCCTAGAGCAGAGTCGGGAACGACTCGCGGCCATGGCTTCGGTGATTAGATCCACCAACCAGGCCGACCTCGCCCGTATGGGCGATGCTGTTGCTTCTAACCTAGAACGATTGGCTGAAGGCCTAAAGTCTCTAGGAGAAGTCAACAACTCCTCCAGGCAGCGCAGCCAAACTGCCCGGAATGATTCGGATAGCTCTGATCGATCGCGTGACCTTCGTCGCCATCGGCGATCATCGCCCATGAGCGGGCTACCCGTGGTCGCCGTCGCTTCGAAGTCCTCGTAGTCATCGCGACAACAGGGGCAAGCGCGCACGCGATGACCACGGACGGTCCCCTCGTGAGGAGCGCGTCATCGCGACCACGAGGAAGGAGCGGGGTGGGTTGTCTCGGAGAGAGTTTCTCCAGGCCGAAACATCCCGTTTAGCAGGAGTTCCTCCGCGCAACAGGACTAACGTCTTCTCAAGACTAGGTTCTGCCGGGGAAGGTGGCCGGTCATATGCTTTGGGTCGGGGCTTTCTCGACGAGCTTGCCGTCCGGTGGCCCTCAAAGTTCAAGCCCGGTCACATGGAGAGGTACAATGGGACTCGTAACCCGGAGAAATTCCTTTCCATCTACGCCACGGCCATCATGGCGGTACCGGGGTGACGAGCTCGTAATGGCTAACTACCTCCGACCGCCCTTGAGGGAGCTCGCGGACGTGGTCGCTCAATCGCCAGGAGGGTTCCATCACCATGGAAACAAGATTGTGACGCCTCGATCGCCAACTTCCGTGAGTCATTACGTGCGTCTCGGGCAAGGAGGATGATCGCACGGATGAACGGGAGACCCTCCGCAACCGTGAAGCGTTTCATTAAGATCCGCAACACGATCCCGAACATCTCGGACGAATCCGTTGTCGCGCCTTCAAAACGGAGTCCGCGACGAAGCGCTCACCTAGGATCTCGAGATCAACGAGACCGGACCGCTAACGACCTATTCAAGGCGGTGGCGATCATATGCCAACGCAGCAGAGCGTTGATCAAGATAAGAAGGCGTTCGACAAGGGCGAGTTGCCCGCCCAGCCTGGTGTGGATGAAAAGAAGAAGAGCAGCAGCAATGTTCCTGGTGACAAGAAGTCCCAGAAGAAGAAGAACAAAGGTGATGCGAACAATACCGTTGCTGGTATAGATCGCGCACCTCCTCCCAAGGATCGGCAGAAGAAGCCCAACAATAACTACAAGGGCAAAAAGCCTGCTCAGGGACGTGGACAAGGCAAGAAAGGTCCAAGCGACCGATTTTGCAAATTCCACCAGCACTACGGGCACGACATACGCCATTGCAGAACTTGGGCCGCAAAGCTCGAAGATTTCTACAACGGCAAAGGCCCAATGTCCACCCTGCCTGAACAAGGTGATGCTTGAAGGCTGAAGCGCCAAACCGACGATGGTGATCGGAAGATGATGATGAATATCAAGAGCCCGTGAACCATATCGCCGTCATCTTCGGCGGCTCCTCGGCTTACACCTCTCGACGTAGCCTCAAGGAAGCTGCTCGGGAGGTCCACAACGTTGAAAAGGCAAAACCTCAGCCTGAATCAATGAAGTGGACCGAGGTCCCCATCTCCTTCTCTCAGGAGGATTGCCCCACTGGGATGACCAAGCCTCAGCGGCTCCCACTGGTGGTCGCCCCGACCATCAGCAACGCAAGAGTTGGCCGTGTTTTAGTAGACGGCGGGAGCGCTTTGGACTTGCTTTCTGCTAAGGTCTTGGACGAGATGCAGATTTCTCGTTCTAAGCTGAAGGAAGTCGCAATGCCCTTCTACGGAATTGTTCCGGGAGAAGCTGTTCAGCCGTTGGGGCAGGTTGTTCTGCCCGTTACCTTCGGCAGTCCAAGCAACTTCCGAACGGAGTTGATCACGTTTGACGTGGTCGATTTCCCTTCCGCGTACAATGCGATCCTGGGCCGGCCATCGCTTGGCAAGTTCATGGCCGTGTCCCATCATGGATACCATTGCGTGAAGATACCGGGTCCCAACGGTGTGATCACGGTCAAGGGCAATTACAAAGCTGCTCTGGATTGTGGCGAGCAGTCCCTTGCCCTGGTCGACCAGCTTCCACCTCGTGGCCCCGATGCTCCGCAGACCAAATCTGCACGCCCTAGGGTCTCCCTTCAGCCAGGAGGAGAGACCAAGGAAATTCCACTGTCCCTTGATGACGCCGCCAAGACAGTTCATTTGGGGGCCAATCTGGACCCTAAATAGGAAAGCGAGCTCATTGCCTTCCTCCGAGCTAATGCAGACGTGTTTGCCTGGGAGCCGTCTGATATGCCCGGAGTCCCAAGGGAGGTTATCGAGCATAAACTGGCCGTCCGGTCGGACAAAAAGCCTGTTCGCCAGAAGCTTCGTCGTTTTTCTGAATTCAAACAGGGGATCATCAAAGATCAGCTTGGCAAATTGCTCGTTGCCGGGTTCATCCGCGAGGTTGATCACACCGAGTGGTTAGCCAACCCTGTTATTGTAAAGAAGAAAGGTGGCAAGTGGAGGATGTGTGTCGATCACACAGATCTGAACGCTGCTTGTCCTATGGACAATTTTCCGCTGCCTCGCATAGACCAGCTGGTCGATGCAACTGCGGATGCCCAGCTCTTGAGTTTTTTGGATGCTTACTCCGGTTATCACCAAATAAGCATCTCCCCCGAGGATGAGGAGAAGATCGCCTTCATCACCCCTTCGCACTTTCGCTGCTATAATGACCATGTCTTTCGGTCTGCAAGCAATCTTTGGTGCCACGTTCCAAATACTTAATGGAAAGACTTTCCCGAGCAGCTGGAAAAAACACGGAGGTCTATGTCGATGACATAGTTGTAAAGAGCAAGTTTGCTCCAGATCATGTAAAAGACACGGCCGAGACGCGTTTAGAAACCTCGCCAGCATCGAATAAAATTAAATCCAGAGAAGTGTACCTTTGGTGTTCGATCCGGAATGTTGCTCGGTTATGTGATTGGCTCGCAAGGCATCTCGCCAACCCCGAAAAAATCGAGGCCATTGAAAACATGCGTGCTCCAACTACCGCCAAGGAGGTACAGAGTCTCACAGTATGATGGTCGCTCTAAGCGATTTATTTCCCATCAAGGCTAACGCAGGCTGCCCTTCTTTAAGGCCTAGCATAAGCACAATGGTTTCGAGTGGACGAGGAAGCCGATCGGTCTTTTCAAGATCTCAAGCAATACTGCCCAACCCACTGTCTTGACTACCCAGCGTCGGCGAAAGCGACTTTTGCTCTATCTTGGTACGCATGCCATAGCGGTGAGCGCGGTCTTGACGGTGGAAAGGGAAGGCGTCCAGCGGCCAATCTATTACGTGAGCGAGGTACTTCACGGATCCAAGGAGCGTTACCCTGAGGTCCAAAAGCTGCTCTACGCCTTGCTCATGTCCTCTAGAAAACTTCGCCACTATTTCCAGGCGCATCAAATACTGGTCCCGACCAAGTTCCCTCTTGGAGAAATCTTAAGGAACAAGGAAGCGGGACGTATAGCTAAGTGGGCAATGGAATTGGCGAAATTCGATATTCGCTTCTTTGCCCGAATCGCTATCAAGTCACGTGTCTGGCCGACTTTGTCGCCGAATAGACTGCCGCCCAAATCGAGAAGCTCCCGAGCAACTTTGATGACCCCTTTGGACCATGTTTTTCGATGGTTCGCGACTTTGAAACTTCGGGGCTGGTTTTGTTCTCATCTCCTCAAGGAGAGCAACTCGATATTCTATCCAACTACACTTTGCGGTGACTAACAACGCTGCAGAGTACGAGGCCGTCCTCGCGGGACTAACAGCGTGCAAGTCGCTTGGTGTCCAACGGCTAACTGTGAAGGGAGATTCACAGCTGGTCATCAATCAGGTTAACAAGGAGTATCAGTGCTGCGATGACTCAATGGCGCGATACCTGGTTGAAGTGAGGAAAGTTGGAGCGGCATTTTCGATTTTTCGAAGTGCTCTTCGTGCCCAACAAGGACAACTTCCTGGCCGACCAGCTATCCAAGTTTGGATCCTCACGAGAACCTGCTCCGGCAGGGGTGCTCGTCGAGCACCTTTACAAGCCCTCAATCACGTCTCCGGACGAGGCAACAAAGACAGGTGGTGCTGTCTCCGTTATCGAGCAGTACCGGATCGGACAACGCCATTTGTCCGGTACCTTGCGAATGGGACCACTCGCCGACGACGGCCGAAGCGTTCCGGCAAGGCGTCTTTGCTCCATACAAGCTTGTGGATGGCATCCTTACCGCCAAGGTGCTCGGGAGTTCTCTCCAAGTGCATCTGCAATAGCAGGAGGTGTGTTCCTTCTTAGGGACATACGAGGTGTTGCGGCAACCACGCATCCTTGAGAACTACGGTCGGCAAAGCGTTTCGCATGGGCTATTATTGGCCCACTGCGTTACAAGATGCCCGGGATATCGTGACTAAGTGCAAGGCTTGCCAATTTCACGCCCGGAAGGCACACAAGCCCACCCAAGAGCTCCAAACAATCCCCCCATCTTGGCCTTTTTTCACATGGGGTCTGGATCTGCTCGGCCCATTCCCTAAGGGGTACAAGGGCTATACACACCTGCTCGTCGCCATAGACACTTTTACAAAGTGGATTGAGGCAGAGCTTGTGTCGTCTCTTCACGCCAAAACGGCTGTGCGCTTTTTCAAAAGCAACGTGGTCACGCGCTTTGGGATCCCCTATAAGCTGATCACGGATAATCGGTACCAGCTTGAAGCGAGCTATTCCAGAATCTGCGAGCAATTTGGGCACCAAGGTTCGCTTCGCTTCGTGGCGCATCCACGAGCAATGGAGCGATCGGCGAGCTAACGGACAGATCGTCCGGGTATCAAGCGGCGGGTGTTCGCCGCTATCCGCGAGCACAACAAAGCTCGGTCGACGGTTCCTTCCGTCCTCTGGGCGATTCGCTTTTACTGCCACGGTAACGGCGAAACTCCTTTCCAATCGGTCTCGGTGCGAAGCCATCACGCTCACGAAATAGTACTCGGTTCGCCTCGCACGAGCTCGGTCAACTGAGTTGACGATGAGTAAGAGCGTCTCCTCGATCTCGATCTCCTCGAAGGCACACGCGACCGAGCACAAGTCAGAATGGCGCGCTACCAGCAAGATCTTCGCCGGCACGCTGCCAAGTCAGTTCGACCAAGGGCTTTGAAGGCGGGCGACCTCGTTCTGCGCCGTGTCCAGAACTTATCCAATGCCAACAAGTTAACTCCCCGTTAGGAGGGTCCATTCACGGTTGTTTCTTCTGCTCGCCCGGGGGCTGTTCGCCTGGCCATGGAGGACGGGAGAGAGCTGACCAGCACTTGGAACATCGACCAGCTTCGTAAGTTCTTTGTGTAGGTCTTCGTTTGTTTGCTTAGCCTCTGCGCTTTTTGTTAAACTTCGCGCCTTAGTTCGTCCAAGTCCCTCGGGCACCATGTAAAGTTCAATCCAATTTTCAGTGAATACTCGCGGCCTCTGTGCCCTTTCACTACTCGTCTTCTCAGACTTTTTCTTCTGGTAACACTTGATGGATGCCCGGCCTGGCGAACTCTTGGCTCCGCACTTTTCAGGATCTTTCCCTGCCCGTATCTAGTTTCGATAAATTCCTAAACTCAGGGTTGCGTAACACGGCCTTTCCACCTTGCGGCTAGGTCTGCTCTCGTAAGCCCTCCGCGGCAGAGGCACTTACTGCTCGGCACGACCACTTGATAAAGCCTGCTCTCGTAAGCCCCCCGCGGCAGAGGCACTTTCCTTGTTCGGTTACTCTCGGAACTGCCTAACTTACATCAACGAGCAGACTATGGAATACATCGAGCAAGGTACGGGTGTCGCTCTTTATCTCTACGCACGTGCTCGAGTTCGCAAGTTCAGGTTCTCGAGCATCGTCCGTACCGGGGGCTACGGTGTCGCTCTTTTCTCTTGTGCACCTGTTCGAATTCGCAAACTCAGGTTCTCGAGCAGCTGCACAACGGGGGCTGGGAGTTAGGCAAAGCGCTCTACCGGTTTTGTCGACGGTTGAGATATCGATCTCAAGTCGCTAAGGTTCTTTAAGATTGAGATAGGAGACACGCCGAACAACCACGAACAACGACAAGCAGGGAGATGAGTTTTTATCTGGTTCAGGCCTCTCGGGAGATAATAGCCCTACGTCCAAATTTCTTATATATCGAGATGAATACAAGAGGTGGCTCGGCGAGACGAACAAGTCTCGGCGAGATTATCTGATACAAGTCGCGATAAGCTATAAGATGATGACCAGGCCCCTTAACACGCCGTAGGGCTCTGTTTATATAGTCTTGAGCAAACCGACCTCTGGGAATATCGGGCGGCTAACTACGAGTGCGTGTGAACTCAAGACATGCCAAATACATCCCGAGGTAGATAAGGCATACTCCATGTCTTGGGAGCACGACTCTATTCAATCCGGAAACCACGTCCGGGTCTTCACGTGGCCGTCAGAAATTCTGTTCGAGACGGACTCAAACATGATTCCTTGGCCATTACGCATCTAGCCACCAGAAGCTGCTGGCAGATGCATATGAGCTGATAGAACCTTCCAGGAGCCGGGCCTGGCAGTCGTTCGATTGGGCCGTCGGGGAGTGGGCCATGGCAATGGGCCGTAATTTTATCCCCGACGGCTAGCCCCGAGACTCAAGTGGAAGGACTCACTAGAGTGGGGTCATCCTCTTGAGACTCAAGTCACGAAGAGAGTATTTTCTGTTACAAATCGTGCAGCAAAGTAATCGAACAGGTTGTGGTTCAATAGAACAATACTTGTTCGGGACCGAACAAACCCGTCCGTGGCCGAAAGCAACTCTGTCGCGTCGAGCAGGAA
The DNA here is from genome assembly GCA_036346415.1 of Raddia guianensis. Classification (NCBI taxonomy): domain Eukaryota; kingdom Viridiplantae; phylum Streptophyta; class Magnoliopsida; order Poales; family Poaceae; genus Raddia; species Raddia guianensis. The sequence goes on from CM070537.1 coordinate 4,465,119, forward strand.
CGACATCTGTCCGAGCGAGTACCCGACCCTCGATCTGTAAATCGAAAGAAGTGAGGTGAATCATCTCCTTGAGGCCGAGCGTCATCAAGGAGGATTGAATTCTTAGTAGTGAAGAGCGTACTACGCATCCGGTAAGATCGGATCTTAGGAAAAATGAACATAGCAAGTCGCGAGACGGACTCGTCTTCTTGCATCCGGGCATTTAGATGCCTAGGAAAAGATAAGCGAAAATAGAGGAATCATCTCTCGGGCTAGAGCTTGCAGGAAATATAGATTGCGCTCTCGGCGAGCGTGGTGTGCCTCGGGGCGTAGATCGTGTGCTAGGAAGCGAGACAATGCATCTGAATGGGAAAGGTGACCCGATCCAGGCGTAGAGCTCGCCAAAGGAACCAAGTAAGGAGATCTAGTCCCGAGCACGGAGCTCGTTAAAGGAACCGAAAGTGCGACCAGCGAAGACGTGCCGGTAGAACTGCGCTCGGCGAAGAGCCGCCTTGCGAGTGATCCGACCCGAACACGGAGCTCGTCGCGGGGACGGATCGCGCTCCAGCGAAGAAGCGCGGTCGAGGTGAATCACAACCCGATGCGATCGAGCCGCAAGAGAACGTGTGAAATCAACGCTTTACCATGGCGTATTCCTTGCGGCGGTGTTAGCGTTGTCTTGGCGGTCGTAACCGGCGCTTGGAGTGCCGTTGCGATGAGAATCGACTTCGATGGGCATGCCCGTTCGATGAGAATCGACTACGGTGGGCGGGACTCCGTTGGTGGCGCACTACCTTGACTTAGCTGAACTGAAGGAAGGTCGGTCTTAGGCAAAACAAGAAATCATCGCGGGTAGAGTGAATCGGTCCACAGGCATGCGCGAACAAACCGGGAAGAGAGCGTCTGCGACATCGGCTTTGGTGGGGAAGCACGGAACCTCGCCACGACTATCACGGTCGGCGTTCCCGTTCTGTATTTCTGCAAAAGATAAACAAGAAACAAGCCGACAAGGGAAAAAGAGAGCAAGAACAGGCTCTAAGAAGAGCAAAGCGAGTTTTGGAAAACACGCAAAGACAACCTACCGCACAAGACATAATTTTTTCCGGGTACGTCCCTTGATAGCGTTAGTGTCACCGCGGCGAATGCGGAACCGACGCCAGGAGTGCCCGTTGCGATGAGAATCGGCTTACGGTGGGCAGGACTCCGTTGGTGGTGCATTGCTCCGGATTACCGTGCAAGGAAGGACGTAGCATGGATAAAAAAGGCGATGTCTTGAACAAGTCTCGCCGTGTGGCTAAGACCGCTAACCAGGGAAGGCGATCGGGACCTTAGCCGCAGGCAAGACGTGCGAGGCGAAATCTTATCCGGGCATGGATCCGTATAGCGTTGGTGTCGCCTCGGCGAGTGCGGAACCAGCGCCAGGAGTGCCCGTTGCGATGAGAATCGGCTTACGGTGGGCATGCCGTTATGATGAGAATCGACTACGGTGGCGAAACTCCCTCGGTGGTGCACCGCTTCGGTTAACCGGAGCCATATAGGTCGTCGCCAGATAAAAAGACATGCTCGTACGCGGGGAGCGCTACGGGAGCGAAAGACCAACGAGGTTTTGGAAAACCAACGCTAAGGAAAGGCTGAAAATCGAAGACGTCACGGGTCGCCAAATTCAGCTCAAGTCCCAATCGACCGAGAAGAGGCGATCCTCGAGGAGCCGGGCCGAGCGACTTAGGACCGCCGAAAGGCGCTGAATCGAGCGAGAGTCGATCGAGCAGCTTTTCCCGCAAAAAGAGCGACAAAAGACAAGGACGAGCGAAACCAAGAGCAAGGCGAATAGCGCTAGAAAGTTTAAGAAAAACGGTAGAACGCTTAGCCTAACTCCCAGCCCGTTGTACGGTTGCTCGAGGACTGAGTTTGCGAACTTCGAGCAGTGCACAAGAGAAAGAGCGGCGCCCTAGCCCGATGCAGACGATGCATGAAGACCTGAACTTGCGACTTGAGCACGTGCGTAGAGAGTTAGAGTGACACCCGTATCTGATCGACTCGTTCGAAGCGCTCGTTAACGTAAGTTAAGCGATTCGAAGGTAACCGAACAAGGAAAGTGCCTCTGCGCGGAGGGCTTACGAGCGAGCTTTGCCAAGTGGTTGTCTTGCGTGAGCGGTAAGTGCCTCTGCCTCGGAGGGCTTCGAGAGCGAGCTTAGCCATGAGGTCGGTGCCGTGTTACACAACTCGAGTTTAGGAACTTGTTGAAACAAGATACGGCGGAAACACTTAAAGGTTGCGGAGCCAAGAGTTATAAGGCGGGCGACCATCAAGTGTTACTAGAGAGAAAGAGAGTCGAGAAGGCGAGTGGTGAGAAGAAGCGCGGGGCGCAAACATTCACCGCTCAATGGATTGAACTTTACATGGCGGCCGAGAGACTTGGGCGAACTAAGGCACGAAATTTGAGAAAAAGCGAAGCTAGGAAGCGAAAAGACCTACGAGGAACTTACGAAGTCGGTCGATGTTCCAAGTCTTTGGTCGACTCTCTCCGTCATCCTTTGCCAGCGAACAGCCCGGGATCCGGAAGGAGTTTTGATCCGATCCCGAGCACGGAGCTCGTCGCGGGACGAGACGCTTCGGCGAAGAGCCGCCCTGCGAAGGTTGATCTAGTCCCGAGCACGGAGCTCGTCGCGAGGACGAGACTTGCGCCTCGGCGAAGAGCTGCTGGCGAAGAGATCCGGCCCGGCCTTGAGCTCGTCGCGAGACCAGACTTCTTGCTGCGGCGAAGAGCTGCCGCCGCGAAGATCGATCCCGCGCGGAGCTCGTCGCGAGACCAGACTTAGCTGCGGGCGAAGAGCTGCCGGCGAAGATCGATCCCGGCGCAGAGAGCTTCGTCGCGGGACGAGCGTCCCCGGCGAAGAGCTGTCCGTATGAACCAGATCTGGAAGCGATCAAGATCGAAGGATCGATCCGTCTGGCGGGGAAGAGACATCCCGCCTTCCGAGTCGTAGTCCTCGAGAGAATCTCTGATCGCCGATAGAGTTCGACATGTTCGATCTGCGTCTCCCCACGGACGGCGCCCGGTGTCGGCGGTTGAATATCGATCTCAAGTCGCTAAGGTTCTTTAAGATTGAGATAGGAGACCGCCGAACAACCACGAACAACGACAAGCGAGGGAGATGAGTTTTATCTGGTTCGGGCCTCTCGGGAGATAATAGCCCTCGTCCAAATTTCTTATATATCGAGATGAATACAAGAGGTGGCTCGGCGAGGCGAACAAGTCTCGGCGAGATTATCTGATACAAGTCTTGCGATAAGCTATAAGATGATGACGGGCCCCCTTAACACGCCGTAGGGGCTCTGTTTATATAGTCTTGAGCAAACCGACCTCTGGGGAATATCGGGCGGGCTAACTACGAGTACGTAATGAACTCGATACATGCCAAATACATCCCGAGGTAGATAAGGCATACTCCATGTCTTGGGGAGCACGACTCCTATTCAATCCGGAAACCACGTCCGGTCTTCACGTGGCCGTCTGAAATTCTGTTCGAGACGGACTCAAACATGATTCCTTGGCCATTACGCATCTAGCCGCCAGAAGTCGCATTGGCGGAGATGCATATGAGCGGATAGAACCTTCCGGGGCCGGGCCTGGCGGTATTCGATTGGGCCGTCGGGGAGTGGGCCATGGCAATGGGCGTAATTTTATCCCCGACAGGTTTTCTCAAACTTCCTTGCGCTAGTCGCTTTTCTCTTAGTTTCATTCGTTCTTGTCTTTTCTTTGCTCTTTTTGCGAAAAAAAGGTAAATACTTTATTGCGTTAATCATAAGTTTGGTACAAGGCCCTTCGGATTCTGTTGCATGATGCTACTTGGGAACAAGTCGCTCCTTTAGCTCCTCAACTTCTAACTTGAGGCGCACGACTTATACTGAGCCTTGATTCCTTCCCGGCTTCACTCGAGGCGTTCGATCTCCTCCTTGCTCCGCTTGGCTTGCGCGCACCCTCTGCCGGATGGCCTCGACCTCCTCGGTCTTGGCGCTTGTTGGTGGTCGAGCCTCGCTCAGCCAACTCGGCCGCTCGGCGGTCTTGAGCTTGCTCGTCCGGCTCCTTGACCTTCTTCTCCACGGTGACCGCCCTCACGCCATCCCACGCAACTCCTCGATTTCTTCTGTGAAGCCCACGGGTTGAAATCTTCGCTGAGTCCCGCGAGGTCGGCTCCTCTTTGGCCACCGGGCCTTGAGCTTCTTGACGTCACCGCAGCGCCTTCCGCCGTGGGGCGCGTCCATGAGCTCTTGAGCCACTTCGTGCGGCCGGCTTCTTTTCCGCGGCCCACTTTCCCACGGCTTGCGCGAAACTCCTGCTTCTTTTAAGAGAGCCTCGGAGAACGCCTCTCTCGGGATAGCTCGGCTTTGAGCTTCTTTGCCTTCGCCTTGATCGGCTCGGCCGGGCTAGTCTGAGAGGTTCCGCTTGAGCTCCCTCGTCTGGAGGTGCTCCGGAGTGGCCTTGATCTGGCGCTCCGCTTGATGGTGACTCAGTCCTCGAGCTCCTCCATGGTGTCCACAAGACACAGGAGGAAGAACAAGTTAACGCTGCGATGATCTGAATAAAATTGAACAAGATTTGGTCTTGGTGCTTACCTTGCCAAGTCGGCGCTTGATCATGGCGCGAGCGGTCCTCGAGCCGTCGTCCACGAAGCCCTTTCGTCTTGGATGAGGCGGGCGCGTTCTTCCGTCGCCTCCTTGTTCGCTCCTTCTTCTTGCGGGGCGCATACGCTTTCGGGAAGCGGGAGCGGCGGGCGAGTGCTTTCGTCCCGCTCCCTTCTCCTCTTCCTTTTCCTCTTCCGCCCGACGCCTTGGCGAGACTAAACCACTCCGCCGGGTGGCGCCGGTGCTCCATGGCGGGGCGACTTCGCGACACGCTCGGGGCTTCTTCTTGCTCCTCGGCACTGGGGTTTCACCACCTTTCGCCAGAGAATCCGTCGCCTCGGGGTGAGCTGCCCTGCGACGAAGTACCAGCGAGACCGGCTGCTCGGTCCCGCTGGCGCTCCGAGCCATCATCTTGGCCCCATTGTCCGTGGCGCCCATGTGCCGCCTCTTCGCCTCTAGCGCTCCACCGCGCTCTTGAGCGCGTCGAGCTGCTCGCCGGAGCCTGGCGAGATCAGGCTACATGCCGCCAGCTTGTCCTTGAGGCTTGCTAGCCTCACTGCTCGCGATGCACCGTGTAGGTGCTCGGCGGCAATGACCGCTCGGCGCCTCGACGGCGTCGTCGTGGCGATCTCCTTTTGGGCGGCTGATGAAAAAGAAATGATCGTTAAGTCTAACGCGGTCAGAAGGTGAAAGATCAAAAGATCGATTCCTACATACCTGCCGTGGAAGGCTTGATCCTGATCTTCTTCGCCGGAATTTTCCGCTTCTTCCTCGGGGCTCCTTGGCGGCTTCTCGCTTTGGCCCTTGGGTGTTCTCGGCGATCGCTCGGCTCTCTAGTGGTGAGCACTCCTCTCGCGCAACGCAAGAAGTTTCTCCTTGCGCGTGACCTCCTCTTCGAGCCTCCTCTGCTCGGCGACCTGTTGTAGCCGCGCCAAATGGCCCGGGTGAGCCTGCGAGTAACGCCTAAGCCAGAGGGTCATGTTCTTTACCTCTTCGTCGCTTTGCTCGGCGAGGAGGAGGAGCTTAGTCTCTCCCATTGGGGTGACCATGAGCCCGCTTGGACTTTTCGGCGCCCTCCGTCGCCGTGGGTGGTCTTTTCAATGACAGGCGGCCGCCGTGTCGCGGCGAGCTCCGCGTAGGCTCGGCCGCCACCTTGGGCTTTGTGGTCACCTTGGCCTTACCCTTCTTCGCCTTCTCCTTCTCAGGCTCAGAAAGTTCTTCCACGATCCCGCCGAGGATCAACTCATCTTCCTGTGTATTTGAGAAGTGAAGGTTAGCGTGAATAAGCGATGCAAATCCTGCGACGCAGACGAGGGATCGAGCAACTCACCTCGGCTGTGCGGATGAGCACGTTCCTCGGACAGGTATAGGCTACCTCGCCGGTGACCTCGCTGTCCTTCTTCGCCGCCTTCAGCATGGCGTCCACCCGCTCCGTCACCCATGCGTCGGTGGGTTTCTCTGCTCGAACAGAAGGGATCATCAGTTCCTGTTAGAATGAAAATCATCGAAGTAAAGGTTGAGTCTTAAAGGCACTTACCCGTGCTCTCTCTGGAGATATCTTCCCATCCCTCTATCTGGTAGAAGGGATAGGGCCTCTTCCGCAGCGGACAGACTCTATTTGCTGTATAGTCCCGGATGATCTCCCTGCCCGTGAGCCCGAGGCTCACGAGGGAGGCGATCTTCCTCGTCAAAAACCAATCCTCGGCGGTCATCTCAGGCCGAGGCATTGGTGTCCCCTTCGCCGGTGCCTTCCCGGTGAAGACAAGCTTGCTGTCGCCGCTCCGCTTACTGTAGAACCACCTCACCCACCACGCGCCCATCGAGTCGAGCGGTGGGGCGAGGGTGTGCTGTCGTCGGCGGTGGCCCGAGCTTGAGGTAGTAGCACCCAGGCCAAAGCGCGAGCTGCTCCGTCATCATGTAATAGTGGAGGACCACCCCACCGGTGGATCGATGCCAGATAGCCCTCGCACAGTGTGTGCGAAGACGGCCATCTGGAGGATGGAGTTCGGATTGAGGTTCGCCACCTCCAATCCGCCGATATTCAAGAAGGCCTCGGCGAAGTCGCTCTCGGAGACCTCAACCCAGCAGTCGAATCTGTTGAAGTCGATTTAACTCTCCTCGGCGGCTCGGAGTATCCTCTCTCCGGCGACTTCCATTCTGGGGTGTCGATGTGGCCCTCCTCCTCCCGGATCCTAAGGTCCTCCTCGGTCAAGCTAGTGCCTGTGAATTTGGCCATGACGATTCCTAGGGCTGGACGGGCAAGGTTGGTGGCGGAGTTTGGGTGCTTGATGCTGAGCGTGGTTGGAACTAGGGCTTAGAGAGGAAAGGCGTGAGAGCGAGTGACCTGCATGCAGCGACTTGGGTACTTTTGTAGTCCCGTATGGGCGACTTTACAACGGTTTTGTCACAAGCAACTAGTTTTTACCACAGCGGCTAGGTAAAGCGGTGCTTTGTTTTCAACTGCATAGCGATAGGAAGTTACTGGTTGGAGTCCGCTAAGCGGCTATTTTTCGATGTCTTGCCGAAGATCGGGTACTCTGCTAGGGCAGAAGCGATTCCCTGTTCGACGCAACAGAGTTGCTCGGTACTGGTCGGGTCTGCTCGGTCCCGAACAAGTCTTGATCGGTTGAACCATGACATGTTCGGTCGCTTGTTACACGTCTTTGTAGTAATAAAATTTCCCTCTTTATGACTTGGAGTCTCAAGAGGAAGACCCCACTCTAGTGAGTCCTTCCACTTGAGTCTCGGGGGCTAGCTGTCGGGGATAAAATTACGGCCCATTGCCATGGCCCACTCCCTAACGGCCTAGTCGGACAGCCTACCAAGGCCTAGCTCCTTGGAAGGTTCTATCTGGCCTATGTGTGTCTTGCCGAACAGCTTCCTGGCTGGCGAGATGCGTAATGGCCCAAGGCTTCCTGTTTGAGTCCGACTCGAATGAGTTCGTTACTGCCTACGTGAAGACCGGACGTTGGTTTCGGATTGGATTAGGAGTCGTGATCCCCAAGATTAGGAGATTACCTTATCTCATCAGAGGTTGTATTTGGCATGTCTTGAGTTCGTTCACGATCTCGTAGTTAGCCCGGCCCGATATTCCTCGGTAGGTCGGTTTGCTCCGTACTATATAAACATGGCCCCTATAGCGTTTAGAGGGACCCCTGGCCAATAGATTTTCGCATACTACTCACCGAGACCTGCTGATCTCGCCGAGTTCCACCTTGTAACCCTCTTTGACATAAAGAAAGGCTGGACGTAGGGCTATTATCTCTCCTGAGAGGTCTGAACCAGGATATAAACCCCTTTCTCCTGTTCGTGGTTGTTCGGCGTGTCTCCTATCTCCTCTTTGAAGAACCTTGGTTGACTTGGGTCAATATCCCAACCGTCGACAGGATACGAATACAGATTCTATCCAGATTTTTTTACCGGATACGGTTTGCGAAATTTGACCGGATATGGATACGAATACATATACTATCCGGATTTTTTACCGGATACGTTTTGCAAAATTGGACCGGATATGTTTTGCAAAATTGAACCGGATACGTTTTGCAAAATTGGACCGGACACGGATACGAATACGGATACTATCCAGACACAAAATAATATCCAGATTATACATGCTATTAGAGTTGTTAATTTTATCATATATATTTTGATGATATCCATATATGTATTTTGTAAATTTATCGCGCCAAAATTTGCTGTTAAAGTTGAAGAATATTCGTATCTGATCCGACTTGGGTACATATCCGATTCGTATTCGTTATACTATCCGATCCGTATTCATATTCGACAGATATCAGATTCGTATTCGTATTTCTTAAAAAAAAATATGGATACGAATACGGTAAAGGATCCCTAATTGGAGCAGAGAACACAGAAAATTTCAAGGTGAATTCAGAGGGGTTTGAGCTGGTCGAGGACGAGAGAAGGGAAAGCCTGGGCGAGGCCAAGCCGACTGCAACACCAAAACGCTGTTTCCTCTTCCTCCTCGCCCCCCGTCTCCTGACGCCTCCTCTCCTCCCCCCCATCTTCTGCGTGCGGCGCGCCCCCTTCCGAGTAGGCTCGCCGCCGAGACGCCGATCTCGGTACGCCCTCCGCCCCCCTTCCCCTGATTCCAATTCCTCCGGCCAGATCCGCCCCCGGCGGTGGGATCAGATCAGCGGGCCACCCGCGGATCAAAACCCGATCTTCTCTTTGATTTCGCCGCCGCTCGGTTTCCCGCAGGTGCCCGACGCGATGCAGCCGCCGATGGGGAATGAGAGGCCGCCGTACGGCGCCCCCGGGCGGCCCGTCTCCGCCTTCGCGCCAGGCGCCCCGCAGCCGCCGGTGGCCTCCTCGCCGTACGCGGCCGCTGCTCCGGTCATGCACCCGGCCGCCGCCCCGCGCGCGACGGCTGCCCCGTTCGCGCCGCCGCCGCAGCAGGGCGTTCCACCTGTGCCGGCGGCTGCTTCCTCTGCTGCCCCGTTCGGGGCGGCGCCGCCCGCGGTGATGGGTGGTTACAGGGGTCCCCCGCCACCTCAGGCCCCCTTCGGCACTGCAGCGCCGCCTCAAGGGCCCTTCGCCACTGCAGCGCCGCCTCAACGGCCCTTCGGCACCGCAGCGCCGCCTCAGGGACCCTTCACCGCTGCGCCGCCGCCTCAGGGCCCTTTTGCCACTCCCCCACCGCCTCAGGGCCCTTTTGCCACTGTGCCACCTCCTTTTCGCCCTCCTCCGTCATCCCTTGTGCAGCCACAATCTCCTACAGGGAGCGCTATGCCTACACCACCAACGTATGCGAGGCCACCACCAGTACAACCACAGCCGCAGCCTGTGCAAGGGTATTACCCTGGTGCCCCTCCTCCGAACACACAGTTCCAGATGTCAGGACCATCGTTTCAGCAGCCAGTGCAGACCATGCCACCGCCTCCAATGGGGTCAGCTGCAGCTTTTGGTAGTCAGGCACCGTATCTGAGTTCGGGACCTCCAGTAGGGGGGCAGCTCCAGAATTTGGTGGAAGACTTCCAGTCTTTGTCAGTGAGTTCTGCACCTGGATCACTCGATCCTGGTGTTGATGTAAAAGGGCTGTCACGGCCATTGGATGGTGACGAGGAGCCTGTTAAGGTTTTGGACTCATACCCATTGAACTGCCACCCGAGGTTTTTCCGGCTGACAACCCATGCGATTCCGGCTTCCCAGTCGCTTGTCTCTAGGTGGCATTTACCTCTTGGGGCTGTGGTATATCCCCTAGCAGAATCACCTGATGGGGTAATGAACTCTGCGCTTTATCTTTGTTCCCGCTGTAAAACTTTGGATATTTTTAAATGTTTATTTCCTATTTCATAGGAGAACGTGCCAGTTATCAACTTTGGGTCAGCTGGTGTCATCCGTTGTCGAAGATGCAGGACATATATAAACCCGTATGCAACATTTGCTGATGCTGGAAGAAAATGGCGCTGCAATCTTTGCACATTGCTCAATGATGGTAATATTGAACTTTAGCTTATAAACATCCAATGTGTATGAAAGGCTTATAATTTTTACGCACACAAATAATGTTTCTTTATTTTTTGATTACCATAGTTTCTGCCTTCCACCATGTCATGTAGTAATGTATGTAATTGGGTTAGCTGTCTATGTGACAATATGTGCTGTTTTAAAGTTTCTTGCACTCTTATAGTTTTAGAGCCAAACGCCATTTTGCTAAGATATTCTAATTAAAACTCATAACTATTATGCTGTTTGCAGAGTAGTGCGATGGTTGTAGTATAGCATACTGTTGTGGTTTTTTATATGTGGACATCACTGTACATACTTGAGCTTCATTTTGTAGCCTGAGGAACATGAATGCTAGAGATGAAAACCATAGTTTTGTTTATGTTTATATATTGACCACACTCGCCTGTGTATTGCTTATCTTCAGATTGTGGCAACCATCATCTATGAATGCAAGTTAGGAATTCGGAATGTTCAATTGTAAAAGAATAATAGGAAACCTTTTAAGATTATGTGTGAAATTAAGGTCCAGTTCTCTACAGTTTATTTCACTTATTTGACTTATCTACTTATTTACTTATCTTTGTTAAAAATATAAATAATTTAGTTTTTTCAATCTTTCTTTTTCTATCTTGAAAGTGTGTCTAAAAGCCAAGGTTCAAGAAAGCGCTAAGCGCTAAGCGAGTGCTCGAGTGGTGAAAAAGCTTAAGCGTGATTAAGCGCGCTTAAGCGTTTTTCTAATATTGTAAAAAATCCAATTATATAGCTAAAAAAGGGGTTTTGGAGGGGCGGCTGCAGCAGGAAGGGCGGCGCGGCCTTGGCGGAGGGGAGGCAAGAAGGGCGGCGCGGCCTTGGCGCCGCGCTGCAGAAGCGGCGGCGCCTTGGCGGAGGGCGGCCGCAGCAGGTAGGCAGCGCTGCCTTGGCGGAGGGCGGCAGCTGGAAGAAGCGGCGCGGCAGGAAGGGCGGCGCGGCTATCTGGATGGGCAGCACATCAAACTGGGCACGCATGCGGTCTTTACTCTGCCCGCGCCCGTCTTTTCCAGTTTTCCCTGCGATCTTTTCCTTCCCGCGCGATTCTTTCCCGTGCCAGCTCGCCCACGACGCGGAAGCGGACGCTTCAGCGAGCGCATCGAGCGCTTAGGCGGCTGAGCGCTATTACGCGTGCGATTAAGCGGGGCCAGCGCTTAATTGGGCGCTTAGGGGGAAAGCGAAGCGCTGACCCCACGCTTAGCGCCTATTCGCGCTTAAGCGTGCGCTTAATCGCGCTTTTTGGAACCTTGCTAAAAGCTCTAAAAAACAAGTCAAACAATGGGGACCCGGCTCTCGAGTCCACCTTGAAAAGCTCTTAAAGTTAGAAAATAAGTCGGATAAGATAAGCTGTAGAGAACTGGACCCAAGCTTGATTTGGTTTTTGTTGCTGTATAATTTTCTTAACATATGGAACATCATGTATTGATCATGGCATAAACGTTCCTTCAAGATTGTTCCTTCAGGTTTATTTATTTTAGGTCTTGAAAAAAGCATCTGTAATCTAGATAATGCTGATGTTGAATTAACTCTCTAGTGTTTTGTTATAGGAATATTCATTACCATGTTTTGAATATATATCTACTGGCATATTCTATTTAGTAAATGAAATTACTAGTCACATAAGGATAAGATTAATTTGGCCCCGAACATATATGGCTGTTATTGAATGCTGATTGGGGTGCTAGTTTTGCACTGCAAGAGATGATAAGTACTGAGGTAAGAAAAAGGGTAATATAAAAGAAATTAATGGTGTTTCATTGTTTCATAATGTGGTATTGAGGTGTCTGTAGTAGTAAAAGTTTGGTACTGCGGGTATACACAAATGTATGCTGAGCGGTCAGACACAAGTCATATTGTCCTAGCTTAAACGTAGGTAGTTAGGCTCATCATTGTAGGATTTAATAGCTTATCATAGTTTATAAGCTAAGTTACATATTCTGTGTATGTCATAAGCTATTTATTAGAGCTATGAGATCAAGGACTCAAGGAGCTAAGCTTAAAAAACTGCAATGGAGTGGTTGCTTCTGTGCAAGAGACAATTTTCCTTATGCCATCCTTAATAATATTTTAACAAGAAAAAAGAGTAGATGGACACCTGGATTAGTAGGGGTAAATAAACCTTATGCTAGTTATTTGGTTCTATAGTTGTGTATAGAACTAAAGCTTGAGGTACAAGGAGCTGTCACTGTTATGTGATCTTTCATTCTGTTGAGATTGCTATTCACAACATCTGTTTGTACCTGCGCTGTTAATAATTTATTAGCATCCTATTCCCAGCAGTCTTCTTTTTACAAATTTAGATTCCCCTTTTTTCTGCAGTTCCTGGTGAGTACTTTTGTGCTCTTGATGCTAGTGGCAGAAGATATGATATAGATCAAAGACCTGAACTTTCTAAGGGAACAGTGGAGTTTGTTGCTCCAACAGAATATATGGTGCGGCCTCCAATGCCGCCTTCCTATTTCTTTCTTATTGATGTGTCGGTATCGGCAGTTCGAAGTGGGCTGCTTGAGGTACATTCTATCCGTTTTGTAGATCTTTTTAAGCATTTTTGAGCTTTTAATCTTTGAGGGCTCATTTTTTACTGTTGATAAAGTAGACTAGCACTACAAGATGTTCTTATATAGCCTGTTTTCTGTGCAACATTCAAATAGATTTTGATGAATGTTTTCTTTCAGGTAGTTGCAAAGACCATCAAATCATGTCTAAGTGATCTTCCAGGCTTTCCTCGAACACAGATTGGATTCTTAACCTTTGACAGCACTTTACATTTCCACAATTTTAAGGTATTCCATATAGGCATTGTTTGTTTCAGATTAAAGTTGAGTTGAGTTTTACTGTACAAATTTGTGACCCCCTCGAAAGACATTTTAAACAATTCAAAAAATTATGAAAAAATTATTTTACGAATTCTAAGAACTATTTGAAACCCCACAAAAATGAATACAAAATATTACACCATTTGGCTTATACAAAAATGACAAATTTTTATTTAATTTAATTTAATCTGAAATAAACAAGGCCATTGTTATTTTTTTCCTTAAAGCCATATTTATATTTTTATATTGTAATAACATCGCTGCTATGGCATACCCAATTCAATTTGATATGAGTTACTGACATGACTTGTATTCTGTGCTTGTATCAGTCTTCTTTGACACAACCTCAAATGATGGTGGTTGCTGATTTGGACGACGTGTTTCTACCATTGCCTGATGATCTATTGGTTAATTTGGTCGATTCTAGACATGTTGTGGAGTCATTTCTTGATAGCTTGCCAAATATGTTTCATGACAATGTAAATGTAGAATCTGCTCTTGGTCCTGCACTTAAAGCAGCATTCATGGTCATGGTAAGATGTTTATTTCCCTTTTATTTGTTTTATACTTGAATTTGATGATTTATCATTGAATTGATTCTGATGGTTCTGGTTTATTTTTTGTTGCACTGTTTGAACTAAATTGTGGACAATGTGGCATCTCATTTGTAGAGTCAAATTGGGGGGAAATTGATGGTCTTCCAGAGTACATTGCCATCTCTTGGTATTGGTCGTTTGAGACTTCGGGGAGATGATGTTCGTGCATATGGAACAGATAAGGAGCATACACTCAGGGTACCAGAAGATCCCTTCTATAAACAGATGGCTGCTGAATTCACAAAAAATCAGATCGCAGTGGACATATTTTCTTTCAGTGAGAAGTATTGTGATATAGCTTCCTTAGGTGAGATTATTGACAGGACTCTGGAGAATGTGTTTTTTTATATATTTTCTGATGTGCTGTTCTTTACCGTGCTGTATATAATTATTTAGGTTCTCTGGCGAAATATACCGGTGGTCAGGTGTACCATTATCCGTCTTTCCAGGCAGCTACTCATGGGGAAAAGCTTAAACATGAGCTTAGCAGAGACCTTATACGAGAGACTGCTTGGGAATCTGTTATGCGCATTAGATGTGGAAAAGGTTCTGAACTTCTTTCCACAGCTGCATGCTATCTTCATTTCGTAAAATTTTTCATCTTTAGTGGATTAAATCTAACTCTGATAACACAATGTTTTCCAGGGGTGCGTTTCACAACCTATCATGGTCATTTCATGCTAAGGTCCACAGACTTATTAGCCCTTCCAGCTGTTGATTCTGATAAAGCTTTTGCGATGCAACTGTCTCTGGAGGAGACCCTGATGACCACCCAAACTGTATACTTTCAAGTTGCATTGCTGTATCCTTTACTTTCAACGTGCATATGCACTATTAACCTACTATATAGTGGTCATGTATTTTGCTTTTTCTCTATTTCAGTAAGAGGTGGTTTTGTCATATCATAATGAGTGGGCATGCCTTTTGCTATCTCTTGGTTCTCGATTTCAGTGAGTTTTTTTTTTCAGATGATAATTTGAACCTGACAATATGAAATAACCACCTTTGCTGATTTTTTGTTTTTGTTTGCCAAAGGCTTTTTGCATAGCTCTTAATCTTATGATAGGTCGACCTTGTAAAGTAGCATGGTTCTGTGCTCTCCCAAAAACTTTAGTTGCATGAACCTTTAAGAAGTAGTGCAAAGTCCAAAAAATTATTAAAAAATTATTTTAGGAACTCTGAGAAAGTCACTTAAAACCCCACAAAAATGACTATATAGTACTACATCGTTTGGTTTGTACAAAAATGACAAATTTCCAGCGGTAGCTTGTACTTTTAATATAAGCTGTAATAAAGAACAAGGCCTAGTACTTTTTGCAGTGCACATACCACATAGATGTATTAGCACCTCCTTGGATATGATGTGCTCGGGTTCTGATTTGTTCTTCTGTTGTTAGCTGTTGGATGTTCATTATCCTTTTAAGACTGCTTTTCTTTTTCTTTTAAGTTTTTACTTTTTTGTACAGAATACTATGTACGAGTGATACTTGTGTCCTTAACCATCATCAGATATACATCCTCTTCTGGTGAAAGACGTATTAGGGTGCATACAGCTGCTGCACCTGTGGTCACAGATCTTAGTGAAATGTATCGTCAAGCAGATACTGGTGCCATTGTGTCATTGTTGAGTAGAATTGGTTAGTTGGTGCTTGTCCCCTTCCCTAAATGTTATACACGTTATTTGATTTTTACTTTATAGTTTAACAATTATCACTATTCTGCAGCTGTTGAAAATTCACTATCTGATAAGCTGGATAGTGTTCGACAACAATTACAGTTAAAACTTGTGAGAAGTTTGAAGGAGTATAGGAACCTATATGTTGTGCAACACAGGATAGGAGGAAGACTGATTTATCCAGAATCTTTAAGATTCTTGCCATTATATGTCCTGTCTATTTGCAAATCTCTTGCTCTCCGTGGTGGTTATGCAGACGTCTCTCTTGATGAACGATGTGCTGCTGGTTTCAGCATGATGATACTACCTGTAAAAAGGCTGCTCAATTTTATATATCCTTCTCTGTACAGGGTTGATGATGCATTGACAATGGTATGTTGTATTTTCTTCCCACTTCTAATTTAGTTCCTTTTAACCAGTATGTTACCCTTTATAGTTGTGAACTCTAAATAGCATAAATTAAATGTGAAAGAACAAAAAAACAACTTTTAGTGTGTCCGTTTAGGATGAATCAAATATAACAGATTTGTTTAGCTACTTTGGAAAGCTCCAAACTATTTTATTGTGTATGAAGCTTCTATTATACTTCAAAATGTTGTAGAGCCTTCAGGTATAGTAAGTATTAAGTGAAGCTCGACAAGCTGAACTTTTTTTTATATCTTTCAAGTAATTCTTGTGTGTTTACTGTAGGCATAATTTGCTAATCGAAATAATTTTGAGTTTTGTCAGGAACCAAATAGGACTGATGGATCCTTGAAGCGGTTGCCATTAACCCTACAGTGCTTAGACACTGCAGGTTTGTACCTCCTTGATGATGGGTTCACCTTCCTAGTATGGTTAGGTAGGATGCTCCCTCCTGAACTCATCAACAACATTCTTGGAGTCAGCTTGGCAAACTTTCCTGATCTGTCAAAGGTATGCTTCTTTTACTTTTTGGCAAACAATAATTCTGGCTATGGATTTGTATTTTTTTTTTTTGCTTGTATAAAAAAATTACAGTATTTTGCTTGCTGTTATCCTTTTCCTTCCTAAAAAAAATCTGGTATGCTGTTGTAGGACTGAATGGTTAGTTAGGAGTGCAAACTGGTTGGGTTGGCTCGTTTACCTACTGGCCCATCCCTCAAAATGGAACCAAATAGCCAAATGGGTATTGGGCCGGTCACAAAAAAAGTAATAGTAATGGGCCAACAGGTCCGAAAACCTAGTGACCTGTGGACCCCCCTTAAATTACGGAACTGCAAGCATCAATTGTTCAACCTCAAAATTCCCCACTTTCTTCCTGGCTCCTGTGATCATTCCAAATCCTTTATCCCTTCTTCTCTGAGTAGCTGCTGTGAGGTTGGGTGTAGCAACTGTTCCGCCTCAGCTTGATGAGGTGACATAAACATGACTTCTTCCCCAACTTCATGCAAGGATAATGAAGTGAGCCAGTGACAATTCTTCCTCCAAAGCTAATTAGATTAGCCATCCTTGCCGCTGCCACCACTGGATCTAATCATCAACCCTAATCCCAATTAGGATATGGCTATCCCTGATCAACAACTCAAAGCCCAGCGGAATTGGTGTGGTAGTCCAAGACCCTATCAAACAGCTTGAGTTATAAAAATTGAGATACAAGTCCAGGTAAATTGGCATGCTTGGATGTGATCTTGCTTTGTTTGTAAGGAGCTACTTAATCTACCACTAGTCTTGGTTCAGTTCTGTGGATTATACATGCACAGAGCTGCTATGTTTATGCATGCTAATGGTTTTTTTTTTATCTATGAAGTCAAATTGTTTGCTTTTCTTTCTTATTGATTTGTATCTTGTTTTGTGCATTGCTGGTTAGCCATGGGAATTGACAATATGTGATGCCAAAGAGGTCATCAGGTCAACCCTGTGGGTCGGCACTGTCTCACTTTGTCGAGGATGGCCTTGTATTTTTCTATTGTGGGCCATGGTGGCCAGGCCTGACCAAGGGCTGACCTGAGCCTTACCCCTTTCCATCCCTATGTTTTAGTTAATTGAAGGTGTATTGTTAATGGAATTGCTACCATATTAGTTTGACTTGAACTTGAATTAACATGGGTTACGTTGCAGATTCAGTTGAGAGAATGTGATAATGACTACTCAAGAAATTTCATGAAAATATTAAGAACCTTAAGGGAGAAGGATCCTTCGTGTTATCAGCTACCCCGTGTGGTACGGCAGGGGGAACAGCCAAGAGAAGGCTTTTTACTTCTGTCTAACCTTGTTGAGGATCAGATGGCCGGAACCAGCAGTTATATGGACTGGATACTCCAAATTCACCGTCAAACACAGAGCTCATGATGATGAACAGGACGTGCCACACCGAATTTTTGCCTTAGTGTATACTCCTGCAGTTCAGTTGCTGCCAGTTCCTAATCATTCTCCCAACAGTCAAAACTAATTCACCAGCCAGCTGTTTGTTATGTTATCACGTTAGCAGCAGCATGCTGGCAAGTAAAGTATTATTGTTCATATTTCATGTGATTATTTTTCGCTGAGTGAGAATACACCTGTTGTATCAGAATAAGTAGGCAACAGCACCGTTCGTAAATTATACAACTGTGACTCATGGGAGGGGTTTGTACGATTTTTTTTTTTTTAATCTTGTGTTCATTCTTGTTCAGAATTCTAGTTGCAGTCTCATGATAATTTGGGTTAGTCAAGGTTCAAGTTGAAACTCATTTTTGACTGTTAATCTGGCTGTAACGAGAGTCACTCCCTTTTTTTACTTTTATTCTTCCATTCTTTGTTGCTCTAGGTAAATAGAGTTTTTTTTAGATTGGATCTTTACTTTGCATGTGCGCTTAAATCCTGATTCCTGATGCGCATGATTTGGTACAAAGTACTTGTGGTTCAATAAAATTTGCCGAGCCAAGTGTGCACACTTTACTCTGGCGACACGAAAGCAATGCAGCAATGACTTTGATTTGTGAGTGATGGTGAATATGATCAATTCTTTTGCGCGGCTAAATTACGCGATTTCCAGGATTGAGTAACTATTGTGCTCGGCCGGCTTGCCACGGTAATTATTGGAGATTACAAGAAATCCATTAATACTTATATCTAGCAACTAATTGGATAAGGAAACCGATTTTGATACGAGATTTTGAATACTCAAAACCAAATAAACTTGGAAACTAGTATAAAAATTTAAATAATACAAATAAGGGAAAATTTTGATTTACTGCTCAAAAGGAATTGGGCCGCCACTGGAAACATTGAAATTCCTTGATTTCCCGATCCTCTCATGGCAGCATATGCACCTTTTCTCCGTAGCAAAACACATCCGGAAGTTTGGAAATTCCATATAAACGGCCATTTTTTCCGTAAAAACTTTTCAGAAAATTTAAATAACCATTTTTTCCCCTACCAACAGCTGGCCGTATTTTTTTTTTGTTTCCTCTATTTGTGCCATATTAGCCATGTTGATTGATTACCTTCCTTTTTGGCTAATTCCGGAGGTATACGTACAAAGGAAACTATCCACCAAATCTTTTTGCATGCAGCACTATCTTTTTTATTGCGTCTCCTAACCAGCAGAGTTTCTGCAATTTTCATTGGCATTGCAATATTGCCAGATTGCACCGAGAGTACAAATAGAGAGAGAGAGAGAGAGCGGAGTAGAAAAAAAAACTCTGCCAAAAAAGAAATTCAAGAAAAAGCAAAAAGCTTTCAGAAAAGAGAGGAAAAAAGTCCTCTCGTGGAGCACCATTAATTCTAAATTTGTGTACTTATCCATCTGATCTACTACTCTTGTACTAGCTCAGTTCTTGCATGGTGCTTATATCCACTTGTTATCTATCCTAATTTGCTATTCTTATTCAACATCTTTTTTGCAGCAACTTAGGATATTTTTAACTTTTCGATCATTATTTGATTTTACATTTACTGAGTTACATATGTATTATTTCTTTACTACATATTATATCTATCAAGCTCCATCTATTATTATTAACCATAGGAGAAGCGTCTTGCAATCGCTTTGTCACATTCTAGGTGCAGGTTACCACTAGTAATCGGTCACACCTTAATCAGCTGCTGGGTAAGAATTTTGTAAGAGCTTGGTGAGCGTTTTGAGTGTGAGAGACTTGTCAATTTCAGCACCCATTCATAGATAGAGTTATACATCTCTTTGTCTATTTTCTTATCTACTATTAACAATGACAGATCCACATAGTAAGAAAAATACCTATACTTGGAGGATGATATCGAGGATTCTCCATTCTTGATAGAAAGAGAGAAGAAATACTTGCGTGAAATTAGAAAGAAGTTGCTTGAATCCCTAAATAAATCAAAATGTGAGATAGTCGAGCATGGGATTTTCTCTTCGACCAAGAATAAGAAAACACCCATTGAAAAAAAAATTGAAACTTATATCACCTAAGAAGAAGAATATTAAGTGTATTTTAATAAGTAGAGATAATAATGTGCTTCATATCCCTACAACTAACCCTATAGGCAAGAATGATTGAAGTGGTATGTACGGATGTACCCGAGTGATGCAATGACGGACAACTATATAAGCCTCATGTCTCATCGTCTACTTAGTGCAACACAGGAGCATGCTAACGTAACTCAATGCAACAACTTATTTTAAACTAAGTTTGTTATGCAAGAACGTGCGGTGCATGCCATCATTGATGGAGATAATTACAGCAACCTTGCAAGTCAAAACATGGTCAAGAAGATTGGCTTGACCACGACTTCACTTCAACGACCTTACTCAATGGAATGGTTCAATTCAAATGGTAAGGTTTAGGTAAAACAAACTATGCGAGCTCCTATCTCTATTGGTTCATACCATGATCATATCTATTGTGATATCATACCTCCTATCTCTTCATTCTTTTCATGAGTTGATTTATCAGTTATTATCTTATTCTTACTTGTTCTTAATTGCTAAAAATTTCAACGATCGATCGTGTCTGACTAAGTTGATCGCCTCGTTTGATGACACTTGCGATTGCACGGTTGTTGGTCCCGTGGATTGGTAGTATTGTCACTACACCAAATCGACGTATCGTTCTCAATAGAAGATCGGGTTGACGCAGCACGCATCACCAAGACTGTCACCATTATTGTTTGTTGGTTTCCCTAATTTTTTTTACGGTGACCATGCAAACATGCTTTCCCTAACGGTTTTTACGGTAACCGTGTAAACGAAGACAAATTCAGAGAGTCGAGAAAATAAAATGTAAGTTCGGAGGGCTAAATGAGAAATACTGCAAGTTCATGGGCTATAGTGTAATTTTCTCTTTTTTGATTTAAGGCAGCATGCGAATAGTTCTATGGATCAAATGAGCATCAATTTTGGTTGCAGCTTAAATATAGAGAGCTACTAGCGAACGGTATACCAATGTGTCAAACACATGAAGCACTTACGATCCTCAATGTGAAACATTTATGAAATGTAACACACATGAAATGGCAATGAAACACCACATTAAACACATGAAACACCGTATAAAACATCTATACCGTTGAAACAATATACCGCCTATTAGTATTTCCGCCACCAATTCACAGTTTGTAGCCAAATTTCCACAAGGGATTAAGGTGCTTAAAATGTGACAAATGTTAGATTGCGGGCATTCAATTGATTATGTGTAGAGGTGGCCTAATGGGCTTGTCCCATTGAATCAAGCGGGCGGGCCGATTCGAACGACCGAACCGAACATGGGCCGGCACGGGTTGGCCAGATTCGGTTCGCATAGTGGCGGCCTGGTTCGGTACGGTTCATCCTGGTTCGGTTCGCTACTGTAGCATATTAATTTAATTCAATATATGTATATATATATATATTTTCTTATGGTAAATAATATATTTATTTAATTTGTAGTGTATATTTGTGAAATATGATGTTTTTTTAATATATATATATTTTTAAAGAGTTGGGCTGGGGTTAGTCGGGCCTCCGTCAGTCGCGGCCGTCAGTCGGGCGTGTTCTACAAAATCTACGGTGAAATTTTTTAATCCGGACCATACATTTTGTTCATCTCGATAAACTCTCCTAGTGTACCAAATTTTATAATTTTATAATTTTTTTTGGCTATTTGTTTTGTATTTTTCAAAATTAGCCTAGCATTCTAAAGTATTCTGGAGCGTCCATTTAGGCTGATTTGAAAAATGCGAAACAAATAGCAAAAAAAAACAAAAAAAATGTAAAATTTGATACACTAGGAGAGTTTATAGAGATGAACAAAATGTACGGTTCGGATCGAAAAATTTCACCACAGATTTTGTAGAAAACAGGCGACTGACGGCGCGACTGACGGATCGCCGACTGACCGCAGCCCAACTCTATTTTTTAATATAATAAACCGGCTAATAAAAAACCGGGCCAGCCCGGTTCGGTCCGGTTCACTGTGCGAACCGACCTGGGTCAAGACTCCAGCCCGTTGGCCCAGTTCGCATAGTAACCGAACCAACCGGGATCGGGCCCGGTTCGGCCCGTTGGCCAGCTCTAATTCTGTGTACGAACAAATGGGCCAGAAAGTGGTAGGGCTCTCGCTTGCTTCGCTCACATACGAAGATGTTGGCGGCTCGTGGTCTCGCCGCCTCCACGCCGGCGTCTCCTTCCTCCTCCTCTTTTCCTCTCCTCCTCCGCCGCCTCTCCTCCCAGCCGCAACCCACGAAGCCACCGCCGCCGGCAGATGAGGGAGCTGCTGGGTGGTCCCGTCGCGGGGTGGCGCTATCGCTTCTGGGGCTTACTGGAGCCGTTGCTGCCAGCGTCGTCAGCGATCTCTCCGTCTTCCTCTCCTGCTCCAGGTCCTCCAACCCCACCCTAAACCTCTCATCATTACCATTGTGGGTTTCTGTGTACTGTATAACTTCGTGTTTATGGGGTGGGATCACCTAGCTATGAGTTAGCTTACCTGTTCTTGATCCGCAACTGTTCCTATCTGTATGCTTCCAGTTCTTGATCTCCATGTAGCGCATGAAGGAAGAACTTGTTCACCTTATAGGATGCATATACCTTATTATGGTGTTAATTTCTGTTCTGTCAATGTGTCAATTGTATTCATATTTATCCCAATTCATGGAGGGCACGGTAGCACGGGACTGCTAGTTCTAACTGCTGCTGCTGCTCTGGTTGTCTTGTTGCAGCCAGGCTATAGAGAAGGCCACCCAGAACCAGCAAATTGTGAATGCGATAGGCAAGCCCATTGTGCGGGGTCCCTGGTACAGCGCTTCCATTGCCATGAATCACGCAAGGCATTCGGTCTCCTGCACTTTCCCCGTGTCCGGGCCCCAAGGATATGGTCTTCTCAAGTTAAAGGCTGCTCGCTTGGGAGGTAAGCGATACTAATAGGAGTTAGAATTTTTTTTATGTGCTTACATACTTTACAAGCTGAACTGAATTAGACATGTTAGTATCCTACGATACTTCTTTTGACATATGTTGGTGACTGTAGGTGTAGGCCCTCCCTTTAATTTGACTTCATATTCACTGTGCATCTTGTCCCTTCTACATTTGAATGCAGGATAGTTGCTTCATCCTTTGCTTCTCTTTTTTTTTTTTTTTAC
Organism: Raddia guianensis; assembly: GCA_036346415.1. Lineage (NCBI taxonomy): Eukaryota > Viridiplantae > Streptophyta > Magnoliopsida > Poales > Poaceae > Raddia > Raddia guianensis. The sequence continues at coordinate 4,487,849 of CM070537.1, forward strand.
TTTACTGCCATAAATAATACTAGTTGGTTTGGGTGGTGGTCGTGCTCAGGTGGGGGGGTTGGGGGGTTGACATGGCGTTGTTCCAATGAGTGGCAGAAATAGTTTGATTATAATTTCATAACCATAATTGGCTGACTAAGTTTACCAAAATGTATATTGTCGTGGTCTTGTACATGTGACCACGATTCTGCCACATTTTTATATATTTAAATTTTATTTGTTGGTTAACAATCTCAAAGGTCAAAGAAAAATGGATGCAATACGGGCGCAAATAAATTTTCCTGCTAGACAAAGATGAGACCAATTATGGCAGTAAAGTAAATCAAAGACGAGACTTCTCAACAAAAAAAATGCAAATGTGGATGCTGGACTAGAATAGTAATTGACCAAAGCAATCAGATATCAGTAGCACTCTTAGTTAGAGCATGCTGATTACACTGTTATAAAACTGATATGCTACTGGTATGTTGTATACTTGTGTTTTCACTGGTATGGTCCTCATGAGATGTTGTGGACTTGTGGTTTCACTGATATGGTCCTCATGAGATACAATGACATTATCTATGAATTGGTGCACTTCGAACATGGAATGCGGAACAAGATGGTAGCAAAGCAGACTTTTGGCATGATAATCGGTTAGAAGGCGCCGCCCCAAGAAGCCTCGCCCCAAACCTGTTTGCCATTGCCAGAGGCAAACATCGCATAGCCTGACAGCTACATAATGACTCGTGGATCAGATTGGTCAGTCATCTTCACACTCCACACCAGCTTTAGGAATACCTGCACCTTTGGTCCCTCATCCAATAGGCTGCACCGACTAGACCATTCAACAAGTGATGGCATAAGCTTCAAGTCCACAGCAGTATCCACTGGAAGTTAGCCCGTCATATGTAGAAGGCCCACATTGAAAAAAAGGGTAAATTCTTTGTTTGGTCTCTAGCACACAAGAAGATCAACACGACTGATGTTCTTGCTAGGAAAGGGTGGCCGCATAACCCATATGCCCTCTCTGTCGATCATATGATCGCAACTTGCCCTTATTCCAAGGAGATTTGGCAAGAGGTACTGCTTCACCCATGTCCATCCCATAAGAAACATCAGGATGTGGTGGCTAGATGTAACACGCTCGTTCTACCCTAATCAGCGGGGCAAGGCTTTATTGGGGCGGTCATCTACACCCTTTGGTATATGTGGAAAGAGAGGAATAGACGCATCTTCCACGCGGAGTGTCTCCTGGAATGGCCGTAAGGATTAGAGAGGAGGTTCTTTGTTGTGGACAATCTGCCCACCTTGTAACATCGGAGTAGTCGCCTAGCTGAGTTGAGTCCCTTTTGTAAATATCCATCACCTTTTCCCGCTTAATTAATGGTAGAGCACCTGCCAGTTCATTCAAAAAAAAAAAATGTTTAGTCAGCCAAACTATCACTATCACCAAGACATCTTCATATCTCTATAGGGATCTTTTGGGTTTCTTTTCAATGAGAGTGGCTGGGTTTACGTTAGGTCTTTTATGGATTTACGCCATCTTTTCAGCTCTGAAAATTTTAATGTTAAAATGTTGTGACCCCTCAAAAGAGGTCTTGGTTAGTCCAAAAATTATGATTTTTTTTCTAAAAACTCTAAGAAGAACTATTTAAAACCCCCAAAAAATGACTACTAAGTAGTAAGTAACATATCATTTGGTTTGTACAAAAATGACAAATTTTAATCTAATCTAATCTAATTTAAGTTTAATTTAAGCCAAAAAGACCAAGGCCTTAGTGAACCATTTGAAACTGTAGTTCCAATGATACTATTATGTATGTGTGCAAGGGGTGTGGTTGGATTATCTTTTAGGATGATTCTGGTGAGCTGATTTGTTACCAGGTTCTTATATACATTTTGCCCCATATATCTTTTTGTGAGCATTCTAAAAAAACGCAAGCCATATTGAGTTTGAAGATATGTATCCTAAAAAAATATATGGGGCACAATCCATATATGAACTTGGAGATACAGATTGAAGTTTGAAATGGTCTGTCCTCAGTTAAAAGCACCATGTAGCTTTATTTGTATGGCATGTCCTCAGTTGCAGTGGAGTTTAGCATGTCAAGTGTTTGTGTGCATTATGTGTGTAGAAAGGGTTGGATTGGATCTGGTTAAAATTTGTCCTACTACTAGATCTCAATATTTTTTGAAAACAAAGTCTATTTTACACCTTGACCTCTCATGATTCGTTTACTTAACCCCAAAAAAGTATATTTTACACCCTGACCTTTCATGATTCATTTACTTAACCCTAACTATGAAACCAGTTTTTCTAGCCTGCAAAACCAGAAAAAAAGGAGCAAATAACCCCTGGGCAGTTTTGAGGGTAGTTTGGCCACTTGGATGTCCATCTAGGTCAATTTGCCACAGTGTCATCCCATGTGGCATAACCACTCAACAAAGCAACAAGCCACATCAGTGGACCCACATGTCATGCTCTCTCTCCTCTCATCTTTTTCTACTTCTCTCTCGCCTCCTTTTCCTCTTAGTTCTCATCTCATATCTACCACCGACAAGGGCTAGGCAACATTTGGGCCTGCTGACGTGTATTTCCTTGGCCTGGCTGTGATGCCTTGTGCAATGCCATGATGGTAATTGACCCAGGTGGACTGCCAGAGTGGTGAAACCACCCTCAAAACCGGCTCCAGAGGGTTATTTTCTCCTTTCGTTTGGATTTGCAGGCTAAAATATCTGGTTTCATAGTTCGATGGATTAAGTAGATGAAGCGCGATAGTTCAGGGGTAAAATAGACTTTTTCCTTTTTTTACATATTTAACTGAGTCCTTGGTTTTTGGTCTTGTCACATTTATGCTCTGCCTGAATTGTTTAGCACATTTTTCATCTTTTACATGTCACACTTCAATTCTACATTCTAGTAATTTAATTTGTCTAGTTTTATTAGTTGATAATTTAATTGCTATGGACCAATAAAATGTATCTTCGGTGAAAAGCACACCATATAATTATTAGATTCAAAATAGAACTGCATTGTTTGATTGTGAAAAAAACAACTTCATAGCAACATACCATGGTAAGTTCATATTTTCGGACAGCTTACTAAAATGATCAATCATACTATGGTTTCTTAGCTAAGTGCAGAATGGGTAAATAATGTAGCTAACAGAGAAAGATAGGCTTTCAACCATTAAGTAATTGACACTTTGGTCTTGTTTGGCCTTTTGCTTTAAATTTTAATGGCATGATTAGAATCTGGTTTGCAATTGCACTATCTCTAATAGAAGCTCTTTTATTATATTAGACTTGGGGGATGTAAAAATTCATTTTATACCATCGAAAGATCAAAAGTTTCGAAATATACCACCCTACCCCACTATCATAGACACAGGGGTTCCCACATGTCAATGAGACAGGGTTATACTCTGAAACTTTGATCTTTCATGGTGGTAAAAAACAAAATTGATATTCTGATATTAACTAATGAGTAGCCTTTATTTAAAAAAAGCTGTTACAGGAGCATTGTAAGAATTGGTAAAGGTTCTCTTTACAAATTTGATTCTTGCTCCCAAGAAAAAACATTAAAGGACATTGTTCTGTGGAGGTAGGAGTCCATCAATAAAGCCATTTCTGCATCACTGTGATGCCTTATCAATCTGTTTACTGTGTTCTCGGACTTCTTGTTCTCCTTTAACACACATCAACAAACGGTTATGCTTTGTTCTTCTGTACGTAACTGAAATAAAGAGATTAAGGCTTATTTGAGTTATCTATCTATTTACCTATCTTCATTTAAACTAAAATAATTCGGTTTTTCAAATTTATTTTTTTCTTCCATCTCGAAGACTTATCTAAAAGTTCTAAAACACAAGTCAAATGAAATGGATCCAACTCTCAAGGCTACCTTGAAATGCTCGTGAAGTTAGAAAATAAGCTAAATAAGTAGATAAGTGAATTAAGATAAGTTGAGGAGAACAGGCTAAGACCATCTCCAACGATGTTCTAACTTCGGACGTCTTAGCCACTGTTTTAACTACTACTAAGTTTGGTTTTCATTGGACATGCCCGCCACGAGCAATCTCTCTGAGATTAAAAGTTGAAGTGTTCCTCTTTCACATTTTTTAACTTTCGAAGTTTATATTTTGAGTTGCTGTCAACTTTGTGGTCGTTGCTGTATGTGATTGTTCAGTGGCCGATGTTAATGCAAGTGCCTGCTCCTTCTATTGTGTTACTTGTGATATTACTTCTCTTTATGAAATTTTGAGGGCATTTGTTCGTCAACTAACGGCGTGCTAATATTTGCATAAAAGATATGGATGCCTTTTTTGTTCTGCATGATATTTTTTGGCCTTCATAGCACCTGGCCGACTTAATTAAAAGAAATTTTGCTAGGAAGCTTGTATGGACAATTGTGTTGCTTGAGTGACTCTTGTGGTGACAACATAATTCTTATCACAGTTTTTCTTGCAGATGAGTCTTGGTTTTCATTTTTACAGCGCAGTGACTGGGAAATACTCCTTATGGATGCCATCCTTGACGTTGCTACTGATGACGGGAAACATCAAACGATAAGGGTAACAATTCCAGACAATACAACAGCTCCACCGCCAGTTGACTGCAGAGCATGCAAATCTCCACCAACCACACCACCACATCCACCTCGAGAGAAGTGAATTCATTCGGTGATGTTCTTTGGTGTGATTTTTTTCCTGTAGTCCTCAACAAACCTCGGAATAAATAAGCACTCCACATTGGACGAAGAAATGAGCATATTCTATGCTGTTATGTTGCGAAATGATACATCATAGGATAGTTTAGATGAATATTGTGAGAGACTGAAAGGTCATCGCATCAGTCTCACAAAACTATATTGCTTTAGGACTTGCTAGCAGGTCAACATTTTGACTGAAAGCTAGCTAGTATGGCTGGTTGTACTACCAGGCCTGCAGTACTTGCTGACACCATTTTGTGGTTTGCGTAGTTTTTTTTCTTTACAGACGGTTCCTGGACGGTCATCACGTATGTATGCTGAATTATTTATTGTGTGATAATCGTTCCATACTTTGTTTTGGCGATGGGACATTGTTATTGATCATGAGGTCCTTCTTAATTTTATGATTGAATCATCTGTTCAGATTTATAGCCTTTTCTTTGGGTTAGTATGATTAGTAACCTCTTTATTTGCCCGTGCTCCTTTGTTTTTACGTAGATACCATTATGGAATCATCTTTATTTGTAGAATGAGACTGCTCGCGATGTGTCCCGTTTGGTCAACTTCGTCGGTCGAATCAGCCGTCTTAGACCATTTTGACCATTTTGCCGGATTTCGTTGGGCTTAACTGGCTGGGCCGAAAATGACATTTTGATATTTTTTTTACCCCTTTTCTCCTCTTTTCCACATCCCCTCTTTTCTCTTTTTCCTCGATATGCCGCCTTCTCCTGCATCTCCGACAGTAGCGGCGGCGAAGGGCCTGCGATGGAAGCGGCGGCGGCGATGCCGGGAGCCTTGGCGGCAGTGACCTTGACGGTGATGGGTGGCGGCGGCTATGCGGCGTAGCGGCGATGGGAGCCGCAACGATGGTGACCGTGACGGGCTGCTGGGCGGCACGGTGGCGGCGACAGGAGCCGTGGCCGCGGCAACCGCGACGGCAACGGGCGGTTACGATATGGCGTGATGGTGATGGGCGGCAACGGCAACAGGAACTACACTATAATCGATGGAAAAATGTGGAAAAGATGGAAAAGGGATAAAAAAAAAGATAAAATGTCATTCGGTAACTCAATAAATTGCTTCGGTGTCATAGAAAAAAGGGGGCGACTACACAACGGGATCCCGTCGGGAGCCCACCCCGACGGGATCGCCTCCCGCGTGTATCTTCTTCCGTTTGTCCTCGAATAGTACTACCTCCGTTTTTTTTTATTTGACGACTTTGACTTTTTGACACGCCTTTGATCATTCGTCTTATTCAAATTATTTTTGTAAATATCATTTATTTTGTTGTGATTTGTTTTATCAATAGAGGTACTTTAAATATGTCTTATTTTTTATATCTTTGCACAAAATTTTTGAATAAGACGAATGGTCAAAGACGTACCAAAAAGTCAAAGGCGTCAAATAAAAAAAAACGGAGGGAGTAGCATTTTTCTCCTCATGTGCGCAACGCGGCTAGGATTCGCCTGCCCGGCATAGTAGCGTCTTCCTCCTCCACGCGCGTAGCGTGCCTCGGATTCGCCGGCAAGGATTCATCCCACGCGCGCGCGAGAAGCCATAGGCGTGCTCCGCGCACGTCCAAGCCCTCGACGAGCTGTCCGTCTTGCCGACCAACCTCGATGTCTGCACCCCGGCAAGGGCATAGGACAGCGGCTTCCGGCTGTTATCTTGTAGCACAGCAGCAGTGCCAACAACAACTCCAGTGAGGGCGGCGACCAGTACTCCGGTAGCAGCTAAAGAAATTCATCAGGACGGCAGGCAACGGCGGCGGCGCCCCTTCTTCTCCGGTCAGATCCCCATCCGTCATCGGCGCGTGCAGCACTGGCCCAACCTGGATTCCAGAAAGCAAGGATCCAACGTATTCTTCTTGGGAAATAGAAAGAGGTGCCTGCGATTTACAACCAATCCCCCAATTTCTTCGTCCCACTGACACCACACGTCGTTTGTGCTGAATGTGATGAATTGAAGCCAGATTTGTAAATTTAAGTTGAACATGGATGCGAGTAGCTATTTGTGATGAATTGTGTAAATTTAAGTTGTTTTGCATCTTGTTGTGCATGTATATTTTAGTGGGGGCTTCCCAACGGGATCCCGTTCGGCGGGGCCTCGACGGGATCACCAAACGCGCGCCGCGTGTCCCCCTCGCGCGCCTCTAACTCGCTTCCTGCGTGTCCTCTTCGCGCGTCTGTGGTTGCGCCTCCTCCGCTTCTGCGCGACTTCCCACCGCACATCGCGTGTTTTCCCCGCCACACATCTCTCGTTCCTGCGGAGAAAATCGATCCCGTGCTTCTCCGCATCACCCGTCTGCATGCATGGAAAAACGCACATACAGCTAAAAAAAATTGATCCGTTCAAAAAAAGGTATCTGAGAAAAAAAATGCAAAGTTGGTCACAAAAAAGGGTATCAGGTTGATAATATCATGTATCAAAGTTGTAGTATCAAAGCTGGAGCAGTATCAAAGTTGTAGTATCAGGTATGTAGTATCATGTATCAAAGTAGTAGTATAAAAAATTGGAGCAGTATCAAAGTTGAAGTATCAGGTATGTAGTATCATATATCAAAGTTGTAGTATCAAAGTTGGAGTGTCATATGCAGTATCAAAAATTGGAGTATCAATATGTGGTATCATGTATCAAAATTGGAGTATCAAGGTTGAAGCAGTATCAAAGTTGCAGTATCATGTATCAAAGTTGGAGCAATATCGAGTTTCGGTATCGGAAAAAGGTATCAAAAGGGTATCATAATCGCAAACAAAAAAAAAGTATCGGCATCGGGTTGGTGGTTTCATTGGGTTTTGGTATAAAAAAAGTATCATATATCAAAAACAAAAAAGTGTCGGCATCGGTGGCATTAGGTTGGTGGTATCGTCGAGTTTCAAAGGTATCATTGAGTTATATAAAAAAGTATCATATATGACAAACAAAGTATCTGGTCTGGGGGATCGAGTATTGGTGATATCAGGTTGATGGTATCGTCGAGTTTTGATGTCGAAAAAAATGTATCATAAGGTTATCATATATCATAAACAAAAAGGTCTTAGGTCTAGAGGGTGTCGAGTATCCATGGTATTAGATTAGTGGTATCATCGTATGATACTAATATCTAGCTAGTAAAATATAAAAAAATCTAAAAAATAAAAAATATGTAAAAGTATTTAAAATGGGTTGATTAGAATTTTAGATGAATTATAAAATTTCTTCTATGTAATTTGGACTTCAAATAAAAAAGATATAAAAATGTGAAATTTAATTATAAATAAAATCAACTGCACGTATAAGTAGTTAGTTGCTAGCTATTCGAAAGAAGAGAGCAGCGCACCGTTGTCGTCCATGCGCATGCAGCCATGACGATCCGACGGTCCATGGTAATCCCGTCCGCGCACGGCCGGGACGGGATACCGTGCACTAGGATTTCTGAACAAAAAAATGTATCATATGTGACAAACAAAAAAATGTATCAGGTATGTAGTATCATGTATTAAAGTTGTAGTATCAAAGTTGGAGTAGTATTCAATGTTGGAGTATCAGGTATCAGGTTGGTGGTATCGTCGAGTTTCGGTATCGAAAAAAGGTATCATAACGCTATCATATATGACAACGCAAAAAAATCAGTATTGGTTATCATGTTGGTGGTATCGTCGAGTTTAGGTATCGGAAATAGGTATCATATATGACAAACAAAAAAGTATTGGTATCGACAGTATCATGTTGGTAGTATCGTCGAGTTTCGGTATCGAAAAAATATATCATATATCACAAACAAAAAGTATCGGTATCGAAGGTATCAAGTTGGTGGTATTGTCGAGTTTTGTGGTACCATTGAGATATCAGGTTGGTGGTATCGTCGAGTTTTATGGCATCATTGAGGTATCGGATCTGGATTTTGAGGATCGATGGTATCAGGTTGGTGGTATCGTCGAGTATCGGATATAAAAAATCAAGTACCGGATCAGAAGTATCATCGAGTATCGGATCAAAAAATAAAGTATCGGTATCATCGAGTATCGGATAAAAAAAACCAAGTATCGAATCAAAAGTATCATCAAGTATCGGATCAAAAAATCAAGTATCGGATAAAAAAAAAATCAAGTATCGAATCAGAAGTATCAGTGGTATCATGTTGATGGTATCATCAAGTTTAGTTATTGGAAATAGGTATCAGATATGACAAACAAAAAAAATTGGTATTAGCAGTATCAGATTGATAGTATCATCGAGTTTCGGTATCGAAAAATGTATCACAAGGTATCATATATTATAAACAAAAAAGTATCGGTATCGGTTGGTGGTATCATCAGGTTTTGGTATCGAAAAAAAGTATCATATATCAAAAACAAAAAAGTATTGGTATCGGTGGCTTCAGGTTGGTGGTATCATCGAGTTTTAGGGGTATTATTGAGGTATAAAAAAGTATCATATATAACAAACAAAGTATCAGGTCTGGGGGGTCGAGTATTGGTGATATCAGGTTGATGGTATCGTCGAGTTTTGGTGTCGAAAAAATGTATCATAAGGTTATCGTATATCACAAACAAAAAGGTCTCAGGTCTAGAGGGTGTCGAGTATCCGTGGTATCAGATTAGTGGTATCATCGTATGATACTAATGTCAAACTAGTAAAATATTAAAAAAATCTAAAAAATAAAAAATTGTAAAAGTATTAAAATGGGTTGATTAGAATTTTAGATGAATTATAAAATTTCTTCTATGTAATTTGGACTTCAAATAAAAAAGATATAAAAATGTAAAATTTAATTACAAATAAAATCAACTGCACTATAAGCAGTTAGTCTCCAGCTAGTGGAAAGAAGAGACAGTGCATCACGTCTCCTCCCTCATGCGCGCCAAAACAAAATCAGCGTCTCAGCGAGCGCCCCCATCCGATGGCCACGACCTGTCCCGTTCGAGCGCGCGCATGACGGGATCCCGTCGTAAAGTATTTCTGTAGAAAAAATGGGACAAATTGGGTGGTATTTTGTTTCATGGCAACAAATTGAGTGTCATTTGAGTAAGTTTTCCCCATTTGCTTGGTCCAATTCCTCTTCCTCGTGGAGTTCGCAAGGTCTAAGGATGGGTGAGAGAAATCCTGGTAGGTACTTTTTGAAGTGTAGGAACAATTCACCTGGTAGTATTGCACTTGATATTCTTGCATCTGCTAGAGTTCTTGGATTATTTCCTCTGCGTTAGATTGGCTTTTCTTTTTTGAGGATTGGAGAGCGACGGTGTGCAACTTTTTGAAAATTTATGATTTTTATATTTATTTTTATTCATTTAAGTAAAAATGTATTTCTGTCAAGTAAATCTAGCCCCTGTCACCCACTCAAATGGCGAGGACTCTATCGCCCTTTCAATTAGCGACTGAACCCACTAACCGTTAGAGCGGTGCTCGTCGTTTGGCGTGGAGCGAGTTATTGCCCCTTCAAAGGGCGATAGGGCCTACTGCCTTTTGAAATGGCGACAGGGGGGCCGAGATTCCCTCCCGCGCGCGGGGGTGGCCCTATCAGCTATCGCCCTTTCAAATGGTGATAGGGCCGTGCCCATGGCGCCCTCCTCAGGCACTCAACGACAAGTGATTGTGGGGGACATATCGCCTTCCCACATGGCGATCGCCCCCTCAAGGGGCGACAGGAACATAAATTTGCTTATTCCTTGGATGGAAATATAGTTTTGCTTAAAAGGAAAAAAATAAATATAAAAGGCTGGATGAGCCTGGTACATATGGGCATGGAATGAGTACATTGCGGGTGTTGGGCGGACCATGTGGTTAGATTGAAGGTTGTGTGCATCTACGTTGATGTTAGTTCACTGAAGAAACAAAGTTAATAATAAATGATGGCAGCTGTAAATTGGATGAATAATATTGTAGCAATTTGGATTAATTTCCCTTGTTTCATGTTGTTAATTGTTGTCAGGGGTGGACTAGGCCCGTGGCTAAGTGGGCTCTAACCCGAGCGTGAGTTTTGCAGTAGAGATACCCCTAGATCCATGTGTAGCCAGTTCCAACCCATTAACCCAATCTAATGGCCTAGATACTCAAGCACGCGAGCAAACTGACCTGCAGCCGTGCATGCACACGCACACAGCCTATTGATTGAAGGATTTTTAACATTTTTTATTATTTGAATTAACTAAATATTTTTATTTATTAAAGTTAAATAAATAGACTCCTCCCATCGGTCAAATGGGCGGAAATAAGTGTGAAGCCAAATTCCATCCTGCCAAATGGTAGGAAACAGGAGGCGTTAAAATCTGGTCGAATCAATTGGCATGAAATATGGTCGACCCATATCCTGGCAATTGAACTACCGGCTAACAAGGTCGACACATATCCCACGTTTTTGACCGGTGGCTAATAGGGTTGATCCAAACGACGCCAATTGAAATGACGGGTATTAAGCCCACCTTGGTCAAAATGTAATATATTTCAGTTCGAACATAGGTGGGCAGTGCGTTCTTTGTTAGGATGAAATGCGATGGAGATTTCAACATCAAAACAGCATGTTTGACAGTTTTATTATGCATGTTAGCACATTTGGTGTACGTGGGAAAATCACCTGCCTTGCCCAAAAAATCATGGAAAAAATTCAGCAATGAGCATCACACAGAGTTCTTCGTAGGGACTATTGCATTGGGTGGTTAAGTCCCTATCACCCACTACAATAATTGCAAAATAGGTAAATGGTCATATTGGAAACATCACAGCTACTCATTACACTATAGGAACACATGGATTACATGGTGCATGTTAACAACTGCATGTATGTCGACTAGTGACCAACTGTCGACGGTTGAGATAACGATCCCAAGTCGCTAAGGTTCTTTAGAATTGAGATAGGAGACACGCCGAACAACTACGAAGAACAACGAACAGAAGACATGGGTTTTTATCCTGGTTCAGGCCTCTCGGAAGAGATAATAGCCCTACGTCCAGCCTTTCTTATATATCAGAGATGAATACAAGAGATGGCTCGGCGAGACGAACAAGTCTCGGCGAGATTATGGTGTGTATCAGGTGCTAAAAGCTAGATCAAATCGTAAAACTCGTCTTCAGATGCCCCTAAACGCCGTAAGGGCATGGTTTATATAGTGCAGAGTAAACCGACCTACCAAGGGAATATCGGGCCGGGCTAACTACGAGATCGTAACGAACTCATACACGCCAAATATATCCCGAGGCAGACAAGGCATACTCCTAGTCTTGGGGATCACGACTTCTATTCCAATCCGGGAAACCACGTCCGGCTCTTCACGTAGCCGTGCAGAACTCCTGTTCGAGACGGACTCAAACACGATTACTTGGCTATTACGCATCGCGCCTAGCCAAGAGGCTGTTCGGCAGGATGCATATGGGCCAGATAGAACCTTCCAGGAGCCGGGCCCCGTAGGTCGCTCGATTGGGCCGTCGAGAGTGGGCCATGGCAATGGGCGTAATTTTATCCCCGACAATAGCCCCGAGACTCAAGTGGAAGGACTCACTAGAGTGGGGTCATCCTCTTGAGACTCCAAGTCACGAAGAGGGTATTTTTCCTGCTACAAAGACGTGCAACAGACGACCGAACAGGTTATGTTTCAACCGAACAAGATTTATTCGGGACCGAACAAACCCGCCCGATGCCGAGCAACTCTGTTGCATCGAACAGGGAACGACATCTGTTCGAGCAAAGTACCCAGCCCTCGATACAGAAATCGGAAGAAGCGAGGTGAATCATCTCCTTAAGGCTAAACGTCATCAAGGAGGGATTGGATTCTTGGTAGTGAAGAGCGTACCACCGCATCCAGTAACATCAGATCTTCCGGGAGAATGAACATAGCAAGTCGTGAGACGGACTCGTGCTGCCGCATCTAGGCATTCAGACGCCTAGGAAAAGATAGGGAACCACCTCTCGGGCTAGAGCATGCCCGAGAAAATAGAGATTGCGTTCTCGAGTAAACGTCGTGCTCAGGAGCGAAGGTGATGTGCCCCCAGACGTAGATCGTATGCCAGGAGCAGACAATGCATACGAGGGGGAAGATGACCCAGTCCCCGAGCGTAGAGCTCGCCAAAAGAACCAAGTAAGGCGATCTAGTCCCGAGCACGGAGCTCGTTAAAGGAACCGAAAACGACCACCGAAGACGCACGTGCGGAGTTCTGCGCTCGGCGAAGAGCCGCCGGTGTGAGGTGATCCGGCCCGAGCACGGAGCTCGTTGTAGGGACCGGATCGCGCTCTGGGCGAAGAACCGCCGGTCGCGAGGTGAATCACAACCCGATGCGCCGAGCCGCAAGGAACGTGAAATCAACGCTTTACCCATGACGTATTCCTTGCGGCGGTGTTAGCGTTGTCTTGGCAAGTCTGCGAACCGACGCTTGAGTGCCGTTGCGATAAGAATCGCTTACGGTGGGCATGCCCGTTCGCGATGAGAATCGGCTTACGGTGGGCGGGACTCTGTTGGTGGCGCACTACCTTGACTTAGCCGAACTGTGAAGGTCAGTTCCGGGCAAAGGCAAGAAATCATACGCGGGTGAAGTGAATCAGTCCCTGGGCATGCGCGGGGCAAACCCGGGAAGAGAGGGATGCAGACGTCGGTTTTGGTGGGGAAGCCTGGAACCTCGCCGCGACCATCACCAGAGTCTTACGTTCCCCGTTCCTGTATTTTCTGCAGAAGACAAACAAGAAAACGAGCCAGCAAGAGAAAAAAGAGAGCAAGAACAGGCTCCAAGAAGAGCAAAGCGAGTTTTGAAAAATACGCAAAAGACGACCTACCCGCACAAAACATAATTTTTTCCGGGTACGTCCCCCGATAGCTTTAGTGTCACCTCGGTGAATGCGGAACCGACGCCAGGAGTGCCCGTTGCGATGAGAATCGGCTTACGGTGGGCAGGACTCCGTAGGTGGTGCATTACTCCGGATTACCGTGCCAGGAAGGATGTAGCATGGATAAAAAAGACGTGTGCGGGCAAGTGCAGCCCGCTGTGGCTAAGACCTCTAACCAGGGAAGGCGATCGGGACCTTAGCCGCAGGCAAGACGTGCTAGGCGAAATCTTTATCCGGGCATGGACCCGTGCAGCGTTAGTGTCGCCTCGGCGGATGCGGAACCAGCGCCAGGAGTGCCCGTTGCGATGAGAATCGACTTACGGTGGGCATGCCCGTTGCGATGAGAATCGGCTTACGGTGGGTAGAACTCCATCGGTAGTGCACCGCTTCGGTTAACCGGAGCCATACAGGTCATCGCCAGATAAAAAGACATGCTCGCACGCGGGGAGCGCTACGGGAGCGAAAGACCAACGAGGTTTTGGAAAACCAACGCTAAGGAAAGGAACGGAAAAACTGAAAACGTACCGGGGTTGTCGAAATTCAGCTCAAATCCCAACTGACCGAGGAGAGGCAGTCCTCCGAGGAGCTGGCCGAGCAGCTCAAGACCGCCGAGCAGTGCTTGAATCAGAGCGAGAGTCTGACCGAGCAGCTTTTTCTGCAAAAAAGAGCAGCAAAAGACAAGGACGAACAAGAAACCAAGAGCAAGGCTAACAGCGCTAGAAAGTTTTAAAAAAACCGATAGAACGCTTAGCCTAACTCCCAGCCCCCGTTGCGCAGCTGCTCGAGGACCTGAGTTTGCGAACTCGAACAGGTGCACAAGAGAAAGAGCGACGTCCTAGCCCCCGGTACGGACGATGCATGAAGACCTGAACTTGCGACTTCAAGCACGTGCGTAGAGAGTTAGAGCGACACCGTATCTGATCGACTCGTTCGAGAACCGCTCGTTAACGTAAGTTAGGCGATTCGAAGGTAACCGAACAAGGAAAGTGCCTCTGCGCGGAGGGCTTACGAGCGAGCTTTGCCAAGTGGTTGTGCCGTGGCGATAAGTGCCTCTGCGCCATGAGGGCTTACGAGCGAGCTTAGCCGCAAGGCCGGATGCCGTGTTACGCAACTCTGAGTTTAGAAACTTGTTGAAGCTAGATACGGGCAGGGAAACCCTAAAGATCGCGGAGCCAAGAGTTCGCAAGTCCGGACAGCCATCAAGTGTTACCAGAGAGAAAGAGTAGTCTGAGAAGACAAGTGGTGAGAAGGGCCGCAGGGGGCCGCGAACATTCACCGTTCAATGGGTTGAACTTTACATGGTAGCCCGAGAGACTTGGACGAACTAAGGCGTGAAATTTGAGAAAAAACGCGAAGCTAGGAAACGAAAGACCTACACGAGGAACTTACGAAGCTGGTCGATGTTCCAAGTGCTGGTCGGCTCTCTCCTACCATCCACCGCCAGGCAAACAGCCCCGGGATCCGGAAGGAGTTTTGATCCAGTCCCCGAGCACGGAGTCCCCAAACACGGAGCTGGGAACCAGATCTGGAAGACGATCAAGATCGAAGGGATCGATCCGATTTGGCAGGGGAAGAGACATCCTGCCCTTCTGAGTCGTAGTCCTCAGGACGAATCTCCTGGTCGCTGATAGAGTTCGATATGTTCGATCTGCGAGTCCCCACGGACGGCGCCAACTGTCGACGGTTGAGATAACGAACCCAAGTCGCTAAGGTTCTTTAGAATTGAGATAGGAGACACGCCGAACAACCACGAACAACAACGAACAGGAGACAGGGGTTTTTATCCTGGTTCAGGCCTCTCGGGAGAGATAATAGCCCTACGTCCAGCCTTTCTTATATATCAGAGATGAATACAAGAGATGGCTCGGCGAGACGAACAAGTCTCGGCGAGATTATGGTGTGTATCAGGTGCTAAAAGCTAGATCAAGTCGTAAAACTCGTCTTCAGATGCCCCTAAATGCCCCTAAACGCCTAAGCGGTCTTGGCTTTTTGGTTTCCAGTTTCTTTTTCTGGCCGGCATCGCCATCGGATCTTCCTGTTGATCAAAATGAGTAAGCAAGTGGGTTTGAAAAAGATTAGTCGTAATAAGCCAATTGTACCTCTCTTCTTTGGTTGCTGCTAGGACGATCCTTGGGTAAATGCCGACGCGGACTTGGTCGTCGAATGGAGGCATCCGGCTTCTTCCCCAACAAGATTAGACCTAGGGCGCTTGTCTCCGCTCTGTAAAGGAAAATTTTACAAGATTAGTTATCGGAAAAGAAATGTTGTGAGTTAGTAAACGCACGCAAGTTAGTGACCTCGTTCTCAGAAGACGATGTATGATATTGAGATTCTGTTCTTTCGGCATCTGAATCCGATGAAGAAGGGCCCGATTCAGAAAGTTTTCCCACTTCATCGTTTCCAGTGCTGTCACCTTCATCATCAGAATTTTTAGAATCGGTATTTTCTTTGCTACTTTCTTCTGATTCTGATGAAGATTCTTCAATGCCAGCAATCTTTGGCCAGTTGGGCTTGCATATTTCTTTCTTTCCAGTGAATTTTTTGATCAAGGCGGCAGCTCCAACTTCTGTGGCATAGATATTCTTGGCGAATAGAATTCCACCAAGTTTTCTATTCTAGAGAGGTTGCAGCCCACATCATGAGCTCTATCGGCATCTCAAATTCAATGTGTGCAGCGGTTAAAATGCCATATGCCGATTGAGAGTTCAAATCTTCTCTGGCATTTAGCTGGCGGTATATGAACAGATCGGGAACCATTTGCCCTAGATTAAACTGCCGAGCAAATACTGCATGATGGTAAAACTCATAGGAAGGTTTTCTGATATGAGTTCTTGTGCTGAGAATGGCAAAGAAGATACCCGAAGAGATGAACTTTTTAAATACCGATGAAACTTCGCCGCTTATGCTGGCAGAGAAGCGGAAAAAGGTGGGAACTGCGTATCTGTCCAAATCGGTATATGGATTGAACTGCTCTGGGCCATATTCCGATTCAGACATGGTGAAAAATGCAGCCAGGGAGTGGGAGAAATCTTCTTGATTCAGGCGCCTCTTATTGTAAGTAACAGAGGTCATTTCTCCGTATGATCTGCAAGGGCGTTCATTGCTATCGGTTTCTTCTTCTTCATTCGAAAACTCTATATCAAAATCAAGTTCCCCTATAGAGTTGTATATGTGAATTTTCAAAAACAAACAAATAAACCAGAAAGGACCACCTAAGTTTCCGACTGAGTAATCGGATTTTTTGGAGCAGAGACTTTCCTTGATTTCATGCATCATCTGATATGTGGCTCCCAACAGGTATTTGCCAATTGCTAGTTTCTATCCTGTTACCAAAGCTTCGGCTACTCCTTGATACACTTTGCTGGGACTGAGGGACTGGCCACAGAAAAAGAATCTATCTAGCCACATGTTCAGAAAAGCGATGTGCTCCTCGTCCTCGACGTCGCCTGTTTTCTGATGGGTGCTAATGTAGTGTTGCCAGCCGAAGTTCTTTTCAGGGACTAACTTGAGGGTAGCTGGAAGGTCAAAAGCCGATAGCATCTCTCCATCGGGGCTAGGACCGGTTAGCATAGCCACATCCAAAAGTGTGGGGCCTATAGTTCCTGTTGGGAAGAGGAAGGCATTGGCCGTATCACACCAGAAATATGCTGATGCTGCAATCAAAGGTTCATCTGCTGGAGGAGGGTGCAAAAAAAGGAGAATGGCATCAGCAATTCCTAATTCATTCCACTGATCTTTTTTCTGGCTATAGACCCGAGAGAGCCAGTCCTTATATCCCTTGATCGGGCTTCGCCAGGAGTGAAAGGCTGATTTCCAACTACTTATGTTTAGTTAATCGGCAAATAATGGGAGTCTCGCTACTGACTGATCTATGAAAACCGATGGATCGCTTTCTCCTATCGGACCCAGGGAATATAAAGCTTCAATGTCGGAACAGCGGAATAATACCTGAGACATGTTTGCCCATTGAGACTTTTGAAGAGAGGGCTGTGTGCTGGGAATCCTCAAAGCTCCAGAAATCCGAAGCAGGAGGTATGTGTGCGCAGAGGGGAGTGTGAAAATGACAGCGAATGATTGCCTATTTATAAGTGAGGTAAAACTAGGGTTTTTACCGGGGTGTGCGGCGTTACTGTTACGGCCCATATTGCGTAGTGGGCTGCCACGTGTTCTCATAATGGGCCAGGAATGAGAAGCGCAGGGGTAAAACTATGAAATGTTCCAAGATCGTTGGATGGAAAATCCGATTTTTAGTGAAAGTGCGGCTAATGAGAAGATCCCATTACCAAACTTAGGGGCATATGTTAACACCCAGATTTGGCAGGAAAATCGGATATTGTAAATAAACTAATGTCATCGGAATTATTAGGCCGTATCAGAACATGGGCTTCATTGTCAAAGGAAAGAAATGTATAAAGATAATTTCGATTATATCAAGACTTCGGAAGAATTACGAAGATTCAATCAGAAGGCATCTTCGACAGTTTAGGTCCGATAAATCAGGTCGTGTCGGTATCGGTATCGGTTTTGTAATTTTAGTATAAATAGAGTCCCAAGTCTCGTGTAAACGATATACGACATACACAAAACACAACTACTCTTTTCGAATCCGATCGACTTCGTCGAGAGGCTTCAATTCGCAGGTAGAGCTATCTCGATGAAATAATCGATTCTCTCCTTGTAACCCGTATGCATGGCTATATCGCTTCGATCTCATGTATACAAAGCATGTTTGACTGTCTCGGTTTTTTCGATCTTTAACGTGTTCTCGCATGTTACACTGTCTCGTTCTATCGATCTGTAATATGTATTTACCCTGCAATGCCGATTGTCAAATATCTTATATGCTTTTCTTGAATCCGATATATGCAACTGTCCCGTTTGATCGATCTTGCATATACTTATTTTAGAATTTTGCACGTTCAGATTATTTGCCGATTAGCATTGTATTTACCCGTATTGGCTGTAAACTTTTAATCGATTTATAAGTTTATGCTTGGATTTAGATATGAATACTGTCTTGGCCTGACCAATCTATTTAATCTATTCCCCATCTAATAAGTTGATTTAAAGATCTATGGTTATTGTTATCTATAAAATAATAAAAATAGATAAAAGAAATTCATATTTAGATATCCATTCATGTTTATTGCTCTATCGGACATTAAGCCGATAGAATTTAAATCGGATTCCTTGATGCCGATTATTGAAAACCTGATCTGGCTGTTTATCAAAGCCGATTAGGCCTATATTGCTAATAATTTATTCATTGTCAATTTACAGGTCAAATTGACTGGCACGTTTGGTAATCATGGTTGCGACACAAACACAGATTTGACGCTTCAGTGGTGTGTTTACGAAATATCAATTTTCGTGACAACACTGATATGATCTCCTAATTACATGGAGCTTGGACATATCCTCGGAAACTTTCTTGGAGCTCAAAGCGCACGTAACCCGAGTGGTCTCAATCCCTAATCAGCCGACTTGTCTCGTCCCCCATCTGCTCCCTTATGGGCCTTCTAGAGGATACCTAGGGCTCATGTAGTCCACAATGTACGATGCACATAACAATCTACCCTACTGGCGCACCAGATGTAAACCTAGCATGCCATAGGAGATTTAAAAAATGACATGGTATTCTATTTCAAACTATTGGGAGCACTGATGATATTTTCCCTTCCTCATTACTTTGAGGTCTGCTGACTTGACTCTAGCAACCCTCTCTCGCTTTCTTTCACGGTTTGCCTCTCACATCAACTCACAATAATATCCCTTTGTAGCATGGCTCACCACAACACTATGCCAAATGGCCGTAGTGTTGGGTAGGGGGTGACGTGCGCGGTTAATATGGTGGGAAAATTCTGCCCGTTGTAACGACGGGATTTCCCCGCCTCCAAAGTCCAAATTCCACCGTTCCAACGGGAGGATTTTTTGCATCGATCGAATCCCACGCTGCCATGACGGACGATGGAAACCAGCCAATTCAAACTATGGCTAGCTGTTGTGGCTATACTCCACCAAATTGATTGGCGGAAATTCAAATTTACCCCAACAGAAGGGCGGGTTATATTTCTCGCCCATTGGACAACCATGAGGAGCCTATTTATTAAGAAATATTTTTATTTAAAAACTATAAAATAAAAAATATGTAAAAATTCATTGATTGAAGGTCTGGCGGCCTAACATGAATAATTAGTTGTAGCCCACGTGCAGTGCGTTGGCTAATGAAAGAGGATTTTGTGAAACCATGCTACGGTGACCAGAGAAAAAGAGTGAAAACCATAAAATTTTCTCTACTTATTCGCACTGAACCTCGTATGAAACAATGTTAAAGGAAAACACAAACTGTAGGATGAATCTTGGCTCTGAAAACAAAAACAAGCTTTTTGGAAGCAAATGATCGAACACTTAGCTAGTGGATGACTGAATCGCTAGCCATGCTCATGGGAGAAAGGTGATCAAAATGATCCATGATGGTGCCACATATCCTAGCATGGAGATTGGTACTCCAAAACCCCAAAAACAATCTCAACCCAAGGTGGTTGAAAATTCACCCTAAAATCCTTGTGAAAATACAAAAAAAAAGGATAAAACTTATATCTAGAGATTAGAGAGCGATCATCACCAAACAAACTAAAGGAGCCAACTGTTCAAAGCTTCGCCACAATCCGGTCATGATTGAAACAAAAGGATTGAAACTTGCATATAATCAAAATTATCAAGAATCAAACAAAACCATCATGAACACAAGCAACGACTTAAGAAATTTTTGGTGGATTTTATTGCTTTGGTTGGGGTATTACAAAGCAACACACTGTGGGCAAGGAACTTCTAGTGCACCAACACTCAGCCAACCGTAGCCCTCAAAGTGAAAGTGAGCAAGAGACACTCCCTCCCCTTCTTATATAGGTCAGGAGCTCTAAGGTATCGTGATATCTAATGAGAAATTGTCTATACCCTTAGATTGCTCTTAGACGACTGACATTGATCACGCAGCCCACGCACGTACAAACACAACTCGATATACGTGGCCACATTGGGTCCACACACTCTGGACAAGGGGTGCAAATAGGTCAGATATGAGCGGATACTGTTCGTCCCATGTCCTAACCCATATTTTTCCCCAAATATGAATAAGCCAGACACAAATTATAATTTGGATTATTTGGGATATGAATACAAGACGAACACGGATCAATCTCGGGTTGGGTTCGGATAAGCGATTGAATATTTCACGTGCATAAAAAATAGCACGTGACATAGTTATTTACTATTATAGCAAAACTGATTAAGCTTTCATATTTAATATAAAAGTTAACGATATGTTAACAATAAATCAAGCATTAACTACAATATACAGGCTCAAATTAAACATATTTCATACATAATATTTATGTTTTTGGATATCTCATATATGCGTGTATGAATCGAATATTGCTCTTCCTATTTCCTAACCCAAGTTTTTCAAATAAGTGGATTTGAATACGGATATACCCAGATATTATTTTTCTGGATTCAAATCGGGTTCCATACAAATTTGGGGTCGAATTGGGTGGGAATTTCCCATCCCATTTGCCGTCCTACTCCAGACATATATAGCTAGCTCGACTTAATTAACCGTTGAGTATCCGACGCACCCGGACGCCCTTCGAGCCACATAACCTCATGCTGGTTGAAGTTGGTCATCCACGCTATCCTTGTGATCCGCAAGTCCGAGTCCGATCATCATGCATGACTTCCTTGTTGTTCCGGACCCACAAACTGCCAGTTTGCATCCCGATACATCGCCGACCACGATCCAATTGAGCCTGTGTCACGCAGATTAGTACATCCAAAAACACACACTTACCTTGATCGTCTGCATTAAAGCCCCCTTACATCATGAATCACTTATTAGTTACATGCCAATTCGAAGCACTTGCAAAGTCACGCAAAGAAGCCCATTTTCCATCATTTCCAAACACAACATAAACTTTTTTTTTTATAAAACTCAAGTAAAAAGTTGTTAACATGAAAAAAATGTGTCCCAAAATTTTCTATGGACAAGCTAGCATTGGAAAGTAGCCAAGTGGTCACGGGTTGCTGAGAGGAGAGAAAAGAGAGGCAGCTAGGGTTTCCCACTAGCCGTCACCGCCGCCGACGCCGCCTACGCCGCCTCGCCGACGCGACCTCCTCCCAGCGCCGCCGCCGACCCACCCAGCGTCGTCGTCGCGCCCATCTCCTCGCCACCACCGCCCCACGCCGCCTCGCCGACTCGTCCTCCTCCCCGCCCCCACGCACCTCCTCCCCGCCGCCGCCGCCGTCCATCTCTCCTCCACGTCATCGCCGCCCTGCCTCCTCCGGGCCTCCTCCTCCACGCCGCCTCCCTCCGGGCCTCCTCCTCCACGCCGCCGCCCTCCAAATCTCCTCCACGCCGCCGCCCTACGGGCCTCCTCCGCACCGCCGCTGCCCTCCAAGCACCGCCGCCCTCCAGGCCTCCTCCTCGCCACCCGGCCTCCTCCAAGCCTCCTCTACGCCGCCGCCCTCCAGCCACCTCCACGCCGCCGCCGCTCGACCGCCGGCCTCCTCCGCGCCGCCTCCATCCAGATTCGCGCTCCACGCCGCGACCGCCAGACCTCCGCGCCTCCTCCGCGCTGCCACCACGGGACTTGCGTGCCGCAGCGCCGCCCGGCCGACCTCCGCCTAGATCCGTGCCGCCGTCACGGGTCCCGCGCTGACTGTCGCCTACAGAAACCCGTAGTCCCTGACACTGCGCCTCCTCAGCTAGTGTTGTCTCCTCAGCGCCGCACCTCGCTGCAGTTTCACACTGTCATCCGGCCGCCTCCTACTTCCACCGTCTCCCATCCCTCGCTGGTATGGGCCCTTCCCAATCCCCGTCACCGCCGCGGACCGTTGGAACCTGCATCACCCTAGCTCTTCCTCCTTGTCGGCTGACGTTGGGTTGCGGAGGTCCTAAGCCGAGGTCGCCGCCTTCAATGCTTCCTCTTCGGGTGCATACAACCACCATCCACCGCGCCCCGTTGCACCTCTGCTTTCCCTACCGACCAACATTCATGGCTCCTTGGCGATGGCCCGCCCAGCCACGGCTGGGCTGTGCTCGATTGCCGTTGCTCCTCCTCGCTGTGATGCGCCACCCTCATCGCAATGGCAGCTCGTTAGACCGAGGCGTCGGCGCCGTGCTCTGCCCATTTCCATTCCATCCACCGCCCGCGCGTGTAAAAGCCGGTGCCAATGCCCGTCTTCTTCGCATGTGCGATTCTTTTAAAGGGCGTTGCCTCCGATGTTTCGCCAGTGACCACCGTGCCAACTCATGCCGCGACCCTGTGAGGTGCTTCTCTTTCCTCTGCTCGGGCCACACAACATCTTCTTGTAGCCGGCGTGCGGCATACCTTCCCCGCCGGTGCGCCCAGACAACTCAACACCGCCCCTCGGCCACTGTCCCCCACATAGCCTTCCTTCCCCCTCCGCCTACCTCCGGTGCCATGACTCCACCGCAACGCTCCCCCCTTGCGCCCCTGCGCCCTACGTCCATTCGCGTCTCTATCGAGGCCTCGCCGACCATGCACCTCGATGCGGACAAGCTCCACCGGCAGGGGGTCTTGTCACCATCACCGGAAGGCCGTACTCTAGCACCGCCTTTGTGGCTCAGCAACTCAGCACCTACGCAGATATCCCGTTGTATGACATCCGAGTGACCCACCTCGCGCACCTGCGATTTCTTGCGAGATTCAAGCTACCGGAGCAGGCCCGACTCACGCCTCGTCGGTCGTTTCGCTCTAGTGGCCGCCACTTCGCCATCTCGAGGTTCACCAGCGATATCCACGCCAAGGGGGGTTGGCTGCCTTGCGGTACGGGGTCCTCATCTTCATCGACAGCCTCCCCCTCCACGCGTGGCCCTTCGACGTCGTCGATCGCATTTTCGCCGGAGCTGGCCGCCTTGACATCGTCGACGACACCACTTGCTTTCGCTTGGACACCTCCACGTTCCGTGTTTGGGTGTGGACTCGCGATCCAGCTGCCATCCCCCTCGAGGTGGAGCTCGAGATTGTTGAGCCTTCCCCCTACATGGAGACTCGTCGCGCCAATGACGGCGGCCCTGCTCGACTTGCTGGCGCGCCTAGGCCAAGACCTCCGTGAGCTTCCGTCCACCGTCTGCTCGCGGTAGCACCCCTACTCGTCTGGGCATGTCGCGTTTGCGGTCCCGCACGCGCTCGTCCCGCTGTCGCTTCGTCTCCAACGCCGTCACAGGATCCGCAGCCGGCAAACCTGTTGCGCGTCCCTCCCAAACCGCTAACAGCGATAACCGTGGCTCCTCCGCCTCCTCCCAACCTAGCGGCGCCACATTCTCCGGTGGTGATTCCAACGTCGCCCACTCCGGCGATCCTTGTCGGCTCACCCCCCTCGGCGCCGTCTATGCCGTGGCCACGCTAGAGGGGGATGTGGTCGCTGCAGACGTGGCAGCGCTGACCACCAGTGTGGCCTCACTCACCAAGACAGTGGACCTACCCAACTGTCGAACTCCCTTGTGCGGCCAGTCACCTACCGGGGGTGCGATTCGACCTCACCTGCCCTTCGGCTTTCTGCATGTGAACCTTTGTACAGATTAACGCCGCAGCACGGAAGCCTCGTTGCGCCAAGGCCCGTCCAAGGCCTTGCCATTGCCCGCGCCGCTGTTTCGGCCCACAAGAGCACCTCGCCCATCACTGCTGCACTAGGCCTCACACCTAGTTCTTGCGGGCTAGGCCTCCCGTCCTTTGGGGGGGACCCGACAGGCTGCAGCCAGCCCATCTCCTTGGGGCCTTGCACTGTTGTTGGCATGTTGGACCCACTCTGCCTTGACACTCTACTTTGCTTCCCCTGAGGTGATCCGGTTTGACCCTATGTCCCTAGAGGCTGAGTTGGCACCGCTCACCCCAGCTCAGTCTCTCCTCTCTAGGGCCATTGTGGTTACCCCCGCCCCATTGATCCCCTCACCTCCACTTAGACGTTCACGCCCTAAGCGTACCACCCCTTTTCGCCGCAGCTCCAGATTGGCTTCCGGGAGGCCGTCGTTTGCTGGTGGTGGCTCCTCCTCTGTCCCCGCCATTCGAATGGCGCAGGGCCTCCTTGCCCGCAAATTGGGCATCCCTCACTCCTCGTTCGTGGACGACCTCGCTGCTCAGCTGCAGTCCCTGTCCGTCACCGGCCTGCTTGATGAAAACACACTCGCCCACCCACCCCCTTCTTTGTTTCAAGCTGAAGCTCTCTCGCACGGCCTCTGCCCTGCGCACCTGGAGCCGTACACAGATCGGAAACACCAGGCTCCAAAGATCAAACTTCATTGAAATCATCATTCACCTTGAAAACCTAGACTTCAAAATATAAAATTTTGTCAAATACTCGTCGTAAAATAAAGTGACTTCCACACGGTCTCACATATCTCGTTTCGCGCAGTGATCTCATCGGTCCGTGTCTCGTCTGCCCTCTGCAACGATCTAGTCTTGCTGTCTTCGCTCGTCGCTTGATATCGCAACATCATCGATCCGGCATGGCAATACGGCTCCACCGGCAAAAAAACAGAAAACACGCAATTAGTCACACAGCGTGCCCTAAATTCCTAAAACTCATATTTAGCTACTTCATTTAATAACTTAAAATCCTTGTAAGTTGCATTTGTAAGTTGCATTGTTGTTTGGTTTTATATAATATATGATATGTTCGTTTAGATAAGAATTTGCAATTGCATTGAATTAGGGATAACCGGATAAAGAAAGGAAATGAAGAGGACATCGACATCTTATTACAAACACTACACAAATCCATCTTAATTCCGTTGGCCATAAACCGACAAAATTAACATAATTTCGTCGGTGTGCCGATGAAATTAACAAGACGAAACGTGCTAGAAAAAAATAAACACATTTTCGTTGTTTGCCGACGAAATTACAGTAGTTTCGTCGGTTTTACAGGCACAGTGGAGTGGTGGTGGAACAACGGCGGCGCACGACTAGGTTAAGGTGGGTGCAGTCAAAGGGCGCGAGGTAGACGGACCGGGGTTATACGTGGGCCTTAATTTTGTAGGCCGAAGCCGATGAATATAGTGCCACGTGAAGCTGGACGAGTGAAGATGATGCACGTGGCATAGTCTGGTCGGTTCCGGCCGAGGAAATAACCGCATGTCGCAACGGCCAGCATGAAGGGGACACGCGCCCTTATTTCATCGGCTTCAACCAATGAAAATACTGCCATGTCATCGCCCAAAGACCTGCGAGGTGGCAGCACCTTTATTTCGTCGATCGGAGCCGACGAAACCATGCCACATGCCAAGTTTTCATCTGTTTTGGTCGACAAAAATACGTTCGAAAAATTTTGAATTCCCCCGAGCGAGTGGTGGAGGGCTGTATTTTGTCGGCCTTGCTACCGATGAAATTATTGCTTTATTTTCATCGGTTTTAGGAACCGACGAAATTACTGCCTTATTTTAATTAGTTTTTCAAGCCGACGAAATTACTTTTGGCAGATGAAAATGCTTCGTTTTCCTGTAGTGAAAGCACAATCATAATACAGAGAGTCTCATCAGCCATGAAGATTATTAAAACTGAACTACGAAACAAGATGAACAATGAATGGAAGAAACGTAGAATGATTTATTATGGCCTTGTTTGTTTAAGATTAAATTAAATTAAATGAAAATTTGTTATTTTTGTATAAGCCAAATGATGTAATGTTTTGTAGACATTTTTGTGGGGGTTTAAATAGTACTTCTTAAAGTTTGTAAAATACTTTTTTCATAATTTTTTGAACTCGTTAAAATGTATTTTAAGGAGGTTACAAATTTGCTACAGTAAAACGCAACTCTACATTAATCCAAAACAAACAAGGCCTATATCGAGAGAGATATTTGAAAGTTTTGATTAAGAAAGGATTTTACAACATTTTTAAGTGATGAGATGAAAATTTAACTTATCTCGTGCCAATGGTAGGTTAGAATTTTCAAATTTTAATATCCACATATATCTGTGTCTTGATTTATTTTATATGGTACTTTTAAGGTTTAGGTTCATGTCCCAGTCCTATCATTGATGAATAAATATCTGTTATGATGGATTTCATATTTGTTATCTACTAATCTTGGTACCTCCCATATCAATTATGTATTTGTGTTATATATTAAAAATTTTGGTATAGCTAATTTCTAACATTTATCATAAGTTTTAGTATGGTAGATTTTAGTCCGAGGTTTGATGAGATTATGCATCTGCCACTGATTGTTGTTATAGTTTCTTTGAAGTAGGCTTACAATTGTGGCATTCGTATCTACCGTTGGTCATTCCATGAGAAGGGGAAATTATGTTCTGTAAGCTGTTGAAGTATCAATGTATGTATGTAATCAGTTTATTGTTTATGAAATTTGCAGGACGTAAGTGATACGTATGCATGTCCTGAGATAAAGTGCTGCCATAAGGCAATCCGATCTTCTGACAAGTAAAGAGTAAGTTGATTGGTGGAGACTAAATGTTGACTATCCGATTTTCAATAAGAACTGACCCAAACTTACAATCACCACACATCCTCCTCTGGTTATCAACCATGTTAGCAAATAACAAAGCAAAGATCGAACACGAGACAATTTTTTTCTTAGTGTGGAAAACCCTTGAGGGAAAAACCATGGGCGCATAAAGGCGAAGATTCGTGGCGGAGAGTACAACACGGGGTTAAAATAAACATGTGGATAATAAACTTGTCGGTGTAATAAATACCGGGGTACAAAGAGTCCTGAGAAGACAAGGCGGGCCCCACGCGTCAGGCGGGCGAGCAAGGCCCCAGCGCGTAGGCGAGCCCTTCAGCGCACAAGGCGGGCCCCACGCGTCGAGACAGGCGAAAGCAAGGCCCAGTGGCGTGGGCGAGCCTCTCAGCTCAAAGAGGGCCCCACGCGTCGGTGGGCGATCGAGCCCAGTGGCGTGGGCGAGCCCCTCGGAGGCCAAGAGGTCCCACGCGCCAAGGCGGAGTGCGTGGGCGAGCCCTCGAAGATCAGCGAGGCCCCACGCGCCGAGGCGGGTGCGTGGGCGAGCCTCTCTCAAGACCAGACGAGGGTCCCACGCGTCGGGTGGGGCCAGCAGCGGCGGAACGTTGCGAAGGAGTCTTGAGACGAAAGCTCCCCTGCTGCGAAGGACGGCGCATTTAATGCGACATCACGCGCGGATAGACGGTGACGAAATGATTACCTTCTGATGACCCTTGCAGTCTGGCGGTACATCATTGTGGCGGAGAAAATTGACCGGCAGAGAGAAGGTTTGCTTGAGGAGGCCGCCCGCGTCGGGAGGAGCAGTGGGCCCCACCAGCACCTCACCGGTGTGTTGTCTTGGGTGGGTGGCCACTTCTGGCACGCGAGGGCGGGCGCCTTGTGCAGTATGGGCAACATGCACGTTTACGTCTCTCTGTCGTGTCTCACTGTCTTGTCCGAGTCTTGTAGAAATCTTGTCTTGCCTACCCTCCCCACTCTCTCCGTCGGTTTGAGGCTTGTATAAAGGGGAGGAGGACGAGCAAAAGAGAGGTTCGAACACACGCAGTTCACAAGCACCCTGTAAACACATTCCCATTCAACCACAATTAGAAAAGAGTTAAGACTCGGCGAGGAGTAGGACTATTACCCGCGAGTCCGAACTCAGGTAAATCTGCGAGTCGCTCCTTGTTGTGCCCGACGCCAAATCGAACCGAGCTTGATCGAGTTGGTGGCGAGACTAAAAATCTGACCGGGGTGTGATCCGCAGATGGTTGAGCGGAGAACACGCCGTCAGTGGCGCGCCAGGTAGGGGAGCGCTAGCTCGGCTCAAGCTCTTGACTCTTTTCAGCGGCGATGGCGGAGCGGCGATCGCGATGGAGCGAAGCGGCCGCTAGAGCCGCTGCCACGAGTCGGCCGCGCGATGGCGATGAATCACCGGCGGTAGCCGCCGCTTAGGGTGGAACCTGGCGGAAGCAGCCGCCCGGCCAAGCTAAGCGGCGCTGGCCTTGGAGGAGTGCACTCCGACCTGAGAACCTACATGCGGCGAGGGCCTTGCTGGAGAACCCACGGTTCCGGTGACTCCGGACTCCCGGGCGCCGTGGTTGGCAACAGCCCTTCGTCGATCTGCCGCGGCGGTGGTGCAAGTTTCGGGGCATGGGAACCGGTGTTTCCGCTTCCTCCGTTCTTTGTTGCCCTCGCCTCCTCGCAGAATCTCACGGTGAGGCGGGGCCAAACGACAAGAGCGCGACCCCTACGGGGGCTCGGCGAGGCGGCGTCTGCAGTGGCCGTGATCTCGGTCCCACTGGAGGACCGCCACTTGCTGCATGGAGAAGACACATGCGTGACAAGCTCCGCAGGGTCATGACCGAGCCTTGGCGATCACATGTGTCGCTGCCGCCGCTGGGACCAACAAGAGGTTCCGTGAGAGCTGCCCGACGATGAGGTGGCATTTCTTGGCGCCGCCCTAAGCGACGGGGCGGCGGGCGAGGACCACGTCCGAGGCGAGGAGGCTCCGGCGTTGGTGCCGCGCCTTTTCGAAGAGGCTGCGCCAAGTCCGGTGGCGAAGAGGTTCGGCCCACCCCATCGAGAAGTATGACGGCTCCACCAACCCGATGAGTTTTGCGGATCTACACGACGGTGATGCGGCCGATAGGAGGTCGGGGATGGTTTTGGCGAACTACTTCCCGCGGTCCTCACCGTGAACTGCTCGTGGCTCATGAACCTGCCCCGAGTCCGTGGGGTCATGGAAGGAGCTCTCGGAGCTCTTCGTCACCAACTTCGGGGCACCTTGAGCAGCCCGGGTGAGGGACGACCTCCTGGCGTGGAAGCGGAAGAAGGAGAGTCATTGCTTGCGACTATATTCGGCGCTTCGGTCAGTCCGCAACACCATCCCCGACATCTCCATCGGCGCCGTGGTTACGGCATTCGGAGAGGCGCCGAGACCCCAAGGTCAAGGAGAAGATGGCCACCCGCAAGATCAAAACGAGCGGAGGAGCTCTTCACCTTGGCGCTGAAGTCGCCCTTGAGCGGAGAGCTCGCATCCGCCCAGGCGCGCTGAGCGGGACAGGCGCGAGTGGCGAGGCGGGACCTCGAGGAACCCCGAGGCAAGGACAAGAAGAAGCGCAAAGCGGCCGAGACCGGGCAGGTCATGGCCGCCGGCCAGCGACGACGACGACGATGATGCCCAGCGCAATGGGCGCGGCGGCGTAAAAGAGGAGGAGGTCGCGGCGCCGGGCGGGTACGGTCTCCGTAGGGGCGGCGGGGGCGGCGCCATGGTGATCGCCGTGGCGCGACGGCCCCCATGCGACCGCTGACGAGGGCGACCGTCGCCCGTGAGTGGAACGGAAGGCCTTCTCGTCCCCATTCACCGCAACAACTCTCACGACTTGGCGGATTGCCATGTCGTCGACAAATATGGTGGACAAGCGAGTCCACGAGTAGCGGCAGCAGCGAAGCGTCCGGCGATTGCAAGGGCAAGGAGGCGGCTTCGCTTGGTTTTCAGCAGGCGGAGCGCGAAGTTACCGTCATCCACGGCGGTTCGGCCACCTATCCGTCCCACGCTAGCTTTAAGCGTGCGATGAGGGAAGTGTGCGCCGCCGTGCCCGGCTTTGGGTCAGCAAGGCAGCTGGCATGGTCGGAGCAGCCGATCGCGTTCAGTTAGGCCGATCACCCAGCCAGTACCGCCGGCCCTGGACATCTCCCGATCGTGGTTGCGCCCACGGTCCGAAATGTAAAGCTAGGGCGGTGCTTTGGTAGGCGGAGGAGTTCCTCAACCTTCGTCGCCGGTCGCCAAGGCGCTCAGATCTGCGGCGGGAGCTTCGTCCAACACTCCGTTCTTGACGCATCGCGCCGGGGTCGAGTCCGCTGAAGCGCGTCGATCTCGGTGGCGTTTGGAGGCTCGACAACTTCCGCACCGAGATGCTCGAGTTCGGTGGCGGACTTGACCTCCTACAACGCCATACTAGGTTGGCGGCGACCAAGTTCATGGCGGTTTGCCACTATCGTACATGGTGGTGAAGATCCGGGCCACCGCCCCATCGTCTTGAAGGTGGACCGCCGGGGCGCTCCGCTGCGATAAGGGCGCTTCGCTTTGGCGAAGCGTCGGTGCCCGAAGGCGAGGCTTGACTCGGAGCTCCTCGGCGAACCCGTGCCTCCCGGTTCGTCCGCGGAGGTTAAGCGGTCTCCTGGCGAAGTCGACCCGCGAAACCGTTCGTGGGCGCCTCTCGGCGCCAAATAGGAAGGCGCTCGTCTCCTTCCTCGATCTAACGCAGAGCGTGTTTGCATGGCAACCGTCCGACATGGTGGGTCCCTGTGGAGGTGATTGAGCACAAATTGGCGGCGTTCCGGTCTTGCGACGGTCATGCGAAGGTCCGAAGCGATCGGTGGAGCGCCAGGAAGTTATCCGCCAGGAGGTGGACAAGCTCTTAAGGGCGGGGGTCGTCCGCAGTGTCGCCCATCCCAAGTGGCTCGCGAATCCCGTCCTCGTCAAGAAATCCAACGGGCGTTGGAGGATGTGCGTGGACTTCACCGACCTCAACAAGGCGTGCCCGAAGGATCCGTACCCGCTGCCCCGCATTGATCTCATCGTCGACTCAACAGCGGGGTGCGAGTAGTTGTGCTTTCTGGATGCGTACTCTGGGTACCACCAGATTAGCATGGCCGCAGAAGATGAAGACAAGACTGCCTTCGTGACGCCCATGGGCGTCTACTGCTACACAAGGATGGCGTTCGGACTGAGGAATGCATGCCCAACCTATCAGCGGGCCATGCATATCGCTCACCGCCTCCAAATAGGGCGAAACCTAGAGGTGTATGTCGATGATCTGTTGGTGAAGTCCAAGAAGGCGGAGGAGTTGATCGGCGACCTGGAAGAAACCTTCACCAACCTGAGGAAGTACTGCATCAAGCTTAATCCAGAGAATACGTGTTCGCCGTTCCGTCGGGCAAATTGTCGATTCCTCGTCTCCCGGAGGGGATAGAGGTGAACCACGACAAGATTGCAGCGATCGAGAACATGAAGCCCCGACGCGACTTGGCGGATCACGAGTGCTTGGTGGGTCGTTTGACCTCTGGGCAGCTTTATAGCTCGCCTGGGGATAAAAGTCTCCCATTTGCTCAAGTTCCTAAAGAAGACCAACCAGTTCGAGTGGACGGCGGAGGCGCAGGAGGCGTTCGGCGGTCAAGAAGTATCTCACCTCCCGCCAGTCTTGGTCGCCCCATCCAGGCGAGCCGCTGATCCTATCGTTGCGGCAAACCCCAGCGGTCAGTAGCGGTGTTGGTGGCGGAAAGAGAAGGCGTTCAGCGCCCATTTACTCGTCGCCAAGGTTCTCCACGACGCCAAACAAGGTATTCCTGACACCAAAAGATGCTCTCGCCGTCTTGTGGCGTCAAGCTACGCCACTACTTCCAGGGGCGAGAAGTCACGATGTTGACCAAGTATCCCTTGCGGGAGATCCTCTTCAACCGCGAGGCGACGGGTCGCATCGCCAAGTGGGCCACGGAGCTGGTAGAATTCGATCTCAAGTTCGCTCCCCAAACGGCCATCAAAGGGCAAGCTCTGGCGGAGTTCGTCAGCGAATGGACTCCGGTGGACACAGAAGCTGAAGACACCCCAGCACCCTCGCCGTGAACTCTCTTCTTGACGGCTCATTCCATTTGGAGAAATTTGAAATGGCGTCGTCTGGTGTCTCCATCGGCGATGTCGTCCGGCACTGGTGGTCTTGGACTTCCGCGCCACCAACAACGTCGCGGAATCTGAAGGATTGCTCGCCCGAGCTCGAGGTGGCCGACCCTTGGCATCCGGCTACAAGTAAAAGCGACTCTCTCCCGGTCATCAACCAGCGAGGAAGAATTTCTCTGCTCGGATCCGTCATGGCGGCCTACAGCGGAGGTGCGCCGGTTGGGCGGCACTTTGAGGGCTTGGGCCGTGCACGTCCCTCGCCGCGACAACTATATGGCGGATGAACCGCCCCGGTCGCCTCATCAAGGGCGCTGTTCGGTGGGGTCTTTGAAGAAAGACTTCTGTGCCGTCCGTCGCGACCCCAATTTTGGCGGGGACGACGCTTTCCCTGACGCAGCTCCCACTTCTGGAGGAGACGTCACCAATCCTGCTGCAGCTCCCCGGTTGGAGGGAGGAGGCGGAAGAACTGCTGAGGCGGTTGAGGCGGAAATGCCAGGCCAGGCAGAGTACGTCGGCGACAATGTACAGAACGTCGTCACGCTCGTCCGGGAAGGTCAGTGGATGGATCCGATCCTAGCCTACCTGCGGGATGGAGCGATCCCAGCGATAATGCGTCGGTGAGAAGATAGCGCGCAAGGCCAGCGCTACATACCCGTAGGTGGGGACTGTATCGCCGAGGCGCAAACGGAGTTCTCTTGAAGTCGTCACTCGGAAGCGGGAGTGCAATTCTCTCGAGATCCATGGAGGCATGTCGCGGGAGCCGTTGTGGCCGGGCGTTGGTTGGGAAAGCTTTCCGCCACGGCTTCTATTGGCCTATTGCCCTCCAGGATGACTTCGAGCTGGTGAGGAGATGCGAACCGTGCCAATTTCATGCTAAGCAGATCCACCGACCGGCCCAGGCGCTGCAAACCATTCCGCTCTCTGGCGTTCGCGATGCCGGGGCCGATATACAGGCCCGTTCGCGGCGGCCGGAGGTTACACACATCTGTTCGTCGCCATCGACAAGTTCACTAAGTGGGTTGAGGCCTCGCCAGTCCCGGCGATCACATCCGCAGCGGCTATCAAGTTTATGAAGAGCATCTTCGTCGGTTCGATGTCGCCAACAGAATCATCATCGACAACGGCGCTTTCGCCAAAAGCGATTTCCAAGATCTGGTGCGAAGAGTTGGGTACCAAGCGTGCTTTGCCTCGTTCGCATCCGAAGAGCAATGGGCAAGTTGAGCGGCGAACGCGAAGTACTCGGGGGCTCAAGACAAGGGCGTTCGATCGCTGGAGAAGCGTGGCAAGCGCTGGTGAAGAAGTCCCCACTGTTGTGGTGGTATTGCCGCGACAACTCCTAACAGAGCCACCGTGAAACCCCTTCTTCCTGGTGTATGGCTCTGAGGCGGTGCTCCCATTAGAGCTCGCCTTCGGCTCCCCAAAGGTGGCGGCGTTCAGCGAAGACAAAGACCCTGACCGGCGTCAGGGCGAAGTGAATCTCCTGGAGGAGATCCGAGACAGGGCGGCGATCCGGGCCGCCAAGTATCGGCGAACCTCGCGCGTTACCAAGCAAGGCGGGTGTGTGTGAGAACACTGGCAGTGGACGACCTCGTTCTGCGCAAAATCCAAGCGCAGGCGGGGCGCAACAAACTGTCTCCCCTGTGGGAGGGCCCCTTCAAGGTGGTCTCAGTCTCCCGCTCAGGCTCAGTCAGGCTCGCATTCGAGGATGGTCGTGAATTGGCGAACACTTGAAACGTCGAGCGGTGAGGAAGTTCTACCCGTAGGTAGCAGCTCGAAGTTTCTTTTTGGCCTTCCTTTGGAGCCGAAAGGCGATGTCTTCTTCCTTCACCGCTTCGCCTCGGGGCATTGTACAAAGCCATCTTCAATAAGAGATAAGTTACGTCTCCTTGTAGGCATCTGTTTCTTTTTTCGCCTCAAGTCTGTTAGAAAGCATTCTGTTGAAAGCTGGTAGCGAAAAAAGTACTTAAGGCAGATGGCCCCTTAGTTGCAAGGACGAACGCTTACGACTTGCGGTTGGACGAGGCGAAGCGGACGGAAGGCGGGTTCTAGCCTGGTGTGTCGGCTCGGTCTAGGCAATGCGCCAACAATGACACCAGATTACTAGACCACTTAGGAAGCTAAGTGCTTTCGCACGCGATGTCTAAGTCGGTTTGCAAAGAGGCCATAAGGGTTGAAGTAACTAGATGCACGAGGAAAAAGCGCTTACTTTCAGCGAAAGCTCGTCTAAACCTTTTAGCGTCGGTGGCTTAGCTTTGAAAAGGGTCTCATAGAAAACATTCCGCGAAAAGTCGGTAGCGAAAGTACTTATGGTGATGGCCCTTAGTTGCAAAGGCAAATGCTTATAACTTCTGTTGGTGCGGCGAAGCGGGACGGAAGCGGGTTCTAGCCTGGTGTGTCGGCTCGGTCTAGGCAATGCGCCAACAGCGGCACCGGCGACTAGACCACTTCCGGAAGCTAAGCGCTCGCCACGTAATGTTTAAGTCGGGTTGCGAGAGGCCATAAGGGTTGAAGTAACCAGATGCCTAAGGAAACAGCGCTCACTTACGGCAGAACGTTCAGTCTAAAGCCTTTGGCGGTCAAGTGCCCCAGTTCAATTTCGCAAGTTAAAATTGTGCGAAGTTCAAATGAGACTCACAACAAAAGAGCGAAAGTTTGTTTGCATTGATAGGTAATGTTTACAAGGCAAAATAGACAGGGGAGTTTCGCTACTCCTCCTCGTCTTCGTCTTCCGCTGGAGCGGCGCCGCCCATCATGGACCTTGGCCGTGCGCGGTGTCAACCAGCGCTGCTCAATCCGGTCCACCGGCGCGAAAAGCTCCCGGTGGCGGCGTCGAGATCAAGCGCGCGTCTCGAGCAAAACGATTACCCAAGATGAACCGCGCCGCTTCAAGAGCGCCTTGGTGACCGTCTTGATCGCCCGCGTCCGCGCCGCCACCGAAGACGCGCGAGGCTTGGCGGCTCGTCCCACGGCGCCCGGTATCTTTTGCGCAACCGTCTCTCCAGCGAGAATACAAAATGCGCCCTGGATGCAGGCGTCCGAAACCGTGGTAAGCGGTCGCGGCATGTCGGCGAGGGCTCGGGCGCTTCGAAGTGTTCGGCGGAGGTCTTGATTTGCTTGGCGGTCGAGCGGCGGCGGCTTGTCTTTGCCGCAGCCTCGCGAATCATCGCCTCGCCAGCGGCGGTTTCTTGGCAAGGCCCGCCCGCGGCTTCGCCGCGGATCGCTCCGCCAAAGCAAGGGCTTCCTCCGCGTTGCCCAGTGCGGAGAGGTGCGGCGCCTCGACCGCCTCGTCGGCGGTCGTCACGGCCGAGATAAGCGGCGGCGCCCGTGACGCGGTGGCGAAGGTTCTCCGGCCGCGGCGCCGCGAACTCTCCACCGCCGCGAAGCGACCCCGTCGAAGGAAGCGGCGGCGGTGAGGGCTAGCGAATCGCGGGCGGAGCTCGATGCCCGGCGTCCGCCTGTTCAAGAAGGACAAGCGAGTTCGGTATGCAAAAAGCGTGTAGCATACTAACCTAATCTGCGAAATGTGCGTAAGCGCAGGGAAAGCCAACCTGAAGTGGTGCGCCCTGAAAGCGAAAGGTGAAGGGGGGAGCGCCAAGCCGCTTGATTGCGGAGGCGGTGGTGGCGCGGTCGCGGTCACCGCCGTCCGGCCGGGCGCCGACGCGAGTGGCGCCGTGCAGAAGCTTACCAGTGGCAGCAGCGCGCAGCGTGTCGGCAAGCGCCGCGCAGAAGCGTCGGCGTAGAAGGAGCGGAAGAAACTGGCGCAGGCGGCGCCAGTTCCTGAAGAGTCGCCGCGCTCTCGCCCGGTGGCGGAGCGGCGGCGGTAGCAGCAGGGCCCCCGCTGGAGGGGGCCGGCGGTGGCGGCGGAAGCTTAGGATTGGAGGGGCGAGCCCTCTTTGGGCTCGTCTCTCCCTCCTCTTCGTCGTCGTCCACGGCGAGATGAGGGCGCTTCCGGAAGTGCGGTGAGTCGGCCGCCACGGCGAAATAGCGGCGGTCGCGGAAGCTTAGGCGGTCGCCGGAGGCGGATCGCGGATCTGTAATGGCCCGTGCCACTTGGACCGCGAGACGAGACCTCCATGGAGGCGTAGCGCAAGTGTTGGTTGCGCTCCGTGGATCGATCGCGGAGGGAGGATACTGCAGCGTGAAGTGTCGCTGGTTGGTGGGGCCAGTAGTCCCGCCAGCCAGTCCCGGAGCACGTCGTCCGGCACGTTCCTGCTGGTGGCGAAAGAAGAAAGGAAGCCGTAAGGTCGGCAAGCAAAAAGATTCCAAGAAAGACAAGAGACCCAAAGGACTAAATGAGTACTCACCGCCGAGGGCAACGCGGACTCCATCGTTGTCGCCATAGTACATCCAGGCGGGGCGAGTCCTCATCGGAGCGGCGCGGTCGGCGCCGCAAAAAATCCGCCGCGACGAGGTTCCGGTGAGCCAGCGGCGGCGAAGATCGACGATCGCGCGCCAAGATCAACCCCAGCTCGCTGAATCGTCGGGCGAAGCCCCAGTTAGCGGTGGGCTCGCAGACCTCGGGAGAGAAAGATCGCCGCGCGCCGGAGTCCTCCATATACTGACCATTGTCGGTGCCGATCCTTCCAGTTGGACTTGGGCGCGACAGGATGAAGGCGGCGGCTTGCGAGCATGAAGTAGCAGCTCCCGATGGCCCCGCTCGGGCGCGGCCTCTCGTGCAGCACGAAGAGCCGGCGCCAAAGTGGGAGGCTTGGCATCGTCCCCACGAACATCTCGCAGGTGGGCGAAGATGGCAATACAGAATGATGGAGTTGGGGGAAGGTGCACGCTTTGGATCTCGTGAAGGCGAGCACCCCAAGAAAAATTCAGAGTACGGCGGGATGAGCCCGCCGGCCCGCCAGACGAAGGTGATAATCTCCCGTCGCAAGGGCTCGGCGCCATGGTGCCGGGCCGGAACCGGGCGGCGGTTGGCGGCACAAACACTTGAAGCCGCCTCACGCTGCGTCTTTGTCGGCGGCGGAGGTGGGAAAACCTGCCCAGAGCGACGGCGCGCTTCACGGCGATCCTTGCTGCGTTTGGGCGCCATTGAAAGCGGTAGAAGTTGGCGAAGAGAAAGAAGGCTACGTGGTGGCGCTGAAGGAGGCAATTGGCGGTTTGTGAAGACTTAGCGTCGGAAGGATTGATTGCAGCTACCGAGAAATATTTATAGGCGTGGGGTGCGAGCACGACGGTTTGATTCCGCTTCACGCGCAGCGGGCGCCATCATTGCCCCGCGCTTTGGTTTCCCACAGCGGCGTAGTTCCCCAAGGAAGATCGTGTGCGAGATGGAAAATCGGCGTCTGGCGCGCGATGGTGGGCCCCACGATTAGTCTCCGCCGCAAGAAACGGAAAAATGTCTGCGCTGACGGTTCACGTATCATGGTGGACCCGGGCTCTTGTCGGTGTAATAAATACCGGGTACAAAGAGTCCCGAGAAGACAAAGCGGGCCCCACGCGTCGGTAGGCGAGCAAGGCACCGGTACAGTGGCGAGCCCCTCAACAAGACAAGGCGGGCCCAGCGCGTCGGCGGGCGAAGCAAGGCCCCATGGCGTGGCGAGCCCCTCGGCGCTCAAAGAGGGCTCCCACGATCAAAGTCGGCGAAAGCAGGCCCCGTGGCGTGGCGAGCCCCTCGGCCTCAAAGAGGGCCCCACGCGTCGGTGCGAGGCGTCAGGCCCAGCCACGTGGCGAGCCCCTCAGAGGCCAAGAGGGTCCCACGCGCCAGCGGGTGCGTGGGCGAGCCCTCTCAAGACCAGGCGAGGGCCCCGCGCCAGCGGGTGCGTGGTGAGCCCTCTCAAGACCAAGCGAGGTCCCACGCGTCGGGTGGGGCCAGCGGGAAACGCTGTCAAGGAGTCTTTAGGACGAAGGCTCCCCTGCTTCACAAAGGACGAAGCGCATTTAATGCGACATCACGCGGATAGACAATGAAGAAATGATTACCGCTTCTGATGACCCTTGCGTGTCCGGAGCGGCCATCCTTTGGCGGAGAAGAATTGACCGCAGAAGAAGGTTTGCTTGAGGAGGCCGCCCAGCGTCGGGAGGAGCAGTGGGCCCCACCCACGCCTCACCGGTGTGTTGTCTTGGTGGGTGGCCACTTGCATGGCTCTGCGAGGGCGGCGCCACTGCAGGTATGGGCAACGCGTTTCCTCTCTCTGTCGTGTCTCACCTGCCTTGTCCGAGTCTTGTAAATCTTGTCGCTTACCCTCCCCCAGCTCTCTCCGTCGGTTTGAGGCTTGTATAAAAGGGGGAGTAGGACGAGCAAAAGAGAGGTTCCGAACACACGCAATTCACAAGCACTCTGTAAACACATTCCCATTCAACCACAATCAGAAAAGAGCTATGGCTCAGCAGGAGTAGGACTATTACCCGCGAGGGGTCCGAACTCAGGTAAATCTGAAGTCGCTCCTTGTTGTGCCCGACGCTCAAATCGAACCGAGCTTGATCGAGTTGGCTGGCAGACTAAAAATCTGACCAGGGGTGTGATCCGCAGTGGTTGAGCGGAGAACACGCCGTCAAAACTTGTGGACTTCTCATCTAACCCTATGGCTACGGGGGGTATTTATACTGGAATAACAAAAAACTCCTTGTAGGACTAGAAGTAGAGTCCGAGTAGACTTGAGCTCATCAATAAGGAAACCCATAATCGGATCAGAAAATAACAATCTCCACCTTGAGACGAATTCCGCATTAGCCATAATAGAAGAAGTACCTCTAGAAAACCTTGTGCGACAAAAGTCACTACGACTTAAACTATAATACCAACTAAACTTGAGCAATGCTCAAACTTAGTAGCAGAAATTGACTTGGTTAACATATCAACAAGGTTGTCATGAGTGCTTATCTTGCATAGATTAACATTACCTTGTGCAATAACATCATGGATATAATGATATCCAACATCAATGTGTTTTGTTCTCTCATGGAACATCTAATCTTTAGTCA
This sequence comes from Raddia guianensis, assembly GCA_036346415.1. Lineage (NCBI taxonomy): Eukaryota > Viridiplantae > Streptophyta > Magnoliopsida > Poales > Poaceae > Raddia > Raddia guianensis. The sequence goes on from CM070537.1 coordinate 4,526,931, forward strand.
GACAAATAGAACTGTCTATCACAAAACAATGTGATTGTGAGCATCGTTGAGCCTAATTCTTTTAGTGGCATTGATGATGTATACATTTGCGCAAGGGATTTTTTGGACCTTTCATGGAACCCTAGCGAGGCTTCGGCGAATATTTGAGCTGCTTCAAGATGATCTAAGCATGATCGAGCGAGTGAAGAGGTCATGTGTAGGTTTAGGAGTAGCTAGGTTTTACTTTTGCCGCCCATGCTTCAAGAGGGGTATAATTGGTTCGATCATGCCGAGTCTCTCTTTCTGTTAGCCTAAAGATCCCAACCCGTTCAAAATCACTCAAGTCGTGTTCGTACTCATCGCACTGGGTCCGATCGCCATCGGATTGGGTCTGGTGAGCCCAAACCCTAGAACCGCTCTTCTGTTCCTGAACGGACTGGGTCTGGCGCCGTCGGACCGGGTCCGACCGTTGTCGGACTGAGTCCGACAGTAACCTGTTCCAGTGTCTAAAGCTTCATTGGACTGGGTCCGACCACCGTCGGACCAAGTCCGACAGTAAGTGTGTCAGCTGTCTAAGACGTGGTTGCAGCCATCGGACCGGGTCCGACGGGTACTGTAATGGCTAGTTTTTGGAGTTTTTCCGAGCTCCAACGACTAGTTTCTCTTCGGGGGGTATAAATTGATTTCGATAGGCAGCCATTTATGAGGTTTTTTGCTTCACTTCACCTATAGCCAACATCTACTCATCTTAGGGGTGTTCTAGAACCATTCCTCCACCAATTCATCAACCACCTACCTTCCCCCAAACCGAGCTTCATAGAAGTCCTTTGATTTGGTATGATCGAGACGATTCAGGCTTATTACTGTTCAAGACGGTGTTCTTTTTGGAGAAGTGGGCTTGGGAGTAGGCCTTGGCATGCGGCTACTCTCGAGTCGGTGTGAAGGTGACGAAGTCCACCTCGCCGAAGTGGCGGAACGACTACCGGGGACTAAGCGAGGCGTGTGGCTCAAGAGGGAGCCGGTCCTTGTGCGCAAGGGCTAGCCTCAATGGAAAGTAGGAGTTGTGACTCCGAACTTCGGTGAAACAAATACCGTGTCACCTCTCTCGTGTCTCAATTACTTCCACATTTACTTCTCGCATGAATTGTTATAAGTTGCTTGATTATTTTTTTGGTGAGATGAATTAGATTGCTAGTGCGTGTCGTTTGTTTTGCTTCCTCTTAATAGGGCACTAGAATCTAGATTTGAGTCACTCTTAATCCTGTTGCTTAATCAAGTATAACCCAAAAAAATTAAAAATTACCTATTCACCCCTCTAGGCCTTAGAGATCCTTTCAGTGATGTAAGAAGAAGCTCCCAAAGTTTAGTGTACAAACCTCTTTGCTAGATAGCTTTTTTACAAACTTCACAAATTGCCATATACTCAGCTTTGGTGGTAGACAAAGCAACAATAGCTTGCAAACTTGTTTTCCAGCTAACAGCACAACCACCAATTGTGAATACATAACCAGTGAGAGATCTTCTCTTGTCCAAATGACCAGCATAATCATAATCAACATAACCAATAAGTCCATCTCCAGATTTACCAAACTGCAAATATAGCATTGGATGTACCACACAAATACCTGAAAATCCACTGAACGGCTTTCCAATGCTCCTTACCAGGGTTTGCTATGTATCTACTGACAACAATCAATGCATGAGATAAATCAGGACAAAAACAGACCATGGCATATATAAGTGAACCAACTGCACTAGAATAGGGAATTTTAAACATGTACTCAATATCATCACCATACTCAGGACATAGAGTAGAAGATAGTCTGAGATGTGCAGTTAAAGGAGTACTCATAGGCTTTGCATCATGCATATTAAATCGATGAAAACTCTTTTCAATATAACCTTGCTGGCTTAGGTATAACTTTTTTCTTTTCTTTGTCGAATAATTTCCATACCGAGAATTTTCTTAGCTACACCTAAATCCTTCATCTCAAATTCTTTACTTAATTATGACTTCAATTTTGCTATCGCAAACTTATCTTTTACAGGAATTAACATGTCATCAAAATAGAGAAACAAATATATAGTTGATCCATTAATAAATCTCATATAAACACAGCAATCAAAATTAGACCGCTTAAAATCATGAGAGCATCAAAGAGTCAAATCTCTTGTACCACTGCCTAACAGATTGCTTCAAAACATAAAGCGACGTTTTCAATTTGCAAACAAGGTTTTATTTTTCAGTAATAATGAAACCTTCTGGTTTATCCATATAAATATCCTCAGCTAACGCCCCATGTAAAAATGCAGTAGTAACATCTAACTGCTACAGTTTATAATCATGTGTGGCAACAATACTGACTGAAGTGCGAATAGAACTGTGCTTCACAACAGGAGAAAAGACATCGTTATCGTCAATACCTACAGTATGGCTATAACCTTTGGCGACCAATCTTACTTTAAACTTAATTGGTTAAGTGAAAAAAACACCTTTTTCTTTTATGAATCCACTTGCAACATGATTATAAACGGTAGTAGTGTTTCTACAGTATCATGAAAGAAGGTCTACTAAAAAAAGCTTTCTTCAAACAAAAAACTATAGCCATAGCATCTGGTGCACAAGTTTCAGTTATGCATATACACAAAAAGGGCTGGTCATACAAGTGACACCATTGTTTGCTGCAGAGCAAGTTTGCACATCAAAATGAAGTATCAAATTGCTGGACAATTACTCTTTACACAATAAAATTAAAATTAATAAAAAAAGAAAGGGGGCAAACAATAAAGCACACACTGTCGGCGGTCATTTTTTCCCTCACTTTTCGCATTGGGTGTCCACGTTCTTACAAAATAGCATCCGAATCGTCCAACAGCCTTTTTACACTCTTCTTTGGGAGGAATCGTATACTGTTATGTGATCAACCTACGAGCACCCCAAACATCTACTTACTGGGCCTAGGAATTCCAGAATGCCTGACGAGGGCGGTGGTGGTGTTTCCTCTGTTTTTGAAGGTAGATGTCTGAGGAATGCCCTAACTGCACCTGTCACACCGTCTTCTGATTCCATGGCCTTGGCAAGCTCCACGGCCTTTTCTTTTACCTGAAACAATTCGAAAGTTGTTTTATACACCAATAGTCTAATTTACCAACCAACATACCCTATGTGAACAGTACTAGCTAGACACTGGATATCAATACAATGGGATCCAAGCATTACTAGCTACGGGACCGGTACAACCCAATCCCAGCTTGCAAATACATATTTTCAAACTACTCATAAAAATGCCATCCATCTTGTTCTGAACTCCATTACAAACTTCTCCACAAAGTAAACATGGTTTGATTGAAGAAATGCTTGTCCAGCAGTTAAGTGGTAACAGTATACTCCCTCCATTCCATAATACAAGGCGTATAAAACTTTTCACGAATACCAAGGCAGGCTTCCGAGCGCAATTCCACAATTACCCCTAATTAACCATCCGCCTGATCAATGGGGTAGCTCGTTCGTCCACCACACCACAGCCGCGAAAGGAAAGTAGCAATCAAAGCAATTCGCTTCGTGGCAAAGGAACAGGAAAACGAGATTAATTTCCTAACTACACGCAAAAACGTGATTAGCATCGTAACAACGTGCACACCCGCATTAATAGAGCATGCAGCACAGTAGACACAGGGGTAATTCTGGAAAGAAAACCAACGCAAAGGAATAGATGCCTTGTATTTTAGAATTTCATGAAAAAAATCTACATGCCCTATATTATGGAACGGAGGGAGTATAATCAACCTGTGTTAAGTGTCAAATACCACAAGAATGGACATAAACTACACATTAGCCGATAAATCAACTATGCAATGGGATACCACGCCACAGTTGTCTATGCTTTCATGAGCAGTTGATGACTTGATTATGAGGTTAGCTTATTATTCAATGAAGGAGTACATAGACCCCAAACAAAGAGGTACGGTAGCAAGTAGGAACTAATTATTTAGATTCGCTATTTTACTTAAATTTATGGAATGTTACACACGTTTGAATGAAAGAAACATCATGCATGTTTGAATGGAAGATATAACACTATATTGTGAAGGAGGGAATACATATTGTCTTTGTGTACACAAGACGTGTGTGGGTGAAAGTAATGAGTCAAGTGGTCATAGGCAAAATGTTAATAAAATATTCATAAGCATATAAACAGCATTACCTTCCTATGCACAATTATTTGACTCGTTCCACATTTTTGCTACCTATTTCTGTATACTAGCCAAGAGCATATGCTCTGCTACAAGAAAAATCCAAATTCCTTCCTTCATCAAGACTACGTGAGAGCGAGCCATATGTCTTTGGCTTTATTGTGCGCATGGCACACGAGCAACCGCACGAGTGCTTTCTCAATGTATGGTACGCCTACTACAACCGATAGCATGGTGCGCAATTTTAATGGATAAAATGAATTGTTACGATGTATGGATGGCATTGGTTAGTAATTTCAGTTACTGTCAAACTAGAGACTATTTAATAGCAGAGATATTATATATCAAACATAAATCATAGCAAATATCGAGAACAGACTACTTGCATGTATTGCTCATATGCAAAAAAAAAAAGAAATTACCTTTGTCTCCATCATAAAGTTTATAGAATAAACCAACTTCTGCAAAGTGAACTGATCGACAGGTATAGGCGAAGGCCCTACTCCTCTGGCATGCACTCTGTCTCCCCAGAATGGCTGATCGCCAAAAAAAGGTACAATAGTTGTAGGGCACTACATATCACAAAAGGAGGAAGTTAGAAGAAATAAATCCCAGATTAATTTTGAGAAGTAGACCAAAAATAGAAAACGTAGATGGACAATGCCAGTTTCACACAATTATTGGCATTAATAGGTCAGTCACTTGATAAAATACTGTCACTAAGGAGTCTAGCTGGCAAGCGTGCCATAAATATGCTGTAATACTCTCACTAAGGAATCTAGCTGGCAAGCTTGACATGAATAGGCTGTAACCAAGTCATTTGAACCGATTCTGAAAATCCAAAATAGAAAAACAAAGTAGAAATAATCAGAATAAAAGTTACCCATTGTAATACTGTGTTTACATCTGGAATACTGTGAAAGTTAGGTAGGATTGGGATGAAGAGATTGTAACTTAGTTAACGCAATCTAATAGTAAAATCAGCTTTTTTATCTAGAGAAAGATTGGATGCCTTTTGTGTGTGTGTGTGTGTGTGTGTGTGTGTGTGTGTGTGTTTGTCTAGAGAGAGAGAGAGAGAGTACTGCTGCTTTGAGGCCAGCAGCTGTCGTTCCAGCACCACCATGATGCACCTATAGAAGTCAAAACAAAGGAGTCAGATGTTCTATAAATAGAACAGACAAGTGATAGTTATTAATAGACAGCACATCAGTATTGCCTGTTGACCAGTAATCATTAGAAGCAAAATACAATATAATATAGAAGATATCATACTCATGCACCATTACCAAGAGTGACAAGCAATGACATACCACTGCCTTGCACTGCAGGAAAAGCCAGTCATGAGGGCAGTTGTCAAGTAGATATACGAAGTCTTTTGGTTCGGCCACTGCCAAAAGTTCTGGAGTTGTCAGAATGAAATCAAAGTATATGCAGTTATATGCACAAAAAAGTATGCCATAATTTGTGAGAGAAACTTACAGGTTCCAAGGCCACCCCAACCTTTGTTAATGATGCCTCTTTGTCCAGTCATTTCAAGTGCTTTCACAATGATTTCAGTCATCTTAGCTGGATCTTGAACTGGCTATAATAAATTGGAAAAAGAAAAGTAGTCAATATTCAAAAGTAGTTAACAGGGACTATCATGATCTTTGGTTCCATAGTAATCTACACTTCTACAGAAACATTAGAATAGAATAAAAACGTAGATTCATAATTTTAATCCTTCAAGCATGGATCGAGCTACATGTCTCGCATTTGTACATGCATGTGCAGAGCAGGCAGTCCAGCTCATAATCACATGCGAAAAAAAAAAAGAAAGCAATTCCCCTGCAACCTTATATTCATTGCAAACCATTGCAACACAATGTTGAAAAGAGTGAACAAGAAAATAGTACATATGTTAAGATGTTCATGCCATATTAAATACAAAATAATTAACAACCAACCAACACAATTATACAGATCGAAACTGCATTTTTCAAAATGGTTACAAAATTCATAATATAATGAAGTGCCAGTTTTTAAATCGTATTCTTTTTCAGAATTTTGTCTTGTCAAACTCCACCAACTTTTATGCACATGTTTATGTTTTTGACGCGATAAAAGTTTTGTGAATTTCCCTCAATGAAATGATTTTGTGGCCTTCACATACCCTATTTTTATAGACTAAGAACTAAGCATTTGTGCTTGCAATAATAGCTGAGTAGCTTCTGCTGTGAGATGCAAAACCAAACTTAAAAGTGACAAACTAGCTTATTATTATTTGCTGCTGTAATTAGTGAGAAAAGAATGCATAGAGCCAGTTTTCTGTCGTAAAACAGCTCAGAGATCCAATAATCCACAGAGTGCAGAGTCAGAGGCTTCATGACACTTCCCAAAAAGGTAACACATGCAAATATCTATGTACTCTTAGGCGGCTCATACTATAGACACAAGTATCAAGTGCAGTTCATCAAAATATAACAGCAATAGCATGCACTAGATCAGAATCGAGACAATAAACATAATAATTATTATTCAGTAAATGCAAAGCAAGGTCAAACTGTTCTTACGAGACTACCAAAACCAACATATATGGGCTTGTCACCAGCTTCTAGCCATTTTACAAGCGGTTCAGGAGGTACATAATTGGAAGCGAGATCAAGGAAGCAAAACCCAACAACATCAATCTTGGGGCCCCAGTCTGCATTACAGTAGATAGCAGCCCAATGTGAGTTAGACTATTCATCAGCAAAATTACTTCAGTTGAGGATAGCACAAACTGAAATTGTTCTCAGCAAGCTACTCCCATTTGTACATCACAACTCTAAATATCATCATCATCATCATCATACCCCAATGTTTCCAAGGAAACTCCCGCAAAACGGGGTAAGAGGGGATCAGTGTACGCAACCTTACCCTTGAGAGTAAAAATCAAAAGTGGTGGTTTCCTTTTGACCCTTGGTGATATTGTTATGGGCAAGCGCAATAAAAGGCCCATGAATAGTACCGCGAGTATTGTAATGTCATGAACCATTCACAGGTACTGTAGCACGAGATTAGTTACGGGTTAGTTAAGATTAGATCAAGTTTCACATTAGATAGGATCAGTTTGTTTAGAAGATAAGATTAGCTAAGATTTCTTTGTTACAGTCCAAGTCTTTTATCCCTGTAAAACGGATGTGATATGTATCTTTTTTATTTATTGATCCAAACGATGAAGTAATTTGAGATTTAATCTCATAGGCGGTGGCTCCCATAACAATCTAGGCGATAGCTTCGACAACAGCTCGTCTCGCCCACGTCAAAGGTCATATTCCCCACCTCGTTGTGTGCTTGCACATAATAATTGGTATCAAAGCTAGGCGATCCTTCCGCCATGTCTTATAAAGACTAGTGCTCGGGAACGTACTACTTTCATGGGTGGCTCCGCGAAGATCGAGGCTGCAGGCCTACTAGGCCATCACGGCTAGTCGTACTCAATACTCATGGTGACGCACTTCATCTTTACGAGCATCGTCGAATTCTTGGGAGTTCGCGAGGTATCTCAAGCTTCAACCTTGAGGACAAGGTTGATTTGAGGGGGAGTAATGTTATGGGCATGTGCAATAAAAGGCCCATGAATAGTAATGTGAGTGCTGTAGCATGAGATTAGTTAGGGGGTAAGTTAAGATTAGATCAAGTTTTGAATTAGATATCATTAGTTTGTTTAGAAGATAAGACTAGTTAAGATTTCTTTCTTAGGTCTTGTTTGTTTCAGGTTAAATTAAATTAAATTAAATTAAATGCAAATTTGTTATTTTTGTATAAGCCAAATAATGTAATGTTTTGTAGTCATTCTTGTGGAGTTTTAAATGGTACTTCTTAAAGTTTGTAAAATATTTTTTTCATAATTTTTTGAGCTTGTTAAAACATATTTTGAGGGGGTCACAAGTTTGCTACAGTAAAACGCAACTCTACATTAATCTGAAACAAACAAGGCCTTAGAGTCCAAAGATAAAAGGGATGTATCATGTATCTTTCTATTGATAATTTGAGATCTAATCTCATAGACGGTGGCTCCGATAACAGTCTAGGAGCTAGCATCGGCAACAACTCGTCTCGCCCACATCAAGGGCCGTATCCCCACCTAGTTGCGTGCTTGCACGTAACAGATATTAGAGAACTCTCTGTAACTTCATAATAATTCTAAATAGTATAGAATCTGTTCTTTTGGGCTGATCTAAACGGCTGAACAGCTGAAAGGACTGAATTTCAAGAGCTTCTCGAGATAGTCTCGAGAGCCGGATCCATTTCGTTTGACTTGCTTTTTAAAGCGCTAGGACCCACCTTTGACATAGCGAGAAAACGGACTCAAAAAGCCAAAAGCATATGTCTTTTCAAAATGTAGATAAGTCATTAAGCTGTTAAGCCGTTAAAACCAAAAGAACAAAACCTAAAGTACCTTGTATAATTGTGGTAGGCTAAACAGCGGTGGCAAGGCTTGAATGTACAGCGTAGTGGTGCAAACCAAGCAGGATTATACCGGAAGGCAAGGAGAACGGAGAGAAGATTAAGGAGATTTCTTTATTACTTAGATAAATTAGCCAGCTAAACCCTATCTAAAGATTGACACTCAACAACCAAATCTAAGTTTTAAATTAACAACCAAAACAAGCAACAAACTAACAGTTCTATCTTGTCTCTTAAGACTGTAACTAAAAAAAATCTCTACAACCAATTGGCGATACACAATGTGCAGTTGGCGCAGATAAATAGCATCTTACCACTACTGTTCACATGAACCATACCATCATGCAAAGCTACAGGCCTACAGTGCATGCACATGAACAGTACCATCGTGCTATGATACTGTCTATATCTTAGGGCATAACAATATAATCAGCTGTGGAAAGCCTAATACATCTTACCAAGCATTTTCCAAATGTTATATTTTAAATAGCATAATTAACTAAAGTAACAGGAAACTGAATGCTACTAGCCAAACTACTCGACACTCAGCAACTTGTAGCTTGCCATTATATATTGAAAAGCCAGCGCTTAAACCCTGTTGTGTGACCCTTTCCCAAAACACTGATATTGTGCTAGTTCGTTGTGACTCTATTTGAAGTAGGGTGCATTTGCAGCTATTGCTGATCCACATTGCCATGCATGGTATGGGAATGTTTTGGCCAAATGGACCTTGTAATTATGCTTTATTTTATGTTTGTGCACATAAACAATATTTCTTTTATTATGCAACTTTTATTTCTCATTTAAATTTCAAGAATGTGTGACACCAAAAAATGGGGTAAAAAGGAATCAATTGACCATATTAATATCTGCAAACATGGGAAACTAGTGCATTTTAAGAATGGCAAGGTTAAGCATGATCTGAAAAGAATGTATAAAATTTCATCTCCAATTAATAAGAATAGCAAACCTTTTGGCTTTGGCACAAGGTGAGGACTCCAGATGTATCCATGAGGGATGTCATTCCCAGAACCCTGTGCACCACTTAGGTATGTTACTGGACGCAGCTTCAACTTTTTCTTCCTAAATTCATTTATCATATCTCGTATCCCAAGCCAAATCATAGAGTCAACAATTTGGTAGGAAAGCTGCAAATGCACAAAAACATTAGCAGGTCAGGTATCATATCAGATGAGGTAAAAAAAAACTACTATACTATAGAGAAATGATATCTAGCATCCAATTCAAGCATACATCTTCAAGAAGTGCTTAAGGCTAGTTACTTGGACATACCTTCTGGTTGCAAAATATAAAGCCAAACACACTGCATTTCAGTTAGCAAGAAAGATGAATTCAAATTTGTAACATGTAACACACATTGAGGGCATTTGGCCCTACATTCCCTAATTATGCACACTTGTGCAATTAAAGAAGGGTGCACGTGCGCTTGATTGAGCACGACATGATATGGCCATGAATAGAACAGTTGAGCCATTTCAGATATTAAATTAATCTAAATTATTTAAAGTAATATGTATTGTTGTGAAAGCACTTAATGCTTATACGTAAATGAGGCCCTGATGAGAGCACAAGAGAAGAAAAATCTGCTAGTAGGAAAAAATATTTTAAAAAGTAATTATACAGAAGGAACAAAAAAGTTAATTTATGAAAAAAAACAAAAGTAAATAATATGTGCATACTTGGACAATGAATAGGTTAAAAGATAAAAAATATTATAAAAAAATCCTGATTGAAAGGAAAATAAGGTTTGCTGCAATTTTTTGTATTCATTTTTTATCAAGTTGCACAATGATAAATCACAAATTGAAAATAACCTTGCCAAACATTCACAAATATAGGAACAAGGATCAATCAGCACTTAAGAAATATAAATATTCTTTGGCTTTAGATTATTTTGGGCTAAACCAAAATAGCATATCAAACTATCTATACTTCTTTTTTGTCATGAAAATACAGAGAGTTCTTCAGTTTCACCAAGGGACAAACAAAAACCTCTATGTGATTTTTAATCTTAGGGGTAAGGTCGTGTACACCAACACCCCCTTACCAGGCTTTTGTTTGAGTTTCCTCAGAAACATTGGGGTATGATGATGATGATTTTTATCCCTAGGGAGACACAAAGAGGATGAGAGAGAGGAGAGTGCCATGTGGGGCTCAGTGGAAGAGAGGGGGAAAGCTAGGTTCCTTGTAGCAAAAATACAATTTAGGTCTAAATATAAATTCAAATTCAAATTTGAAGATTACATTTTGATTTCTAAAAATAAATTATTTATAAAAATTAAATTTTAAGCTTTAAAATGCATTTGTTTAAATGTTGGAATCAAATTCTAAATTCCAAAGCACTTAAAATTTAATGAATTTTGACATATGCAAATTAACATGTTCAAAGTGGCTTAAGCTTGTTCATTCAACCAGCTTATACATTCATTTCCACCCACAACTAATTTCAGCTCATCCAGTTAACCATTTTACTCATTCAACTCACCCACTCTGAACATTGAATCGATGATCTGATGATGCAAATTTTAAAATTTTAAAAATGAGTATGTGACATAATCAATTTTAGAATAGAATTTTGAAAATGAGAATGTTATGCGATCCGGTCCAATTATAATAACATTCCTCAAACTTTAATGGTTCAACTCCATCCATGGAGGAAGCAGAAAAGAAATTATACCTAAAGACAAATGTTTTTATTCTTTCTTCTTTAAAAGAATCTTCCATGTTTGTCTTCTTTTTTCTGTAAATTAAGCAAGGAGGTGTTATTCACATGATGAAAATCACTCTAGGACATTTTACGTATTTATGTTTCGTTTTCGTGAAATTTGCAGTAATTTAGGATGATCTAAAATCAGTCAGGAGCACGATTAGATATCAATAGAAGACAGTAGTAAATATTTTCTGAATAAATAAGTAACAATGTAAACTTACCCTATATCCAGCCGATTGTTTCACGCGAGAAAGAGGGTGAGGAAATTCACTAGTTGGCCTGAACAAGCAGCATAAATTAAACCTCTAAATGACAATAATCCTCAGCAAATGTGTGCTTTTCAAAGAGAAAGTAGAAACAATAGTGACTCACGTCCATGGCATGGTAAAGAATATATGAATGGGTACTTTTAATGCCTCTGCCACATGTGTATGTCCTGCAAACAATTGAGGTCAGCAAGATAGACAATAGTTGTCCCTTGTGCATATTCCTATATTAGTAATATAATAGAGTTTGTTTCTATCTAGGAGTTTGTGTTTTTAATAGGGTTAAAGTTCTTTCCTTATATGACCTTTCTCTGTACCCCTAGACAAAGACCTTTGGCCTACATAACAATACAAGTCCTATTCATGATATGGTATGGTATCTCTTTATCTATGCTTTTCTGCTTCATGCAGTTTTGGTTTTTCTTGTAGGGTGATGTAACTGATGTTTTTTGTTGCTTTCACCAAGTCCACTTCGTTTTCTCCAAGTTTGAGTCCACATCAATCAATCAGCATTCTTCTTGAATGCCTGCTCTTTCCTTTTGAGATTTTGTGCATCTCTTTGTTCTTGTTCATTGCATTTGCTTTTGCGCAACCTGACTTTCAAGGCTTCAATTTCCGCTCCCATGCTTCTTCTTAGCTTGATTTGATATTTTTCGATAAATCGTCGTCTTTCTTCTGGCATATTATCACAAGTGTTACACGCTACAATGACCAACATTTGCAGTACATAGACTTCAAGATTTATTTTTTATTTTGCTCTTAGTGTATTCCCATTCAAATGCAATGCTATTGTATACGCTTTGCATTTGAGGGGGACGCTTTTCTTTTAAGTTTATTGTCCTTCAAATACAACGCTATTGCATACGCCTTGTGTTTGATGGCAGGTGTTAGATATAATAGAGTTCATGTCCTTGTAGGGGTAAAGTGCTTGCACTATATGACCTTTCTCTGTACCCTATACATACCATCAATACAAGTCTTATTCATGACAATTAGCACCTTGGCAACACAACATCAATTAATCATGTGAACAAGGGAGGCATCAAAGGTATAAGACATAGGAAGAAAACCCTTACAATGAAAATATATAAGTTGCAGCAGAGAGCCACTGCATTCTGAAACTTTCTATCAATCAGCTAACCCAAAAGTATTAGTACACTATTTTTATATTCAGGGTTCATTGCATTATTTTTAAAACGTAGAAGTTCCATATACAACCATACTGTACCTTGTAAAAAGATCCATATAATACCCACTACTTTAAGAGCAGAAATCTAACCCTTTAGATTCTAAAACAGATCAAATTAAATTCACAGCTTTGAAGATGATTTTTTCAAGATGTAGATTTATTATACCTATCCAGCACCTCAAAAGCAAAACAAAATTTAACCTCTCCATGCCCACTATCTACCTTCCAGGGAACAAAATAAGAGAGAAAAAAAGATATTCTTGGAACCTGCATAGACACTATCCTGAGAGAATATTTCAATCCAGATCATACATAGGATCAAAACTAGGATTAGGAAAACCTTATAGCATTCACATTCAGAATAATGATTTTGACGGTACTATTGAACAAATAAGAAGTAGGCCCTAAGCCCTAGGTTAAGTTATAGCTGTTGGAGGGAAAGTAAATGGCAGAAACAAGAAATTAATCCAAAGCAAACAAGATATACTGACCATAAGCTGGTGGGTTAGCGATAATTGCATCCACTTTGAAAGGAATACCAGTATCAGGATCAGCATCCTTGCATGCAGGCAGCAAAGAAAAAATAATTTCTTTCATTTGTTTTCTTTGAATAGGAATTTCTGATGGACCTGAAGGAAGGAATCCTTTGTTCTTCACCATGTCTGCACAGAATTTACGACATTAAATTCATATGATAAACTTGTAAAATTAATTATATAAAAGAAAGGATTTTCATACATTCAGCAAGTATCTTTGGGTCTCCACCAAGAGGGTAAAACTCCAACCCAGCCGTTAATACAAATTCCTTAAAGTTGGCATGAGTTGCTAACCTCACACGGTGTCCATAATCCTACAATAAAGTATGACAACTGACCCTAGTCAATAGTCACGCTGGAAAAAAATGTGTGGACATTAAGCTGAAACAGAAGCCAAACCTGAGTTAGCCAAATAAACAGTATTAGATTGAAAACAATGTTAGCTGTGGTACCTGTAAGCGTTTTCCTATAGCAACAAATGGTTGAACATCTCCCCTGGTACCTACAATAAGTATAACAATTTGCATAGGAGGCCTGTAAGGTATATCTGCTCCATCCAGTGACTCTTCAATAGCAACATCGCCATAGCCATCCTCTGCTCCGACATCAACTGGAGATGCTTCCATAGTACTTGGCACATCAACAACCACAGTCCCATCCTTCACTGTTGCTATCCTATTTAGCACTTTCAGCTGTAGGAAAGACAAATATATAAGGAAGCACAAAAAACGAACATCCAGCAGCCCGACACAAATCAAAATAACAGCGTCGAGCTGCCTGGCACAAATCAGAACATCTGTTTTCTGACAATCTGATAATTCTAAATGTCTCGAGCTACCATGCAATGCTTAACAATAAGCCAAAATATACCCAGAGAAATTTAACAGTCTTGTTTCAACTTGATATACCACTTCCATCAGTTTCAACTTTGAAATAGTTGTTCATACAAAATAAAAATATTAGTCCCTATTTGTAAACAAACTAATGATCGCCTTCATACATAAGTTATCATAGTTAAAATTTAGAGAAAAGTATAGATTACCCCCTTGGACTCTTTGAAAGGTATAGAATACCCCCCCTGAACACTAAGACAGGATAAAATACAACCCTTAACTATGCAAACCGGATATACTACCCCCTTAAACTTTTCAGAAGGTATAGAATACCCCCATGTACCAGGAAAAACTTGTTTTAGACACATTTAAAACAGTTTGGGGCTTTGGGCAAAGATAAAGCTGTTTGGACAGCAGGTTCACATGAAGGAACAGTTTGAACAATTCTCCATGATTGAACAGATATTCCAAAACCAAAAAATAACACAAACATCCACAATTCTGCATATAACCATGAGGTGGAAGGCACCTGGAGGTGGAAGGCGCGGCACTGGCATGGGGGCTAAATGGTGGAAGGCGCGGCATCGGTGCAGAGGCTGGATGGAGGCGGGGCGGTGCTGGCACAGGGGCCGGATGGATGCGAGGCAGGTCGGCGCAGGGGCTGCAGGGCGGGGCACCGGATGGAGACGAGGTGTTGTGCTGGCGCGGGCCCCTAGTTGGAGGCGGGGAGGGGGATCCGGTGGCCGGGCGGCGCATTGGCGGCGGCTGGATGGATGGCCAGGAAGACCCTAGGTGCAACCATGAAGCACGTTTTGGGGGAGGGGAAAAACCCAGGGTTAGTGAAGGGGTGGAGTCAAAAGTGCTTTGACTAGGCTTTAGGGTGCAATATACCTGGTTTGCATAGTTAGTGCCTTAGGGGTTGTATTTTATCCGGTTATAGAATTCAGGGAGGTATTCTATACCTTTCAGAGAGTTCAAGGGGGCAATCTATACTTTTTTCTAAAATTTAAATAATCCATAGTTTGTACATAAATAGATAAAGTCCGCTGGAAGACATAAGCTACAGTTAACCTAGAAGAGAGAAAAAATGGCCAATCATAAGCACCTTCTTTTTGATGGAAATCTTATCATCCAATAGCTGTTTAGCAGGATCATCAGCTGGGTTGTTTTGTCGACGCCTCTCAGTTTTTGACCTTTCCAAATTTGATGGTCCCGTAGCTTCAGTGGTTATTTTAGCATCATTCACCACTTGTGGCATAGTGCTTGATCTAGGTAGGCTTCTGTCGTCTATAAAAAAAAAGCAATCATCAAAATTAATAGTTTATGATAGTATTTTTTTATTTTACATTATTCCAACATAAATGGGATTGAAATTAAATTGTATAAACATAAAAATCGCAGGTTTTTGCTTTCTTGCTATCATCCTTTTAGCAAGCATTGGCTGTGGTTTAAATTTTGTGGCGATAAGCTATTATTTACCGAGCATGCAAGTTGAAGACCACCTTGCACTTGACACATGGAACAAACTGAGTACAACAATAGCAATGCTAATTTTTGCATAGCTGAATCCAGTAACGTCGATTTTTTTTTTATTTTTTGGCATTTTATGTCAGTTTGGCAGTAGGCGCTTCCTTAGGATAATCAACATCAACATTGTTTTTTAAAAAAAAAATTCAGTTAAAAACCCAGGTAAGAAACAAAGTGAGGGGAAGGTAGGGACGCGACGGCCAATTTTGTTAGGTGCAAACTCAATTCACACAATGTAACCCAGCGTAGCAATTCACACAATGAAAGAAGGCGAAACACAAACCCTCTTCCCACTAGAACCCTAGGTAGCCTTACTGTCCAAAGACGAAAAGCATCCTACGGGGGAGCCAACCCAACGTGCCCGCAACAAGGTGGCAAGGCAGGCATCCGCAGGGCAAGATCACGGGGGCGCGTGCAAGTTTGTGGCGGAGTGAAGCGAGCGCAATCGAAGCCGAACGAGGTAGGAAGCGGAGAAAGGGAGACGGGAGGGAGATCACCATCGGGCGGCGCTGCAGCGGCGGTGGGGCTGCCGGGGTGGTCGCCGTTGGTGGTGGGGGCCCCTCCCCCTCCCTCGACCTCGACCTCGACGTCGGCGCCGACGGCCCTCCCGCCGCCGCTCGCCGCGGCGGCCATTTGTAGCGCCGCCTGGTCGTCGTGTCGCCGCGCGCAGAGGAAAGTGGCGGAGGAATTCGCCGCCGCCGCAAGCAAGCAAGCAAAGAGCAAAGCGCCTGATGCGATGCCCGGTGAATGCTTTGCCTCCGCCTCCGCCTCCGCCTACGCTTCCTTTCCAGGAAATTCCTCGCTGTGTGTGAGAAGTGAGAAGTGAGAACTGGAAGAAGAGGAAGGAAATAAACGAGATATCTTTTGTTGCCTTTTGTGAGAACTGGAAGAAGAGGAAAGAAATGAATAAAGAAAATATCTTTTGCTGGTTTTTGAATAAATAGGCGGTGGTAATAGCCTTCGTTTTATTTTGTAACGGAAGAATTAATGCCTTCTTCTTTTTGCAAGGTATACGGGGCTACGGGCTTGGAGTTGGAAAGGAAAAATAAAAAGGAGATAAAGGAGGAGCAGGCGGAAGATGCGGGCGGAGTGGGTGCCTGCCTGCCTGCCTGGCGGCGGTTCAGCAAAAGTTCTCTTACATGACTTGCCAGGATCGCGCACCCTCGGAGCGGCAGGTTTACAGGGCCGGGCCGGGCCGGGCGTAACAAAACCGAAGGTGAGCCGGGTTTAAAAACCGCGGGCACCTAGCTGAGAGAAAACCCAAAGAACCGTTAGAAACCGATTAAATTTCATTTTGAACTCTGTTGGGCTCGGCTCGGCAATATAAAACATGTATGCCCTCCGTTCCAAATTGTAGTTTGTTGTTGACTTTTGAACACGCCTTTTGAACATTCGTCTTATTTAAAAAATTCATACAAACATGCAACAATATAAATCATGATTAAAGTATGTTTAATCATAAAACAAATCACAACAAAATAAATAATATTTACATATATTTTTTTAATAAAACGAATGATCAAATAGAATATGCAGAAGTCAACAATGAACTACAATTTGGAACGGAGCGAGTAAGAGGCTATAATGTAGCATAAAACGCAGAAAAGTTATACAATCTGTGTCGAAAATTTTACTGCATCGCGTCCACATATGTTAGAACATGGATAATCCAATAATGTCAACATATTTTAGAAAGCATCTTTCATGATCTAGGTAGCAATTGGACAACTCCATAAGAACCATTGCTTAATATCACATATTCACATAGAAAATAATTGTTATAAACTATGCTTAATAGCTCGGCATTCAGATGGCATGAATGCATAATTGACAAATTCAATTGGTACCACTGAAGTGTCACTTACAGGTACACTCACAGTCAACAGTGAACTACAATTTGGAACGGAGCGAGTAGGAGGCTATAATGTAGCATAAAACGCAGAAAAGTTATACAATCTGTGTCGAAAATTTTACTGCGTCGCGTTCACATATGTTAGAACATGGATAATCCAATAATGTCAACATATTTTAGAAAGCATCTTTCATGATCTAGGTAGCAATTGGACAACTCCATAAGAACCATTGCTTAATATCACATATTCACATAGAAAATAATTGTTATAAACTATGCTTAATAGCTCGGCATGAATGCATAATTGACAAATTCAACTAGTAGCACTAAAGTGTTACATACAAACTGGTTGTCACGGTCTTGGCAACCAAAACCCAATCGAACCATAACAAAACCAGCTACCAAAGAGGGCCAAAAAGGAGTAAAGGAAAGGAAAAGAAAAGAAAAGGAAAGGAAAAAAGATTGATGTGTTTGAAATAATTTTTGGACGAAGGAAAATCGAATCAGACTTAATTAATAATTTTATATGTATAATTGCAAAATATTATTAAATAAGTGATCATTGTGTTGTTTAGCGCATAATCGCTATGCGACATACAACTTTCAGTGTGCGGCCACCAATATATTTGACGGGAGCGATCCGTCCAATTATATCGGCGGAAAATTAGAATATTTACACCTGACACTTTTTCTCTTTATATCTTCGTGCTCCTACCACCCCACACCACGCGCGCTAGGCGCATGTCTCCTACGTCGCTGGCCTATCCGTGGCACGTGTCACACGTAGGGCTCTGCTGCAGAATCAGTTAGTGGCCGCCACTATCCGGCAATAATTTCGAATTAAATTTTTTATTTCGGTATTGCTCAAACTCAGTCGTTTACTCCTCACCGTGCCCTCACCGACAGATGAGTCTGCGGGAGGCATGCGCGGGGACAGACGACTGCAATCGGCCCCTTTTTATTTAATCAAACAAAAGGTCCAAAATAATTTCCCCATCATCGTCTGG
The DNA here is from genome assembly GCA_036346415.1 of Raddia guianensis. Classification (NCBI taxonomy): domain Eukaryota; kingdom Viridiplantae; phylum Streptophyta; class Magnoliopsida; order Poales; family Poaceae; genus Raddia; species Raddia guianensis. The sequence continues at coordinate 4,545,476 of CM070537.1, forward strand.
CCTTTACATACTAGGCCACATTGGATTACACTTGCGTCAATCTCACGGAAGATTCGTCAATGTCGTGCTTTCTGGTATCCTCCACGGCAATGGCACTCCACCCTAATCCGCCGTCCGCCCCGCGCCTCGCGCTCCTTGCTCTCGTCGTCGCGAGCGCGCCATCCAAACACCCCCGCCACGCCCGTCTCTCCGGTGGTGTTCTTGCCCTAGTTTCCATGGTGGGAGAGAAGGGGTAGTGGTGAGAGACGGTCTCCGATGTTGTGCTCTTGGGATTTCGCCGCCGGAGAGATCGTCGTCACGCCACGAGCTTCATTAACCGAAGGACTACATCAACCGTGCCGCAAATCCACCATCCGTTGGTGGCCACCGCCTTGTGTAGGGATGCATCCTCTCCATCCGTTGGAGCCACAAGTCCGCCGTGTGTCGGCGGCCACCTCCGTGTGTCGGTGGTGCCAAGGTGTCCGTGTGTCGGATCCAAATCCTCCATGTGTTGGGGGTACCTCATGTGTTGAGGTGAAATCCACCGTGTGTCGGTGGTTGGTGCCGTGTGTCGGTGCCGGTGGATGTGAGAGCTCTCGCGTGTGAGAGAACTCGCTTCCGTGTGAAGGTTTGAAACTCGCCTACCATATGTTGGTGAAGAGCTACCATGAGTGGATTAAGAGTTAGGAACGAAAGGGTTCCGACTTCTCTGTGTGAGAAGTTTCCTCAATGGAGACGTAGGTGTTCATGTGTTGAGCACCGAACTTCGGGAAACAACTCGGTTTGCGCCTTCTTGTCTCACTCATTTACTTCCGCATGTTGATTTGATCGTTTGTATGTGAGTGCCATCGAGCCTCCTAGTAGTCGCTTGTACCTCATTGTGATCGCTTCCGCAACTAGACTCTAAATCCATCGATAGCTTGTGTTCCTAATTTGACTAACTAAGCAAGCGAATTGAGAGAAGTAAAATTTGAAAAGAGCCGATTCACCCTCCCTCTCGGCCTAGGATCCTTACACCCCAGCAGACCCTCGTCGGCCTAGACACCCAGGTGATCATCCCTCAACCGCACTCCCACTCGCACTCCCGCGCGCCCTCACGACCCCATTCTTCCACCGCCACCGGTTCATGTGGGTTCGATCCAAGAACTTGACAATTTGACGTCCTTTTTGCCTGGCGGCTGCTGCTCCAGGTGTTCTTGGTCGGGCCCAAGTTCAAAGGAATCAAGATGGCGCCTCGAGGGCCGCATTTCATCTACTACTACGTATATCGAACTATTTGGAACCTGACATGGCGTAACACCGTGTAGAACAAGTTTGTATTCCTGACGGTTAATACGGAGCTTTCGAACTATTACCCTCACCAACATTGGCCGCTCTATTGGTAATGTTACTGTGGTCTGCAAATAGTTGCATGTGTGCATGCTTATAAAATTTTCTTGCATTGGTGCGGGTGCATCTCCATAAAAAAATATTCAATGGTGTCTCCATTTACGTCTGTAATATGCACGTGTTCATTCATATTAATATTAAATATATGCTTCTTTATATTTAACTATTAACTCAAACATTACGTAAAATGTTAGCTTAAGTGTTTAATACATTATATGTGTAAATAAGTGCTGAACATAGAATATAGCAACTCGACTAATACTCTAACCACACTAATTATTAACATAATGTCACTAAAATACGTACAATTAAATTACTAATTTGCATGCTAATTATAGATTAATTTCCGTATTATGTTTAATTAAGCTAACAAAATAATTACCATATGAAAAAATATAGTTACTCTTTTTAACTATGCGCACTACCGTTAATTTCTCGCTAATTATATATTAATTTGCCCGGTACGTGCAATTAAAATTTAAACATTTATATATTACATGCTATAAAAAAGTCACTAATTTTCATTATATTTGTAGACCATTTTCTCTCCTTACTTAACTAATTAATCACTAATCCTAATTTAAGTTAACCTAACTTAACATGTTTATGTTAACTATAACAGTAATGCATACCTGACGGTTACAAGATCGGTTCAAACTTTCTGAAAGAATTAAAACATGCGTAAATTAGACAGAATATACGAAATTAGGGGGTCAAGTACTGAAGTTGCACTATATGTGCTCTTACCATGGTAAATCTGGTGCATGCGCTGCTGTTCTACAGTGCTTGTGCGTGGTACGGTGCGGTGTAAAATTAAGAAAAAATGTGAAGTAAGAGCTAGCTAGCTGGTGCTGTTGCTTAGTTTAATTAATTAGTGTGAACATTAACATATTATGCCAACATCAATATAGTCCTTGAAAGATAGCCCTCACATGTTAAGATTAGCATACTGTGTATAATATATATATACAATTTTAACTGCTAATATGCCAATATTAGCATACAATACTACTAGCAAGAATAGCATAAAATACTACTATGCCAAGATTAACAGTTACATATACGTATCGCAATAACACTAATTATTAGCAAGTAGATCAAATTTAAAATCCAAAATATTCCCTCACGCTGAAAGCGAAAAATATCAGTAAAGTCATACTCTTGGTGAATTCTGAACTGAAATATCGGCGAAAAATATACCTAAATTGAAAGAACTTAAAGCAAAGAACTGAAAGCGAACTGAAAGAGTGTGAACGCTGCTGCGTGTGAAGCCTGCGTGAAGAATGAGTGTGTGAAGGCGAATGGCGGGCATGACGCGATATATATACACTCAATTTTGTGATCACTGTGACTTCTAAACGGTATTAATTAGCGTAAATCGTGTAATTATTGTTTGATTAATTTAAAAGCTTGCACTGTTTTGTCGGTTGGGTAATATTTTATTCAAAAGCTTGCACCGTTTTTTAGTGGGGAATATTTTATTTGCACTGTTTTGTCGGTCGGACGATTAATTAGCGACAGGCTGGGTGCGCGGGGCCACAGCTACACCGAGTGGCGGCAGCAGGGCGCCAGCCGCACCGGGTGGCGGCAGTTCTACCGCTGTCACGCAGGGTGGCGGCAGCTCTGTGCCAGCCATGCCGGGTGGCGGCCACCTTGCCCGGTGGCGGGACCCAATGCTAGAATGCTAATTCATTTACACAGTTGGTACGGATCAGCGTCCGCAACTGAGGCCCGATCTTCACGACGTAGGATTAGAGATAATGGATCCGTGCAACCTGATGAATGACATCGCCAATCACCGTCTCAATTACGGCAACCTGTGACACTCGATTCACCCAACCACACGCTTTGATCCGGTTGTCTACTTGCTAACGTGGAGTAGACGTCTTCTTGTAATCTCAGAGGCAATCATAAGAACGACGGAGTCAAGAATTTAGATAATTCCCAATTCTATGGAGGTGGATTAACTCAACACAAGCCCTAGAATAAGAAGTATTATTTCTGAAAATTCTCAAATCTTCTTACATATGAGGGGGTTGCCCTCTATTTATAGTGGTCTTAGTTCGGTGCTACAGTGATGCTACAGTACGTCGGTGCTACAGTACGTCGGTGTTACAGTATACAGATTATCATACATTGAATTCTTGGCTTGCAAGAAAACTTGTTAAAAAATTTGATGTCTTCTTCTTCCATTGACATATGCCATGACCTCATGATGACATACATGGTGACCTGACAATGACATATGTGATGATGTAATCCTTCTACATGATTTAAGCGATGACTTCACATGGCAGCGATCAAAATTAGACTTCTTATGTTACTCTCTAGCTTCATCCAAAAATCTTATTCATGGTATCTGATCATGAGTAGAGTAGAGACATTAGGTAGTAATACATTCTAATTTATATCAATGTTTTTCTCTCTAAAAAAAATGCACCTGTTGCTGTGTTTGTTTTGCTCTAACTCGTGTAATTGCTCCTATTGATGTTGGTGGTGTTGGCGATGAAGTTTCTGATGTATGTGTACTAGTGGTGTCCTCATCAAGCGTAGATTATTATATCAATTTTCATTTGTCTCTTGATTCTTTGAGCAATTTTTTTTTCAAATAATTTTCCCACAGGTTGGCCTTTACATACTCGGCCACACTGGATTACACTTGCGTCAATCTCACGGAAGATCCGTCCATCTCGTGCTTTCTGGTATCCTCCACGGCAGTAGCACTCCACTCTCCACCCCAATCGGCCGTCCGCCCCGTGCCTCGCGCTCCTTGCTCTCGTCGTCGCGAGCGCCGCCATCCGAACACCCCGCCAAGCCCGTCTCCCCGGTGGCCGCCGCCGTCTGCGCGGATGGACCCCGAGGCGGCGGCGGAGCTGGTGCGGAAGGGCGCCACCCTGCTCCTCCTGGACGTGCCCCAGCACACCCTCGTCGGCCTAGATACCCAGGTCAGCCCTCAGCCGCACTCCCACTCGCACTCGCGCGCGCCCTCACGACCCCATTCTTCCACCGCCACCGGTTCATGTGCGTTCGATCCAAGAACTTGACAATTTGACGGCCTTTTTGCCTGGCGGCTGCTGCTCCAGGTGTTCTCTGTCGGGCCCAAGTTCAAAGGAATCAAGATGGTGCCTCCAGGGCCGCATTTCGTCTACTACCGCTCCACCAGCAGGCGGTATCATCTTTGTGATCCCATGGATAGTCTTCACATCAATTGAGCTTCATGCCTTATGAACATTACACTCGATTCTATTTTTTAGGACCTGTTTTTCTTCTTATACTCATCTTTGTTGCTTCGCGTAATTAATTAGGGTGCAACGCTTCGTTTGCCCCTCGATTATGTCTTGTATGCTCAATTTTGTGTCGTAGATGTCCCCTAGCAGTATCTCAGGAAGAACTATTCTCCAACATTTCCTAGAGAACGATTTGTAATTTCTGAAGGGATTATGATAGGTTTAAGGTATGATCCATAACTGCTATAATGGAATATGTTCTTGTAAAATAGATTGCAATATGCTTAGAATATTAGGTGGGTGACAGCATATTTGCCCTCTCATGCCTGTTTGATTTTTCTAAACCTGAACCTGTGGAATTCTGAAAACTCTGGTGCACCGTGTTGGATTCTAAACCATCTGGTTGCTGTCTTTCAGTTAGTAAACTATTCCACTGCTTCATGAAATTTTGATATCCTTTGTTGATCATTTCTCTGCTGTCTGTAATCCTGCAGGCATGCAAATGAGTTTGCACCTACAATTGGATTCTTTCTCACCACTCACCTATCTGAGGTACTTCTTCCTATTGGCCCAACGCAAGTTTGCTCCTTTTACCTTGAAAATGCTCAAATCAGTTCGTATTATATTTTCGGTTTGTGACAGCTTGTTGCATTGGGACCTATTAGATAAAAAAAATTATGATTAATTACATGTTTACATGCATCCATTTTCTGCATGATATTTCCAGATTGTTGTTCGAAAGTGGCATGCACAAGAAGAAAGATTGATCAGAGTATCAGAAGAGGAGGTGATATGTTTGCTTATATACAGATCTTAAATCTATTTAATTGATGTAGTCTACGGGCTACTACATTTCTTTGCCTTCTTGCGTTTTTTCTAATGTCTAGCTTATGCTGTGAACTATGTTTGGAAACTCTTTTTTTTTTTGTTTGTTGTGTCATTTATTTGTTCATTTTGATCCATGCCTTCTAACCTTGTTTCTTACATACTGGACCTGCAGTTATTCTCTTTCTATTTGATTACTGATCAAAAGTATGAAGTCTCTTCATATGTAGAATTATAAACAATGGGTGATTTGAAGTTTAAAATAAAATACTAGTAACTTCTAATTGTGGGATCCTAACACAACCATAGATGTATCAGTATCATGTGAGCTGAGGTGGTACCTATAGGGATTTTAATCTGTTATTTTGTTATGCTTGCAAGAAGCATATTCTATTCTTAGTAATTTACTTCATTTTACTGACTATACTCATGCTTTGCCAAATATTTTCTTACCATTTTAGTATTTTATAATTAGGACATTACTTGAGATTATACTTGATGAGAGGACAACTATTCTTGAAATCCAATATTTTTTTAAAAAAAACAAATTACACAATTCTAAATTATACAATAGCGGCTTTAGATTTTCCTAAAATCTGTGTCTTTGCTTCATACACTGTAACTGTAAAAAATTTGGTACGAATGGTCCTGTTTTACATCTGAAGGATGTAGGTACAGGTGCACGGCACCTTGCAAATTATTAAATCAGTTGATAATAAAGCACAAGATGCATTACCTCAATCAGAATTTTACCTGTTGAAATACCCTGCAGAAGATTAAAAAAATCTGACAAACTACACTAAAATGCACCTGAGTTTTGTTCGGCTTGTTTTCCTTGCAGCTGTATCACTGAGAAATAATACATGCATCAATGCATATGCACCATGGCATATATAAGCATGGATATGCCCTGTTCCGAAATTGCCACATTCAACAGAATCGCGCCTCATGTTAATTTGACTGCTGACTTAACAAAACTGCAAACTGTGGACTAGTATGTTTTGCTGCTTTCTTTTTCATCAGTCAGGACCTAGGATACTGAAGTTTCTTTCTGGTAGGAGGTCAGATACTCTGAGGCAGTAAGAAATTTTGAGTTTGACAATCAGCTTGGGCCAGACAATTTAGATTCTTTTGGAGATTGGAGACAACTTACAAGCTACCTGTCACAAAGTGTTATTGAACGTCTTGGTATGCAATGCATTCTTTTTTTCTTTTTCTTTTTTTTCTCTCATACTAGTTATGAAGCAGACAGCCAGATACTATGACGTGTTCCATGAAATCAACTAATGAACTTGTGATGAATGGTGATTCATTGGTTTGAATTTGATTTATCTAGAGCCAATTGGAGGAGAAATTACAATCGCATGGGAGTCATCATGGATGGATAAATCTCCCAAAACAGACTTGGAGAGACGTTTGATGGAACAACTGAAACAAGGAAAGTTTGCAAAGGATGCTGCTGTGCAGTCTGAGCGGAGAGGATGCTACTATACATCTATCCCTGCTTCAATTAAGCAGAAAAACATCTCTGGGGATGAGCTGACCACACTGAATTTGGACAAAGTAATGTTTTTATTATTTTATAATTCATCATTTAAAAATGATATGGTGCTATGGTTGGTGTAGTGTGTCTCATAATTATGTATCTGGGTTTCTATAATTTCCTTTTTGTGCCAATCAATTTTCTGAAGCAATGTTTTGCCTTATACAAAATCATATTAAAATGTTAATGCCGTGAAAATGGAGTGCTGGTGCATTGGGGCTGCATCTTAACACAACAATATGAATTTGAATAGGAGAAGATAATATAATCATATTTTGCACAGTGATCAATAACCATGACAACATTGGCCTGCTGCACTTTTGGGCTGGACATGTCAATAATATTACCATCAACATTTCACTTAAGTCAAATTACAATATGCAAATAGGTATCATGACTAGCTCATAATGGTGGTTTGCTCAGATCAACGATCTCGTAGATTGTCATGTGTAAACACTGATTTGAAAATTTATAGTATTATTTGTTGATGAGTCTGTTCTACGTCTCAGACAAGCTTTCTGGAGTGTGTTTTGGCCAAAAGTTATCAAGGACAAGAAGATTTGCTCTTGGGGGAGTTACAATTTTCTTTCATTGCATTTATGGTACGGCGGACACAATTAACAATCTTTATAAGATATCTTATTGATTGTATGCACTATTGTCTAATTTATTTGAGTTATGTAGATGGGGCAGTCGCTAGAGGCTCTCATGCAGTGGAAAGCATTAGTCAGTCTTCTTTTGAGCTGTAGTGAAGCTGTAAGTACTAATGTTTTGCTTAATTAAATAGCAACTCTATGCTTATGCAAATACTTATAGATGTCTAATTCCTCTGTCAAAGAAGCTTTGAAAATAATTTTGAATTCGAGATTCAAGAACTCAAGCAAGGCCACTTTTGGGTTCCATACGAAAAACGGTGCCCAGGATTTCTTTCTTTTTCTTTTTCTTTTTATCAGAGTGAGATACATTAGTCTAGTTTTTAGTGAACTACCTTCTTTGGGCTATCTTGTTGAAGCTGAGCTGCTGTGCTTCTTTATGCAGTGATATAGAGTTCCATAAATATAATGTGTATAAGTTTTAGCAATATGTCATCAATATAAAGCAGTAATCAGTGAGTTGAAGCTTGAACGGCCATCTCGGGGTGCATGTCTATTGAGCTGAGTCAGTGTGCATACGTGTGTCCAAATTTTTCAATCAAATTTCTTGGATGTGCTGTGTTCGAAGTTTGAACAGCTCTCAATGAAAGTAATAATCTACTTGTTTTTTGAGGTGACACCATGAGTGTATGGATAAAAATGAACTGCATTTGATAGTTAGGTTCCCTCTTGATGACATGCACTACATAATATAAGATGCCACTATATGCTTATTTGAGCCTTTTGTTATTCTCCTTGGCAGCCTCTTCATACAAGGACCATGATGTTTGTCAAGGTACTATGTGACTATTATTGGTGTTTTGGGAGCTGAAGCATTCTTTATTAATCAGGTCCAATATAGTCATACCTTAAGGACTAACAGAAACACATCTGTCATTTTGTGTTGCATTCAGTTTATCAGGGTTCTTTACTATCAACTCAAGCAAGGCTTTCAACACACTCAGGACTCTAGAAGTGGTGAGAACATGGGAAGCTCCCTGGTTTTGGATGAAGCATGGTTTTCAAGGGATATATTTCTGTATCGCCTTTCCAAGGTAATTTTTCTATAATCCTTTAATTTTTTATGAGAAATATTCTAATCTTTTATTGGTACAATGCTGAACTAATCTTGTTGTAACAGTATATACATTGCTCGGGATTTAATTTTACTGAACCCTAAATTAGCTATATGAATAACAAAAAAATACTGTTAAGACAGTATTGACATGTGTTTTAGGAGAATGAATAATGTTGAGATATATTAGGATATATTAAGAGTCTTTTGTCATATTAAGATAGATTAGATCCTTTGCCCTTATCTAGGCTTTTCATGCCTTATCTAGGCGTCTCGTGTACCCTATATATATGGTCACTTGGCCTACATACTAATGTACATCTCATACTCATAACATGGTGCTCGAAACCCTAGCCGTTGCTGACGTCTTCCGCTGTTTCTGCCCCCATGAGGATTAATCTTCGATCTCGGGGGCAGCTACCTCAGTTGGCGTCAACAACATCACTGCCGCAGCTCGTCGTCGTCACTGCCCGTTGCCTGCAGAAATCCTCCATGGCTGTAGTTCATCTATGTGCTGCTCTGCTCGTGAACACTTGTTTCTCATCGTTGCCTTTGGGGACCGTCGGTTTTTTTCCTGGTCGCCACTGTCTCGATCGGTTTTGCCAGGATGCCGCTGTCTCGTGGCCGTATCTTGTCGCTTGCTTGTGGCTGTGTCAAGATCCATTGGAGCTCAGGCGTTCTAGGACTGATCTGGTTCATCCCACTGCGCGCTGCTCTCTATTGGAGGCCTGACTTCATCTCCTTCAGGCAGCTTGGGCGCCACCATCATCTTCTGCATCTATGCTTCTATGCAGTATGTGCGTCGCTCTTCACTGCAAAGCTCAATTTTGCCTGGATCCAGTTATTAATGCTGCTCTTTTGTCTTGGAGTAAAGCAGCTGCATTTCATAGCCCTTGCTTGTTGTCTTCTTTCTTGTTCCAAACGCGATACCACAACAGCCGGTACGTCAGCCCCAAACGCGAGCACATATCTTTAAGACTCCTAATACATATTAAGATAGATTAAATCCTTTACCCTTATCTAGCTTTTTCATGCCTTATCTAGGTGTCTCATGTACCCTATACCAGGAGGGAAAGCAACGCCGACGCGCGCGGTTCATGGTTAATGGGCCAAATCGAAAGGAATAAGAGGGGAGAAAAGAGCAAAGGAACCATATTTGTAATAAATTATAAGTGGAAAAGAGCAAAAGAACAATATTATAAAATTTCAATTGTTCGGAATTTTTGAAATTCTCCTATTTTTTATGTTTTTTTGGTTGAGTTTTTTATAAGGGTAAAAAGAGCAAAGGAACATTATTTTTAAATTTTTATTTTCTGAAAATTTTAAAATTCTTAAACTTCCTGTGGATTTATTTGGCGTAGCCATGGTTCCATTTATGCAAACTTTCTATGTTCAAAATTTTTTAGGGACATAGGGAAAACAAAATAGAAAAGGGAAGAAATATGGGCTAAATAGGAAAGAACAAACTATTTTTAAATTTTAACTTCAAATTTTTTTAAAAAAACACCCAAACTTTGTATGGATGTTCTTTGCGCAGACATGGTTCCATTTTTGCGAATTTTTTTTTTTTTGGATTTTTTCTGGCATACAGAAAAGGAAATAGAGGATGAAAAGAATGAAAAAGGGGGCGCAGCTGGGAGAAAACAGGGGGGCGTGGAAGATATAGGGGTGGATGTGGGATTCGAATTCGGGACTTTGGGATGAGAGCTACCTCAGCTAACCACCCGGGCAACCGTCCCATCTGGTTGAGTAGCTGGCGGGAGGAGTGCTTTTATATATAAAGGTTTGGATGGGTGGCTGGATTTTAGGCAACGTGGCCGTCCGGACTAGAATGGACGGGCGAGATTTTTTGGGTGACGTGGCTACTCGTGGGATTTAGGCCAAGCATGACCTTTGCTGGATAGGTATATATATAGGCCCTTGTCCTGGTCATAACAAGTAATACTATACTAGAAATATTGATGGCTAATCGGAACTACTTTTCACAAATCAACCACAACAAGCCACCAATGGGCAGAATTGAAGTCCTCGTTTCCTATTTTGAGTTAGTTATTAGCAGGTCTTGCCCCAACAAAATGCTACCTCCGCTCACAAAAAGAAGTCACCGTTGACTTTTGGACACGCCTTTGACCATTCGTCTTATTCAAAAATTTAGTTCAAATATGTAAAAATATAAGTCATACTTAAAATACATTTAATAATAAACCAAATCATAACAAAATAAATAATATTCATATAACTTCTTTGAATAAGACGAATGGTCAAAGACGTGTCTAAAAGTCAACGGCGACTTCTTTTTGTGACCGGAGGGAGAATGTGAACTTGTGAGGCTATATAACCCTCATTTGGGAATAGTCAAACATTTAATTCGCTTCTATCTCTGCTCTTTGCTCCACTAAAAAAATGTTTCGCAGCCTTCATTATTACTTTTTGTTTGGTATTAGACAAGAAGAATTTTGCAATGCATTAGCATTACATGGACCTGATGCAAAATATTTGAACTTGACTTGCTAAAGTCGTTCTCCTTAAAAGTAAGTTTGCTTAGTTTTATCAACCCCATTAGTTTTCAAATGTTCACGGTTCACCAATAATTTACCTGTCAGTTGGAGGGAGGGGGAAGGGGGGGGGGGTAAAAGATGAGGTATATTGCTTTGGAATCTTTTAATGTACTTTCAAATTTAAACTAAATCCTAAAGGTTTGAATCCAAATCCCCCTATGTAAACATGGTTCCCATGTTTGGGCTGTTCTTTAGACTTGATCTGATTTGTTGATACTCTTATTTGCTGATAAGCTGAAATTCGAGAACTTCAGGGAGTGACTTGCAGAGTTGGATCGCTTCGCTGTGACTTGTTTTCTAGAGCTTTGATATGCGCCTTCAATATTATAAAATGGGGGCTCAAAATACCAAAGCGGTTTTTTTTTTGAAACTTGAGATAGAGCAAATAAGTAGATAAGCTTAAGGGGTTGTTCTCGAGATGTAGCATATCTAATTATCTACGTATGTTGATGAGATATGGTGTTTAAACCTAAATTCTTCCACTTATCGATACCGGTTTTAAAGAATCTTGAAGCAAGTAATGAGAGCTTTAAATAATTTTTGGAACTAAGCGGAACAACTTCTTAGAAGCCGTTCTTCGAGACATAACGTATGTGATTATCAAGAAGCCGTTCTCGTGACATAACGTATGTAATTATCTGCTAAAATACTTGGGTAAGTTCTTGTAGAAGCGAATGTAAGAAGTCGTTCCAGTTAATTCCTATTATTTTTAAACTTTAATTAGCTACTTCAAGATTCTTTAAAACCAAGATCAATAAACCCAAAGAATTTTGTTTTTCAAACGTCCTATCTCGCCAACATAAGTAGATAATCAAATATGCTACATATCGAGAACAACCTACCTGATTAAACAAATAAGCCCTTGAGCCTTTATATACCAAGACATAGCATAACATGCATAGGAAAAAGATATTACTATTAATTGAACCTGTCTGGGTCTCTGAAGATATATATTTTTTGAATTCATGGGAGTGGAATATCACATATTTGAATTATCTTTAGCCTAGTTGCTTAATGTGTTCTAGTGGCTTAATTGATTTCTTAACTTCTACTGTCAGGATTTCCTTACGGTGATACTTGAAGCCCCAGTTGTGGATGGAGACCTTCTAGCATGGGTTGGCATTCCTGAAACTTCGCTATTTGATGTTTACACATTCCTAGGCAGTAGTTTTGTACTTTGAACTTGAACTTTGCATTAGGGTGCATATTAGACTTTATTGTGTGCGATCCAAGTACCCAAGGAGGGAATTGTGATATATTTATTTGAGATCACGAGATTAGCATCCACAAATGATGAAGTTGGACCAGTAATTTTGGGAAATTTGTTACCATACCGTGTGCTTAAATTCAAGTTTTGCAGTTTTCTGTTTATATGAAGAATGATCTTTCTAAAAACAAAGTTAAATGCCATGTGTATAGTACTGAGCAAACTAAATATGCTGCAAATTCAACCAAATTAAGTGGTCACACTGTTGCTGCAGAAAATTGCTACAGAAACACTGCTGGGAACTGTGATGTGGATTTTAACATTTTCCCCATATCCAGGCTAGAAAACTAAAAGCGCTTCTAGAGACTACATTTGGATGGGATCTTGAGAACAATGCGGTGAATCTTATTGATGATGACGATGAGGTAAATTGGGTCATAATCAAGGGATAGCGATTATCTGCTAACACTAAGTGAAAATGTTCTTTTTTCCATCTGAATGCAGTTTGCTCCAGTGGTTGTGGAAATGGATGGTTCACATAGCGTGGACTGTGCAAGCAATGCTCCATGAAATCTCATGAGCGTTTGAAACACATAGGTATGTGACAAATATGCTAAGCTAACATTTGTTGTTGATTTGACTAGTCTGCTCTGCTATTGGAATCTTCAAATGCTAGCTGCTCATCTGTGGTGCTGTTACTAGGCACCCATTGGCGCACTGATGCTTACAAAGATACTTTTGTAGGACACCCAAGTAACCATAGATCTGCTTACCGGCTGGCTACATGTTTGGGATGGAGATAACTAGGATTCTCTCTAGTGATCTAGTGGTTATGTGGTTGTATCCTGGTTTCTGAAATGTTAGAAGTTGTAGATATATGAAGAGAAGCTTTGTAGTTGGAACAACTGTACATCTTGGTAGTACTATAAAATATTCTGCCGAGCATGACATAGATTTTCCCTGTCAAACGATGTCATTGTTTTACCCCCCCTACTGAGATAGCATGAACAAAAAAAAAGGAAAAAGAAAAAGCCAGGACAATGCATTCTAACTGCAAATTTTTCTCTTAAAAACTTCCCTAAAAAGTTCTCAAGATTGATATGGTGCTCATAATTTTGTCCATGAGTTTCTCTTTAGATAATAAGAAGTATGGTTGTTGAGGCGTTCATTAAACGTCGCTTAAGTGTTCACTAAGCGGTAAAGAGGTTTTAGGTGAACGCCTTAGCGAACGCCTTAAAATTTTAGCCTATGGCGTCCGTAAGGCGTCCGAGGCGGGGCGAGGCGAGGCGAAGCGAGCACCATAGATGCCGTCGCTCGATCTGAGCCGCCGCCAACAGGTTGTCTCCCTTCCTCCCCTTCCTTTCCTTCCCCGTCCAAGCCGTGCCCCTTCTTCCGCGCCGCCGCTACCATATCCGTGACGCCGTCGCCCGATCCGCGCCGCATCACTGCCTGAGCCGCCGCCGCTACTGCTGTTGCTGCTGCCTTGTATGCTACTGCTGTTGTTGCTGCCTTTTCCCTTGTATGCTGCTGCCTTGTATAGTTGTATGCTACTGCTGTTGGCTTGTTGCTGCTGCCTTGTATGCTACTGCTGTTGCTGCTGCTGATGGTTGTGCACTCGTCTGTGAAAGCCAAAAGCAATGATCCGGGTTGGAAGTACGGCTATTGGGCTTGTATATGTCTATGTAGTCACCTCGTCTTATATATGTGTCTATGAAGTGCATTTATTCGCCTTATATATGTGTCTATGAAGTCGTCTCGTCTTACGCCTTAAGCGTTTAAAAGGTAAAAAGGTCCTAGCACTCCGCGGGTCGCTTTACCGCCTTGACAACCATGATAAGAAGCATGAAAAACCTTGAAAACTAGTAACTAGGCCCTGCTGTTATGTGAAACAACCTGTCGGGGTCCACTTGAAAACGTAGTATGGAGTGGTAAGCGGTGGAACTAGAATCTACCAGTATTTGGTGGCATCGGGATAAGGTTATTTAATTTGGAGATTTAAGCCTAAAACTACATCTTCAAAAGCAGCAGCAGGGTGGTATGGTGATTATACAGCTAGCTGCTAGCATGGTGGTCATGCACTCATTGGTGAGATGGATGCTTTTTCACCCTTCTTTTTTATGAGTATTCCTAGTGAGTACTTCCAGGTACCTGCATTCTGGATACCATCATACTGTCTTGTCAAACTACTTGAATTCTGATGCGGTGAATTAGAGAGAAGCACAAGCTATGCAAACAGAATGGGCTCAATCATCAATTTGATAAGGACACTTGCCAAAACTTAACGTTGTAAATTTGGACTCTGATGGTAAGCTGGACTTGGGAGCTTCTTCATCTTCGTTGAGAAGCCGACATAAAATAATCAACTTGTTTTTCCAGAGCTTTGAAAATGGCTTCGAGTTTTTTTTTTTAGAAAATCAAGCTAAATCGTTTAGCTTATAATGGTAAGTGAAAACCCTTATACCTGGTGTCTAAGCTACAGCTAATAGCGAATCTTATATATATTAGTCCGCAAGTCCTGTTGCTACCGTGAACCCAAGTGGGCACTTTGGATATAGTACAGTTCATGCAGTAAGAGGGAAAAAAAAAAGGCTAGATGTCTAAGAGCCTCTTGTGGTAAACAAATTGAACGCTCCGGCTTCTTGGATCTAATCAAAATGGCCAATGCATTGGGATCTAAAACTCTTGTTTTTACGAGCAAACCTGTTAGCTTTGTACCTGTAGGCTGCAGAACAAGTTTAGTAGTAGTTTACTGACATTCGGTAAGAAGAATTTTTACAGCTCGATCAGCATGCACTCTTTCCTGTATCCACATGCACTCCTTGATCCAGTTCTTGAAATTTTAACAGTTTAACCTGTGCATGGAGCATGTCTTGAGATCTCACCTTGTTACCCACAACCGATCATGATTCTCTGCCGCAGCTAGTTAGATCAGTTCTTGAAGTTTGGAGCTTACAGTAAACCTTATTCATCAGCATAAACAAAAAAAATTGGTCAAAATGGCAAGATATATACAGTTCTACACCCCGTGTATATTTTAATTTAATGGTATATTCTACCAGCAATCAATCAATCGAATATTTAATTAACTAATGTGCATTTAGTGGCTTGTTAGGTGGGCAAATGGGCATATATGGCTAATTTTATGGGCGTGTTTGGTTGGTATTCCTGACTTATCCTGCCAATATTTGGTTGTGCCCATGTATTTTGACGTTTGTTTGTTTCATGACCGGGATTTCGCGAGCCCTTGCCAAAGGTTTGCACGCAAACACTGCAGTTTTATGAACTTGAAGACGAAAGAAACAGAAGCTGAACATGCCAGAAAATAACAGAAAACCCGGATACATATGCTGAAAAGTTTTATGAACATGGAAATCCAACTTTTTTACTCTAATAAGCTCTTTCTAGGGTAAAATTTCCATCAAACAGCACGAGTAAGGGGTTCTAGTTAAGACCAAGAAAATAATAGGGAAACGACCTTGCTGTCTCTAGCAATAGTATTTCGAGAATATGGCGAATGTTTTAATGGTAAATGTTCGAGAGAAGAAAGACAAACAAGCGCAGTGTGAAAAGAGGGATTAAATTTACATTTGCATGCTCTATATTCAAGACCATTAAAGAATATTTAAAATGGCTGTTAAACTTATGGTGATTTGTTAATCTTTGCGCTTATTCAGATACATTTATAGAACACCCCCTCCACCCCTACCTCCTCTTGGGGATTAGATTACGCTCTGTTGATGTCATCCAATATGAATGTTTACCCTAGTCATTGAGCCTAGGCACCGAGCCTAGGAGGAACCTAGGTTGCCCCTCCTATGGGTAACCAGACTGTGGTTTCTAGGCCTGATAAATTTTTGGCTTGGAGGTCTTGATGACCCAGGTACTCCTTAACTCGGAATGGTGGTCTCGTTTAGGACTCGAACTCTCTGAGAGCCCGAACAACCCGAATGGCCGTTATTCCGTGAGTCGTGTTGGTGCAAGGAACCAGACCTTTACCAATCTTACGAGTTTATTGCGGGAACCACATCCTTTCCTTCACAAGTTTGACGTTTAGATGAAAATGAATAAACGAGACAGGGAGACAATGTATTTTACATTGGTTCAGGCCTTTTCTGGGGAAGTAATAACCTTACGTCCAGCATTCCTTTACTTATATGAGAGATGAGTAAAAGGGGTGATCTTGATCTAGGCCCTTGGGAAGATGTCAAGGTCAAAACCGAGCTATGTGGTGGTTCCTGACGAGGGCAAATTTCATCGAGAGTTTTTTATTTCCATGGGGTGTACAAGATATACTACAACGATTACATGTTGTATGTGTTGTTGGCTACATATTTCAATAAGGGGGTATATATAGTGTACGTGTCGGATAAAAGATCCTTGGTTAGTCCTTGCCTAATATAAGCCGAACTTGATCCCCAAGAGACCTTGAGTCCATCTACAGTGAAGCAGTGTTGCCTTGGGGTAGCACATCAATTCTACATATAGCTTTAAACCCTGCATGGAAACATATAGATTACATGGATGAGGCTGTGTCATACATCTGGTGCATGATACTTGCCATATCCAGAGCTCGTAAGACCCAGGCAGGCTGGACCTTACGAAGGGCGTTGTCCCAAGCTAAAGTTAACCAGAGACTCCTAGGCTCCGAGCCACATATGGCTCAGACTAGGCTGCACATGACCCAATTGCCACCAAACTAGGGCAAACCAGGCTCACCCTAGGCCTGGGGCCTAAGGCAACACTTCTGGGCCCAAGGGTTAGGGTCAGATGTGTCGACAGTTGAGATGTCGATCTCAAGTCAACTAAGGTTCTTGAGAAAAGGAGATAGGAGACACGCCGAACAGAGCGAACAGCAACCAACGAGCAACAGGGAGACAAGGGTCTTTATCCTGATTCAGGCCTCTCAGGGAGATAATAGCCCTACGTCCAGCCTTTCTTATATATCAGAGATGATTACAAGAGGATGCTCGACGAGATGAACAAGTCTCGGCGAGATTATGGGTGTACAGGAAAGCTATACGCAACAATGCGCTAAGTCTCGATACCACGATCAGGTATCAGATGCCAGATGCCCCCTCAACGCCGTAGGGGCTCTGTTTATATAGTGTTGAGCAAACCGACCTACCAAGGGACAATCGGGCCGGGCTAACTACGAGATCGTAACGAACTCAACGTGCCAAATACATCCCGAGGTAGATAAGGTAAACTCCAATTCTTGGGGATCACGACATCTGCTCCAATCCGGGAAGCCAACGTCCGGGTCTTCACGTAGCCGTGCAGAACTCTGTTCGAGTCGGACTCGAACATGAATCTTAGGCCATTACGCACCGTGCCAGCCAGGGAGCTGTTCGGCAGGATGCACATGGGCCTGATGGAACCTTCCAGGGAGCTGGGCTCTGGTAGGCTGTTTGATTGGGCCGTCAGGGAGTGGACCATGGCAATGGGCCGTGATTTAATCCCCGACAGCTAGCCCCCGAGACTCAAGTGGAAGGACTCACTAGAGTGGGGTCTTCCTCTTGAGACTCTAAGTCACGAAGAGGGAAATTTCGTTGCTACAAAGACGTGCAACAAACGACCGAGCAGGTTATGGTTCAACCGAACAAGACTTGTTCGGGACCGAACAAACCCGCCCGGCTCCGAGCAACTCTGTTGCGTCGGACAGGAAGCAACTTCTGTCCGAGCAGAGCACCCAGCCTTCGATGCAGAAATCGAAAATCCGGTCCCCAAGCGCAGAGCTCGTCGCGGGGACCAGACGCGCACTCCGGGCGAAGAACTACCCGGTGCGAGGTGAATCATCTCCTTGAGGCTGAACGTCATCAAGGAGGGATCGGATTCTTGGTGGTAAAGAGTGTACCACCGCGTCCGGTAAGATCAGATCTTCCGGGAGAATGAACATAGCAGGTCTCGAGATGGACTCGTGTTGCTGCATCCGGGTACGAAGATACCTAGGAAAGCATAAACAGAAATAGGGATTGCGCACTCGAGTGAATGTCGTGCTCAGGAGCGACGGTGATGTGCCCCCAGACGTAGATCGTGTGCTAGGAGCAGACAATGCATACGAGGGGAAGGTGACCCAGTCCCCGAGCGTAGAGCTCGTCAAATGAACCAGGTAAAGAGATCCAGTCCCCGAGCACGGAGCTCGTTAAAGGGACCAGAAAGTGCGACCAGGTGAAGACGTACTCGGTAGGAGACCATCTAGTCCCCGAGCACGGAGCTCATCGCGGGGACCAGACGAACGCTCTGGGCGAAGAGCTGCCCGGCGCGAGGTGAATCACAACCCGATGCAGTCAGAGCCGCAAGAGAACGTGTGAAATCAACGATTTACCCATGACGTATTCCTTGCGACAGTGTAAGCGTTGTTTTGGAAGTGCAGAACCGACGCTTGGAGTGCCCGTTGCGATGAGAATCAGCTTACGATAGGCTTGCCCGTTGCGATGAGAATCGGCTTACGGTGGACAGAACTCTGTTGGTGGCGCACTACCTTGACTTAGCCGAACTGTGAAGGTCAGTGCCGGGTAAAGGCAAGAAATCATACGCGGGTGAAGTGAATCAGTTTCCGGACATGTGCGAAGCGTGCTCAGAAAGAGAGGGATGCAGGCATCGGTTTTGGTGAGGAGGTCTGGAACCTCGCCGCGACCATCACCGGAGTCTGACGTTCCCCGTTCCTGTATTTTCTGCAGAAGACAAACAAGAAACGAGCCAGCAAGGGGAAAAAGAGAGCAAGAACAGGCTCTAAGAAGAGCAAAACGAGTTTTGAAAAACACGCAAAAGACGACCTACCCGCACAAAACATAATTTTTTCCGGGTACGTCCTCGATAGCATTAGTGTCACCTCGGCGAATGCGGAACCGACGCTAGGAGTGCCCATTGCGATGAGAATCGGCTTACGGTGGGCAGGACTCCGTTGGTGGTGCATTGCTTCGGATTACCGTGCCAGAAAGGACATAGCATGGATAAAAAAGACGTGTGCGGGCAAGTGCAGCCCCGCTGTGGCTAAGACCGCTAAGCAGGGAAGGCGATCGGGACCTTTGCCGTAGGCAAGACGTGCGAGGCGAAATCTTATCAGGGCAGGGACCAGTGTAGCATTGGTGTCGCCTTGGCGGGTGCGGAACCAACGCCAAGAGTGCCCGTTGCGATGAGAATCGGCTTACGGTGGGCATGCCCGTTGCGATGAGAATCGGTTTACGGTGGGCAGAACTCCCTCGGTGGTGCACCGCTTCGGTTAACCGGAGCTGTATAGGTCGTTGCGGATAAAAGACATGCTCAAGACGCTGGGGCGCTACGGGAGCGAAAGACCAGGCTGATTTGTCCCTTTATCAACCAGGTAGGGGTACAGAAACGACCCTGAGTTCATAAAGAGCTAAATGTAGACCCGAGCAACGAGGTTTTGGAAAACCAACGCTAAGGAAAGGAATTGGAAAACTGGAAACGTACCGGGGTTGCCGAAATTCAGCTTAGGTCCCAACTGACCGAGGAGAGGTAGTCCTCCGAGGCTCTTCGGGAAGAAGCCGATGAGCTTCGCGCGCTGGCCGTGAGGACTAGCATCGCGGAAGGAAGGGTCTAGGAGCTGGCCGAGCAGCTCAAGACCGCCGAGCAGCGCTTGAATCAGGGCAAGAGTCTGACCGAGCAGCTGTGACCCTGCAAAAAAGAGCAGCAAAAGACAAGAACGAGCAGGAAACCAAGAGCTAGGCTTTTAGAAAAAACGGTAGGACGCCAGCCTAACTCCCCCATTTCATCACGCTTGCTCGAGGACTGAGTTTGCGAACTCGAGCAGTGCACAAGCAAAAGAGCTACACCTAGCCCCGATGCAGACGATGCATGAAGACCTAAGTTTGCGAATTCAAGCACGTGCGTAGAGAGATAGAGCGACACCCGTATCCTGATCGACTCGTTCCAGGAACTGCTCGTTAACGTAAGTTAGGCGATTCCGAAGGTAACCGAACAAGGAAAGTGCCTCTGCCGCGGAGGGCTTACGAGAGCAGGCTTTGCCAAGTGGTTGTGACGTGAGCGGTAAGTGCCTCTGCCGCGGAGGGCTTACGAGAGAAGACTTAGCCGCAAGGCTGGAAGCCGTGTTATGCAACTCTGAGTTTAGGAACTCGTTGAAACTAGATACGGACAGGAAAACCCTGAAGATCGCGGAGCCAAGAGTTCGCAAGACCGGGCAGCCATCAAGTGTTACCAGAGTGAAAGTAGTCTGAGAAGACGAGTGGTGAGAACGGCCGCAGGGAGCCGCGAACATTCACCGCTTATTGGATTGAATTTTACATGGCAGCCCGAGAGACTTGGACGAACTAAGGCGCGAAGTTTGACAAAAAGCGCAGAGCTAAGGAAGCAAACAAAAGAGCTACACAAAGAACTTACGAAGCTGGTCGATGTTCCAAGTGCTGGTCAGCTCTCTCCCGTCCTCCATTGCCAAACGACCAGCCCCTGGGCGAGCAGCAGAAACGACCGTGAACGGGCCCTCCCAACAGGGAGTTAACTTATTGGCATTGGACAGGTTCTGGACACGGCGCAGAACGAGGTCGCCCGCCTTCAAAGCCCTTGGTCGAACTGATTTGGCGGCGTGCCGGCGAAGAGCTTGCTGGTAGCGCGCCATTCTGACTTGTGTCCGGTCGCGTGTGCCTTCGAGGAGATCGAGATCGAGTAAGCGCTCTTACTCATCGTCAACCAAGTTGACCGAGCTCGTGCCAGGCGAGCCGAGTATCACTTCGGCGGGTAAGATAACTTCTGTACCGTAGATCAATTGGAATGGAGTTTCCCCAGTTGCCCGGCTGGCTGTGGTGCGAACTGCCCAGAGGACAGAAGGAACTTCGTCGACCTAGGCTTTGTTGTGCTCGCGGAGTGCCGCGAACACGCGCCGTTTGATACCCCGGACTATCTATCCGTTAGCTCGCTCGACTGCTCCATTGCTCTGTGGATGTGCCACAGAGGCGAAGCAGACCTTGGTGCCCAGCTGTTCGCAGTATTCCTGAAATAGCTCACTTCTGAACTGGGACCGTTATCGGTGATCAAGGCAGGTTGACTGCGTTGGCGGAGGAAGTGTCAACTTCACCTATGGACTTGAGGCCTTCAGCCAGCCGCTCTAGATGAGAAACAACAGCGTCGCCCATGGGGCGAGGTTGGCCTGGTTGGTGGATCTGACCACCGTTGCCAGGGTTTGTAGTCGTTCCCGACTCTGCTCAAGGGGTCCTGGGATCCCTGAGGCGTCCGCGTTTTGCCCGACCGGAGTCTGGTTATGCGGGGATTCAACCCGAGCAGGCTGAACTTCTGCCGGGGGACTTGGCGGAGACGCGCGAGGCGGGTCGCGACGCTGTCGCTTGCGCTGATCGCGGATCTGCGCCAAGATTTGATTAATGGATTCGTCCAGGCTAAGGCGAACAACATCTTGATCGCGAGTAACCGGCGCAATTCCATCTTGATGCCAGGCAGGATTGGACTGCCCGATATCGTCGGCTGCAGCCGCCCACGTAGGATCCTCTGAAGTCCCTGCACTGGTCATGTTGATGCCGCGACGGCCATGTGTTGGCACGCTGTACGGTGTCATCACTATGTCGCCACAGGAGGAATCGACTGACATAGCCTTGGAATCCGAAGGATCTAAACCATCGTAAAGATCATCGGTTCCGTATTCATCGTAGATGACGGGAGCTTGATCTAAGACCATCTCTGGAGCGTATCCAGAGATTTCTGTCCCAGATACGGAAAGCGATCGAGATCGAACAGATCGATCAGATCTGACAGAGGACTAGACATCCTGTCCTTCTGAGTCATAGCTCTCAGGAAGAGATCCCTGGTCGCTGATGGGGTTCGACATGCTCGATCTACTAGATCCCCACGGACGGAGGCAACTGTCGACGGTTGAGATGTCGATCTCAAGTCAACTAAGGTTCTTGAGAAAGGGAGATAGGAGACTCGCCGAACAGAGCGAACAGCAACCAACGAGCAACAGGGAGACAAGGGTCTTTATCCTGGTTCAGGCCTCTCAGGGAGATAATAGCCATACGTCCAGCCTTTCTTATATATTAGAGATGATTACAAGAGGATGCTCGACGAGATGAACAAGTCTCGGCGAGATTATGGGTGTATAGGAAAGCTATACGCAACAATGCGCTAAGTCTCGATACCACGATCAGGTATCAGATGCTAGATGCCCCCTCAACGCCGTAGGGGCTCTGTGTATATAGTGTTGAGCAAACCGACCTACCAAGGGACAATCGGGCCGGGCTAACTACGAGATCGTAACGAACTCAACGTGCCAAATACATCCCGACTTAGATAAGGTAAACTCCAATTATTGGGGATCACGACATCTGCTCCAATTCGAGAAGCCAACGTCCGGGTCTTCACGTAGCCGTGCAGAACTTTGTTCGAGTCGGACTCGAACATGAATCCTAGGCCATTACGCACCGTGCCAGCCAGGGAGCTGTTCGGCAGGATGCACATGGGCCTGATGGAACCTTCCAGGGAGCTGGGCCCTGGTAGGCTGTTTGATTGGGCCGTCAGGGAGTGGGCCATGGGAATGGGCCGTGATTTAATCCCTGACAAGATGATGTTAATAGGGCGTAATCCAATCCTCAACAAGTCGGTTCCACTGTATGACTTTCATGTTAATAAGGCGTAATCTAATCCCAACAAGGGTTGGTGAAGGAGGGGTTTGCCGTTCATGCTGAACACATTCATAACCACCTTTCTTTTGTTGCGTTTGACCTAGTCTTTCACGTTTACATCACACAAGTCCGTCGTGGCGTTCCTTTTGCACCGGACCAGCCCGACGTTGCCTGCCTAAAATTTCCTTAGTCATGTCAGATTGGTCTGGCGTGTATTACTTTGTTGCCCTGTTTCTCACTCGGTTGCGCTGGGCCAGTGCACGCGTTCCTTGGGGTTAAGTTATTTTCTTTTTGACATTGAACACTGTAGAAAAAATTCCGTTCAAGCCAGACCAGTGCGCTGCAAGTCATTTCTCAAACTAGACAGGTCCAGCACAAACGTCATTTTGTCTATTTGAATTTATTTCTATTTTCGGTTGTCCGTTGCCAACGGAAAAATCTTTGTAGCATTTTGGAATTTTCTTCTTTTGCTTTCCAAATGGCTAGTTGATTTCCTAATGGCTACTAGGCTTAAAATTGGCCTATATAAGCTAGTTCATGTTATTTCCTTGCTACTTCTTTTCTCAAGCTTAAGTAGCATAGTATATACTTTAGCGAGGAAGAGCTTAGAACCTACTGCCACACTCATATCCTCTACAGTTCTTGGCTTTGCTAACTTAGAATTTGTGCTCCAAGCTAGTCTAGTGAGTTGAGAGGGTTGCTAATCCAAGATGGAGAAGCTATAGAGCTTATTACTCTTGGAATCATGTATTCCTAGACGGCTTTGGTGGGGGTGATCTTGAGAAGCATGCCTCGGTGTGTGTGGAAGCTCTCAAGAAGGTGGAAAAGGCTTGGAGTTCGCCTTGCCGGAATGGTGAAGAACCGTCAATAGTGGATGGAGGCGCTAGGCTCGAGCAAGAGCTGGTTCTTGTGAGGAACAAGGACTTGCCTTACAGAGAGTAGGAGGAGGCTCTAAACCTTGGGGGGGGGGGGGGGATCCTTCTTGGCTTCTTCTACTTTGTGCAGCTTAAATTCCAGCAAGTTTATTTCTGCATTGTGTTTACTCTTTCTTTACATGGAATAGGTCTCCCTTAGTAATTCGTTCACTAACTTGATAAAAACCCAAACTTGAACGAAAAAAATTAAAGTTTGCATATTCACCCTCCCATAGTCCAAGTAGATCCTTTCACAAAGTACAACTTAATTCAGAGGAATAGTGTGGCGCCCAAGACAAAAGTGTTCGAATGCAGAATGTTCAAGGTACGCCTTAGAGCACAAGTCGGGGACGCGTTCGGCAAGGACTTTGCACCATAGCCGATTTAGTCATAGCAATCTTTCCATGTTAGATCATTTAAATACCCTCTTGTATCGTACCTTGTAAAATACGGTTGAGAAGATCCGATAACCTATATACACATTGTATTAGATCATCATACCTAACGATATTGATTCGATCTCTCATCTAGATCTCATATTGCGATTTACATTGTACTTTATCTTCTTCATAGTAAAGAAGGCTGGACGTCAGACTATTACCCACAGTGAGGGGTTTGAACCAGGGTAAACATCTACCTTTATCTTGCACGCATGGAATCCCGAAGCTAGAGTCCCTGCAAAGAAGGGGTTTTGAAGGTCCTCCCAACCATTCTCTTTCTCTATCTTATTCGGTGAGGAATTAAATTTCCATGCATCGACTGACGATCTCCAACAAGTTTCCTAAAATTCCACCCTTAAAATCCCACTCCAATATTCCCTAAAAATGATTCTCTCCCAATATTTTTATCTCCAACAACGCCCTTAAAATCCCAATCCAATAGAAATAGAATACGGAGAGGAGAGAGTATCTAAATTTAGAGACGGAAGATGGGGATTTATAGAGATAGGAGACTGATAGGGGAGCTGTTGAATCCATTTTAGGAGTCCATATCCTTAAAACTTAGGAAAAATGGGAGAATGAGGGTGCTGTTAGAGATGATCAACTTTACAGCGTAAAAAAAAATGACATGCACCTTTGGTGTTTTACGATCTTCGATTACCTTATATCACAAAGAGCGCTGTTTTTCTCCTTGGACTAGACATTATACATACAGGGAACCCTTGGATGTATTCTGATATGCGTAAAATCTGTAAGATCCTCACTGTATACAAAGATATCTGTGTACATAATGTACTGTACTATATAAGTGGAACTTCCCCGTTTTAAAATCTACCATCCCATGCTTTGTTTGTTTCAGCTAAAAGTTTTAATCTGAAAAGTTACAAGCCCTCGAGAGACGTCTCAGAGAGTCTAAAAATTTATGAAAAAAATATTTTAAGAACTGTAAGTAAAATTATTTAAAACTCCACAAAAATGAATACAAAATATTACATCATTTGATTTGTACAAAACTAACAATTTTTAATTTAATTTAAGTTGAAAATAACAAGGCCATAACTTCAGTTTTTCTTGCATGAAAGAACACGATTGATCATAGAATTCGATTTTCTACCCAAAAGCTAGTGTATTAAATGTGCTGCACTAACTCATTGAACCCAATCATATTTGTCTTTTATTTTTGGACGACCCAATCATATTGTCTTGAATGCACACGAGTGGGGAGAAGCAGCTGTCGATGCAAGCATAGGCGAGATCGATGACCTCCCATGCACTGTCATGTCACCACCCTAGGCGATCATCCGGCCGTCCGATGGGTCCCTGTCTTCCAAAATTTCCTACATTGTGCCGGCTCTTTAATCCCTAAAACCAGGAACTAGTAGCCAATCAACTGACACCCAACAACTCTGCTAAAGGCTAAATCCTACTTAATTACATGAAAAACCAAGAGTTGGCCAAAACCTACCGTCAAGAACCTTTGACTAAGTTTTTTTTAATTTCGTTGGCAAGATCTAAGCTAGAAAGAATTTGTTTGGAGTTTCTTGTTCATTTTGATCTAATGATAAGATCAAACAGGTGGATTTTTTGAACATGTAATTCTATTATTGTACTACGAGTGTTTCCATGTAGTTGGCAAACATGGGCAATTATTGTACTTTCGAGTGGTTTAATTTGAGTGGCTTCTTCGCTGCAAAAAGCTAACCAAACGATTTTATTTTCGAAGCCTTTTTCTTCACAGGAAATTGCCTGTAGGCCATTGTAGCAGACTAGCAGTGATGATCGTGCTACGTACCACTGATAAATCAAGGCTTTGCTAAATGCCACTATAAATTCAAGATATGCAGCTCTAGGACACTTTAGTATACTTTAAAAAATTCAAAAAGAAATAAAAAGAAAACTAGAAAAAAAATTGAGCTACCAAATACAAGTGTACTTAGATTGGGAAATCCATAATTCAATATTTTCAATGAAAAAACAGTTTCAAAAAAATTTAAAACAAATTAGAAAAGGTTAGAATAAATGTTGACGTGTCAAATACACCATCTAATTACGACCAAATGATTCAACATCTGAAATACCAAGTTGCATGAATTTTCAAAAAATGAAATTCATTCCTTCAAAAAATAATAAAATTCATTTGAATTGATGTTTCATATGTTGAATCGTTTGGTTGGTTGATGTGTTTAATAGTAGTGTATTTGTTGGCGAAACATCTTTTCTTTTTTAAATTTGTTTTGAGTTTTTTTTGGTTTTTTGGCATTTAAAATGTGGAATTGTGGATATTCATGAATCGAGGAACTAAAATATACTTGTATTTGGTACCTCAAATTTCTATTTTGATTTTTCTTACTGTACTTTGTATTTGGTCTTGAATTTTTCACATTTTCCTATTTTTCCTATTTCAAATTAATCTTTTCTCTAGACTCGTTCAGCGTTTTGGACCGAGAGTATTCCACCTCTACCTCATTCGCATTTCTGCCATGGTCTCCGACCAACTTTTCCTGTCTCTCTCTTTTTTTTTTTTTTCAAAATCTCAAAATCGTTTTTCTAGGCTCAATCCACCTATATATATATAGCTCGTCCATTCAGTCGCATGCAGTTACTCCAACTTGTAATCACCAATTAGAGTATCATGTAGATAGTATTAACAACAACTTGCATCATCACACACAAGCTTGAATGTCAAGCAAACTAAATGCATGGATGTACTTTGGGGACAAGGAAGAACTAATTAACCCCACCACAAGTCACCCATACGGTTGATGCTTACTAATCCCTTCTGCTCGACACCATGCCTCAAAAGATACCCAAATCAAAACACTTTGCATGAGACTGAGATGCTTTTCTTGTGTCACAATTGACTAGTGAGCTGCAGCCTAACATGGCGCCAATTTAAATAGGTAGCCAGGAGCCCAAAGCCCGAGACCAAACCTACCATCGAGCCATCTAAGCCGAGATTAATGGTTAATTAATATGTACGGCGTAGATTAGACAAAGATGGTTAGACTCTAGCTAGTATGAACACTGTATACTCCAGAGCAGTGTAAGTATACATGTATGAAAAAGATCATCAGCTAACGTGGTAAAGTTCTTAAAATTATTAAGCACAACTTGCGGCATGCACGAATAGCACCAGAGACAACTCATACAGTGATAAAGATGGCTGAACATTTTTTAGATAGCTTGCTCACATACAAACTTTTTTAATTGTCGTGTAGAGTCGACTTTTGCATTGGAGAGATCCTAAGTTTATATGCTCTCTCTATTATCCACATCATCGTCCATTTTATATAGCAAGCTTTATAGATAGCCTAGAGACAGATGACATGTACAATTGTACATGCTCTTAAAAGTCACACTCGCATGCACTGCCTTCATTGTGATTGGTAAAAATAGAATGTAGGGATAGAGCATTTGCCGGAGGGAATGAATCTTTAGTGTGTGAAGTGTGAAACAATTTTAGAGTGACGGATAGAGTGTGGAGGGAATAGTGTTATAGAGTGAGGATTTGAAACTTTTCGTGGAGATGCTCTAGCATTTGTTTTTAGCTTTTGGCAACTCAACATTCCATGTTTTCCCCAAAATAACATTGTGAACCCCTATACTTTTAGCAAATATAACTTAGCCCCTAAACTTCAAACTTACATTATCTGTCCCATTTTTTTGCCACTCGAACTTGCATCCGTTTGCATTGTTCTACCATTAAATGTTAAGGTTCCGTTAAAGTACTAACATTGCTAGCCACATCCACAATTAACACCGAGGTGGCCTTCGTGCCATCTTTTTATGCCCCCTCTATCTTTAGTAGGAAGGTTGGCTAGTGGATCCCCTCCCTCACTAGCTATCGGCTAGATCCCTCTACACCTGCTCCCTCCTCCCTAGCACATACTAGAGGCGGCAAGCCGGCGACAGGCCATGATCACATTGGACACCACCATCTTCTTATGTGACAATCATTTCCCACCACGACGACCCCATCCCAACCCGCGCATCCGGACCCGGCTACCCTAGCCACGATGACTCCCAACCTCCACTACGTACCCATCAATTCTTGAGACCATCACCCCACCCTTTGTTATATAGAGACTATCATGGATCGTTAAGTTATCGTACGGTGGCCACCGTGGCTAGGGTCACTAGGTCATGGTGGGGGGCGATTGGGAGGGAGGAGCCACATCTTGAGAGTAGATCTGATCGGCCACATCACACATGCTTTCCTCTAGGCGGCCACATCCATAACATGCTCTGGTCGTTATTGCCCCTCGCCTGCTTCCTATGCCCCATTTTTGTTTTACCACCACCTAGTCTCCTCATTAGGCATTGCCTCAACAGTCACCAGAGACTCATCTAGCGCCACGGCCCAAGTCTTGTTGTTACATCATCATGTGTTGTCCCTGCTCGCCTTGGCCTCTACCACTCCCTAGTTCTCTCTCCAGAGATCTTGAAGGTCGTGGGAAAGCATGTGCCAGTCTAGGGGGAGGAGAGGGATTATAAGGGGGCAGAAGGAGAGAGCAATTTGGAGAGTGAATGAGGCACCAAGGAAGAAGATGACATAGAGGCTTAGGTGTATGCCATGCTGAAATTTAACAGCCATGTCAACATTTAATTACCATCCATATGACAACCACCTTACTTCATATATTATGGAAGCCCCAATGGATTTTGTGCAACACGGAAAATAAAATAAGTTTGAGGGGAAAAAATAAATTTTAACTTAAAAATGCTAAGGTTTTGTTCTTTTGGACCGGTCTAAATGATTAGACAGCTGAACAACTCAAATGATTGAATTTCGATTTGGATCCATTTCGTATGCGGACTACCACCAACACATGGTGTTAGTGAACATGGAGTGTCCTGGAAAAAAAAGGTGGCAGTAAATTTAGGGTTACATTGTAAATTCAATGGAACCATGTATGTTAAAATGCGAACGAACTTATGTATTTATTTTTTCCAGTAAGCGGTCTATTTTCCGATGATTGGTTAAATTTGTATTGTGTTACATCGTAAATTCAATGGAACCATGCATGCCAAAATGCGAAGGAACTTATTTATTTATTTTGCCAGTTATATACGGTCTATTTTTGCCGGTATGCGGTATATTACTTGGTGAGTGAAACAGCTGCTTGGTTAGCTGCTAGCACTAATGGAAAAATAACTACCAATTTAGGTGTTCATGGGAGCTAGAATCGCATAATGCGAAAGTTCATCAGGTCCTAGAATGCGTGAAAGAGGAAAAGGACGAAGAGCCTGTTTGGTTTATTAAATCTGCCACAACATATATTAGGTGTGACAGAGTTTTTATGGCTAGTACTTGGTTCGTGCCATAATTGTGGCTTGTCATATTTTTTTAGCCATCGGACCTGCTTGTTATAGACTGATTTTTTTTGTCACACTTTGCTGCAAGTGTGACGCTGATTTTTTCCGACACAAAAGTGTGGTTTGCCACACTTGTCTAAGGTTAGGTTAGGCAAAGCGTGTATTAACCAAACAAGCAACATACTTAGAGCTTTCTCAATAGTTCCTCTGTATCTGTTCCTCTAAAACAGTATCTCGATGTCCTCTCTATCCATTTTTCTAAAATTATTTTACAATTTACTCTATATTATTTCAGCAGCTCCTCGATATATATATGCTACAACATTATAGAAGAATCGATGATCTTAACCACTCAGCCAGGCACAGCCCGCGTTTGTTTAACCAAACTTTTTTTTTTAACTCCAATTAACCTCTCTTGGCTAGTAAGTGTTTGCAATAAGGCTCACTGTGGAGAGATGCTCCATGTCTAATGCGCGCACGAATCCACACGAATCCTTCACTAAACTAGCTCGAGCATGCACGACACAGCGATTTGTCAACTTAAATGCTATGAGTACCCGCAGACAAAATATTTCTCTCGTGTGCTAGACTAGCTACAGAGATATAATTCGAGGGGAGCCCACAACACAGCGAGAGCTTGTAAAAATATCGTGGATATAACAGTGTACGCGGAGCGATTTCGGTAAAGTCAGGGCGAGCTAATGACGTAGTTAAATTAACTAAGCTGTGGCGCGGCATGGAGGCGATCAGCAGAATCACTGCGAGTAACATGGCTGCTGTCGTCTCTGTATAGTCAAAATATGGCGTGGCATACTACTCGTCGTTGCTATATAAGTCGGATATAACTCTGAGGATGCATGCACACTAATATTGTTTTTCTTGTTTTGCTATATTTATTCATGGTCTCAAAAATATTTATTTCAAATTATTTGTTCATCATGATAATCAAGAACAATTTATGATTCATTTTAATGTTATGCCGACAATAAAACCGGTCAAACCGTTGTTTTTAAGAGAACCTTAAATGGCTGTAGCTAATAAATTCATGCATACAATTAACCAAAATCGATGATTAGAGACAACAAGGACGTCCAATGTATTTTTTTTACTTGAGTTTGAGTTTGTTTTGGGTTTTTACGTAATGTTGGACATGGACAAATACAGCAAATAGAAGGAGTGATTGTTTAGGGCGTAGCCGTGTCATCTCATATGCACCTGCTCCTGCGCGTGATGTGCTTGTAGTGTCTATAGTACACTGTTTATTTCTGAGCTAGCTAGGATGCATGCATGGTTTCCTACTGTGTTAACCTTGCGCTAATTGAGCAGTCAGAATAGCTAGACAGATTCATTTCCTTCTTATTGGTGCAAAATCTTTGCTACTTGACTTTTAAATTCTGCCTACCGTTGATTTTTCTACTAGCTATGCTAGCATTATATTCTCCTCGTGAACCTAGAATCGAGTTTACAATATTGGTTAACTATTCACTGCTACAAAAGGCGTCATCTGTGCCGGTTGTAAATGCTTGTTAGTGCTGATTTCTGAACCGGCACAAAACAACTGGAGTTGTGAAAAACCAACATTAATTGATTACATGTTGAAAATATTTAAAAGGTACGAGGGATTGCGCTCGTCATTCACGCACGCAGCTAGCCTAGCCTTAAGCCTCCTGGCTCTAGAGAGTGTGGCATCTTCGTGTTTTATGAAAAATTAAAATCATGCATAGCAATTGCATCAAATTAAAATTTGTGAATAATTTTTTAAAAAAATATAAAAAATAAGTGTAAAGCTATCATAACAGATGTGCCCACGGTCAAGGGCGAACGATGAGGAGCTACCTCACCGATACTTCTTATCTATTTTTTTTTCAAAATGAAAACCATGATCGCAGTCGTGTATTTAGATATTTTTATCCACATGGTAGGAGCTATTACAAGGGATTAGATATCATGGTAGGGGCCATGAATTAGCCGAACGGACAAAACTGATTGTTGCCGGAGTTTCAAAAATACAATAATTACTTTTTGATATTCTTAATAATTTTGAAATCATGTTTCAAAAATTAGGAAGATGGCAAAATTGGCCCTATGCAAAAGAACATTGCCTTTTTTCTTTAATAAGCCTTAGTTGCATATAGCCAGTTTTGATTGTTGAGTATTCGCGTACTCACCCTCGCCTTTAATGTGATGCTGCTCATTCTAACGAACAAGTTGTAGCCAGAAGAATCCATTTGCAAAATAAGAGTTCCAAGAGGATGAGTTCCGTGTTGGAGTTCAAGACAAGGGCTACTTAATGTCTAGGAGCACATCTTTACCGCTTTGCCTATAAAGTCTTTTTATGTCTTCATTATGTTTCAGTTCTACTTTGTTTATAGTCTTACAATTAATGTTGTAAGGCTGTTGAGCCAAACCTTTTGTAACATTTGTCGTGTTGGCAAGTATTTTGATGTAATAAAGTTTGTTTATGTGGTAGTCATGATTTCAAAAGTCGTCTATCTGTGTGTTCTAACTACTTAATCCATGAACTAGAACATATAAAGAGCATAGAGGAAGTCAACACTATTTTTGGGTCCCTACAGAGAGCAGAATGGAGAGTGAGAGGGGGACGTGCCAATCACTCCCGCGCTACGCTAGGCATCGGTGGCAAAACGTCGCAGCTACGCTGACCTCCTACGCATTGCTATGTGGATGAGAAGGGAGAAAGAAAGAGAGGGGGCGGTGCTAGCCGCACCGTGCTGGCCGCCTTCGAGCTAGTTGCTCATGGAGAAGGGAGAGAGAGGGGGCAGGTGTTGGTTTCATCTGCTAGTCGCTTGCGCATTGCTCCGTGGAGGGGGGGGGGAGAGAGAGAATGTCAGTTGCACTGTGCTATCCATTTGCACCCATCGCGCAGCTAAGCCCACGCGTACGCCCGAAGCTCACATATTTCTCTATGGAGGAGAATGGAGAAAGAGAGGTGGGAGTTGTTAGGCTCGCTCGCGCCAGTTGCTGTGCCAACTGCATATGCCGAGCAACCCACTAGGCTCCACGTGTTGCTCTATGGAGAAAGGGGAGAGAGAGAGAGAGAGAGGAAGGAGAAGCGAGACAGAAGAAAGAATAATAAATGGGAGAGAGGGTGGAGAGATAATGTTCTTAAGGCAATGTTTGATTTTTAAACTTGGATCCCACACAAATTATTCCATCTCCCACCTTTTCTTTTCTCTTTTGTTTTAAAACCGGCACCATCGGGTTTTTTAGTACAAACATGCATATATGAGTTTTGTTAACCCATATATATGTAATAGTGTGGATGCACTTTGAAATTACCTATAGACAGCCTGTAATTACTTAGGTAGTCTACATATTTATGCTTCTCTCTCCTCCACATAAGCACGAATGACATCTTTATAGATAGTTGACTAAGTATAATCAGACATGGTCTCGTGAAATGATATGGAATTCTTTTCTTAAAAACCATGCCTAACCAATCGAAAGCCCTTCAAATAACAATATACTAAAAACTAGATCATTACATACAAACTCTTTTCCCGCGCATTTGATGGGATTGAATGCTACTTTTGCCGTCACGGGAGCAAGTAATTAAATAGCAGAATTTTGTGCGGGGGGCACACACGGGCTGCCTTTCCATTAATTAAATATAAAACCCATTAATTAAGTAAAGTACACAGTACACACAACTTAGGACAGGGAGGAGCATGCTTCACTCACTCAGCTACACCTGGCCAACGTACGTATCCCAAAGCACCATCTCATCCACACATATGCTCAACGTGATGCATGAAGATTCGTGCGTAGACAACACCTTACCATTAATTAAGAATGTGACAAAAAAACACTACCATTAAGAATGGAAGCAGTTCTAGCGATGCAGTTCGAAATTAGTAGCAGTAGTAAAGACTGAAAGCAAAAGGGCATCACCATTCACGCACTCTTCACTCCTCCCCTGTCAGTGCCAACACTAGTTTAATTTCTCTCTCCTCCTTCCCGCCCTCCAATGCACAACACCATTGAGAATTAAGCGAGAGAGAGGGAGGGGTTGGAGTCGAACTCGAAGCCCAATGCCTTGGAGCAAGCAAGAACCCATTCACCATCCTGCAAGCAACAAGACAGAAGCAAGAGGCCTTTGAGGGTTTTGAGGAAGGAAGACAGAGAGAGAGAGAGAGAGGAGAGAGAGTGAGATTGCAGCTGCTCATCGGTTCCATTTCCATAGAGATCATCACCTCCAAGCATTGCTTAGTGTATTGTGCACTGCCCAAACCACAAGCGAGCGCAGTTTTTGATGCTGCCATTGCCATTGCCAAGCCCCATGCACCACCTCCTCCTCCTCCTCTTACTCCACCTCCTCTTCGTCTCCGCCACCACTTCCTCCTCCTCCTCCGCCTCGCCGCCTTCTCCCAGCTCTGAGGTCGCCTTCCTCGCGGCATGGCTCAACGCCACGGCCGCGCGGCCGCCGGACTGGTCTCCGGCGTCGGCGTCGCCGTGCAAGTGGTCGCACGTCGGCTGCGACGCCGCCGGCGCGCGGGTCACGTCCGTCACCTTCCAGTCTGTTCACCTAGCTGTGCCACTCCCCGCCGGCCTCTGCGCCGCGCTGCCGGGGCTCGTCTCCTTCGTTGTCTCCGACGCCAACCTGACGGGCGGCGTCCCCGACGATTTGTCCCAGTGCCGCCGCCTCGCCGTGCTCGACCTCAGCGGCAACTCCCTCTCCGGCCCCATCCCGCCGTCGCTCGGCAACGCGACGGCGCTCTCCGACCTCATCATGAACTCTAACCAGCTCTCCGGCCCCATCCCGGCCTCGCTCTCCGGTCTCGCGCCGTCGCTGAGGAACCTCCTGCTCTTCGACAACCGCCTCTCCGGCGAGCTCCCGGCGTCTCTCGGCGAGCTGCGGCTGCTCGAGTCGCTGCGCGCCGGCGGCAACCGCGACCTGTCCGGCCCCATCCCGGACTCCTTCTCCAAGCTCTCGAACCTCGCAGTGCTCGGGCTCGCCGACACCAAGATCTCCGGCGAGCTGCCGGCGTCGCTGGGCCAGCTCCAGAGCTTGCAGACGCTGTCCATCTACACGACCATGCTCTCCGGCGTCATCCCGCCGGAGCTCGGTAGCTGCGGCAACCTCACCAACATCTACCTGTACGAGAACTCGCTCTCCGGCCCGCTGCCGCCGTCGCTTGGCGCGCTGCCGCGGCTAGAGAAGCTCCTACTGTGGCAGAACTCGCTCACCGGCGGCATCCCGGAGTCCTTAGGCAACCTCACGTCGCTGTTGTCGCTTGACCTCTCCATCAACTCCATCTCCGGCGCGATCCCGGCGGCGCTCGGGCGGCTGGCGGCGCTGCAGGACCTGATGCTGAGCGACAACAACCTCACCGGCGCCATCCCGCCGGCGCTGGCGAACGCGACGTCACTGGTGCAGCTGCAGCTGGATACCAACGAGATCTCCGGCCTGATCCCGCCGGAGCTCGGCCGGCTCGCCGGCCTGCAAGTGCTGTTCGCGTGGCAGAACCAGCTCTCCGGCGCCATCCCGGCGGCGCTCGCCTCCCTCGCCGGCCTCCAGGCGCTCGATCTCTCTCACAACCACCTCACAGGCGCCATCCCACCGGGGCTCTTCCTGCTCCGCAACCTCACCAAGCTGCTGCTCCTCTCCAACGACCTCTCCGGCGCCTTGCCGATGGAGATGGAGAAGGCGGCGAGCCTCGTGCGGCTGCGCCTCTCCGGCAACCGCATCGCCGGAGCGATCCCGGTGGCGGTGGCCGGAATGACGAGCATCAGCTTCCTCGACCTCGGGAGCAACCGGCTCGCCGGAGCGGTGCCCGCCGAGCTCGGCAACTGCTCGCAGCTCCAGGCGCTCGACCTCAGCAACAACGCGCTCACCGGGACGCTGCCGGAGTCGCTGGCGGCGGCGCGCGGCCTGCAGGAGCTCGACGTTTCGCACAACCGGCTCACCGGCGCCGTGCCCGCCGCGCTCGGTGAGCTGGCGGGGCTGTCCCGGCTCGTGCTCGCCGGCAACTCGCTGTCCGGCCCGATCCCTGCAGCGCTCGGCGAGTGCCGGAGCCTCGAGCTCCTCGACCTCAGCGACAACGACCTCACCGGCCGCATCCCCGACGAGCTCTGCGGCGTCGACGGCCTCGACATCGCGCTCAACCTCAGCCGCAACGGCCTCACGGGGCCTATTCCGGCGAGGATAGCGGCGCTGGGGAAGCTCTCCGTGCTCGACCTCTCCTACAACGCGCTCGACGGCGGCCTCACGCCGCTCGCCGGGCTCGACAACCTCGTCACGCTCAACGTCTCCAACAACAACTTCACCGGCTACCTCCCGGACACGAAACTATTCAGGCAGCTCTCGGCGTCCTGCCTCGCCGGCAATGCGGGGCTCTGCACAAAGGGCGGCGACGTCTGCTTCGTCGCCGTCGGCGCCGACGGGCGGCAGGCGATGAACGCCGACGAGGAGGCGCAGCGCATGCACCGCCTCAAGCTCGCGGTCGCGCTGCTCGTGACGGCCACGGTGGCGATGGTCCTCGGGATGGTCGGCATACTGAGAGCGCGGCGGATGGGCGTCGGCGTCGGCGGCGAGTCCGACGGCGGCGGGGAGCTGGGGTGGCCGTGGCAGTTCACGCCGTTCCAGAAGCTGAGCTTCTCGGTGGAGCAGGTGGTGAGGAGCCTGGTGGACGGCAACATCATCGGCAAGGGCTGCTCCGGCGTGGTGTACCGCGTCGGCCTCGACACCGGCGAGGTGATCGCGGTGAAGAAGCTGTGGCCGAGCACGAGGGCGGCGGAGGCCGTGGCGGCGCCGCCGTGCAGCAAGGACAACGTCCGGGACTCCTTCTCGGCGGAGGTGCGCACGCTGGGTTCCATCCGGCACAAGAACATCGTCCGCTTCCTGGGGTGCTGCTGGAACAGGACCACCCGGCTGCTCATGTACGACTACATGCCCAACGGCAGCCTCGGCGCCGTGCTCCACGAGCGCGGCGGCGGCCATGGCGGCGGCGGCGGCGGGCAGCTGGAGTGGGAGGTGCGGTACCGGATCGTGCTGGGCGCGGCGCAGGGGATCGCGTACCTGCACCACGACTGCGTGCCGCCCATCGTCCACCGCGACATCAAGGCCAACAACATCCTCATCGGCCTCGACTTCGAGCCCTACATCGCCGACTTCGGCCTCGCCAAGCTCGTCGACGACGCCGCCGACTTCGGCCGCTCCTCCAACACCGTCGCCGGCTCCTACGGCTACATCGCCCCCGGTACGCCGCCATCGCCAGCGCCGCCACTTCTTGCACAAAAATGGTGACTTTGAGGCAATGATATATGGTTGCACAAAATGCTGGCTTTGCACTATATATCGATTCTTGAACAAAATGGTGACTTTGAGCTGATGATATATGGTTGCACAAAATGCGGACTTCGAAGTTTGAACTACTATTGAAGTATCGATTCTTGCACAAAAATAGTGACTTTGAGCCGTTGGTTAATCGTTGCAGAATACGGGTACATGATGAAGATCACGGAGAAGAGCGACGTGTACAGCTACGGGGTGGTGGTGCTGGAGGTGCTGACCGGGAAGCAGCCGATCGACCCGACGATCCCCGACGGGCTGCACGTGGTGGACTGGGTGCGGCGGCGGAAGGGCGGCGCCGACGTGCTGGACCAGGCAATGCGGGGGCGGTCGGAGCCGGAGGTGGAGGAGATGCTGCAGGTGATGGGCGTCGCGCTGCTCTGCGTCAGCCCCAACCCCGACGACCGCCCCACCATGAAGGACGTCGCCGCCATGCTCAGGGAGATCCGCCTCGAGCGCGAGGAGTACGCCAACGTCGACGTCCTCCTCAAAGGAGGCGGCGGCGGCGTGCCGCCTCACGCTGCCGCGGTAGTGGCAACGGCGGCGACGACGTCGGCGTCCAGCACGCCGCCGTGCCGGCAAGGCCCAAGCAACAGCAACAGCTGTAGCAGCAGCTTCTACTCCTCGTCCAAGGCCAAATCGCCCTTTGATTGAATTTCAACCGTGCAAGGAAGGCTGCATTTTTATGCATGCCAGAGCACTACTCTCATCTAGCTGGAACAGTGCATGACATGATGTTCTCTGTTTGCAACTGAATATTGATGCAAGTTTGTGATGGCATGGTTGTTTGATGTGTAAATGAAAGGGGGAGAAGAGGAGATAGGTTGCTTGGTTTTTTTGAGAACATTAGTGAGTTGAGGGATTAGGAAATTAGACCTTGAAGAAGAAGCAGAGGCTTGCTGCCTTCTGGCGAGTGTTTTAGTGCATGTCTGTTGAATAAAGATGCAAGAATTCCTATCATGGCTTGCAGATGCCTAGGATTCGCTAGTGTTTATGGAACGCTTGAGAGAAACTGTAATGGTAATGATGAGCATGATTTTTTTGTAATGCCTAGCCATCGGCTAGAGCGCGGCGAGCGGTAGGCGACTGCCGGCAGCAAAAGGGTGTCTTGTAGCTGTCATATGAGTTTTGTAGCAGTCAGGCCAAATCCAGGTATTACAGCTAGCCTAAACCCAAATCCTTTCAGGAAGCCCGTCATTTGGGGAGAATTGGGAGCGCCCTCGCGTAGGCGCTGTCTCGCGACCACAACTCCAACGTGCCGCCTCTCCCTCCCCACTGTCCTTGGACCCAGGTCGCGGCATCTCGTCCTCCTCACCAGCGAGCGCCACCTATTCCTCCTCACCGGCGAGCGCCTCCTCTCCCTCCCACACCGTCTTCCTCATCATCGAGACCAGATCAGGCTGCCTTTCCCTCTCCACCTTCCTCCTCCCTGTCGAGACTCCAAACAAAGGACTGCTTGCCTCACCCTCCCAATCGAGACTCAAAACCAGGTGAGATTTCACACGCGCACGTCGTCTCAAGATTTAACCAATAGAACAAACAGGCTTCGAACTTATAAGCACAACTCTTCCTCGGTCGAAATAAATTTTAATTTCAACCACCTGAATAACACTGTCAGAATAGCACAGCTAAATGAATGGTGCGATAAAACATTGTACATACATGATATATTTTCACCTTTATGGTCCATCCAGGTCAAGAGGTAAGAACATAATGCATGCTGCTCATCAAGTTCACTAGCACTTATGCAGGAAAGGCAGACGATATACTCAAACTTCTGATGCAAATATTTTACACTAAACGTAGGATCTACCAAACAACAGGAATATAAAAACCGGGACACCTGCAGGTAAAACAAAGGTCTCATTCATGTATTCTCCATTGAAACGAAATAAAATATTTGGATGTCGATAAACAAAATTATAAATGTAAAAAAGTAAACAACATCCCTATATAGATGAACAAAAACTGGGGCACAACTACCAAAATGAAAATTTTGATTTGACAAATTACAGCTTACCTAATATGTCATATGATGGATACACTTAAATTGAAAGGCTTGCATAATGAAGTTCAAGCTCCTCATCTTGAGATGTGGTCCTCTATTGTAGACAAATGTAAAAAGTCAGAAATTGATCATATACATGATAAACAATGAAAATGCGGACATACAAACAATATGTTTTTCCACTATCCAATTACAGCAATAAGTTTGTTTTATTTCATCACAAGTTGCAGCGACAACTTTTCATCCTTTTTTTAATAAATTCATCCGTTCATTTATATGCCCTTGCATTACATGAGTGTATGCTATGTTGTTTTACTGTTATCAGGACAAGTTTAGCCATTTTGTGATAATCATGTCAGAATTTATCATGTGCTAGTTAAGCAAGTTGCTGCCAA
Source organism: Raddia guianensis (assembly GCA_036346415.1). Taxonomy (NCBI): domain Eukaryota; kingdom Viridiplantae; phylum Streptophyta; class Magnoliopsida; order Poales; family Poaceae; genus Raddia; species Raddia guianensis. The sequence goes on from CM070537.1 coordinate 4,584,903, forward strand.
TGAAATTCTTCCATATTAAATCTACAGTTTGTTCTTTCTTCTTATATTATTTTTATATTTACATTTATTGTGCTGAAATCTAATAAAAAAAACATGTTCACTTGTTCAGTATTCTCAAAATAATGGTAACAGTCGGTGGCTATGCTTTGCCACCATACTATCCTAATTACATTTTATATTTATCTTCTTGTAATCAGCTTTTAGGCATAGCACTAGCGGCTCCAATTCATTAAGAACAGAGCCGGTTTGTAAGCATCAACTCATTAAGGTAATTATCTCTCTATTTCTACTACCGCTAAGTGCTTGATTATTTGCTCCAGTGGTGTTAGGCATAGTCTTATGAAGGAAAGACGCACATATACCACGGAAAGGGCCGTTAGTCCCAGTTGGCAACTGGCTTTAGTCCCGGTTGCCAAACCGGGATAACTTCTAGGGACTGAAGGTCATAGGCCTTTAGTCCCGGTTTCCTCAACCGGGACACAAACGTTACCACGATATAGAAAGTATCTAGGATAACTTCTAGGGACTGAAGGTCATAAGCCTTTAGTCCCGGTTTCCTCAACCGGGACACAAACATTACCACGGTATAGAAAATATCTAGGATAACTTCTAGGGACTGAAGGTCATAGGCCTTTAGTCCCGGTTTCCTCAACCGGGACACAAACGTTACCACGGTATAGAAAGTATCTAGGATAACTTCTAGGGACTGAAGGTCATAGGCCTTTAGTGGACTGAAGGTCATAGGCCTTTAGTCCCGGTTTCCTCAACCGGGACACAAACATTACCACGGTATAGAAAATATCTAGGATAACTTCTAGGGACTAAAGGTCATAGGCCTTTAGTCCCGGTTTCCTCAACCGGGACATAAACGTTACCACGGTATAGAAAGTATCTAGGATAACTTCTAGGGACTGAAGGTCATAGGCCTTTAGTGGACTGAAGGTCATAGGCCTTTAGTCCCGGTTTCCTCAACCGGGACACAAACGTTACCACGGTATAGAAAATATCTAAAAAATATGACGAACTCAAGACTCGAACCTGGAACCTCCTGTTACCACGGGACTCCGCACTCACCCATCTAACCAACCCACCCAGCCATGCGTATTTACTAGACTAGGATATGCATTCCTTTTGAACTATGCTGAAACGAGGCTTTAGTCCCAGTCCCGGTTCGTGTTATGAACCGAGACTAATTTGTGCCCGTGCCAGCTGGCATGTACCTGTTTTCCAAAGCGCTTTTCTATCCCGGTTTGTAACATAAACCGGGACTAATGTCGACGAAAAATCATGCTTTTGGCCTAGTAGCCATGAATCGGGACAGGTGCCATTATCAATCCGGGTTTGTAGATTACCGGGATTGATGTGCCAGGATAGAAGGTCCGTTCTCATATTTTATCTATTTTTGGTTTACCTATAGCAATATATGTTTCCATTGTTTTATTTGCATAATAGATGTCAAACATACCTTTAGAGCTGCAATTTAATACAAGTGATGCTGAGAGAAATAGAAGAGAAGGAAGAGAGCAACTGTTAGGTTTTTTATCACTGTTGCTACAATAATTGGCCATGTGTATTGTCGGAAAAGAATTATGTCGACGGTTGAGATATCGATCTCAAGTCAACTAAGGTTCTTGAAAAAAGGAGATAGAAGACCCGCCGAGCAAGGCAAACAACGATCAACGAGCAACAAGGAGACACGAGTTTTTATCCTCGTTCAGGCCTCTCAGGAGAGATAATAGCCCTACGTCCAGCCTTTCTTTATATCAAAGATGATTACAAAGAGGAAGCTCGACGAGACGAACAAGTCCCGGCGAGATTATGGGTGTACAGGAAAACAATACGCAATGATGCGCTAAGTCTCGATGCAATGATCAGGTCAGGTGCGTAAACTCGTCCCCTCTACACGCCGTAGAGGCCTTGTTTATATAGTGTTGAACAAACCGACCTACCAAGGGATAATCGGGCCGGGCTAACCACGAGACCGTAACGAACTCGTACCATGCCAAATACATCTCGAGGTAGATAAGGTATACTCCAATTCTTAGGGATCACGACGTCTGCTCTAATCCGGGAAACCAACGTCCGGGTCTTCACGTAGCCGTGCAGAACTCTTATTCGAGTCGGACTCAAACAGGAATTCTAGGCCGTTACGCACCGTGCCAGCCAGGAGGCTGTTCGGCAGGATGCACATGGGCCTGATAGAACCTTCCAGGGAGCTAGGCCCTAGTAGGCTGTTCGATTGGGCCGTCAGGGAGTGGGCCATGGCAATGGGCCGTGATTTTATCCCCGACAAATTAGAAAGCAAATATTGAGAGGCCTTTATCAAGGTTCTAATGTCCACTGTTATGATAGCGTGTGCGTGACTAAGTGATCATTTTTTGACTCTATTGGCCATGCTAAAACAAAAGTGTGGTTTGCATGACACCTCTTATGCATCAATTGAAGAATCGTTAGCATTGTTCTTGTTAATTATAGGACACTGTACAAAGTTTCGTTTAATCTGGAGCACATATAAATGGACACTTTGGACAATAAGCGCACATTTTAATGGGGTCTTAAGAGCTATTTTGTCATTATCCCATGAATTTATCGAGCTCCCTAATCCTTCAATTGATCAAGCAAAGGATTACAAGTGGAAGTGGTTTGAAAATGGTCTTGGGGCATTAGCATTAGATGGCACACACATTGTTGTCCTCGCGCCCATTAGTCATTATGGTAGATACAGAAATAGGAAGCAAAAGCTAATTACTAATGTGTTGGGAGTGTGCAATCGAAACATGAAGTTCTTATATATACTAGCTGGATGGGAAGGCTCTGCATCAGATTCACGAGTGTTGCGAGATGCAATGACAAGGAGTGATGCATTTGTTGTTCCACATGGTAATTTTTTATCCTAGTATAATACAATATCTTCTTGTACTAATATTTAAACTCGAGTATAACATTTGCTTTTTTTAAAAAAAAATCTAGGAAAGTACTGTGTTGAGTGAATATTTTATATTGTATGATGAGATGATTTTCCAATTTATTTACATATTTTGTGAGGATTTTTGGAATTATTGGAATATCTTTGGAAGGAAAATAATAATTTTGGATGAATATTTGAGCATGATTGATGATTTATTGGACTAATATGAAACTAATATTTTTGGAGAGTGTTGGACATATATGTGTTTTGATTTTGTAGAAAGAAGAAAAGAAGAAGAAAAGGAAAAGAAAAGAAGAAGAAAAAAGAAAAATGAATTGCTACGCTATGCATGCAGGCAGTGCATGCATGGGGCTGTGCGTGTGCGCACTGCGCAGTGTATGCATGCATGTGCACTGTGCCGTGCTGCATGCAGTGCCGCAGCGCGCGGCTGGGAGGCGCGGCAGGTGCGGCCCAGCGCGGCAGGCGGCGTGGGCTGGAGGCCAATTCGGTTTTGAGTAGGAATTTGAGCCCGATACGGATTCCGGTTATTTTCACTATTTAAGGGACAGAGAGGGTCGTGATTGAGGAGTTATAGGGTTTCCACGTGTTAACGACGGCCACGAAAATTAGAGATTTTTCAGAGGTGATTAGAGAAGATTAGAGATTAAAGGAAAATTAGAAGAAATTTTTTTAGGGAAGAGAGACAGATGAGCGAGGGGTTGTGTTAGGCTTGCAGAAGCTGTAGCAGGGCAGTAGATGTCGGATGAGGCGTAGCCAAGAGCTGTTGCAGGGTAAGGTAACACAGACCAGAGCAGATCTGTATTTCTTTTAAAAGGATTTGATTGTGGAGGAGCGGCCATAATCATTACCCTGCAGATGTAGGCAGGTGTCGAACTGCGTTATCAAACGTGTGTCTCTGGTAATGTTTTTCTAATCTTGCATGTGTATCTTCTTTCATTGATTGCTTCTGCTAATTAGGGGTATTTAGTGCCTACGATCCTACAATTGGTATCAGAGCTAATTTGCTCTAGGGTTAATCTTGCGATTAGGGAGCAATGGCACAATTTAGCACTTTTTCTATGACTAAACCCCCATGTATTTGACGGTGATGATTATCCTTATTGGAAGGTCCGCATGCAATCATATAGTTGTCACGGTGTTTATATTTTGGATTTTGGAAAACCGGTAAGATTGAGGAACACCGTCCGATGAAAAATTTTCAAGGCTCCCATTCACCCCTCCGGTGGCCGTAATGGTTTTACAAATAACCTATGATGCACTACTCATATGATATCCTAGGTTGTAGTGGTGATTTTTGTTTTGAATTTGTGCTACCGTAGCTTAAACCCTAACTCTAACCAAAAGAGAGTGGAGACGAATAAGAGGAAAGGGAGGGGCACTGGCCGCTAGAGAGCGGACGTTGAGGGACCGGTGTGGCTACCTTGTGGGCTAGCAGGGGAACGAGCATTTTTCTAGGGCTAGGGTTCTTTGTCACCCGTTTAATTTTTTAATAATTTATTTAATAAAGAATGTTCTTTCTATACCTCCGCCAGATTTGTGATGGGGACACAATGTTGTGGTTCCGACAGCATTTGCTTTTGTGGATGGGCTATGATGGTGAGTCGAGGATTGACTGCAAGGTTCGTATATGTACTACCTCTACAGCTAGTACTGGTTAGACAAGGACGTCATCGGTCGCCTTTTCATCATCAAAGAAGCCCTTTAGCACCATCATCAGATCTCTCAATGACAAGTAGTATGCTTCTCGATTCCTCCTAATTGTGTTCACAATCTCTTATGGCATTGGGATGTAAAATGGTAAGTGTTTTTGTTGAATTCCATGAATCTTATGTAGCCAGAAGGCAGAAGAGAGCGTACATACTTATTGCATCAGCTACATCCTGAGCTGCATCATCCAACGCTCACCCGAGTACAAGATTCTCATGATTGGTTGTGTGCACGACGAAATCACCACCTTGCTGCTCTTCTCAATGTTTGAGCCTGAGCTTGTCGCGAAGCACAACAAGGTACGTCATCACCTGAAACTCAGATATGCTTGTGCCTCTCTTACCGGTGGCTTCATGTTGGTTTATAGGCAGCAGTGTTACACTCGTCGCCAGTGACCTAGGTGATTGCTTGGGATTTGCAAAAAATGACTCCAGCATATCTTTTTAATAAAAAAATTTGTCACATCATTAATGTATCCTTATTAGCGACGCCGCAAAAAAAAGCGAAGTACGCAGAGCCTTGCGCAGGATTCAAACCTAGAAGCTGGGCATGCGAGCGAGGTTGCTTACAAACTGTGCTATACATGTTTGTTGTATACAGCGTAGGTAAGAAGGTAAATAACAGGAGGTAGAAGAGAAGAAGGGAAAATCGGGAAAAAGAGGAGCGGCTGGAACTCGAACCGTGCCCGGTGGCGTGAAACCCTGCGCGCAGTACCAATAGAGCAAACCTCCCGCGCTGTTGAAATCATGGGGAAAAAATTGTTATATATATAGATTGTAAATAGACGGCCAGATTCGATTGCTGATCGCGATCGAACGGCCGTGTTTATTTCGTCGACGTGGCTGCGCGGCGCGGAGGCGTCGACGTGGACGTGGACGTACCGGGGGCCTGCCTGTTGGTGCCTTGTTATATAGAATTGATTGGGCCTCTTCACATGGCAATAACTTTTAGGCTTTGGATGGAAGGTTTTCTTTTGGAGGGATCAGGGACGAAGGCGGTAAGGTACGACTACGCTATGCTCATGAGGACACGTATTTTAACGAATTAGCCGTTCGTAGGGAAATCAAAAGGATTTCTTTCATGTATGCCATTATTAAGTGACCCGAAATCACAATAGCCATTATAAAATCACTGTTATTAAAGATGACATTTTAAAATCACTGTTCAATTTCACCTATGCCATTATGGGCACTGGACAAAGCAATATACAGAAGAAATATAGGACTGACATGTGGGGCCCACATGTCAGCCTCTCCCCCACCTTCTTCCTCCTTCATCTCGTCTCCCCCCATCTCCTTCACCGGCGAGCTCCTGGGCGAGCTCCTTCCCTAGCAATGACGTCGGGGACGGTGGCGGTCGGCGACCTTGGCAGTACGGCAACGGATGACGGCGGATGACGGGTGCACGGCGGCGAGCATGCGGCGACGAGCTCCTTCTCCTTCTACTCCAGCGGAGCGAGTTTGGGGCAGCGCCGCTCGGCGAGCTCCTTCCCCAGCGGTGACCTCGTGGGCGGCGGTGGCCGGCGACCTCGGGGGCAACGGCGGGCGGCGACCTTAGCGGCGCACCGGCGGTGGTGGAGGGTGGAGGAGTAGCGAAACCCATCGGTGCAACGGAGGAGCTTCGACAGCTAGCCCGTGGAGAAGAGGGGGAAGAGAGAGAGGAGGGAAGTAGGAAGAAGACGAGGGTATAACATGTGGGTCCACCATATTTTCGTATTTCTCAGTGTATTTTTATCTAGTATGCCCTGTTCAGTGCCCATAATGGCATATATGAAATTGAACATCACTTTAAAATGATATATTTAATAATAGTGGTTCTACGATGTCTACTGTGATTTCGGGTATCCAAAGCAAAATTCCTCTCCGAACTCCGAAGTCCGAAACCAGCGAGTGCTCCGGCGGCGGCGAGTTGCGATGGCTGACGACGCGGAGGGAGAGAAATCTGCGGTCGTGGAAGACGACCAGCCTCCTGCTCTGTCGAAGAGCGCGAGGAAGAAGCTGAAGAAGCAGGAGTGGCAGGCGGCGCGGAATGCGGTCCGGAAGGCCGCCGAGATGGAGCGCCGGCGCGGCGACGTGGAGCGGCGGAGGCGCGAGTGGGAGGAGGCGCTGGCCGCGGCGCCGTCGGAGAAGGCGCGCGCCGAGATGGTGGCGGCGAGCCTGGAGGGGTGGCGTGAGAGGGTGGGCCGGCGTGCGGAGGAGCGTGGCGCGCGGGCCGAGAGGCTCCGCCGCGCCGCTGAGGGATCCGGGCAGAAGTTGGTGCTCGACCCCGAGTTCGCCGACCTCATGCAGTCCAACGAGACCCACAGCCTCACGCAGTTGGTGGATTCGCCCTTCTGTTGCTACATTTTGAACAGAAACGAAGTGTTTGTGTTGGTTGGAATTAAACTAGATTTAATCAGTTGATCCTTCAAATTTCAAATAGGCTCCAGTATAGATAGTTCATGGGTAGTTCCTCTTATTCAAGGGAATGAGTGATCTGTCCATCTGCATATAGGGATTATTTGTGATAGTTATTTTAAAATGAATAGTTACTTGTTAAAGTAGTTACTTGTCAAGAAATAGATTGTGCTACCTTTGGTGTCAAGCTTGGATATACTGTGCCACCGTTTCCTTAATCTCTTAAGAAAAAGTTTGTGACATTGGCTCATGGCCAACAGGCCAGGCCAGTAATTTTGGATGGGATGGTGTAAGTCTTACTTTTTATTTAATGATTGGTTGAATGCATGTTGGTATCATTGCCTTTCACGACTGCTGTATATCAAGGCATTTTTCAATTTGTTTTGAGCAAAATGCAGCCTCTTTCAGTTGATTTAAAACTGGCATTCTTGGAAATATTTTTTGATGGAATCCAAGTAATATAAATGTGGCGAACACACATGTATTTAGCTTTACTAAGATAATTTCTGTTCTGATGATATGATCTTTCAATCTTCCTTTTGCAGCGCCCTCTAAAAACTATTGCTATTAATTCTAGATATGTGCACATACCATGTGGAGTTTCATTCCTGGCCCTTGATCAGCTGTGTGAATTTCAGCCAAAGAAGCTAGGTAATGTGTGTGATAACATTCGATAAAACTAACCATGGTGCTGACTGCCCTTTTCAAGTTCTGTCTTGGAGTTAGCAAGACATCTAATTTCCCTTTTTATAGTTTACTACCTTGCATCCTTGCAGAAGGAGCATTTAGTGTGCAAGTTTAATATACTGGCCAAGTTATATAGGTGCAAGTTTTATGTCGCATTTACCAGTATCGCTGGAGGAGCATGTGGTGTAAAGCGGTGGCAGATCTCTACATTCTTACATGGCATTAATAAAAAATAGAAATGTCTCATATATGGTGGTCATAGTTTGCAAATGTTAAGGCAATAATGCCTGGTAAATACCAATTTTAATTTCTCAAAAGCAATAATCTCTGTGATTCTATTCTTTCATGGACAACTGCTTGAGATATTTATACTCATATTATATTATTGCAAAATTTAGAATTTGACTGCTACTTTAGTTTCAAGAATATGGGATGGTGTTGTTGAGCTAAGTTTATGATCATCAGAGCTAAAAGGAACTGTGGAATGGTCAGCTACATGGTAAGAGAGATCCAAGTAATTTTTTAAACCAGCTCTTATTTCCTAATTTGAAACCAGCTCTTATTTTTTAGATGTTTAACATTTAAATTTTGCACAAAACAAGGATGATACGACCCTTGACATGGGCGAGTCGGCTGTTTATCGTTAGCGACGCCTAGGCTGTTATCGGAACCACCACCTATGAGACTAATGTTAATTTACTTCATTTGATTGGATGAATAGAAAGATACATGACATATCCCTTTTGTAGGGATAAGAGACTTGAATTTTAAAAAATAAATCTTAACTAATCTTATATCCTAAACAAACAGATCTTATCTAATTCAACAACTCGATCTATCTTAACTAACCTCCTAACTAATCCCGTGCTATAGTACCGCGGTACTGTACATGGCGCTACAGTACCTGCTTTCTGTCATGGCATGTACTGGCCCATAACATTACTCCCTGCATCAAATCGACCTTGTCCTCAAGGTTGAAGCTCGAGAGATCTCGCCGATATTCGTGGAGCCGCCCATGGAAGCAGTATAGTCGTGAGCACCGATCTTCGTAAGCCATGGCGAGAGAATCGCCTAGCTTTGATATCAAATTGATACGGCCCTTGACGTGGGCTAGTCGGCTGTTTATCGTCAGCGACGCCTAGGCTATTATCAGAGCCACCGCCAATAAGACTAATCTTAATTTACTTCATTTGATTGGATAAATAGAAAGATACATGACACATCCCTTTTATATGGACAAGAGACTTGAACTCTAAAAAATTAATCTTAATTAATCTTATTTTCTAAACAAACCGATCTTATCTAATTGAATAACTCGATCTAATCTTAACTAACCTCCTAACTTATCCCGTGCTACAGTACATAGCGCCACAGTATCCATGGTACTGTTCATGGCGTGTGCTAGCCCATAACACACATCCAGTGAGAACACATTTTCTAGAAGATATACTAGAGAGGACCAGCTATAAGTTGACCTCAACTAATCAACTTGATGATTATGGCCAAGATAAACTCTAGAAGACTTAGAGGCAACTATTGCCTAGAAAAAGGAAAAATCAAATAACTACTCTTGTCGAGGTATTTGTTTGGTTATTGTACAGATCAATGACAACAATTCTTTCTCAACATTCTTCATAAATTATTTCTGTATTATGTAGGATGCCCTGAAAGATTCAAGCTTTGAGACATATGGTTCTAGAGCACGTGATTCTCTAGCAAATTGGAATCCTGATCGCATAGGGTTTAATCTCATTGAGGCTGTTGCGTGCCACATTTGTCTTAAAGAGCAACCTGGTGCGGTTTTAGTTTTTCATGACTGAATGGGATGGCATTAGCTGTTTGAGGGATCAACTAAAATCACATCCATTGCTAGGTGATCAAAATAGAGTTTTATTGCTTGCATTCATGGTTCAATGGCTACTTCCAAGCAGGTAATTGCTCCTAATTTGTGCATATCTTATTGAGGCTATTTATTTGATGCCAACTGTGTCAATGGATCTGTAATATCAGTTCAATTGCCTACTTGTATCTTGTATACACGGATGCACCATGTTTATTTGTTCATTGTTGTTTATATCTGTAATCATCTTGTTTGTCATTAAATTAACTGCCATTCACATCTACTTTGATATCGACAGAGGCTAATTTTTTATAAGCTGCCTCCTAATGTTCAGAAGGTAGTCCTTGCCACCAACATGGCAGAAGCAAGTATTATAATACATGATATTGTTTTTGTCGTGGATTGTGGAAAAGCAAAGGAAACCACCTACAATGCTGCAATAGAAGCGCTGAGATGGCTGATCAGGACGGGGGAGGAAATTTTATCATGGTCCTGTTGTTTCAATATGTAAGGATCAAATGATTCAGAATGGCTTGTTCAGTTGGATTGCCATCCATAACAGAGATTGAAATGCTTTCTTAAAGCTGATAATAATATACAATTGAAACTTAAGAGTATCTATGTCATAATTTATTTTTTTATGCTGTGTTGTCTGAGCTATTTATACATTATAATTGTGTTTTTTAATCCCTGCCAGCAACCGAGCTGCTGCATTTCTGCAGTTGGTTAAGCTTAACAAAGCACTCGCTGACGCTGAGTCAACAATAGAACTTAAGCCACAATGGGAGAAGGTATATAAATGTTGATTTGAATTGCGTTCTGATTTATGAATTTATCTATTGTAAATTTGTAATTTATTCTGTTACCATGTTTCACGGTCCTGCCCTATTTTGTAATATATAGGGTTATTTCAGGAAAGGATGTGTTTTGGAGGCGATGGAGCAATATGAGGAGGTGAGACTACAAGGAAAATGCCTTGTTACTTTTGCTTTACATGGCAGAACGATGTTATCCTCTTTTTATCTTTCCTGTCCTCTAAATTTCTGGCTAATTATGTTCTAGCAATTTGAGTTTACTTTATAATATCATGGTTTGAATTTGTACAGATATCTCGGTTCACTTGACAAGCACTATACTTGCTTATGAAAGTTGAAGCTGTATACTGGTTGTAAATAAGAGCTGTGGAATAACATATTACCATATATAAATGCTTGGTTGCCAAATGAAACAGCATAATGATACCAAATGGCAGCCGCTTGTACAAGGTAAAACATGACCCTTAATTTTATTTTTTTTTTAGATTTGGGAGCACATTCTTGAAAGTGTTTGTGCAGGTATGTAGTTAACTAGGATTCACAGTTTCTCGTCCCACTCAAAAAAAGTGATTCGAGACACTTCTTGGTTTGTACATACTGTGCATTAGAGATGACAACATATGTTCTGTGTTTTATCAAGTGACATGTTTGAATTGTTGTTCCATTAATTTTGAATCTGGTTTATTCCTTGTACAGAGGGGACTTAATTTTGCTAGTTCTTGTGGTTGAAAATGAAAGGACAGAAAGTTCATTCATTTTCTTATTTGCTATATTCAAGAAGCCCAACCGATTTTTTTTTGGGAGGTTGTAATAAAATTCAGTAACCTTCATTGCTTCATCTCTTAACTCCATGGTGTCGTTTACTTACGCATGGGTTAAACTGGTTAATTGGATTTTACTGCAATAAACCTCTTATTTACTTATCTAGCTTGTCTACTATCTTTGAATGCTTCTCAAGCCTCAAGAGAATGAACCTCTTCATTTGACTTGTTTTAACTTCTTGACATGTCTCTGAGATACAAAAAATCGATTAAAAGCCATTTGCATTTCAAACAAAGATAAGCAAATAACTACATAATTAAGTCAGATTAATAAGCTGTAAAGAACAGAGATATTTGTGGTATGGAATTTTGTTTCCCAAAAAAAAACTCTTGACCTATATTTTGAGCTCCGCTTCATTTCCAGTTTTGGATTCTGTACAAGTTTTAAATCCAGAGGGACATAACAATTTATTTTTAACAAGAGAGTAGTCGAGTGTACATTTATTATATTTCTTTAGATGATTTGGTCAATAATTTGTTCAGGCCTTAAAAGTTAAAATTTACTTCTTCATAAGCGCTAGGTTTCTTTGCAACTAGGTGTATGTTTTTAAAAGAGAAACTTATGCTTTGGTAGGCAATTCAACTACCCATAATTTTAGAAGCCTACAAAACATTGAACTTACCTGCGGCCAAATATTTTTGAGTACATGATGTTTTGTCTCATGGCTACATGATTTTCTTTTTTATAAACAACCAGCCTTATTTCTGGGCTCTATGCATTGTTGCTGATATTCTTCATCGGCGTAAATATAACTGATTAACCTATGCTTAACATATGCAGATGATCACTGTCAGATTCAACACACACGAACACAGGTAAACTCACGTTTTGGTGCTGCTGAAAGCTGCAGCGATCTTTCTTGACTCTATTGCTTATAGCTGAATACAAAAACACTAACACTATCATGGCCTTAAAGGCCGGTAAACATGGCATGCTTGTCCACTTCGTGTGCCATCCCACACGTCGGAGCATCCCATGCGCACGCACTCCCTGAAAACTCTCAACAAACTTAATACTCGGTACAGCCAGCTACACAGCCAACTCTGCCCACTACACAACCGAAAAACAGGAACTAACTAACAGAAGGATCCTAACCACTATGCGCAGCAAGACTTATTCTCACAATCACAAGTACAAGGGACATATCCACATGGTTTTAGAAGAAACGGGCCATGAATTTTCTACTAGCTGCTAGCACATTCGTAGTGATGTCATTTGTTTTTAATAATACATATTTTGCATTAGGATCTGTTCCATTATAGACATGCCTCCTAGAAGTTGTGCTACTTAATGCTTTAATTTTATGGGTTCTTTAATTTATTATTCTATTTATGATTTTGGGTGTACTTGTCGATAACAGTTATTTCTACAGTGCCTTGCTTCTCATACAAAACACACATGTTATGACTATTGGAACTTCTATTGTTGAACTATGGTGCTTGAAGAATTCATAGGAGCACCTGGCTTATAGCCCGTTGGCAACAGATAATACTTTTAGGGAAGTATCCCAAGTGGCAGATCACGAAGGATGACATGTGTAGTTGCAAGCCAAAACCCTGCTTACATACATTGGAGATGTCAACTTTGCCTGCCCTCATTTTTAAATTCCAGCTCTATTGATGCCATCTTAAGTAATTAACCATGGTTTGTGCGTCAAATGCAGGAGGTGTTGAACCACGTATACCTAATGTTCAAGTAAAGGGGCTCGAGCAACGAGAGACGCTATTTATACCCTCGGTTGCTCATGTAGCATACCTATTCAAGGGGGTCTTCTCATGTTTTTTGTCCAGCAACAGGTGAGAAACCAACATATATATGGCCTTACAATATTAAAAATGCAATAGTGAGTTCTCACAAACTTTGTGGAACTAATATGCAGATAACAATGATGCAAGCTGAGTGAGGACCCATCTTGGATTGCTGCCTGTTTGAGCAATTCTTTCTCAACTTATTGCTAGAACTCATCCATGATACCTATTATAATGTATCATATGAAATGAGATGTAGTATCACTGTGAGCGTAGTCAGTCCCAAAAAAGTCAAGTTTGTTCTTCACCCCGACAACCATGGTATTTTAGAAACTGAAAAATTTTGATTGACCACCAAATCTCTGTTTTGTCACATTTGGAGAAGTATATGTGTCTGCTTTCAAAATTTTTTTTAGTTTGTCTTGTGCTAGCCAGTTCGGAGACTCGTGAAGTTTTTAATTCCTGTGTAAATACATGTTTATGTTTACACAATGGAGTAAGAAACAACGTCCTATGACATAATTGTTATATACTTAAATCAGATAAGAGCTATGCACGTCGTAATATTTTTTTATGGTTGTGACGTGATCTTTAAAAGTTCTAATGCTCATATAAGATCATGTGTTTTCTAAGTTATGCTCATATATGACCATGTGTTTTCTAAGTTAGCTCCTGCGTGAGATTTGCTGTTACTCCTATCACCCCCACTAGAAAGGTAGACCAAGAATGATTCGAGAGCTTAGAAGACAGATACAATATACGAGAACATATATATTTCATATGTTGCTTTAAATTATGTTTTCTTTCATTTCTTTGAAGTCCGTTGCAAAGCACGGGCATTGTACTGGTAAAGAAATAAGTGTGTGGCACATATTTTTACCGGCAATGCAATTTTGGAAGTTTAAGTTAAGAGTGGATGTGTTATCTCCCCGAGATTGTATTTCTCCTTATGTGATTTGGGATGGTGGTTGGGGTCAAATATTTTTATTTCACATATTGTTCTAATTTATATTTAGATGTTCTGTTTATCATTTATGTTTTGCTTCCTTCCCTTGAAAGGTCTGTAGCAAAGCACGGGCATTGTACGTGTCAACTCTGAAATGTAATCTAATTGCTAGCTATGTAGCGGTTATCTTCTGCATGCATGGATGTGGAGTACTTTGAGAAAACCTTGCTACCCAAGAACTAATGCAAGTTTCAGATTATGTGCTGCTATGCAGTGAATGGGAGATCTGCAAGCCTGGCTCATCTGTGGTTGACAGGTTGCAGTGGAGAAATGGCGACCCACGTTCAGAGGATTCCTAGGTATGATAAGTGGATCATTGAAAAGAGGCCAAGCCTTATCTTGAAGCGTTTGAAGATCGTAAAGAAAACCTCGTGTACCTTGCAGCAGGTGCTGAGACCGTGCTTGATGATCTTGACATGTCGAAAATATACATCATTGGTGGTCTAGTGGATCCGAACTGATGGAAAGGCATAACAATGAAAAAGGCAGTTATCAGGAGATCCAATCTGCTAAGCTCCCTATTGGAAACTATTTAAAGATAAGATGTCAAGTTCTCAGGTGAGTTTATAATGTTTATCTTTTTGTGATATGGAATGTTAGTTTGCTTAGCTATAACCTTAGTTTCCGTTGTCTATCTATTAGTCTTTGCCTTTCAACTCAGATGGTCAATGCACTTAATATGGCTGTAAACTCAGAAACTGTTGTGAAGACGTATTCTTTCAGATGATATGGAGGCCCTGTTGCGATATTACACTTTTGAATGAAAAAGGTATGGTTTTTGCTGATGGTTCTCCTGAGTTCTTTTAACATTTGAATGCTGCAATTAGAGCCGTGTTTATTTATATTAGGCTTATTTTATAACCTAGCACAAATTATCCTATAGTTTCATGGCCTGTTTAGAGGGTTAATATAGATTTCATTGGTTCATAAAAAAATGTTTCTGACTTGCTGTTATAATATCTGGTGAAGTCTGGACTTTGGAGGGCTTCAAACTAAGATTATTGGCTCTCCTTCTGTTGATAATTCAGGTTCTCACAGTTAACCAAGTGTTTGAGATAATGCTAAAGTTTGTGGAAACAAGGGACTGGAAGACTGCATTCTTTCATGTAATCCCACAAAGAAAACGAGAACAAGCGGAAGCTAGATATGGTGGGTTCGAAGTAAGCATGGATGATGCACTCCGAAGGGCAACAGATGAAGATCATTCTTTGGAAGACCTTGGCAAGGGTTCTGATGGTGAAGTAGATGATTATGATGATGGGGATGACGAACTAGAAGAGGAAGAAACCGACATAGCTAAGAAAAGGCCGTGTTTTAGACGGCAAAACGAGAATCCGAGGATCAGTCCTCTGGTGCAGAAAGCAAAGCAAAGCAAAGAAGCGAGCCACGGTGCCGAGGACTGAAGCCTGCAGGTGTATCACTGTATTGTAGAACTGCTTTGTTTAATTAGGGCTTGCATTTTTGGTAATGCTCTCCGATTGTGGCAATAGTTGTAATTTGGTCGTGCCTGCAAGATTATGTTAGGCAATGTACGATTAATTATCTCATGTTCTGTCTTCTCCAGGTCTAGGGACTCCATAGCACCATATAATAAACACAGCCTTTTCTTGGGATTCTTGGTTCACATACAGATTCAGAAACAAATATCCGGCTTTGCTGCTTCCAAATTCGGTTCGTGCGAAATGGCTGCTGCTTCGAGAGCGCTATCGATGTGAAATTAACGAAATGGAGTGCCTTCCAAAAGCGAAAACGAGAGGAATGGACAATAAACTTTAGCTGATAGAATTTGAGTAAAAAGAAACTGTCTACTTAGTAATTAACAATATTCTTAGACTAACCTCACTGTACACAAGAAATTTGTTGAGGAATCAGTGGCTAGTTCATATAAACATGTATATTTTCTTACAAAAAGCATCAAGGTGATGCATTTATGCATTATACATAGAAAAAAAGAGAAGTGTGCTAATTAATGCCTACTGCCTAGTCATCGTTGTTGATGCCCTGTAGCAGCTCATCGATGTTCTCCGGAATCTCGAAGCCGAAGTCGAAATCCAAGTCCGTCATGGCGGTGTAGGGGTCTTGCTCCGAAGATGGCGTCGCTGCCGATGATGCCCCGACGCACTCGCTCATGATCATCGGCGCCGCCGGCGAGGAGACGATGCCACCGCCGCCTTGCAGCTCTCCCTGTTGGATGCATGGCGCCGTTGCGCGGCGTTGCGCTGCGCGCGCACCGGCGTCGCCGTCGCCGTCGTCGGCCACGCCCGAACCCTGCGTCTCCCTCTTCCGCTTCTGGCCGTGCCAGCCGAAATTGATGCGATACGCCCTCAACGGCGACGAGGCGAGCTCCGGCGGGGCCGTGATGGTGTACTCATGCATAACCCACCCCGAGCTGCTGTTGTCGCCTTCGGCGTGGAAGTTGAGCGTGTCGTTCCGCCACACGACCTCCTCGCCGGTGGTGGCGAGGCGCGTCCTGCCCTCCACGCCCTTCTGCTTCTTCCAGCACCCGCCGCCTCGCAGGTGCGCTTCTGGTGGCCGCCCTTGCCGTTGCCGCTCTTCGCCTGCCCGGCCGCGCGCGCGAAGAAGAAGGCCACATCCTTGCGCTCGTACTTGTCCAGAAGCTTCCGCGGCGGCGAGCTCAACGGGTCGGCCTCGACGATGATGCCTTCGAACGGGAGCGGCTGGCCGCGTTGGCGCGGGACGAGGTAGTGCTCCACGAGCTCGTCGTCGTCGGGGTCGAACTTGATGCCCGGCGGGAGCTGAACGGCGTTCGCCGCCGCCATTAGGCCCTAGGGTTTGCTTGCAAGCGCGGGGCTAGGGTTTGCAAGAACTCGGTGGAGAAGTGGAGATCGAGGGGAGAGATGGGAATTGGTGAAATGGGTTGGCGGCGGGTGGCGCGCTGGTGCTTATATAGGCGGGAAGCGCGGGGTTGCGCGTGGCCAACAGCTAGCTCGGCCCAGTCCGCGTCTGGGGGGCGTAGCGCCGGCCCGGGGAGTCCAGTAGCGTCTCCAGGTGGCGTGCGGCCGGCGATCAGCAATGTGTCAACTTCTTCTGCCACCTCATCGCCGTATCGTCGACGATTGACTCCAGAGGAGATGGCGGATCACAGGGAGAAGGCGTTTTGTTTCAATTGTGACGAGGTTTATGTGAGGGGACACCGTTGTAAGAGGTTGTTCCATCTAGAGAGGTTATGGATGAGGAGAATGAAGAAGTTGGAGAGGTAGAACCTGCCCTATCTCTCATGGCTATGCGTGGTCCAGAGGCTGGAAGTATCATGCACGTGTCCCTGATCATGGCTGGTGGGAGTACCCATAACTTCATCAGCAGTCACACAGCTCATCGGTTGGGATTATTGCAGCACACAACTTGAGGGCAGCGGGTGCGAGTAGCTAATACTGAGCACCTCCAGTGTTTGGGCCGAGTTTCCGGGGAGAACTTCATCATAGACGGTAATTCCTTCCATGCGCCGCTCTCGTAATTCCATTGAACGGGTTCAACATTGTGTTGGGAATACAAATGGTTGAAGACGTTGGGCGATATTCAGTGGAACTTTGACTCATTGAAGATGACGTTTAACATTGATGGGCGGAAGGTGACTCTACAAGGGGTTGGCAAGGAAGGTGTTCAGGTTCATGCTCTTGTGGATAACCAATCGGTGAATGATGTAGAGGCCCTTTTAGCAAAGTTTGCTGATTTGTTTCGTGAGCCGTAGGGATTGCCACCTTCTCGTATCTGTGACCATCGTATTTGTCTTAAAGAAGGTTTGGATCCTGTGGTGGTGCCACCGTATAGATATCCGTATCGACAAAAGGATGAAATTGAAAAGCAGTGTGAGGAGATGTTGGCACAAGGTATTATTCGTCCTAGTCGATCGCCCTTTTCTTCGCGGTTCTCGTGGCGGAACCAAGTGAGAGCAACGGGTGTCACGGGACACCGGGTAACAACAAAAATTAGCAAGCGTTAATAGCTCTGGATGATTCGATTGTGCACCCCCTTCCACGAAGCGTGTGAATCCCGTCCAATCAGAAGACTAGCAACCAGAAAAAGTTAAAAATCCCAAACCCGATAAATTGGATCTTACAAAGCAAATAGGTGGTTGGTGTAGCGTTCCATCTATGCTATGGTGTAATATGTCGCCTGTCACCGTGTAGTAAAGTACCGACATTTATCACTCCAATTTGCAGCTAATCATGCACTACTATTTACTCCATGTTAATTTTCTCCAATGCCATTTTATACTAGACCAAAGATTTTATTTACATGTTCCTAATATCAGTCTAGCTTGCTGCAATCGCCAAATCGAGATCTACTAGCAACAGATCGTAATGCAAGTACTAAAACTTCATCTAGCTTTCAATTTGTTTTGCATTTTCTATATCTACGATGCAAAACAACTAACCATCTCAATGAAAAAAATGTTTCTGAAAGTGTGACACGTTGATAACACGTTGGTAGGGGTGAAAACAGATCCTATTCGAATCATTCCGATAGAGGTTTTGTGCTCGGATAGATACATATATGTTATCTTTTTTCCTATACAAATCTCAATTTTATTTTTGGAGTGAAGGTTAATAAAACGGCTTAAATTTTTTTTAAAAAAATTTGTTGTCTATTTAATTCAGATAACTCGGATATCTCGGATACGGATCAAAACTTTCACCCCTACACGTAGGTTAGCATATAACTAAATTTTTCGACAATATGTAAATAGTGATAAATTTATAAAAGTTTTTCAAAAGAAGAAAGCGCCATATAGTGCCACCAATGAAAATTCACATCTATAAAATAATATATAAGTGTAAACAATTATATCCTAAAGACTATATATTTATCGTACTATGTGAAATTATAGTGAACCAGGGCCAATTTTGCTCTAGTTCCGCCCCTGCTTATAGTGAAGAAGGAAGATGGGTAGTAGCGTTTTTGCGTGGATTATCGGCAACTCAATGCAAAGACGATAAAAGATAAATTCCCTATACCCGTGGTTGGGAGCTTCTGGATGAACTACATGGCGCCAAGTAATTTAACAAACTTGATCTTCGTTCGAGGTACCATCAGGGTCGCATGAGTGAAGAGGACATTGAAAAGACGGCTTTTGGTGTTTGCTGGGATGGCATAAGAGAAATCACTATGACGAGCATGAATCACTCAACATGGACTGGATATGCACTGTTTCTGAAATGTTGACTACAATAATCGCAACAGAACTCAGCAATGGCCTTGTGGCATCTTTCCCACTTCTAAACAGATCATCAAAAAGCATCACGAAGTGCAGATGGTCCTAATCTGACTTGCCCCGGATTGTTGACCCAAGAGCTCACACAAACAACAAACAAAACTCTCACAAGATCTCAAGGTAATGTTCATTTAGGAAGCAATTGAGACTCACTATATTACACTTGTAGTCTACATTGAACTAGTTCTCAAGCTTAACTTACAAGTGCTCCTACATGTTCTATTTATAGGCTAAGTTAAACTAACCTTAACTCAACCCATATATGTAGAACATTCTACATCTAGCTATTAATATTTTAGCCCTAGTAATAGCTAGATGTTTCTAGTATTTAGTAGTTAGTTCATCTATGAACTAGTATTAGAACTGGATGTCCTAGATGCTTCTAGCATCTCCATATAGCTACCAACTAGCTACTCCATCTACAATCTTCTAGTAGATGTGAAGATTATATCTAACAATCTCCCCTAATATTGGCATCTTAACTCTAACTTGTTGACGCATTCAGACACTCCTATGATATGCGTAACACTTACTAAGCATGCATAGGATGGCGATGCAACTACTCAAACACCCCATGCTCTACCTTCGGCTTCGACTTCTAAACGGCGACACGACTACTCAACATCCAGGGCATCACTCGTCGAAACCTACTCTCAGACTCGACTTCAGGATGGCGACGCCACTACTCAACATCCTGGACTCAATTCATTAAGTCCATCTTCATAACTGTGCTGGCTGATCATCAGCATCGAAAAGGAGGTTCATCACCTCTTGCTCCTTACTTCGGTTGTGGCATTCCTTAGCAAAATGCTTGAACTTCTGACGGTTAAAGCACTGAATCTTTGCCTTGTCAAATTTTTGATTCTTACCAAAATCAGTACAATGTACAAGTCGCTTATGCATTTCCAAATTTAAGCAAGGTAATGTGTTGAACCTATTTGCTTTCTCTGGTCGAACCGACGTCAGTCTATATATATTTTTTAAAATCATTCTTCCCCTATAGCCACATCCACGAGAGTACAAAACCAAGCGTGCGAACGAAGAAAAAAAGGAAAACTGTATAATACTCAAGCAGAGGCAGGGCTAGAAGAGTCTCGGAGTAGTGTACTGGCCGGCGTAGATGGCTGTTGGATGCGCCAGAAAAGGAACGCGGATCCTTTGCCATATGGTAGTGAACAATTACTTTTATTGATTATAGACCCATATATCGGTGAGTGTCTAACTTTTGCCTTACGGCAGAGGATACGTTTCCGAAGACGGGAGGGGAGAGGGTGGTAAATTCAAATGGAATTGCTTCCACTCGGGCGTCCGACCAGATCAGACGGCTTGGCCAAAAATCCCATGCCGCAAGTAGCATCCTAGCGACTGCATGCTCCAGTGACCCTTTTCATCTGCGAGAGACGAAAGCTTATCCAAAGTAGCGCTCATCCATTCTCCACCACTCATCTCTCTCTCCAAAGACTCAGCCAACGATTTTGCGTCGTCTCTAGCGGCGGCGCCCCTCGGAGCCGTCCAACGTCGTCGGCAAGTGCTCCAACTCCTCCTTCCCCCTCTCCCTCTCCCTCTCTATATCTGTTCCCCATCTCTAATCTCCTCTAGGGTTTCATCTCATGAGGGAAAGACGACCGTGGTGGCTAGATTTGGCGAGAACAACGCGGGAGCTTATCGGATTTGGGGAAGAAAGCAGTGGGTATGAGGAGATGATGGGTTTTTTTTTCATGTTTTGTTGCGTTTTTGTCGATAACAACGCGGGAGCTCTTTGGATTTGGGGAAGAAAGCAGTGGATATGAGGAGAAGGTGGTTTGTTTCGTGTTTCTTTGCGTTTTGTTGTGAAATTTCTTTGGAAACACCGCGAAACATACAAAGACATGGCATGTTTCATTAGTTTTTTGACCATGTTTCCACCATTTTTGCTCATGTTTCAGCATGTTTGTACATGTTTTATCATGTTTCCCTGAACAAAATTTTCTAATTTCAATACTGCTAATATCGGTGTCATGTTTATATTTTAAAAATCGTATGTCGGAAAAGCGTTCGATTTTTTGTTACGGATTGGACATCTAGTCCGTAGCACTACCCAAATTCAAATTCAAATTCGAAAGTGTGGCATTATAGAGTGGTGGAGTATATAGATGATGCGGAAGTCACCACTAGAGGTGCGTTTTTCAATAATATATAAAGAATCTGACAAAAATATAATATTATTGAATTCCTTCTTAAACCAACAAACTATAACCAACAACCTATATGTATGATTTTTTGTGAACCAAACCTCAATACACAAAATGATATTTATAGCTCATGTTTTAAAATTTTAACTTGTGCATCGTAAGCTGTAGCAACGCAGCCAGTCACAAGACCTTTGCTCCATTGGAGGTCCCAATAGATAAAAAGGAAGAAACCGTGCATCCGAAGATTGTATTTTATTGTATTAATAAAATATCTGATTTTCCGTATTTTTTAATTTATTTTGTGCATTTATATACACTGGCATGCCCGCATGTATTATATAATTTTCATCAATGACCCGCCAAGACATTTCGTGTTGCACATATGCAAAAAAAGGGAAAAACACCCGAAACAATGTGCGTCATAGACTTAAAATGGGTATTTTGTGTGACATGCGAGTCATAGATTTAAAATGGCCATTTTGGGCTCCAGTGGTTCTCATGCTCTTACAGCCCCGAATTAGCATCTGATCACTATTTTTTATTATAACTATTAGGATATGCGCCAATACAAAACCTAACGATAACCCCCTCTAAGTTATTCTTTACCCCATGACTGATAACCCCCGTACCCTATTACAGACACGGTTATTATCAATCTATTAACCCAAATGTGCTCTCTCTATATATAAAAGACATTGACAAATAATGTCAGTGTATCAGGCATCAACAACACACCTGATCTAATCTGACAACAAGTGTATTCTCTAGACAAGGCAAATGATTCTTCAATAATTCTAAGCAGGCTGCATGCATGTGAGGCTGTTGAGACCTCGGCCCGGCCCACATCCGAATCCCTCCGCCGCCGCCGCCGCCCCTTCCTGTGCCCTCGCCGGCTGCTGCCGCCTGAGTTCAATCGCCGCTCTCGCGAGCTACTCCCTGCTCCTGCTCCTGCTCCTACACCTACTCGCCCCCCACCGCCCGCTGGAACCTACACAGATTGCTTCTGCACTGTTTCCAGCTTGTTATCAGGTACACATTGAAATTCAGTTACAGCCCTACCCCTTTCATGATTACATAAAGTATTAGCACTCTCTACCCATTCACATCTCACATTTGCAAGCAACATTCTGCCCAAAAAAGGAAGATTCACCGAGGGAGCAAACCCCGGTGGGCATTGCACCGACAGCTCCACTCTCCATTTGTGGGATGTTGTTGTACCCTCGTCCTATCAACTTTGGTGAGCTAGTACACCATGATGATGCTAAACCTTTGAACCCAAAGATGACAATTCTACAAACTTGTTCGCTTGGCATTGGTGAACTCATCCACCAATGAGGCGACGACCTATTCCACAGTAGCTTGAGGCACGCTGTGTGTGTGCAATGCCGGTCCAGCACGCCGCAACTTTCAACTCTAGTCCAAATAGTCACCAACCTTCTCTCATAATGTCCAACGTCTCTGCTCTCACCCGCGGAAACAAATGCTTGCATTGCATGAGCCAGACTCAGGCAAAACGGTCGGCGTCTACCTTTGGAACCGGCCCGACAGTGATTTTGTATAGCCACGTGGCATGTCCACTGTGTGGTTTCCATCGTGTGAACTATGTGTTGTAGATACAGGCATTATACCAATTCCGAAAGTAATTAAACGACAAAACAGATGCACAACCAAGCAGGCAACCAACAGGCAATCCATTCTGGGTAACAAGAAAACCCTAGCCGCGCACTCGCGGCTACTGGAGTCAGAGAAGGATACTTACGTACGGATCGACGAAGAAGAGTCCGCGAAGAAGAGACGTCCGGCCGTAGAGGAAGTAGTCGACGTCGAGGTTCGTCGGCACGAGCGGTCGCGCAGATGCGCTGCCCCGAAACCTGATTGCCGCCTCCCGCAGGTGTCTCACGGCAAAGAATCGAACGGAGATCCCGCCACCTCCTCCTGGTGTACGCCGAGAGGAAGGCTGACGAGGGACTAGATCGCGCGAGGACTCAACCCAGCAGAGAGTAAAAACGCGAGAGAACAAGTGAGAAGTCTTCTGGACGTCTCCAGGAGTTTTATCCTCGAGTCTCCCCACGCGGAGCGGACGCGACGCTGCGCGCCGCGCGTGCTATGCAGCCGCTCCCGATCCACAAAAATCGGACGCGGAAGTTACCATGCTGCGGATAAAACCAAAATAAAAAGGAGATTAACGTGCCAGGATAAATCCTTGGCACGGCGACTCGCGACGTCGCAAGTCACAAGTCACGCGGGAAAATCACGCGGAAAAACGCGGTAAATCGCGTAATCAGCAGCAGCAGCGCGTGTGACTCTAGCAAATAGTTCCCAATCCTCCATGTGCCTCATGACAAAGGGGTTGAGTAGCTCTCCCTTATAAGTTTGTATTTTTCCCTTCCAACTAGCAATATGGTACTATTCACTTATATGCTTGGCATTTTCAGGATGGGCCTAATGGGCCAAATTCCAACACTATGACCCGTCCGTAGGAAAATATAAGTTTGTTGCTCACCATTTCTCATCAGTTTAGACTTATGATATCAGAGACAAAGGTCTCGAGTTCAAGTCCTAACAAGCAAAGGTGTTTGAGGTTCGACGGTTCCACGTCTAGGAGAATGTTGAAAAGCATAGGTGTGTTCCACGTAAAATCCATCCTTTTCATCTGTTTAAGGTCAAATTATTTTGAACTGATCTGAACAGCTGAAATAACTGATTTTCTATAGCTTTTCTAGGTAGTCTTGAGATTCGGATCCATTTCGTTTGACTTGCTTTCTAAAGTTTTAGAATCCACCTTTGAAACAACGAAAAAACAAACTCAAAAACCCAAAACATATGTGTTTTCGAAACGTAGATAATCCGTTAAGTTGTTAAGCCTTTAAGCTAATAAGCTGAAAAGAATAGGGCCTAAATCTTTGGATAATTTATCCTATGCATGCTAACATAATTAATACCGCCGTCTCCTACACCTGCATACTGCACGACGGCTCATAGCTAGCTCGCTCGCTGATGGCATGAGAAGCGCGCACAGATGCACGCGCGCCGTACTTACCTGCATTGCATGGTACCCCGCGCGTGCGCGACCACGACTCACACCACCTGCACTTGCATGCGCATACGGCCACACCGTACGTACGGTGGCGCCGCCTCTCTCATCCCTCCTTCCCTCCCTCCCGGCCACGGCGGCGCCTCACCGCCGGCGACGGCAAGCCACGTGGCGGCGGCTGGCTTGAATGCTCGATCGATCGGGTTGGACAAAGGCTTTTCGTACGCGTCACGGCCATTTCGTGTCTTTGGTAATGGCCTTTCGGTTGTGCAATGCTCCGTCAACTTTTTAGGCTCTCATGAATGAGGTTTTGACGACTTTCCTACGGAAATTTGTGATTGTCTTCTTTGATGATATACTCATATATAGTGCCACGCGAGAGGAGCATCTTATTCATCTTCGTTTGATTCTAGAGCAGCTTCGTCTACATCAGTTATTTCTTAAGCGATCCAAGTGCGCCTTTGTCCAGAATGCTGTGGGGTACCTCAGTCATGTGCTTTCTGGAAAGGGAGTGGAGGCTAACCCGAATAAAATACAAGATGTTGTTTGTTGGTCTACACTAGCTTCGGTTGCTGAAGTCTGAAGTTTTTTGGGCTTGGCGGGTTATTATCGTCGATTTATCCGTCACTATGCTGCTATGGAGGAACCTCTCACCAACATCTTGCGTCGTCAAGGATTCCAGTGGTCGCCGGAGGCTAACCAAGCCTTTCAACAACTCAAGGAAGCGCTCCTGTCCGCGCCGGTTCTTTGGTTGCCTGACTTCGAAATACCCTTTGTGGTTGAGTGTGACGCATCCAGCAGTGGAGTGGGGGACGGTACTGCAGCAAGAGGGGCACCCGGTTGCTTTCTTCAGCAGGAGATTGGCCGATAGGCATACCACATACGAAATTGGCGGCTTATGAGAGGGAGCTCATAGGGTTATCTAAAGCTATATGGCATTGGCGGCCTTATTTGTGGGGACATCCTTTCATTGTCCGAACGGACCATGCAAGTTTGAAGTATTTGCTGGAACAAGCTCTTGTTACTCCGCCACAACAACATTGGGTAAGCAAGCTAATGGGTTTTGATTTTTCAGTGGAGTATAAGCCTGGCCGAACTAACGTCGTGGCCAATGTTCTCTCACGCCTTCATGAACCGGTAGAGACGTGTTTGGCCATTTCAACACCCACTTCTTCTATATGGGAGCAATGGGAGCATGAGCTTAGGCAAGATCCTGACATCCTTAGGCGTTGTGCTGAACTGGTTGGGCAGACTTGGAATCAGGTGGTTATGGCTTTGCCAGCTGTACCCCGCGACTCGGGTGGAGGCGTGGAGCAGGATAGTGCAACGGCTGTCTCAACGCGAAGCGGGGGGCGTCCCCCGCGCGAGGGACCAGCGCTCGTCCCTCGCGCCTCTCGCCGTCCACGTGTCCCCGCGCCGCCGTTGGATCGAGACGAGTGACGCACGCCTTCTCGGCTTCACCTCGCGCATGCTCGCCTGTTCGGCTCGGCTCCCCCAACGAAGAGCGGCTCGATGCGAAACGCCGCAACCCCGAAACCCCAAGAACAGGGGAGCTGCCAGGAGCAGCATTCGCTGGGCGGCCATGGCGAGAGGTGCCGGTACTTGCGGTCGCACCCACCGCAGGGGTACGTCGACTACCTCCAGCTCTTCTACTGTGGCTTCGGACGACGGCCATGGCTGGGCAGCTCTCCATGAACTCATCTGCTTCGTTAGTTCTAGGCTTCCTAGCTTCATTTGAATGCCTTTTATCATGTATATGTTGTCAGCACTCTCTGCTTGCCTATATGACAGATTTTTTTTCTTTTAGCGCTCACAAATTTGACTGAAAACCTGCCTGTAAACTATATACTTTCATGTGCATAGGAACAAAAAAAACCCGACCTAAAGAAACTCTAAAAAAATAAATTGAACATCACATCATATATATCAATTTTTTTCAAAGAATTATCATATATATCAATTTGAGTTTATGCAAAAGTACATCAGAACAATCTCTGTCTGATCAATCAGGGTATGCCTCTGCCTGATCATAGACAAGAACACACTGCACTGTCGTCTCCAGTATTAAAGTGAAGGGCGCTGCAATCTCTCCAAGTCTTCGCCAATGTTCCCGGCAATTCCCAAACCAGAATAAGATACATTGAAATTAACTTTTACGCATCTCAAATTCTTCACACGCGGCCTGCCTTGATTTCTGCCATGTAAGATTTAGCCTGCCTCAATTTCTTTAACCGTAAATCTGAATGATTTGCACAGCTTCATTGAGCACTCTCTTGGAATCTGCACGTGCTACTCGCCCACTCTGAACTCAAATGATCGATGCCATCGATCGAATTCGATGCTGTGGTTGCTCGTGCTCTTGTACCTCCTCGGCGACACCGCTTCCGAGTACTTTTGCGCGTCGCTGGAGGGGCACTCCGCCACGCTCCGCCTGCCGCAGGCGATCGCCGGGGTCACGCTCCTGTCCCTCGGGAACGGCACGCCGGACGTGCTCTCCAGCGTCGTGGCCTTCAACAACCCTATGGACGACATGAGAGGGTTTGTTGTACCGCGCAGGTCGTCTCTTTGTGCCGGCTGATTCACCTCTTCTTTTCCACATGGTGGCCGCGTTCCATGATCTCACTTGTCGGTGTAATAAATACCGGGGTACAAAGAGACCTGAGAAGATCGAGCGGGCCCCACGCGTCAGGCGGGCGATCAAGGCCCCAGCGCGTGGGGGAGCCCTCGGCGCATAAGGGGCCCCACGATCGGCGGGCGATCAAGGCCCCAAATAGCGTGGCGAGCCCTCAGCCAAAAGCGGGCTCCACGCGTCGGTGGGCGATCAAGGCCCCAGCCAGCGTGGCGAGCCCTCGGCGCTTCAGCGGGCCCCACGCGTCGGTGGGCGATCAGACTCAGCAGCGTGGCGAGCCCCTCGAAGACCAGCGAGGGCCCCACACGCCGGGCGGGCGACTGTGCCCCAACAGGCGCGCGAGGGCCCCATGCGTCGGCGGCGCGCGTGGCGAGCCCCTCGGCTGCGTGAGGGCCTCCCATCATCGGGGGGGCCCGCGTGGCGGGCGTTATGGAAGGAGTCTTCTGGCGAAGGCTCTCCCACTGTGAAGGACAAGCGATTTAATGCGACATCACGCGTGGATAGACAACAAGAAATGATTACCGCATCTGATGACCCTGCGCAGTCTGGCGGTACACATCGTGGCGTAGCGGAATTGACCGGCAGAGAGAAAGTTTGCTTAAGATGGCCGCCTGTCGGGAGGAGCAGGTCCCCCGCCCGCAGCCTCACGGTGTGTCTGCGGGCCGAGGCCACTGCGGCGGCCAGGCGGCGGCGCCAGGCGCAAAGATGGCGAAGACGTTTCCTCTCCTGTCGTGTCCCTCATGTCTTATCGATATCTTGTATTAAGAGTATCAGGTCGCCACCCCACGGCTCTCTCCACCGCTCAAGGCTTGTATAAGAGGAGCGGAGAGAGAAGGGAGGGGTACGCGTGCTTTTGAACACACAAACCGCAAGCATTCTCAGAAACACATTCCATTCAACCACAACACGGAAAAGAGCTAAGGCTCGGCAGAGTAGGACTATTACCCGCAGGGTCCGAACACGGTAACTCGAGAGTCGCCCATGCTGCGCCCCACGCCAATCGAATCGAGCTCGGCCGATAGGCTAGCGTAATAGAAATCTTACTAGGGTGTGATCCGCAGGGTTGAGCGGTGAACACACCGCTGATGGCGCGCCGTAGGGGAGCGCTAGCATCGGTTCGTGTTTTCGACTTCATCGATGGCGGATCGCCGATCCGCGATGGATCCAGAGGCACCGCCAGAGTCAGCGCCGCAAAGATCGGCCGCGGCGATGGCGATAGATCACCGGTGGCGCCGCCCCGCTTATAAGCGGCGCTGGCCTTGAGGAGTGCACTCAAAGACAAAACCTCCATGCGGCGTGGCCCTCATCGACAACCCGCCGGTTCCGGTGACTCCGGACTCTCCGGCGGCGCCGTGGCTGGCCAGTTTGGCCCGCTACGTGGATGCCGCCGCGGCGGTGGTACAGGTCGCGGGGGGCGCGGGAACCGGTGTTTCCGCCTCCTCCCGCCCTTTGGCTTCTCCGCTTCCCTCCCACGGATCTCCTGGCGTGAGGGAGCGGGCCAGACGACGAGCCAGGCGACTTTCACGGGTTCGCCAGCAGCGTCAAAGGTGGGCGGGATCTCCGGTCCCACCTGGAGGACCGCCATCTACGACACGGAGAAGACTTGCGCGACAAGCTCCGCAGGCGGCACGACCGAGTGCGCGACCGCGCCGACGCTGCCGCCCGTGTGGACCAGGAGGGTTCCCGCGACGCTGCCTCCACCAGAGAAGGCGGCGCGTCTTCAGCGCCATCCGGGCGGCGGGCACGGCGAGGCGAGGGCCGCGTCCAGGAGCAGAAGGCTCCCGACGTCGGTTGCCGCTCCTTTTCCAAGGAGCTGCGCCGAGTCCAGTGGCCGGAGAGGTTCCGGCCCACCCCCATCGAGAAGTATGACGGCTCCACCAACCCTGACGAGTTCTTGCAGATCTACACTACGGTGATGCAGCCGACTGGAGGGTCGGGGAAGGTTCTGGCGAACTACTTCCCCGTAGTCCTCACCGGCGGAGCCCGCTCGTGGCTCATGAACCTGCCTCCGGAGTCAGTGGGGTCGTGGAAGGAGCTCTCGGAGCTCTTCATGACCAACTTCCAGGGCACCTTCGAGCAGCCCGGGGTTGAAGACGATCTCCACAACGTAGAGTAGAAGAAGGGAGAGTCGCTGCGCGACTATATCCGGCGCTTCAGTCAGGTTCGCAACACCATCCCTGACATCTCCATCGACGCCGTGGTCACGGCATTCAGAAGAGGCACCCGAGACCCCAGGGTCAAGGAGAAGATGGCCACCCGCAAGATCAAGACGACGGAAGAGTTTTCACCGGGCGACAAGTCGCCTTTCAGCGGAGAGCTTCGCTTCCGCCTGTACACGGGAGGACACAATGGCGGCGGCGAGGCCGGACTTCAAAAATCCCAGCAGAAGAAGGACAAGAAGAAGCGCAAAGCGGCGAGACCGGTAGGTCATGGCCGCCGATCGCGACGACGACGGCGACGACGACGACAAATGGCGGCGGCGCGATGGGCGCGCGCAGCGTAAGAAAGGAGGAGGTCACGGCGCCGGCGGAGCGGTCCCGTAGGGTGGCAGCGGCGGCGCCATGGCGATCGCCGTGGTTGCGACGGCCCCCGCGGCCGCGACGAGGGGAGAGACCGCCGTCCTCGCGAGTGGAGCGGAGGGACTTATTGTCCCATCCACCGCAACAACTCCCACGACTTGGCGGATTGCCATGTCGTCACCAAGTTGGTGGACAAGCGCGTGTACGAGCAGCAGCAGGCGTCCGGCAGCGGCAAGGGCAAGGAAGCGGCTTCGCTTGGTTTCCAGCAGGCGGAGCGCGAAGTTGCCGTTATCCACGGCGGATCGGCCACTTATCCGCCCCACGCTAGCTTTAAGCGTCGATGAGGAGGTGTGCGCCACCGCGTTCGTGTTGATCAGCAAGGCAGCTGGCGTGGTCGGAGCAACCGATCGCGTTCAGTCAGGCCGATCACCCAACCAGTACCGCCAGCCCAGGGCATCTCCCGATCGTGGTTGCGCCCACGGTCCGGAATGTGAAGCTAGGGCGGGTGCTGGTGGACGGAGGGAGTTCCCTCAACCTCCTGTCGGCCCGGGTCGCCAAGGCGCTCCAGATCCAGCAGCAGGAGCTTCGTCCGGCGCTCCCATTCTTCGGCATCGCGCGGGTCGAGTCCGTCCAGGCGCGTCGACCTCCGGTGACGCTTGAGGTTCGACAACTTCCGCACGGAGATGCTCGAGTTCGAGGTGGCGGACTTCGACCTTCCCTACAACGCCATACTAGGTCGGCCGGCGCTGATCAAGTTCATGGCGGCTTGCCACTATGCGTACATGGTGGTGAAGATCCCGGGGCCAGCTGGCCCCATCGTCTTGAAAGTGGACCGTCCGGAGGCGCTCCGCTGCGACAAGGACGCTCGCTTTGGCTGGGCAATCGGCGCCTGTAAGGCCGAGGCTTGACTCGGAGCTCCTCCGGCGAAGATCCGTGCCTCCCCCGGTTCGTCCGGGGAGGTTAAGGTGATCTCCCTGGTGTATGGCTCGGAGCGGTGCTCCCATCAGAGCTCGCCTTCGGGTCCCCAAGGGTGGCGGCGTTGATGAAGATGAGACCGACCGGCGTCAGACGGCAAGTAAATCTCCGGAGGAGATCCGAGACAGAGCGGCGATCCGCCACTGTGTATCGGCAGCATCGCGCCGTTATCAAGCAAGACGGTGTGTGTGAGAACACCGGCGTTGGGCGACTGCTCGCGAAAATCAAGCGCAGTCGGGCGCAACAAACTGCTCTCCCCGTGGAGGGCCCCCATCAAGGTAGTCTCAGTCTCCCGCCCAGGCTTAGTCAGGCTCGCATTCGAGGATGGTCGCGAATTGGCGAACACTTGGAACGTCGAGCAGCTGAGGAAGTTCTACCCGTAGGTAGCTGTTCAAGAGCTTTTTTGGCCTTCCTTTGGAGCCGAGCGGCGAGGCCTTCCTCCTTCCCCGCTCGCCTCGGGGGCTGCATTGTACAAAGCCATCTTCAATATAAAGATAAGTTCTGTTTCTCTGTGGGCATCTGTTCTTTTTCGCCTTAAGTCTGTTAGAAAACATTCTGTTGAAAGCTGGTAGCGAAAAAGTACTTAAGACTGATGGCCCCTTAGTTGCAAGAGCAAACGCTTAAGCTTGCGGTTGGGCGAGGCGAGGCGGACGGAAGGCGGGTTCTAGCCCGGTGTGTCGGCTCGGTCTGGGCAATGCGCCAACGGCAGCACCGGCGACTAGACAACTTCCGGAAGTTAAGTGCTCGCCACGTAACGTTTAAGGTCGGTTTGCCGAGAGGCCATAAGGGTTGAAGTAACCTGATGCCTAAGGAAAAAGCGCTCACTTTCAGCAGAACGTTCTGTCTAAATCTTTTGGCGATCAGTTGCTTAGCCGCGAAAAGTCTGTTAGAAAATATTCTGTCGAAAGCTGGTAGCGAAAAAATACTTAAGGCTGATGGCCCCTTAGTTGCAAAGGCGAACGCTTATAACTTGCGCTGGGCGAGGCGGCGGACGGAAGGCGGGTTCTAGCCCGGTGTGTCGGCTCGGTCTGGGCAATGCGCCAACGGCGGCACCGGCGACTAGACCACTTCCGGAAGCTAAGTGCTCGCCACGCAATGTTCAAGGTCGGTTCGCAAAGAGGCCATAAGGGTTGAAGTAACCAAAAGCCTAAGGAAATAGCGCTCACTTGCGGCGGAACGTTCAATCTAAAGCTTTTTGCGGTCAGGTGCCTCAGTCCCTCTTTTCGCAAGTAAAAGATTTGCGCGAAGTTTGATCAAGACTCACGACAGAAAAGCAAAAGTTTGCATTAACAGGATTTGTACAAGACAAAAAAGATGTGGGAGTTCGCCTACTCCTCGTCTTCATCGCCCTCTGCCGGCGCAGCGCCGCCCATCATAGAGACGCGGTTGGCGGCGAGCTCGACCCGTGATTCTTCGATCCGGTCCAGCTGGCGTGAAGGTTCCCCGGTGGCGGCGCCCAGGTCGAACGCGGCGTTCTGGGCAAGGCAGTTGCCCAGGATGAACCGCGCTGCTTCGAGAGCGCCGTGGCGACCGTCTTCGATCGACCGCGTCCGCATCAACGCCGGCAGCTCCCGCAGTGCGTCGCCAGCTCGCCCCACGGCGCTAGCATATTGCGCGGCCGTCTCCTCCAGCGGGGAATACAAGGTGACGCCCAGCGGGTACAGGACGTCCCGGAAGCTGTGGTAGGCGGCGCGCAGCATGTCGGCGAGCACCCGGAGGCGCTCAGTGTGCTCCGCGCGGAGGTCTTCGACGTCCTTGGTGGCCGAGGCAGCGGCGGCTTGCGTCGCCGCAGCCTCGCGGGTTGCCGCCTCCCTTGCGGCGCTCGCCTCCTCAGCCAGCCGCAGCTTCGCCGGCGGCTTGTTCGCCGAGGCCAGAGCGCTTTCGCGCCGCCAGTGGGGCGAGGGCGCGAGCGCTTCAGCGGA
This sequence comes from Raddia guianensis, assembly GCA_036346415.1. Taxonomy (NCBI): domain Eukaryota; kingdom Viridiplantae; phylum Streptophyta; class Magnoliopsida; order Poales; family Poaceae; genus Raddia; species Raddia guianensis. The sequence continues at coordinate 4,617,336 of CM070537.1, forward strand.
GCGACCGACGTCGGCGGCAATGGCGCCCACGGCGTTGGCGTCAGCTGCGGCAACGGTCGGAGGTTCCTCCAACCTCGTCTCCGGCGCGATCTCCGCGGCGGGAGACCTCGTCTCCATCAAAGGAGCCGCGGGCGAGCTGGGGGCGGGCGAATCGTGCGGGATGGAGCCTGAGGCCCCAGCGTCCGCTCTATCCCATGAAGATAAACAGCGACAGGGTTCAGGTATGCGAAAACATGCAGCATGCTAACCCTAATGCAAAATGTACGTAAGTGCAGAGAAAGCCAACCTAAAGCGGCGCGTCCCCGAAAGCGGCGGTCGAAGGGGCGCTCAGCGCCTTTGTTAGCGAGGCGGTGGCGGCGCAGCCGCGGTCGCCACTGTCAAGCGGCATCGACCCAACCGGTGCCGGGCGCAGAAGCGCCGCGCAGAGGCGGCAGCAAGCAGAAGAGCGGAAGAAACTGCGCAGCGCGCCAGCTTCGAAGACCGCCGCGCTCGCCGGTGGCGAGCGGCGGCGTCAGCAGCAGGACCCCCACTGGTGGGGGCCGGAGGAGGCGGCGGAAGCTCAGGACTCGACGGGCGAGCTCTCTTTGGGCTTGCCCCTCCCTCCTCCTCGTCGTCGTCTTCAGCGAGAATGAGGCGGCGCTTCCCGAGAGCGCGGTCGGAGCCGGCCGCCATGGCAGGAGCGGCAGCGGCCGCGGGAGCTTGGGCGGTTGCCAAGGGCGGATCGCGGATCTGTAGTGGTCCCCGGGCCATTTGGACCGCAGGACCAGAGACTTCCATAGGGGGCAGCGCACGCAAATACTGGTTGCGCTCCCGTGGATCCCAGTCGCAGAGGGGGCGGATGGTCTCCGGCGAAGAGATATCGCCGGTGGGGGCGGTCAGGAGCCCCGCCAGCCACTGTCGAAGCACGTTCTCTGGCACATTCCCCGCGGCTGGGCGCAAGAGGAAGAAGAAGCCATAAGTCACAAGGAGTCAAAAGAAAAGACATTCCAAAAAGACAAAAAATCCGAAAGACTGAAGGAACATTTACCTCCGGGGACAAGGCGGACTCCATCGTCATCGCCGTAATACTGCCAGGCGGGGCGAACCCTCATGCGGAGCGGGCAAAGGCGGCGCCGCAAGAAATCCGCCGCGACGTGGGTTTCGGTGAGCCCGTTGCGGCGGAGCTCAGCGATGCGCCCCAGCATCTCCTCCAGCTCCCGCCGAAGTCGTCGAGCGAGACCTCCACCGGCAAGGGATTCCGCAGACCTCGGGAGGTCAAGGTCGCCGCAGCCGCCGGAGTCCTCCACGACTGACCATTGGCGATGCTGATCCTTCCGCTTGGGCTTGACCGCAACCGGAGGAAGGCGGCGGCGTCGCGAGCGTAAAGTAGCGCTTTTCAACGGCCCGCCGGGCGCGACCTCGCATGCAGCGTGAAGAGCCGGCGCCAGAGCGGGAGGTTTGGCATCGTCCCCACGAACATCTCGCAGAGGTGGACGAAGATGGTCAGTGCCACGATGGAGTTGGGGGGAAGGTGCGTCGCCTGGATCTCGTAGAAGGCAAGCACCGCCAAGAAGAACTCCGAGTACGGCGGGACGAGCCCCGCCAGCATCGCCCAAGTGAAGGTCACGATCTCCCCTTCGCGGGGGCTTGGCACTATGGTGCCGGCGCGGAACCGGACGGAGGTGAGCGGCACCCTTGAGCCGCGTCGCCACATCCTCATCGACAGCAGAGGCAGGCAAAGCTGGTCCAGACGGTGGCGCGTCCCCGCGGCGACCCTTGCTGCGTTTGGGCGCCATGGAAAACAGTGGAGGAGTTGGCGAAAAAAGAAGGTGGCGGCGGCAAAGAAGGCTCTGTGGCAGCGGAGGAGAAGGTGAAGAGCAGTTTGAGGACTTAGCTTACGGAAGGATTGGTCGCCGCGCCAAGTGAAGTATTTATAAGTAAGGCGAAAAGCGAGTAGCTTTGATTCCGTCCCCACGCTGCGGCGCCATTATTGCCCCGCCTCGGTTTTCGCGCGGCGCGCGGTTCCCCAAGGAAGATCGTGCCCAGGTGGTGAATCAGACGTACGGCCGCCACAGAAGGTGGGCCCCCCACGATTCGTCTCCCGCCGCACAAGAAACGGAAAAGTGTCTGTGCGACGGTTCGTGTATCATGGTGGACCCGGGTACTATTGTCGGTGTAATAAATACCGGGGTACAAAGAGACCTGAGAAGATCGAGCGGGCCCTACGCGTCAGGCGGGCGATCAAGGCCCCAACGCGTGGGCGAGCCCCTCAGCGCTCAAGGCGGGCCCCACGCGTCAGGCGGGCGATCAAGGCCCCAAATGCGTGGCGAGCCCTCAGCGCTTCAGCGGGCCCCACGCGTCGGCGGGCGATCAAGGCCCCAACGCTGGCGAGCCCTCAGGCTTTCAGCGGGCCCCACGCGCCAAAGTGGGCGATCAGCCCAGCAGCGTGGCGAGCCCTCGAAGACCAGCGATGGCCCCACACGCCGGCAGCGACTGTGCCCCAACAGGTGTGGCGAGCCCGTCGGCCGCCGGACGAGGGCCCCATGCGTAAGGCGGGAGCGTGGGCGAGCCCCTCGGCGCGCGTAGGGCCTCCCATTGTCAGGTGGGGCCCGCGTGGCAGGGGGCGTTGCAGAAGGAGTCTTCTGGGCGAAGGCTCTCCCTGCTGTGAAGGACAAGCGCATTTAATGCGACATCACGCGTGGATAGACAGCTGAAGAAATGATTACCGCTTCTGATGACCCTGCAGTCTCGAAAGCGGTACATCACTCGTGGCGCAGCGGAATTGACCGGCAAAGAGAAGGTTTGCTTAAGATGGCCGTCCGCGTCAGGAGGAGCAGGCTGGGCCCCGCCCGCAGTCTCACTGGTGTGTCTACGGGCCAGAGGCCACTTGCGAAGCGCGCGAGGGCGGCGCCGTGCGGCGCAGTAGCAGCACGTTTTCGTCTCTCCTGTCGTGTCCCTCGTGTCTTATCGATATACTGTACTAAGAGTACTGTGCTGTCTACCCCCACGGCTCTCTCCGCCAGTTCAAGGCTTGTATAAGAGGAGCGGAGAGAGAAGGGAGGGGGTACGTGCGTTTTGAACACACAGTTCGCAAGCATTCTGTAAACACATTCCATTCAACCACAACACGGAAAAGAGCTAAGGCTCAGCAGGAGTAGGACTATTACCCTCAGGGCGGTCCGAACCTAGGTAAATCTGAGAGTCGCTCCTTGCTGCGTCCCACGCTCAATCGAACTGAGCTCGGCCGATAGGCTAGCAGGATAGAAATCTGACTAGGGGTGTGATCCGCAGTGGTTGAGCGGTGAACATGCCGTCATCACTCATGAGGGGGTACACAAGACTCTTCATCACGTGAAGCATCATTTTTATTGGGTGGATCAGTGTAGAACTGTAGATGATTATGTGAGCCGATGTCAGGTTTGCCAGCAACATAAGGTCAGCACTTTGTCTCCTGCAGGGTTGTTACAGCCTCTACCTATTCCTCATCATGTTTGGGCCGATGCTTCTATGGATTTCGTCGTCGCTCTTCCTTGATCCCAAGGAAAGACAACTCTTTTGGTGGTGGTGGATCGTATTTCCAAGTATGCTCATTTTGTTGCCATTAAATGACCAACAACAGCTTCTGCATAGCAAATGTTTTCTTTGATCAGATTGTCCGGTTGCATGGCATGCCAGAATCAATAGTTTCTGATCGTGACCCCATATTTACCGGTGCCTTTTTGGAAGGATTTGTTCGCACGTTGTGGTACTAGGTTTCTTATGTCTTCTTCCTATCATCTGCAGACTGATGCTCAGACAGAGGTGGTAAATCGTACTATTGAGATGTATCTTCGTTGCTTGGTTGCTGAGCGGCCTTATACTTGGGTCCAATGGTTGCCTTGGGCGGAATTTTGCTACAATTCTTCATATCACTCTGCTCTTCGAATAACTCCATTTGAGTTGGTTTATGGTCGTTCGCCACCGCCGTTGGTTCCTTATAGGCAAGGAGCTACCTCCATAGATGCTGTGGATTGTCAATTAGTGGATCGTCATGAGCTCTTGCAGCAAGTTGGACAACATTTGTTGATAGCACAAAATAGGGTGAAGCAACAGTATGATGGGCGGCATCGAGAGGTCACTTTTCTAGTTGGCTCATGGGTTTGGTTGAAGCTGCAGCGACATCGTTAGCTATCATTGAGACCTTCTGCGCAACATAAGCTCTCTCCTCGTTTCTTTGGCCCTTACAAAGTTACTGATCGCATTGGGGAGGTTGCTTATCGTTTGGCTTTTCTGGAGACCGCCAAGATTCATAAACGTTTTTCATGTCTCTATGCTAAAGGCTTTCAAGGGTTCCCCTCCGGACATTACGCCTGAGTTACCAAAAGATATTTCTTTTCCATCAACTGAAGCTGCTCAACCGACTCCATATAAGTTGCTTGCTCAGCGTTTCGAGAAGGGTCATCGTCAATTTTTGATTCAGTGGGCGAGTGAATCACATGAATAAGCTACTTGGGTTGATGCTCCGGAATTTAGGCGTTCATACCCTACCTTCAAGCTTGAGGACAAGCTTGCTATCGAGGGGGGAGTATTGATATGTCTAAGGGCGCGACTACGGATCGGACGTCCGACGCCTTGTCAGCGATGACGGACGTCGGCCAGTTTGGCCCAATGACGCAATGAAGAAGCTAGGTATCGCTGCCAGACCAACAAGCATGCATCCGACGCCGAAATGGAGAGACGGTACATGCATGCAGATGAAAACAACTCGATGACGCCGCTTGACATCGATGAAAAATTCCTTTTACGCTTCTCTTTAAATGGGCATAACTTTTGACCGAAGCTCCAATCGACAAACCGTTTTCACCAACGTGTTCCGCGCATTTTTACGAACAAAACAAGACCATGTTGCTACATAAATTTTTATCGGAACAATTTGTGTACACTAATGGAACAATTAATTTGGACTATTGGAACAATACGTCTAGTCTGATGGAACAACTTGATATTTAGTCTGCTGGAGCAATAGGCTAAATCTAATTGGAACAATATATTTAGTCTGATAGAACAACTTGCATACCTATTGAAACATTGTATTTTGATCTGCTAGAACAGTAAAAGAAATGCCTACTAGAATAACAAGGTTTGCATACTGAAACAATAATTTTTGCCTATTGGAACAACAAGGTTTGCCTACCGGAATAATAAAAAATTGCCTACTGGAACAATAATGTTTGTCCTATAAAAACAGTTGAACTTTGCCTACCGGAACAATAACTTTTGCCTTATGGAACAATACATTTTGCCTTCCGAAAGAATAATGTTTACCTTCTGGAACAAATAAAGGTTTTGACTACCGAAACAATAAAGTTTGCCTACTGAAACAATAGAGTTTGCCTACTGGAACAATAACTTTTGTCTATTGGAACAATAACTTTTTGTCTTCTAGAACAATAACTTTTGTCTATTGGAACAATAACAAGCAAAAGATAAGCCATTAATTTACATGCTGATATCAACGAAGTTCATTTTGTATTTTTTTTCGGCCATCATATTTTTTTATTGGAAGCTCCAATCCACAAACCGTTTTCACCAACGTGTTCCTCGTATTTTTTCGAACAAAACAAGACCCATGTTGCTATATAAATTTTTACTGGAACAATTTGTCTATACTAATGGAACAATTAATTTGTACTATTGGAACAGTACGTCTAATACGATGGAACAACTTGGTATTTGGCCTGCTGGAACAATAGGCTAAGTCCAATTGGAACAATGCATTTGGTCTGATGGAACAACTTGTATACCTATTGGAACAATTTATTTGGTCTGCTGGAACAATGAGTCTAGCCTTCCGGAACAATATATCTTGCCTGCTGGAACAATGAGTCTAGCCTCCCGGAACAATGAGTCTTACCTGCTGGAACAACTTATATACCTATTAAAACAATATATTTAGCCTGCTGGAACAATAGGCTAAACCCATTTGGAACAATGTATTTGGTCTGATGGAACAATAATGTTTTTCTACTGGAACAACAAGGTTTGCCTACTGGAACAATAATTTTTGTCTACTGGAACAACAAGGTTTGTCTACTGGAACAATAATTTTGCCTACTGGAAAATAGCAAGGTTTGCCTGCTGGAACAATAATTTTTGCCTGCTGGAACAACAAGGTTTGCCTACTGGAACAATAAAAGTTGCCTAATGGAAGAATAAGGTTTGTCCTACTGAAACAGTTGAATTTTGCCTACTGGAACAATAACTTTTGTCTTCTGAAACAATAACTTTTGCCTTCTGTAACAAATAAAGGTTTTGCCTACTAGAACAATAAAGCTTGCCTACTGGAACAATAAAGTTTACCCTAACGGAACAGTTGAACTTGCCTAAAGGAACAATAACTTTTGCCTTCTGGAACAATAGCTTTTGCCTTCCGGAACAAATAAGGTTTTGCCTACTGGAACAACAAGGTTTGCCTACTGGAACAATAATTTTTGTCTACTGAAACAACAAGGTTTGTCTACTGGAACAATAATTTTTGCCTACTGAAAAACAGCAAGGTTTGTCTACTGGAACAATAATTTTTACCTGCTGGAACGGCAAGGTTTGCCTGCTGGAACAATAAAAGTTGCCTAATGGAAGAATAAGGTTTGTCCTACTGGAACAGTTGAACTTTGCCTACTGGAACAATAACTTTTGCCTTATGGAACAATAAATTTGTTTTCTGAAACAATAACGTTTGCCTTCTCGAACAAATAAAGGTTTTAACTACTGAAACAATAAAGTTTGCCTGCTGGAACAATAAAGTTTGTCTACTGGAACAATAAAGTTTGTCCTACTGGAATAGTTGAGCTTTGCTTATAGGAACAATAACTTTTGTCTTTTGGAACAATAACTTTTGCCTTCTGAAACAAATAAGGTTTTACCTGTTGGAACGATAAAGTTTACCTACCGGAACAATAAAGTTTGTCTTATGGAACAATAAATTTGCCTTCTAAAACAATAACGTTTGCCTTTCGGAACAAATAAATGTTTTGACTACTGAAACAATAAAGTTTGCCTACTGGAACAATAAAGTCTGATGGACCACAACTTGTATACCTACTGGAACAATCTATCCTGTTTGCTGGAACAATGAGTCTAGCCTCCTGGAACAATCTGTCTTGCTTGATGGAACAATTGTACCAATAAAAATAAAAAAATATTTAAAATGAGTTCATTAGGAATTTAGATGAATTATGAAATTTGTTCTACGCAATTTGGACTCCGAATGAACAATTATATTTGTCCCGTGGAACAATTATATTTGCATGCATCCAGGAACCTATATTTGTCTTTGGGAACAATTATATTTGCCTCGTGGAACAATTATATTTGTCTATGGGAACAATTGTATTTGCCCCTCATCGAAGCAGTTGAACTTTACCCTCTTGGAATAATAACGTATGCCTTCGGAACAATAACTTTTGCCTGCTGGAACAATTGTATCAATAAAAATAAAAATTCAAAAAAAGAGAAAAAACATTTCAAATGAGTTCATTAGGAATTTAGATTAATTATGAAATTTGTTCAGAGAAATAAAAAAAACATAATTACAAATGCACGTTTTGGTTACTAGCTAGCAAGCGTATGTCTTATTGTGTCGTCCGCGTGAAGCAAGGGCCATGCGCGTGGGAAGAAATCGGCTGGCCATTGGCCAAGCAGGCGTCTTGTAGCCTTTCGCCATGCCGTGGCTGGGCGTCGTGGTCGCCCAATCAGTGCAGCGCGCGTCCGATGCAAACGGACGTTCAACTACAAGCATTTCCGAAATTACTTTGATAATATTAAAATTTTAGTGGGTTTATAAATAGATTAGGGAGCGACTACAGGACGGACGTCCGACCAAAACAACACCGATCGAACGCCCGCCCCTAGCCCAAAATAATCGCGCGCCCTCAGCCCAGCTAACAATTCTCTCTCCCCATGCTGCATGCGATAACGTCATCGCTGACGTCAGCGAAGATTCCTTTTTTCGTTTTTCTTTAAACGATCATAACTTTTGACTGGGAGTTCCAATCCACAAACCGTTTTCACCAACGTGTTCCTCGCATTTTTTCGAACAAAACAAGACCCATGTTGCTATATAAATTTTTACTGAAACAATTCATCTATACTAATGGAACAATTAATTTGTACTATTGGAACAATACGTCTAATACGATGGAAGAACTTGGTATTTGGCCTGCTGGAACAAGAGGCTAAGCCCAATTGGAACAATGCATTTGGTCTGATGAAACAACTTGTATATCTATTGGAACAAGAAGGTTTGCCTACTGAAACAATAATTTTTGCCTGCTAGAACAACAAGGTTTGCCTACCGGAACAAATAAAAGTTGACTACTGAAACAATAAGGTTTGTGCTACAAGAACAGTTGAACTTTGTCTACTGGAACAATAACTTTTGCCTTATGGAACAATAAATTTGTCTTCTGAAACAATAACGTTTGCCTTCTGGAACAAATAAAGGTTTTGACTACCGGAACAATAAAGTTTGCCTACTGGAACAATAAAGTTTATCCTACTGGAATAGTTGAGCTTTGCCTACTGAAACAATAACTTTTGCCTTATGGAACAATAACTTTTTACCTTCTGAAACAATAACTTTTGTCTTCTGAAACAAATAAGGTTTTGCCTACTGGAACAATAAAGTTTACCTACTGGAACAATAAAGTTTGCCTACTGGAACAATAAAGTTTGTCTGTTGGAACAATGAGTTTAACCTCTCGGAACAATCTATCTTGCCTGCTGGAACAATGAGTCTAGCCTCTCCGAACAATCAATCTTGCCTGCTGGAACAACTTTTATATCTGTTGAAACAATGTATTTGGTCTGCTGGAACAATAGGCTAACCCATTTGGAACAATATGTCTAGTTTGATGAACCACAATTTGTATACCTACTGGAACAATCTATCTTGCTTACTAGAACAATAAGTCTAGCCTTCCGGAACAATCTATCTTGCCTGATGGAACAATTGTACCAATAAAAAGAAAAATGATAATTTTGATGAATATTTGAGGGATTTATTGAACAAACCTTGGACTGATGATTTTTTGTGAGATTTGGATATATGATTACAATTCGTACTGAAAATGCTTTGGACATATATATGATTGTTTTTTTAGAAAGAGAAAAAGGAGAAAGAAAAAGAAAAGAAACGTGTTGTGCTGTGCTGTGTGGGTGTGCATGCAAATGCGTGTGTGTGCATGTGCATGCAGTGCGTGCGTGTGTACATGCAAATGCATGGGTGTGCGGTGCGTGTGTATGTGAAGCATGCAATGAAGCAGGGCGACGGTGTGGGTTGTATGCGCGGTGTCTGGCGGGTCAGACGCTGTGGTGGGTGGGCAAGCTAGCAGAGTGAGCTAGCGCTGGGCACCGCGCGTGGGTGTGCTGCGATTGGAGCAAGCTAGCTAGCGTTGCGTTGTGGGCTGGGCCGGCTGAGCGTCCGACGGATCGGACGGCCGATCCCAAGCATTATCGTATGTCTAAACCGAATAGGATTTATTTTAGGACAGTTAGGCAGGGCCCGGCTCTGTTTCAAGAGGAAGTCGGACAGGGAGAGGGCACAATTCCTGTTCAGGAAGGCATCAGCCAGGAGTTGGCACAGGATTAGAAGTAGACTAGAAGTAGGAGTCTTTTATCTATGTTTAGTAGTTTCCATGTTTAGGTGTTTTGCTGGATAATAAATAGAGGAGAAGAGAAAGAAAACGACACGCTTTGCTGCCAACAAAAATTAGTCTCAAGCGCGCCGTCGAAGTCCGGTTGGTGGCTCCGTACAGCCAACACCAAAATAGGGCGCCGGCAATGCCCTCCACCTCACGATCTGGTCTTAGGCCGGGCACTTGAGCTTTCGAACGAGTTTTTTGACAAGCCAAAACTCATTTTTCGAGCTAGAAGAAGAGTGTTTACAAGCAGCATCACCGAAGATTGCAGTGTTAGCTGCTGATAGGAGTGAATTGCAGTTATCCTTCTCTGATCCATCACCCCCATCTGGCCAAACAGTTAATTAATACCCTAGGAATTTCTGCAAAATGGACAGAGCATAAGAAGCTACCATATATGAGTTCCGAACATGTGCCCTGTCATTTTTTTTTTTTTTCAAAAAAAAGCGCATATGTTTGAGTACTACTCACTTCTTGTTCAATGTTGGTTTTGCTACTTTTCAAATGCAGTGTCAAATATCAGACATACAAAGCGACACAATCCATACACTGCCAAACTAAAGTAAGCCTGCCATGACAGACCAAACATAGTAATTTACTGCCACCACAAGTTTAAGGACTAAAGGACTGAAACAGATGTAAATCATGTATCGATTTATAATTCAGAATCAATTATCTTTAATTTTGCAAAAAAGGTGGGCACAGAAGCTGATTAATTCGCAAAGTTGTACACAAGGCAACAAGGGGTTGGTCAAATGGACAGCATACTCACAAGCTCCCTTGACGCTTCTTCGTCGATCTCACAGAAGAACGAGTAGCTCTCATCCCATGAAGCACATTGTACATGCACATTCCCTCTGTATTGCATATACTGTGTAATCTGGTTGCTGTCCCTCTGTATTGCGTCCTGGAAGCCTGTAGGTGTCTTCCCTGCTCTTTCTTATGGATTTTGATCTAGTTCAGGCTAGATTGTCGCGGAGGATGTGTGGGGTGGGAGTTTTGTGGTTTGGCCTTGGAATGAAAGTGGGGTTCTGTATGCTTTCATTGTCCCTGGGAATGAAAGTGGGGTTCGACCCTTCTCCAAAAAACATTGTACACGCATATTTGTGCCTCTTCCTCGCTATAGATAGCAGTCGACGGCTTCCCTCCCCACCTTGTAGAAAGAACGCAGCAATAGATTGTAGCACACATCAATGCTCGGCTCCACGCCCCGAGCCCCCGACCCCAAGCTGGAGCATGTCGCCGTGTCTCGCAGCCGAACGGAGCCACGCCGTGGCCCGTGGCGTGCCACATGACGGAAGCCGGCGACGCATAGCGTCGAACAGGTGGTGCGCGCTCGGTCCGGAGCTTGATTTGGCGAGCGGCGCTAGCACGGCGGCGGAGGCGCGGAGCGGCGAGGCGTACCTGGATGTTGCTGACGTGGATCCTGCGCGCGTGAATGTTGCTGACGTGGATCCTGCGCGCGTAAATGTTGCTGACGTGGAGCTTCTTGGATCCCAATTTTTGGAAGCGGGAAACTAGCCGTTGCAAACCGAGTTCGGGAAGGAGACGGGCCACGCGCAACCCCGCCTATATAACATATATGTATCTATCCGAGCACAAAACCTCTATCGGAATGATTCGAATAGGATCTGTTTTCACCCCTACCAACGTGTTATCAACGTGTCACACTTTCAGAAACATTTTTTTCATTGAGATGGTTAGTTGTTTTGCATCGTAGATATAGAAAATGCAAAACAAATTGAAAGCTAGATGAAGTTTTAGTACTTCGTACACAGTCTGTTGCTAGTAGATCTCTGATTTGGCGATTGCAGCAAGCTAGACTGATATTAGGAACATGTAAATAAAATCTTTGGTCTAGTATAAAATGGCATTGGAGAAAATTAACATGGAGTAAATAGTAGTGCATGATTAGCTGCAAATTGGAGTGATAAATGTCGGTACTTTACTACACGGTGACAAAGTATATATTACACCATAGCATAGATGGAACGCTACACCAACCACCTATTTGCTTTGTAAGATCCAATTTATCGGGTTTGGGATTTTTAACTTTTTCTGGTTGCTAGTCTTCTGATTGGACGGGATTCACACGCTTCGTGGAAGGGGGTGCACAATCGAATCATCCAGAGCTATTAACGCTTGCTAATTTTTGTTGTTACCCGGTGTCCCGTGACACCCGTTGCTCTCACTTGGTTCCGCCCCTGAGAACCGGCGAAGAAAAGGGCGATCGACTAGGACGAATAATACCTTGTGCCAACATCTCCTCACACTGCTTTTCAATTTCATCCTTTTGTCGATACGGATATCTATACGGTGGCACCACCACAGGATCCAAACCTTCTTTAAGACAAATACGATGGTCACAGATACGAGAAGGTGGCAATCCCTACGGCTCACGAAACAAATCAGCAAACTTTGCTAAAAGGGCCTCTACATCATTCACCGATTGGTTATCCACAAGAGCATGAACCTGAACACCTTCCTTGCCAACCCCTTGTAGAGTCACCTTCCGCCCATCAATGTTAAACGTCATCTTCAATGAGTCAAAGTTCCACTGAATATCGCCCAACGTCTTCAACCACTGTATTCCCAACACAATGTTGAACCCGTTCAATGGAATTACGAGGAACGACGCATGGAAGGAATTACCGTCTATGATGAAGTTCTCCCCGGAAACTCGGCCCAAACACTGGAGGTGCTCAGTATTAGCTACTCGCACCCGCTGCCCTCAAGTTGTGTGCTGCAATAATCCCAACCGATGAGCTGTGTGACTGCTGATGAAGTTATGGGTACTCCCACCAGCCATGATCAGGGACACGTGCATGATACTTCCAGCCTCTGGACCACGCATAGCCATGAGAGATAGGGCAGGTTCTACCTCTCCAACTTCTTCATTCTCCTCATCCATAACCTCTCTAGATGGAACAACCTCTTACAACGGTGTCCCCTCACATAAACCTCGTCACAATTGAAACAAAACGCCTTCTCCCTGTGATCCGCCATCTCCTCTGGAGTCAATCGTCGACGATACGGCGATGAGGTGGCAGAAGAAGTTGACACATTGCTGATCGCCGGCCGCACGCCACCTGGAGACGCTACTGGACTCCCCGGGCCGGCGCTACGCCCCCCAGACGCGGACTGGGCCGAGCTAGCTGTTGGCCACGCGCAACCCCGCGCTTCCCGCCTATATAAGCACCAGCGCGCCACCCGCCGCCAACCCATTTCACCAATTCCCATCTCTCCCCTCGATCTCCACTTCTCCACCGAGTTCTTGCAAACCCTAGCCCCGCGCTTGCAAGCAAACCCTAGGGCCTAATGGCGGCGGCGAACGCCGTTCAGCTCCCGCCGGGCATCAAGTTCGACCCCGACGACGACGAGCTCGTGGAGCACTACCTCGTCCCGCGCCAACGCGGCCAGCCGCTCCCGTTCGAAGGCATCATCGTCGAGGCCGACCCGTTGAGCTCGCCGCCGCGGAAGCTTCTGGACAAGTACGAGCGCAAGGATGTGGCCTTCTTCTTCGCGCGCGCGGCCGGGCAGGCGAAGAGCGGCAACGGCAAGGGCGGCCACCAGAAGCGCACCTGCGAGGGCGGCGGGTGCTGGAAGAAGCAGAAGGGCGTGGAGGGCAGGACGCGCCTCGCCACCACCGGCGAGGAGGTCGTGTGGCGGAACGACACGCTCAACTTCCACGCCGAAGGCGACAACAGCAGCTCGGGGTGGGTTATGCATGAGTACACCATCACGGCCCCGCCGGAGCTCGCCTCGTCGCCGTTGAGGGCGTATCGCATCAATTTCGGCTGGCACGGCCAGAAGCGGAAGAGGGAGACGCAGGGTTCGGGCGTGGCCGACGACGGCGACGGCGACGCCGGTGCGCGCGCAGCGCAACGCCGCGCAACGGCGCCATGCATCCAACAGGGAGAGCTGCAAGGCGGCGGTGGCATCGTCTCCTCGCCGGCGGCGCCGATGATCATGAGCGAGTGCGTCGGGGCATCATCGGCAGCGACGCCATCTTCGGAGCAAGACCCCTACACCGCCATGACGGACTTGGATTTCGACTTCGGCTTCGAGATTCCGGAGAACATCGATGAGCTGCTACAGGGCATCAACAACGATGACTAGGCAGTAGGCATTAATTAGCACACTTCTCTTTTTCTATGTATAATGCATAAATGCATCACCTTGATGCTTTTTGTAAGAAAATATACATGTTTATATGAACTAGCCACTGATTCCTCAACAAATTTCTTGTGTACAGTGAGGTTAGTCTAAGAATATTGTTAATTACTAAGTAGACAGTTTCTTTTTACTCAAATTCTATCAGCTAAAGTTTATTGTCCATTCCTCTCGTTTTCGCTTTTGGAAGGCACTCCATTTCGTTAATTTCACATCGATAGCGCTCTCGAAGCAGCAGCCATTTCGCACGAACCGAATTTGGAAGCAGCAAAGCCGGATATTTGTTTCTGAATCTGGATGTGAACCAAGAATCACAAGAAAAGGCTGTGTTTATTATATGGTGCTATGGAGTCCCTAGACCTGGAGAAGACAGAACATGAGATAATTAATCGTACATTGCCTAACATAATCTTGCAGGCACGACCAAATTACAACTATTGCCACAATCGGAGAGCATTACCAAAAATGCAAGCCCTAATTAAACAAAGCAGTTCTACAATACAGTGATACACCTGCAGGCTTCAGTCCTCGGCACCGTGGCTCGCTTCTTTGCTTTGCTTTGCTTTCTGCACCAGAGGACTGATCCTCGGATTCTCGTTTTGCCGTCTAAAACACGGCCTTTTCTTAGCTATGTCGGTTTCTTCCTCTTCTAGTTCGTCATCCCCATCATCATAATCATCTACTTCACCATCAGAACCCTTGCCAAGGTCTTCCAAAGAATGATCTTCATCTGTTGCCCCTTCGGAGTGCATCATCCATGCTTACTTCGAACCCACCATATCTAGCTTCCGCTTGTTCTCGTTTTCTTTGTGGGATTACATGAAAGAATGCAGTCTTCCAGTCCCTTGTTTCCACAAACTTTAGCATTATCTCAAACACTTGGTTAACTGTGAGAACCTGAATTATCAACAGAAGGAGAGCCAATAATCTTAGTTTGAAGCCCTCCAAAGTCCAGACTTCACCAGATATTATAACAGCAAGTCAGAAACATTTTTTTATGAACCAATGAAATCTATATTAACCCTCTAAACAGGCCATGAAACTATAGGATAATTTGTGCTAGGTTATAAAATAAGCCTAATATAAATAAACACGGCTCTAATTGCAGCATTCAAATGTTAAAAGAACTCAGGAGAACCATCAGCAAAAACCATACCTTTTTCATTCAAAAGTGTAATATCGCAACAGGGCCTCCATATCATCTGAAAGAATACGTCTTCACAACAGTTTCTGAGTTTACAGCCATATTAAGTGCATTGACCATCTGAGTTGAAAGGCAAAGACTAATAGATAGACAACGGAAACTAAGGTTATAGCTAAGCAAACTAACATTCCATATCACAAAAAGATAAACATTATAAACTCACCTGAGAACTTGACATCTTATCTTTAAATAGTTTCCAATAGGGAGCTTAGCAGATTGGATCTCCTGATAACTGCCTTTTTCATTGTTATGCCTTTCCATCTGTTCGGATCCACTAGACCACCAATGATGTATATTTTCGACATGTCAAGATCATCAAGCACGGTCTCAGCACCTGCTGCAAGGTACACGAGGTTTTCTTTACGATCTTCAAACGCTTCAAGATAAGGCTTGGCCTCTTTTCAATGATCCACTTATCATACCCAGGAATCCTCTGAACGTGGGTCGCCATTTCTCCACTGCAACCTGTCAACCACAGATGAGCCAGGCTTGCAGATCTCCCATTCACTGCATAGCAGCACATAATCTGAAACTTGCATTAGTTCTTGGGTAGCAAGGTTTTCTCAAAGTACTCCACATCCATGCATGCAGAAGATAACCGCTACATAGCTAGCAATTAGATTACATTTCAGAGTTGACACGTACAATGCCCGTGCTTTGCTACAGACCTTTCAAGGGAAGGAAGCAATACATAAATGATAAACAGAACATCTAAATATAAATTAGAACAATATGTGAAATAAAAATATTTGACCCCAACCACCATCCCAAATCACATAAGGAGAAATACAATCTCGGGGAGATAACACATCCACTCTTAACTTAAACTTCCAAAATTGCATTGCCGGTAAAAATATGTGCCACACACTTATTTCTTTACCAGTACAATGCCCGTGCTTTGCAACGGACTTCAAAGAAATGAAAGAAAACATAATTTAAAGCAACATATGAAATATATATGTTCTCGTATATTGTATCTGTCTTCTAAGCTCTCGAATCATTCTTGGTCTACCTTTCTAGTGGGGGTGATAGGAGTAACAGCAAATCTCACGCAGGAGCTAACTTAGAAAACACATGGTCATATATGAGCGTAACTTAGAAAACACATGATCTTATATGAGCATTAGAACTTTTAAAGATCAGATGTCACAACCATAAAAAAAAATTATAACATGCATAGCTCTTATCTGATTTAAGTATATAACAATGAGGTCATAGGTTGTTGTTTCTTACTCCATTGTGTAAACATGAACATGTATTTACACAGGAATTAAAAACTTCAAGAGTCTCCAAACTGGCTAGCACAAGATAAACTAAAAAAAATTGAAAGAAGACACATATACTTCTCAAAATGTGACAAAACAGAGATTTGGTGGTCAATCAAAATTTTTCAGTTCCTAAAATACCATGGTTGTCAGGGTGAAGAACAAACTTGACATTTTTGGGACTGACTACGCTCACAGTGATATTACATCTCATTTCATATGCTACATTATAATATGTATCATGGATGAGTTCTAGCAATAAGTTGAGAAAGAATTGCTCAAACAGGCAGCATTCCAAGATGGGTCCTCGCTCAGCTTGCATCATTGTTATCTGCATATTAGTTCCACAAAGTTTGTGAGAACTCACTATTGCATCTTTAATATTGTAAGGCTATAAATATGTTGGTTTCTCACCTGTTGCTAGACAAAACATGAGAAGACCCCCTTGAACAGGTATGCTACATGAGCAACCGAGGGTATAAATAGTGTCTCTCGTTGCTCGAGCCCCTTTGTCTTGAACATTAGGTATACGTGGTTCAACACCTCCTGCATTTAACGCACAAACCATGGTTAATTACTCAAGATGGCATCAATAGAGCTGGAATTAAAAAATGAGGGCGGGCAAAGTTGACATCTCCAATGTATATAAGCAGGGTTTTGGCTTGCAACTACACACATGTCATCCTTCGTGATCTGCCACTTGGGATACTTCCCTAAAAGTATTATCTGTTGCCAACGGGCTATAAGCCAGGTGCTCCTATGAATTCTTCAAGCACCATAGTTCAACAATAGAAGTTCCAATAGTCATAACATGTGTGTTTTGTATGAGAAGCAAGGCACTGTAGAAATAATTGTTATCGGCAAGTACACCCAAAATCATAAATAGAATAATAAATTAAAGAACCAATAAAATTAAAGCATTAAGCAACACAACTTCTAGGAGGCATCTCTATAATGGAACAGATCCTAATGCAAAACATGTATTATTAGAAACAAATGACATCTCTACGAATGTGCTACCAGCTGGTAGAAAATTCATGGCCCGTTTCTTATAAAACCATGTGGATATGGACAACGTATCCAGTGCAAATGCCCATTGAGTGCTAACATGCTAACAACAGATCTAACCCCTCGGATCCATCAGGAGCGGCCCAAATCTGAAGAGGTGTAAGCCACTTTTCTCACTTAAACACTTTTATGAAAAACCCCCCTGACTTTTTAAAAGGAAAGGGGCTTCCATCTTTTCAGATCTGGGTCACTCCTTATGGATCTGATGATCCAGATCTACTGTTAGCATATTAGCACTGAATAAACATTTGTACTGAATATGTTGCCGTGGATACGTCCCTTTTACTTGTGATTGTGAGAATAAGTCTTGCTGCGCATAGTGGTTAGGATCCTTCTGTTAGTTAGTTGCTGTTTTTCGGTTGTGTAGTGGGCAGAGTTTGCTGTGTAGCTGGCTGTACCGAGTCTAAGTTTGTTGAGAGTTTTCAGGGAGTGCGTGCGCATGGGATACTCCGACGTGTGGGATAGCACACGAACTGGACGAGCATGCCATGTGTACCGGCCCTTAAGGCCATGATAGTGTTAGTATTTTTGTATTCAGCTATACAAGCAATAGAGTCAAGGAAAATCGCTGCAGCTTTCAGCAGCACCAACACGTGAGTTTACCTGTGTTCGTGTGTGTTGAATCTGACAGTGATTATCTGCATATGTTAAGCATAGGTTAATCAGGTATATTTACACCAATGAAGAATATTAGCAACAATGCATAGAGCCAAGAAATAAGACTGGTTGTTTATAAAAAAGAAAATCATATAACCATGACAAAACATCATGTAGTCAAAAATATTTGGCCGCAAGTAAGTTCAATGTTGTTTAGGCTTCTAAAATTATGGGTAATTGAATTGTCTACCAAAGCATAAGTTTCTCTTTTAAAAACATACACTTAGTTGCAAAGAAACCTAGCACTTATGAAGAAGTAACATTTTAAGGCCTGAACAAATTATTGACCAAATCATCTAAAGAAATATAATAAATGGACACTTGACTACTCTCATGTTAAAAATAAATTGTTATGTCCCTCTAGATTTAAAATTTGTACAGAATCCTAAACTGGAAATGAAGCGGAGCTCAAAATATAGGTCAAGAGTTTTTTTTTGGGAAACAAAATTCCATACCGCAAACATCTCTGTTCTTTACAGCTTATTAATCTGACTTAATTATGTAGTTATTTGCTTATCTTTGTTTGAAATGCAAATGGCTTTTAATCGATTTTTTGTATCTCAGAGACATGTCAAGAAGTTAAAACAAGTCAAATGAAGAGGTTCATTCTCTTGAGGCTTGAGAAGCATTCAAAGATAGTAGACAAGCTAGATAAGTAAATAAGAGGTTCATTGCAGTAAAATCCAATTAGCCAGTTTAACCCATGCGTAAGTAAACGACACCATGGAGTTAAGAGATGAAGCAATGAAGGTTACTGAATTTTATTACCACCTCCCCAAAAAAATCGGTTGGGCTTCTTGAATATAGCAAATAAGAAAATGAATGAACTTTCTGTCCTTTCATTTCCAACCACAAGAGCTAGCAAAATTAAGTCCCCTCTGTACAAGGAATAAACCAGATTCAAAATTAATGGAACAACAATTCAAACATGTCACTTGATAAAACACAGAACATATGTTGTCATCTCTAATGCACGGTATCTACAAACCAAGAAGTGTCTCGGATCACTTTTTTTGAGTGGGACAAGAAACTGTGAATCCTAGTCAACTACATACCTGCACAAACACTTTCAAGAATGTGCTCCCAAATCTAAAAAAAAAATTTAAGGGTCATGTTTTACCTTGTACAAGCGGCTGCCATTTGGTATCATTAATTCGTTATGCTGTTTCATTTGGCAACCAAGCATTTATATATGGTAATATGTTATTCCACAGCTCTTATTTACAACCAGTATACAGCTTCAACTTTAATAAGCAAGTATAGTGCTTGTCAAGTGAACCAAGCTATCTGTACAAATTCAAACCATGATATTATAGAGTAAACTCATCTTGCTAGAACATAATTGGCCAGAAATTTAGAAGACAGGAAAGATAAAAAGAGGATAACATCGTTCTGCCATGTTAAGCAAAAGTAATAAGGCATTTTCCTTGTAGTCTCACCTCCTCATACTGCTCCATCGCCTCCAAAACACATCCTTTTCTGAGATAACCCTATATGTTACAAAATAGGGCAGGACCGTGAAACATGGTAACAGAATAAATCACAAATTTATAATAGATAAATTCATAAATCAGAACGCAATTCAAATCAACATTTATATATCTTCTCCCATTGTGGCTTAAGTTTTATTGTTGGCTCAGCGTCAGCAAGTGCTTTGTTAAGCTTAACCAACTGCAGAAATGCAACAGCTCGGTTGCTGGCAGGGATTAAAGCACACAATTATAATGTTTAGATCGAGTTGTTGAATTAGATAAGATCGGTTTGTTTAGGAGATAAGATTAATTAAGATTAATTTCTTATAGTCTAAGTCTTTTATCCCTATAAAAGGAATGTGTCATGTATCTTTCTATTCATCCAATCAAATGAAGTAAATTAAGATTATTCTAATAGGCAGTGGCTCCGATAACAGCCTAGGCGTCGCTGACGATAAACAACCGACAAGCCTGCGTCAAGGGCCGTATCAATTTGGTATTAGAGCTAGGTGATCCTCTCGCCATGGCTTACGAAGACCACCTCTCGCCATGGCTTACGAACACCGGTGCTCGCGACTGTACTGTTTCCATGAGTAGCTCCACAAAGATTGGCGAGATCTCTTGGGTTTCAACCTTGAGGACAAGGTCGATTTGATGGAGGGAGTAATGCTATGGGCAAGCACACGCCACGAACAGTGTCACGGGTACTGTAGCACCATGTACAATATCATGGTACTGTAGCACGGGATTAATTAGGAGGTTAGTTAATATTAAATCAAGTTGTTGAGTTAGATAAGATCGGTTTGTTTAGAAGATAAGATTAGTTAAAATTTATTTCTTAAAATACAAGTCTCTTATCCCTACAAAAGGGATGTGTTATGTGTTAGAAGATAAGATGTGTTATGTATTTTTAAAATAACTATCACAAATAATCCCTATATGCAGATGGACAAATCACTCATTCTCTTGAATAAGAGGAACTACCCATGAACTAGCTATACTGGAGTCTATTTGAAATTTGAAGGATCAACTGATTAAATCTAGTTTAATTCCAACCAACACAAACAACTTCGTTTCTGTTAAAAATGTAGCAACAGAAGGGCGAATCCACCTATTGCATGAGGCTGTGGATCTCGATGGACCGCATGAGGTCGGCGAACTCGAGGTCGAGCACCAACTTCTGCCCGGATCCTCAGCGGCGCGGCGGAGTCCTCTCTGTTGGGTTCGATTCGTGTGGATCTAGTGCCCTCTCACACAACCACTAGAATTTCTACGCAGTTAAACGATTCGGTCTAGAGGGTAAGGGGATCGAGAGAGAGAGAGAGAGAGATGATGATACCTTCGGGGTTGGAGAAGGAGGGGATGGTGGCCGGTGTCGAGAAGGGAACGGCGGGACTGCCGTTCTGGATCTCAGCTTGACGCCGGTCCTCCTCGGCCTTGGCCGCCTCCTCCTGGCGGCGGCGCTCCTCCTCGTCCCGACATTGCGTCTCCTCCGACGCGGCGGCGGGGTCCTGTTCATCAGCCATGGGGACGAGAGTGGTGGCGGCGATTCCAGTACACTAGGTCGCCTCCCGATCGGTGGGTGTAGGGGCTAGGGTTTTTCGGCGGCTCGTAGATCGCGTTGGCGTCCGTGCCGGCCCCTAGCCCCCTTTTATATGGCGCCTGTGACCGGGGGCCACAACCAGTAGAAGGGGTTGCACCCCCGATCAGGGCGCGGTTCTGGATCCGGCTCGGTCACGAGACCGATCCCGAGATCAACATCTAACATTCTCCCCCTTGATCTCGATCTCATCTGTTTCTCAATCTTTGTATATCTTTCTATGTCTTTATTTGCTTCATCCCTTGACAGATCAACATATCAAGACCAATGCATTACGGATAGCCAATTACGTGCTACTGAACTCATTGACTACAATACATTTCTCTATCTTAGAATAAAGCTTCTTTCTTTTCTGTGAGACGGTTGTTTAGATCAGCCCTTAATCCAGAATCATAGGTTTTCCTTTAACCCCATGCCGGCTACGTGTTTCTCAAACACGCTGGGTGGAAGACCTTTAGTGAGCGGATCCGCTAGCATCTTTTCAGTTCTCAAGTGCTCAACTTCTATAGTGTGATCCTGGATTTTCTCTTTCACAACATAAAACTTAATGTCAATGTGCTTGGCAGCCCCACTTGACTTATTGTTGTGACAATAAATAACTGCTGGCTCATTATCGCAGTATATCTTGAGTGGTCTTTCTACACTGTCGATCACTCTCAAACCGGGTACAAACTTCTTTAGCCACATGGCCTGCCCCGTTGCCTCATAACAAGCTATAAATTCAGCGTACATTGTCGACGATGCAACGACTGATTGCTTACAGCTTTTCCATGATACGGCTCCTCCTGCCAGAGTGAACACATATCCTGACGTGGACTTCTTGGTGTCCCTGCACCCTGCCCAGTCTGCATCTGAATAGCCCAAGAACTCTAGGGCTTCTGACTTTCTATATGTCAACATGAGGCCTTTCGTCCCTTGCAAATAACGCAAGGCTTTCTTAGCAGCCACCCAGTGAGCCTTCCCTGGGTTCGACTGATATCTGCCAAGCATCCCGGTTGTGAATGCTAAATCTGGGCGCATACACACTTGTGCATACATTAAGCTTCCAACAGCGGAAGCATACGGTACCGATTTCATTTGATCTATTTCATATTGATTCTGGGGACACTGAAAGTTCCCAAATTTATCGCCCTTTACTATCGGAGCAGACCCTGAATTACAGGCTTGCATACCATATCTCTTCAAGACATTTTCTATATATGTTTTCTGAGATAATCCTAGTATGCCACTATTTCTGTCTCTGTGGATTTGAATCCCCAGGACATAGGATGCCTCTCCCATATCTTTCATATCATAATTTGAAGACAGAAATTTCTTTGTCTCTAGCAGTAAATTCGCATCACTGCTAGACTAGGAAAATATATCGTCCACATACAAGACTAGGAAAATATACCTCCCGTTCTTAAACTTTGCATAAATGCAATTGTCTTCTTCATTTTCTTTAAAACCAAACTTTCGAATGGTCTCATCAAACTTCAAGTACCACTGTCTTGAAGCTTGTTTCAATCCATAAATGGATTTCTTTAAATGGCACCCCATCTTTTCTCTTCCATTCATGACAAAACCCTTAGGTTGAGCCATATAAACATTTTCTTTCAGCTCTCCATTAAGGAATTCTGTCTTGACATCCATCTGATTTAATTCTAAACCAAAATGAGCAACTAGTGCCATGATGATTCTAAACGAGTCTTTTGATGAAACTGGTGAGAAAGTTTCATTGTAATCGATCCCCTCTCTTTGAGTGAAGCCTTTAGCTACCAATCTTGCCTTATATCTTTCCACGTTCCCATCGGAGTCTTTCTTAGTTTTGTAGACCCATTTAGAGCCTACTGTCTTTGCTCCTTTAGGAATGTCAACTAAGTCCCAAACTTTATTCACGTTCATTGATCTTATTTCATCCTCCATGGCAGCAAGCCACTTGGATGCATTGGGACTTCTCATGGCTTCCTCATATGTAGTGGGATCTCCTTCTGAGGCCATATCTTCACGATATAGACCTCATATTCGTTAGGGATTGCAGATCTCCTAACCCTTTGTGACCTTCTCAAGGGCACATCTTGTTCTTCCACTTGAGGTCGCTCTGGTCTTTGGATCATTGTCTATCGTTTCTTGTTCTGGTTCTGCAGGCTCAGCCACAGCAGGAGCCGGAGGCTCACATACTGCAGGAACCGGGGCTTCTTGTTCATTAGTTGTTATGCCTGACGGCCCAGCATCCACAACAGGGGTTGCAACAACAGTCGCTTGAACTGGAGGTGCCACCTCAGCAGGTATCGAGAAGTATGGTTCTTCAACCATCGGAAATGGGACAAAAGTCCTCTTTTCCTGAAGGTCTATTTCTCGAGGTACCGTGCTCCCCCTGATCATATCATTTTCTAGGAACACCGCGTGTGTCGTTTCTACAAATTTCGTGTGTCTATCCGGACGAGAAAATCAGAACCCTTCGATCTCTCGGGGTAGCCAATGAAATGGCAACTCACCGTCTTTTCATCTAATTTTCCCGAGTAGGGTTGAATATCTTGGCCTCAAAGAGACAACCCCAAACATGCAAATAGTTCGAGTTGGCTTCTTCCCATCCATAACTCGTATGGTGTCTTAGGCATCGACTTCATCGAACTTCGGTTGAGTATGTGGATGGCGGTTTTAATGCCTCCATCCACAAACCAACCGTAGAGTGGAAAAACTAATCATACTTCGCACCATGTCCATCAAAGTGCGATTTCCTCTTTCTGCCACTCCATTCTGTTGAGGCTCGCCCGGTGTCGAGTATTGAGCAACTATCCCATTTTCTCGCAAAAACCTTGCAAAAGGTCCTGGAACTTGTCCATATTGCGTATGACGATCGTAGTACTCCCCCCCACGGTCAGATCTCACTATCTTAATCTTTAAATCAAGCTGTTTTTCAACTTCAGCTTTGAATATCTTGAATTTATCTAACGCTTCTGATCTTTCTTTTATGGGATAGATGTAGCCATAACGAGAGTGATCATCTGTGAACGTGATGAACGAGTCAAAACCGTCTATTGTCTTTTGAGGGAAAGGACCACAAATATCTGTATGAATTATTTCTAACACTCTCGAGCTACCTTGTGCGGTTTTCTTAATCTTCTTTGCAAATTTTCCTTTAATGCAATCAATGCAATGTTCTAAATCTGCAAAGTCTAAAGGATGGAGAATATCTTCTTTAATCAAACGCTCCATTCTCCCCTCAAATGTGGCCTAAACGACAATGCCACAATTTCGACGAGGATTCTCCATCATTCCTTTTCCTTTTCTTATTCTTACGTGTTTCTTGTACAAAGTCGGATGCATTAATTTCATTCACAACACCGCAATGAGAAAGCAAATAAAGCATATCTCGTCGATGGCGAGACCAACATCTTTGTTATTACAACGAATAACACATTTATGATCACCAAAGTTGCAATGTATGTTCTCATCATCAAGTCTAGAAACGGAAATTAAATTCCTCTTTAAAGAGGGTACATAAAGAACATCTCTCAAAGTAAGCACAAAACCATCATTTAATTCTAAAGGAAGATCTCCAATGGCTTTGACTTGTGCTTCTTTCCCATCACTACCCTCACGCTTCTTTGGCCTTTTGCCAAGATCCTCATCGTCTGGAAGCCTCAGAAAGAATTAGCAACATGCACAGTTGCACCTTGAGTCAATCCACCAAACATTAGTGGAAAATTCTAAGTCTGAGGATTCATCTATAAAAGTGACTTGGTCTATACCTTTACGGAGAAGGGACTTCAGGAATTTTGGGCAGTCTTTCTTATAGTGTCCCTTTTCCTTGCAATACATGCAAGTGTCATGGGGCACTGGGAAAAACTTGTCTGGATTTGTCCCTTTACCATGGTTGTAGTTGGTAGGAGGTGTCTTGCTACGGATGCACCGAGTCACCTTCTCCCCTTCTTAAAGGATTGCTTGGAGTTCTTATTCACTTGCTTGACTTGTTGCTTTGTATAGTTGACAGAGTCCCCCTTGTGACCCTTCAACCTTTCTTCTTCTTGGGTGCATTGAGCCATGAGTTGATCTATGGACCACTTGTCAGAGACAGTGGTGTTGTAGTGCACATGAAAAGTGCTGAAATCTTTTGGAAGTTTACTCATGATCATATGCACCACAAAATCTTCAGGCAAATTCGCCCTAAGTACTTGTTCGGTTTAGACACCGTGGTTGTCATTTTCGAATAAAAGATCGCACTCGGATCCATCATAAGTCATGTTGGCGAATTCATTCACCAATGTGCTAGCATACGCCTTGGAGGACCCGGTGAACTGAGCCTTAAGCTTGTCCAGGCATTCCTTGGCAGTAGTGCACTCTGAGAGGGGTCCTTTGATGGAATCTATTATGAGGTGTCTTATAATCATCAAACATTTCGAGTTTGATTTTTCCCACTTGATCTTATCAATGCTGAACTTCATCATTCTATGCTCATACTGAGCGGTGCCCGTTACAGGCTCTGTGGGTTTCTCATTCTGTAGTGCGAAGTCTAGCTCAGCTAGAGAAAGCAACATGTCAATCTTCTCCCGCCATGTGGAGTAGTTACTCCCATTTAGCGGGTCAATGGTTGCCATCTGAGTGAGAATGATGGCAACATTTGAGCCTTCGGGAAACAAGATATAAAAGGGATTAGTACAGGCTCAAGAACAAAGTTTCTTGCATGAATTAAAATCAACGTTGGTCAAAATTAATACATGCTCAAGAGACAATTCTTTTCAATATTCTAAATTTCATCGTTGGATGAAAAATTAGAACAAAAAACTAGTAGCCTAAATTCATCGTTGGACAAAAATAGGACTAATTCAGATCTAATCATGGTTCATCATTAAAATTTAACGTTGGTCCAAAAATTAATGACAATACCATTTAATTCTCATAACATGCAATTCTCTGATAATTATTCACGTTGGCTTCAAATTATTCAAAGAAAAAACATGAAAATAAAATTCTAGCAGCGGTAACAAAATCTAAATTACTAAAAATTCTTAGCTCCAAGCACAATAAATCTAAATCTATTCTCATTTTCTAAATGCATACATACATAAAAGAAAACAATATACATATATATGCATATAATCTGAAAATACAGAAAAAAGGAAATTTTTCTGCTTCTGTTTTCCAGCCCAAAAAAAAAGGCCTTTTGGCTCACGCGGGGAAAAACAGGCCACAACCTGGGCCTCGGCCGACGAAGCGGCCCATTTTCCCCTCCCCACGCGCGCGCCCCGGCGTCTCTCTCTCGGCCGTCGATCTAAAAACAACGGCCAGAATTCACTTCGGGAGGGTATAAAACCCGAAAAAATCGCACCGGCCGAAAACCCTAGCGCATTCTCTCTCTCCTTCTCTGTCTCCTCTCCCGTCCCGAGCGAAACGATGACGAGAAGCGGAGCTCGGCGTCTTGGCGGCGCCGCCGCATGCTTCTCGCCGGCGCTCTCGCCCATGGTGAGCGCATTGCCGTCGCGAGCGGCGGGCGCTTTTAGCCAGCGTCTGGCTACCGGCAGAGGGCCATGGTCAGTGGCGGTGGCCGCCGTTTCCCTTGGCCGCCGTCGCCGGCGAGCACCAGGTATGGCCCGAGGGCCTCTGTTCTTATTCTTCCCATCCCCTCTCTGATTTCTTGTGAAAAATTTTGGGGATTTTGGGTTAGGGTTCATCTCGGATTTGGGGATTTGCTTCTCAATTCGTTTGATTTGATTCTCTTTCTCTCTGGATCGGAGCGTAAAAGCACGAAATCCGTTGATTCTTCCCCAAATTTCTTGACCCGTAGGTCGGTTCTAGGGTTAGGGTTGGGCACGACCCGCTCTGATACCATTGTTGGGTTCGATTCGTGTGGATCTAGCCCTCTTTTATATGGCGCCTGTGACCGGGGGCCACAACCAGTAGAAGGGGTTGCACCCCCGATCAGGGCGCGGTTCTGGATCCGGCTCGGTCACGAGACCGATCCCGAGATCAACATCTAACACTCTCGGCCCGCGCGCCGGCCCACCCACTCACGCCGCACCTCCCGGCGCGCCACCATCTCGGCGCGCGCCTTCTCCGATGGCGCCGCGGCTAGCGCCTCCTCCCACTCGCGCCTCCGCCGCTCCACGTCGGCGCGCCGGGGCTCCATCTCCGCGGCCTTCCGGACCGCATTCCGCACCGTCTGCCACTCCTCCTTCTTCAGCTTCTTCCTCGCGCTCTTCGACAGAATAGGAGGCTGGTCGTCTTCCACGACCGCGGATTTCTCGCAACTCGCCGCCGCCGCCGGAGCACTCGCTGGGTTCGGACTTCGGAGAGGGGTTTCGTTTTGGATTTTTTGGGCATGCCACTGTAAAACCACCTATGCCATCATAGGCACTGGAGCTGGCCAAACGGGCTGGGCCAAATGGGACCAACCGGCGGCCAAGATCGCTCACCAAACTGGCCGGCCCGGTTCGGTTAACGAACGAACTCGGCCGAGGCCTCGCCCGTCGGGTCGGCCCGATTGATTTGTATAGTGACAGCCGCCCGGTTCGATTGGCCGGTTCGGTTCACATCAGAGCATATTTATTTAATTAAATATATTCATTTATATATATTTTTAATGATATATAGTGTATTTACGAAATTTATAGTGTATATTTATAAAATATAATGGTTTTTTCTTAATTTATTTAGATTTTTTAATTAAAATAAACCAAACTGGAGAAAACCGGGCCGGCCCGATTCGGTTCGGTTATTGTGCGAACCGGGCCAACCGGGCCAGTAAACGAACCGAACGGGCCCGAACCGAGCGCCCGTTGGCCACCTCTAATAGGCATTGAACAGGGCGTAGCGGATAAAAAATACATTGAGAAATACGAAAATACGGTGGGCCCACATGTCATACCCTCATTTTCTTTTTCCTCCTTCCCTCTTCTCTCTTCTCCACGGGCTAGCTCCCGAAGCTCCTCCATTGATAGGGATGGTAGAAAACCCATAGCTATAGGTACCCATGGATATCTGATCCGATGGATATAGGTATATGTCATAACCTATACCAAGAGTTTTTTGGATTCGGGTACCCGAATGGGTCGGGTTCCGGTAAGGATACAATTTTGTACCCATGGGTTACCCACGACCTATCTCCCTCCTGCCGCCATGGGTTACCCACGGTTACAATTTTGTACCCATGGGTTCCGGTACGAATTCTAACAGGTAGCTATTTTTATATATGTCAAAGTGTCACAGCCTATCTCCACCGTCCCACGGCCCATGCGACCCAACACCACAGCCTCCACCTGGGCCTCTTTTCTCCCCTGCCCCCTCCCAAATCCCCACACTTCCAGCCGGCCAAGCCACACCCTAACCTCCCGCACTCTCTCTCTCTTCCCTCTTGCCTCCTCTCTATTCCGTCCCGCCTCAATGCCTCCATCTAGCTGCTGACCGCCGGCCCGCGCCCCCTGCAGGCCCCGGCACTGTCCGCCTCTACGCCTCCGTCCAGCCGCCGGCCCGTACCCATGCACGCCTCGCCGCCTCCATAGAGCCGGCCGTCGACCATCGGTCCTCGCCTCCCGCACTCTCTCTCTCTTTCTCTCCTCCCTCTCGCCACCTCTCCTCTGAATGTATATTTTTATTTTAGCATAGTATACTTTCGGGTATGAGTACCCATCGGGTATCGGGTACCTGTCGGGTTTGGGTATGGGTATGGGTTTATACCCGTGAGTGCTTTCGGGAATCGGGTACCCGTCGGGTTCGGGTATGGGTGTGGGTTTATACCGTGAGTGCTTTGGGGTTCGGGTATGGGTGGCATTTTCAGTTTCGGGTTCGGGTATGTCAAAGGTGTATCCGGAGATACCCGCCCGATTACCATCCCTATCCATGGACGTCGGTGAGCCTCGTTGCTCCTCCACCCTCCACCACCACCGGTGCACTGCCGAGGCTGCCGCCCACCGTTGCCCCTGAGGTCGCCAGCCACCGCCGTCCCCAAGGTCGCCGCTGGGGAAGGAGCTCGTTGGGGAGCTCACCGGTGAAGGAGATAGGGAAGGTGGGAAGAAGAGACGGTGGCCGCAACTCCCCAAGCTCGCTCCGCCGGAGTAGAAGGAGGAGAAGCTCGCCACCGCGTGCTGGCCGTCATGCAGCCGTTGTCCGCCTCCATCCGTTGTCATACTGCCGCCGTCGGCCGCCTCCTTCACCCCCGAGGTCGGTGACCGCCACCACCCCCGAGGTCGCCAGCCACCGCTGCCCCCGAGGTCTCCATCGGGGAAGGAGCTCACCGGTGAAGGAGATGGGGGAGACGAGAGGAAGGAGGAAGAAGAAGGTAGGGGAGAGGCTGACATGTGGGCCCCACATGCCAGTCCAGTATTTCTTCTGTATTTTGCTCTGTCCAATGCCCATAATGGTATAGGTGAAATTGAACAGCGCTTTAAAATAACATCTTTAATAATAGTGATTTTATAATGGCTATTGTGATTTCGAGTCACTACATAATGGCATAAATGGAAAAAAAAACCTTTTGCGTTCCCTACGGACGACAAATTCGTCAAAATACGTGTCCTCAAGGGCATAGCGTAGTCGTACCTTACCGCCTTCCGTCCAAAGCCTAAAATGTATTGCTATGTGAATGAGGCCCAATAAGGATACATCAGTGATGTGGTAAATTTTTTATTTTATTTTTTTTATTCATTTCATTAAAAATATATGCTCGGACCATTTTTTGCAAATCCCAAGCAATCACCTGGGTCACCGGCGACGAGTGTAACACCGCTGCCTATAAACCAGCACAAAGCAACCGGTAAGAGAGGCACAAGCATATCTGAGTTTCGGCTGACGACGTACCTTGTTGTGCTTTGCGACAAGCTTAGGCTCGAACATTGAGAAGAGCAGCGAGGTGGTGATTTCGTTGTGCACACAACCAATCATCAGAATCTTGTACTCGGATGAGTGTTGGATGATGCAGTTCAGGATGTAGCTGATGCAATAAGTAATGTACGCCCTCTGGCTACATAAGATTCATGGAATTCAACAAAAAAACACTTAGCATTTTACATCCCAATGCCATAAGAGATTGTGAACACAACTGGGAGGAATCGAGAAGCATACTACTTGTGAGTGAGACATCTTATGATGGTCCTAAAGGGCTTCTTCGGTGATGAAACGGCAACCGATGACGTTCTTGTCGAACCCATACTAGCTGTAGAGGTAGTACATATACGAAACTTGCAGTCAATCCTCGATTCACCATCAAAGCCCATCCACAAAGCAAATGCTGTTGGAACCACAACATTGTGTCCCATCACAAATCTGGAGGGGAAGTATAGAAAGAACATTCTTTATTGAATAAATTATTAAAAAAATTAAACGGGTGACAAAGAAGCCTAGCCCTAGAGAAATGCTTGTTCCCTTGCTAACCCACAAGGTAGCCACACCGGTCCCTCGACGTCCGCTCTAGCGGCCAGTGCCCCTCCCTATCCTCTTATTCGTCGTCCCTTCCCTTTTGGTTAGAGTTAGGGTTTAAGCTACGGTAGCACAAATTCAAAACAAAAATCACCGCTACCACCTAGGACATCATATGAGTAGTGGATCATAGGTCATTGTTGTAAGAGTCCAAAAGTTGGATCCTGAATAACTATAACTTATGTGTACGCTAGTGATTTTTAGAAACTCTACTTGTCGACGATTGGGAGGCGATTCTTCGTCAAGCTTACTTTTTGAGAGAAAATTGCACTGTTGTCCCCTGAATTTGCAGCAATTCTCACGTAGCCCCTAAATTTGAGTTTACTTTCTCACCTCCTGAACTTGTCTCTGTTTGCACGGTTGCCCCCAAAACTGTTAGGGCAACCGTTAAGTGCCAACGTGGCAATTACGTGGTCGTTAAGCGCTGATGTGGCTTCCACATGGCAACCCAAATGGCTAGCTATTGGTGAAAAAAATCATAAAAAATAGGAAAAAAATAAAAAGGGAAAAATAAAAAATAAAAAATACAAAAATACAAAAAAATATAAAAAAGAGGAAAAATGGGAAAAATCATAGAAAAAATTTAAAAAAGAAAGAAAATAAAAACAAAACAACACAAATATTCAAAAAATATAGATAATATAAAATAGAAACAATAATTATGGACGAAGAAAAAAGAGATTTGACAAATACATAGATTTAAATGTCATGATGAGGTCCGCGGCCCTTGATGATTTTTTTAATGATTTTTCAAATTCATTCTAATATTTTTTGTTTTTGATATTTTTGTTTTTTATTTTATTTGCATTTTCCTGAATTTTACTTTTTCTGTTTTTTATTTATTTTTTCCTTTTTTTGGTTTTTTTTATTTATTTTTTGGTTTTTTTTGAATTTCTATATTTTTATTTTTCTAATTTTTATGAATTTTTTCACCAATAGCTAGCCATGTGGGTTGCCATGGGGCAACCACATAATTGCCACGTAAGCACTTATCAGTTGAGCTAATGGTTTTGGGGCAACCGTATAAACAGAGACAAGTTTAGGGGGGCGAGAAAGTAAAACTCAAGTTCAGGGGGCTACGTGAGAATCGCTGCAAGTTGAAGGGGTAACGGTGCAATTTTAGATAGTGGGAATTCTGAGATGTTGAGGAAATCTTATTGTGAAAATGCAAAAAAAATAGACAAGATGGTTTATCCTGATTCGGGTCTCCAGTGAACGAGGATAATAACCATACTAGCGTTGTGTTGATACGACCGAATGGGTGTGATCACAAAAATTTCTCTTTTCTCGCACATGGGTTTTCATACTTAGCTAAAGGGAATAATTGCGCCCAACTATGCACCATTAGAGCTCTAATTACATAGTAACACTAATATAATGCCACGGTTGTTAGCACCATGTCCGGGTCAGGGGGTAGTGGTATACCACGTTGTATGACGTGGGCCCACTTGATACCGAGGACCTTGTCTGAATCTCCTCCCGCAGCATGCTTGCTAGGGATGCCCGGGATGCTTACTTAGGGCCCACTTGATACCGAGAACGGTGATGCCCGGGATGAATAGGGTTGTCTAAGAGTGAACTGTATGGGCATGGACTCATAGGTGGGTGCTCGATCTGGTCATTGGAGCAAGCTGCTAGGTTTGACCAAGACGCTCTTCTAGGGATATTTACAAGCTTGTCTTTTACTCTTGGAACATGTGGCGCAATCGTAAGATTGTTTGGGCATGAGGGCTCGTTTGGAACACTGGATCCTGACCGGGATCCCTCCCAATTCCCGGGGTTGGGCACCCTCATGGAAAATTTCGTCGGATCTGATCGTGTGAGCATTTGGAAGAACACAACCCAGAATCCCGCCCCTTCCACCCAATAGCCCCTAGGGAAACACCCCCCAGCCCTTGACTCATGGAAAATTCCCCCTTCGCTCTTGCTCTCGCCCTCGTCTTCACTCGAAGTCCGCCTTCCTCAGTCGTCCGAGCTGTTGCTCGTCGACGACGAGCTCCGGGATGTAGGAGTCTCCACCGGCTAGCTCTAATCTAGGGCCTCGAGCTCCTTGCCGGGTGTGCAGTGGTAGCGCGAGCGCTACCCGAGGAGGGCCTGAAGAGGAGTCGGGGAGGAGGTGGAGGTGGAGGTGGAGGGAGGAGAGGGGTGGTGGCATGGTGCTGGTTGGATCTTGGAAAACGGCTGAGGAGGCAGGAAGAGTGGTGCTGTGTGGAAGGCTGGGTGGTGAGGGAAGGGAAGGGAAAGGGAGAAATTTTCCTAGGGATCTCAAGTGACAAAAATATCCACGTTGGGGACTATTTTCTCTGGGAAAAATTCCCTTGCCACCCAAACAAACCCTTAAAAAACATTCTCGGGATGCTTAACATGTTAGCTGGGTAAAGACGTCCAGACCAGGTAGAATTCTTCCGGATCCGAGCAACATACATGTATAATGATCTCAAGAAACTTCTTCCAGAAATAATTGCTGCCTTGCAACAATAACTTCGTTGATTTTACTAGCTGTTTGGAATCGTGGGTGTAAAGGACGGTTCCCGCTAGTTTCTTCTTTTTCGGCCCCTTTAGCCAATTCTTGGCCGTTAGCAGCTTGAGTGGAGCATAGTTAGGCCTTGCGGTTTATAAATAGCAGCCTGGAGGTAAGTCATCTCACTTTAAATCTGTCTCTTTCCCTTCCAAGTTTTTGGGTCTGTTTGGTTAAAGCCTAAGTTTGCCTAACATTGCCACACCACACCAAAGGTTAGAAAAGTTTGACTGAGTTAGATTGTTGTTTGGTTCACACATAAGGTTAGTCAAGATTCCTTTTCTACCACATAGACCCCACATGCCATACACACATAAAAGTGTGGCAAATTTGCTTGTGGCTGAAAAGTGTGGCTAGGAATTTCAAGAACTAGGGTCTGTTTGGTTGGTGCCTAACTATGACACGTCTAAGCTTAGCCAAGTATGGCTAGCCACACTTTTTGTGACAGTCAAATTGGGCGCCACACTTATGACAAAGTTTGGCATAAACATGAGTCTATGACGTGTGGACCAGCTAGTTAAGAAAGTGTGGCAAGCCACAAATATGGCAACGAATCAAACGTGAGCCTAACTCGGTCAATCCTGCCAACCTTAGGTGTGACTAGGTGTGGCAACAAACTAAACAGGCTCTAAGCTTAGGCAATTTTAGCATGTTAGGCATGGCAAAGTGTGGCAAGTTTAGCTTCACACCAAACAGACCCTTTGTTACCATTCTTCCTTTCTCCATGCACTAGCTTTATTCACCGTCTTTCTCCCACCTAACATAGGTCATCGGGAAACTTGGCAAGACCAAGATCACTGAGGAGCACCCTGGTAGATGGAACCCTTTGGAGATCATCCTCAACTCCTCGAGTATTCCCAAGGAAGAGTAGAGACCGGAGAGCATATGAAGGAGATAGTCTTCTTCGAGCTATTTTCCGAGCATAAGCTCCACATACTTGACAGTACCTTTGTAGCGTCTCTTCTAGCACAATGCAAGGTGAACCTCATCAACCTTAACCCCAGCTCCTTCCTCATGATGGCTATATTTAGCCATCTGTGTGTGGGATTCCTATGGGTGGCTCCCACGGCGAGCCTATTCCTCCAGAGCTATATATGGGCTGTTGAGACTCATATGTTGGGTCCCCTTATGTAGTGATGAATATATGTGACGGGTTTGAATTTGATGTGATTTTTAAGTGTTTTGAGTTACAATTGGTGTAACAGACACGAGTTGAGTGTCTAGCGGACGGTGTCCGATGCCGATACACGTCGTGTAGTGACGGGTTTTTGCGAGAGTTCCGAGTAGGACACGTGGTCTACAGGCTAGCAGGATACGGTTTTGTGAACGGTTTTTTGTTGTTTATCTTGTGATGTGCTAACCTTACAGGAGAGGTGAGGCATATAGTTTGGTATGTCTTGATCTCTATGATGTAGGTATCAGGGAGTATATAGCTGAATCTTCGCGGGGATAGCTGAAGGCTGGTGCGTCCGGAGGCGTGCAAGCTACCGGGTTCGAAGGCCTGGCGGTCATATGTGGTGGTGTACTCGAGAAGATTAGCCATGGCAAGAGATTCGAGACAGCTGGAGGCTGTGGCGTCAGTAACCATGGTGGCGAAGCTGGTCATTCCAGTGGGCCCAGGCATGATGGGCTAGCGACCAAGGAAGTTGCGCGAAAGGTTCTGGGTTATCCTGGTGTAAAACCCTTGTTCGGTTCTGGGTTACCCGGTGGAAAAACCCTGTTCGGTTTTGGGTTATCCGGTGTGTGAGAAACCCTGTCTGGTTGTCGGGTCAGCCTATGTGAAAACCCCTGGTCGGTTCTAGGTTAGCCGGTGTGTGAAAAACACAGGGTTAGGGTGGATCCTTCGGGGAGAAGGATCCAAGTGCTATAAAAAGAGAGGGGTGGTGGAGCCTTAAGCTTTCAACCCCCCATGTAGCACTATGTGAGAGATGTAAGGAGAGGAGGAGATGAGAGGAGGGGCTCTTTCCATGCGTGTAAGTGGAAACAAAAACTAGAAATTAAATACCAAAAATATTCCCAAAAAATTTTGTGTCTTGTCTCCCTATTTTCCATCAATTATGTGAGAAAAAGAAACGCTTTTGCTCCCACGCGGCCGCTCAAGGCTCGCCAAGACGCTTCCGCCGACGCCGCCGCTCACCGTCGTCGACGTGGCTAGTCTCATTTCACCGACGCCATTGCCACCGCCGCCGACGTTGCTAGGCTAACACGCCACACGACGTCATTGCTATCCTCCCTTCTCTTCCTCGGCAAACGTGACACCGTGCACGGCTAAGTGCTCGCGAACGCCGGGCCGCCCTGCTTGAGGCCGCCGTCGTTGCCTGCTCCGACGGCCCGTCGGTCTACTCTTCTCTACCTTTCTAATTTGCTCGATTGGTAGCTTACAGAGTTTTTCTCATTTTTTTATACTGTTTTTTCAGTACTTCTGTATGGTGAAATTTCTGTACAGAAGACTCGAGGTTCTTCCTACGAACAAGAGAGAGATCGTGGTAGAGTGAGTAGACTGAGAGGGTTTTCAGTGCATGCCCCTGTTCTTCGTTTGTGCTACTCGTGAGAGAAAGGCGACAGATCCTTGTGCACTGTTCCTTCCACGCACATCCATCAGGCAAAGAAATCTAGTGAGAGGATGAGACTGTCCGTGTGAGGAGGCCGACTTCCCTTGCCCGGCCACCGGCCATGACCTCCATGAGAGAAGGATTTGAGGAAGAGGGAGAGAGATCTGAGAGGCAAGAGAGGGAGGCTCCTGTATCTGTTCCAAGCCAGCTGCTCCCCTATCTTTGGCGGCGCAAGAGAGTAGAATGACGGGAGTGAGAGAGAGAGGAGATCAGAGAGGAAGGGGACAAAACTGAGGCGGCTAGAACCCTTGCCGCCACCATCTCCATGGGCTGGCGGCTCCCCTTCTTCGGCGGCGCTTCACTAGACTAGGGGTGCACGACGGCGGCCTGAGGAACGGCGGCGTTGGGGATGACCCTAGGCGGCGGCAGCGGCGGCCGGCACCAAGGAGGAGGAGGAGCGGCGACTTGCCGGCCAGCCGACCACGGCAACGGCGTGCTGGCCTGCAGCTCGGCGGCGGCGCTACTCTCCAAGGCATGGATGCACGGCGGTGTCCCCGAGCGTAGCTCCAGCAACCTGCCTGGCGACGAGTAGCATCAAGGTGGTGCCTTTGTGTTCTGCTTCCAAGGCGACGAACCGGCGACCTCTTCCCGATCTGAAGCCTGCGACCATGAGTTCTCTTGTGGCCGGTGACGGCTTGGGTGTAGGAGATGGCGGCGCTATGCTCCGTCCGGCAAAGGGTGGACCGGTGTGCTGCTCTATCAGCCATTCCCTCCACGAGGTGAAGCATGGCGGCCTCTGGACATTGACAAGCAGTGGCGGAGCTCGTGAATTTCCACGCCTAGGGCCACTATACCAAGCGCCTAAAGCCCTAAACAAACGGCGTACGGTGTATCGATAGTTCACAGAAGCAAAGAATTTAATACATAATTTAGATGATATCACAATTCGATGCTTAATTCTAAAACAAACTTGACAAAAATAAGTACCTAATTAAAGACGACTTGATCCATCCCCACCTCTTATATTTTCATTGGTGTTAACACATGAATTTGAACCTACACATATAATTTGGACATTTCAAAGAATTAAGGGATGCAATATGAAACGCTAAGAGTACAATTAATTAGTGAACAAAAATGATAATTAAAAAGACAACATACCACTTGTCATATTTGAAGGTAATGGAGGTAGTTTTTTCAAACGACTCTTCAGCTCTTGAAAATAGTATAGAATATCATCATCTACAATTTTATTAATTATTCTAATCAGTACAATGTTTTCTCTTTTTTCTGAACTTTTAACTTAACAATGTTAAAGGATGTTGCAAGATCAGGGCTTAAATCCAGAGAAAATCAATGCTAATTTGAGTTTTCTATTGTACTTATAAGTTATAACTATTAACTACTAACTATCTGACTAGTACCTTCCCTGGAGGCTGGAGCTCGTCAGGCTGCACCGCTGCAGGAACCGAGAGCCCGAGCCGCCCTCGTCGTCTCCCGTCGCCGACTCATTGCAGCCGCACTCTCGCCAGGCCCTGCCGAGCCGCCCTCTCGCCCTCGCCGTCTGCCCCGCCACCACTGAGCCGAGCCAGCCCCTCACCCACACCCACCTCCCTGCCGCCGCCGCCGCCACCGCCGCCCTGGCCACGCCACGCCACTGCCGCGCCGGCTTGCACATGCCGCCGCCGCCCATGCAGCTAGGGTTGAGTCTTTGAGATGGGCGTGGGCGCGTGGGTGGCTCGGTGGCTGCGTGCCTGCGTGGGTGGCCGGGTGGGGGAGTTGGAGAGGCAATGGGCTGAGCTAGGGGAGTGAGGGGAATCGGGGTGCTGGGCTGGGCTGTGTTTGCCATTTGGGCTTGAGTTCAGTCCTGCTGATAGGCTAAGGACTGGGGCCGAAAAAATTTTGGGGGGGTATAATAGCTTTGCTTTCGGCCCACGCCTAGGGCCGTGGCCCTAGTGGCCCTAGGCCCAAATCCGCCCCTGTTGACAAGGCGGCCGGAGCCTTTGTGCTCTGGCTACAGCGAGCTCATGCCCCACCGGTGATGTAGTTAGTGCCAAGGTGTTGTCTTCTAGGACGTGCATCCTCTGCAGGTGGGGCATTTGGGACAGTCATCTGCAATCCCTCTCTGACATGTGAGCCCCACCAAGCCAGGGCCCACATGTCAAGGACGAACTGTCCAACTGCACAAATGCAGAGGATCCCATTCCTGTCTTCTGGGTGGCATCAGTGGTCCGAGTCCAGAATGCACACCAAGTATTCGAGATCATAATCAGGAGAGCTCAGATGTGTAAGGTGCACGGCAAGTATTCGATTAAGTGTCCAAAAGGATCATCAGAGGTGATATAAATGAAAAAGTAAAAAGTAGCCATCGCCTACCCTCTAGTTGTCGATTTCGGTCCTTCATGGCTGAATCGGTGGTCACCCAAACAAGCTTCGGCCAAGCATGATGTGTTGGTTGGGTGCGCGAACTTATGCCTTTGCGCAAATGTTGACTTGCCCTACCCTAAGATTGCCATTAAGGACTCGAACTTGTTACTATGAAGTTGAGTGGTCTCATAACCATTTTAGCATGTTTCCATGGCATGTTTTTGCACTCATATTGCATATTTATCCTTTATGTTGAAAGTGGTGTGATGCGGTCTACGTGACAATTTGCTTGTGTGTGTTGGTTGTAGGACTTCAAAGCTAGGCTTAGTGAGGTGAAGGACCGAGACTAGGCTAGGAGAGCTGAGGTCCAGCCAAATACGAGCGAGGCCAAGTGGTATTTGTGAGTGGGAGTACAAGGATTCGAAACAGGAGCACGTGAAGATGGTTAGAGGTTGTCGGGGTCATCGACAGATACCGGGACTAGGTTGGGAGATGGGCTTATACTAGGACTAGGTTGGGAAATGGTTGGGCTCAAACATAGCTCATATGGACATCGTGGATGTGGACTTGAGGCGGCTCAAGCCCTTATTGGCTCAAGTTCAAAAAATAGATAAGTAGGTCAGGCGGACTAGGTTCATTTTCCTATCATTTTTTAAAGCCTTTATCCATTTTCTGAACTTGAGCCCTTGCCCATTTTCTATCAATTTCTATAGCCCGTATTCCAGCTCGATGGGTCCGGAAGCAGGTAGTTCATCTTCAACACGTTGCATATATGAAAAAGAAATAATCAATAAATATTCAATTGAAAGGCCAAATAGATGCATGAAATAAAAATGCATGTAACTTTTTAGGAAAAGGGCTAGGATTGACTTGAATGATGATGTGCTATATGATTTTTAGAAAAATAAAAAGAAGGTTGTTAGTGCTTTACGAGCCCGAGCCCAAAATCCAAGGATGCAAACAAAGTGACCGACAGACAACATCACTGTCACTAGAATGGATGCAGACAACGAGCCTACTGATGAAAAGGCCTTGAAGAAATTCTGAAGGATTACAAGGCTTATTGCTCGGGAGAGGGTGCCGATAACGACAAACTTCGATACTCTCAATAAAGAAGCAAAGAGGGAGTTGATTGATGCTCTCAAGGAATACCTACAATACCATAAAAAGATGAGTGATTGTCCGAGGAGTGTCGCTTTCAAGGCAACAATGAAAGCGATAGCAAACTGCATAAAATCCTCAAGGGCATGCTTGTTAATCAGGACTTGGATAAAGAGTTGGAGCTCTTCGAGAGCTACAAGCACTTGGCAAAGGAGGATTGGGAAGCATTCATGGCCGAGTCGGATACGTGGGTAAAAGGCAGAAATGAGAGAAAGAGGATGCAAAATTTACCAAAAAGGACGCGAGAATTCTTGGTTTCAATTCCCGAGGTGAGCATAGTCATATTTGCGTGCAAGAGGTTACATGTCCGAAAGCATGAAATCACTTTCAAGATCAGAGCGACTCAATCTGTTGCTGAGAAAGTCGGAGAAAAGTCAATCGAAGCTCCAGGGTAGTTTCCCTCGGTCAGGAAAAATGACCTTCTATCAGCATCGCTAGGAAAACAGGAACACCCAAGTCGAGTGTGAGGCGTATCCAGTTCATAGGGGTCAAAATAAAAAATTTCGGAAGACATCGGAATGTACAAGAAGAGGAAGAGGTCTAGTGAAGTGGACATCGATGCATTGCCATAGGACATCACCTAGAAACTTTATGCAAACATCATGCATATGCATGCAAAGCAGTGAATACATATTTCCATCCCACGTACAACTAATCTTGCAATTACATAGAATAATAGTTGCGCATCCAAGAAAGTTGAAAAGCCATTGGTCTAGATTACTGAGCTAGATACATTCGACCATCCAGCAAGACCCACAACCTATAGGCTTAGGCTTGTAATCAGGCCTAGTTGGTATCAAATTGAGATTGCAAGGAGCATGGTGCTTCCAGATCGGCATGTCCTACCTATAGTGCAGGTGCGTGACGGCTATGTCATGGTAAGGGTGGACATGCTACATCCTAGTGCCATCGATATGGAGTTGAAACCCGCCCACAATGATGAGATGACAACTTTAGGCCAAGCGCTCAACCAAAGGATCCAGAGGAAAAGGGCCGACATCATGATGTTCGATGAATCTCGGTCTGCAAGAACTTAATGTGCACCACCTCTGCGCCCCTCAATGCCTTTTCCTCCTGTAGAGATGACAACCTCACTGTCTTTTCCTTGTTCAGAGTAGATAGCTCCACTGCCTTCTCCTCCTCTACCTTTAGAGAAGAAAACCTCACTGCCTCCTTCTCCTGCAGAGAAGATAGCTTCACTACCTTCTCATCTAGAGAAGAAAACCTCACTTCCTTCTGCTCTAGAGCAGAAAGTTTCACCGTATCTTCTGCATCCAGCAGCCTCGCTTGTAGATTCAATTCCATCTACTCAAGCATGCCCAAAAAATAAGAAAGGAACCAGGGAAGAAGAGGCCTCTAATAAGCCGCTGGTGAAGCAGTCAAAGGGTAAGGAGCCCATCACTAAGAAGAACATGGACGATGGTAAATATTGGGCAAGTTCCAACAAAATACCAACATGGCAAGCCTTTGATGATAGTCGATGAGCCAACAAAGGCAAGATAAACATGTGTCAATCTGCATAATTCCAACATACAGGCTTATAGAGGCACCAAAGGCTAGCTCAATACTCATGCAGTACAAAGGACACCACTTTTTACCAGTGATGGCTACTTCCTTGTGGGCTTTAACGATTTTATATGGCCTCTTCGGTCATTGTTACGGTGCTTCACATTGTAAGCACTTGAAACTAAGCATTCATTAATTAATACCACTAATTCCTCAATCTAACCATTTATTATTAAGTGCAGACAATTGATCAAAGAAGCACGTAATAAGAAGTTGCCTGTTAGATTTCTTGATCCCGAGTCCAGTACATCCATGCTAATTGAACATGATAAGGGCTCTGTTGTGAACTATATGTGTCAAGGTTCCGGTCCATTGTCAAAATAGGGATTTCTTGATGGGTGCCTACAATCCTTGTGGACATTAGATCCTTCTGGTCATATGCCCCAAGTGGAGTAAGGTACCTAGACTCATCAAGATAAGTAGGACCAAAAGGCAAACTTTGAATGCATGATTACAGTGCTGTAAAAGGAGTCCTCAACGAGTAAGTAATAGCAGGCTTAGTTTGCATATTTAACTTTTGAACACATTCAAATCTTGCCTAATTTATCCCTCTTGTTGCAGGTCATTTGTTCAACACCTTCAAGAAGTCTACCCTTCATACAATCCGAAATCTCTGCGCAAACTGACACAGAAGACATCATTCAAGGTAAATGCTACCAAAAAGATATGAATTGCTCTTAGTTGCATCTTTCTTTTTTGATGATCTAATGATATTTTTTTATTCCACAATGCACCCAATAACCATAGGGCAAATGCTAGGTATAGCGCTCACATTAAATAAAATCAAACACACTGCACTTAGCAAAAAATACATATGTAGTAATTGTTTTTCTTCAAAGTTAACATGAAAATGGCTACATATATTTTATGCAAGATTATGTGAATCACCCATCGACAACGTTGCACTCTCGAGCAAGGTTTTAAATCGTGGTTTTCACGGTTTAGCGGCAAGGTCCGAAAATAAAGATATAAAAGCTATCGCAGAAGCTATCTAATATAGCTTTTTAATATAAATATTATATTAAATTGAAAAAATCATATAATATCAATCACATCCAACTAAATAACAAACATAAACCTTACTTTATAAGTACTTGTAGACTAATGTTTGCCCATATGACCACAATTAATGTGTATAATAAGTGATTGTGTTATATTCTTCTCCAGTTTCATTATATGTAAACTTTTTAAGTGATTAGTTAGTAGTACATATTTATTTTATCACCTTTTGAACTTAGATGATGTAAGAATGAAATAGAGAATAACAAAACACATAACTAGCAATTGGATTTTAAAAGGAAATCGAAATAATAGCATTGCGGTGCTATAGCGGCTAAAAAAA
Organism: Raddia guianensis; assembly: GCA_036346415.1. Lineage (NCBI taxonomy): Eukaryota > Viridiplantae > Streptophyta > Magnoliopsida > Poales > Poaceae > Raddia > Raddia guianensis. The sequence continues at coordinate 4,659,330 of CM070537.1, forward strand.
TAGCGCAAATAGCTGCAAATTGCAAGCAGAGCTGTGTTCGTGCAATTTTTTCTTAGAGTAGTGTTTTATGCCCGAAAAAGCTATAACAGTGCTATCGCGAAGCTATAGAGGGCTTTTTAAAACCATGCTTTCGAGGATTCAATAGTGTATAACCAACTACGTGATGTCCGAAGCCATCAACCCTTCAGATGAGTACCATTGTAAAATTTGAATGTGATTTTTAATTCTTTGATTGCACTGTATTTCTTCATTGCAACTGGTGATTTTGTGACGCAATGGAATTTTGTAAATTTGTGATAAATGGATTTTTGCAAAATGTGAATGTATTCAGTGATGTGTATGGATGTCAATGTATTTTGTGATGAATTGATGATCCTTTTTTTTAAGGTGTGATGTAAGCTGCCAAATTCTGGCTTTTGCACCAGGATGCAGTAAGGGGAATAGGTCACAAGAAAAAAGTTTAAAATGTGGCGGACCACAAAGGTGATGGTGAAACACTAAAACCGTCACTAATCATACATAGGTGATGTTTTCCAAACTAAAATCCATCAGTGAAAATTCATAGGTAACAGATAATATGTTCGTCCGATCATCACATATCTAAGACATAGGTCACTAATGAGAGCCTTTGGATTCTAAAAGGTGATGGATGAACATATTATAAAGGTTAAAGGTCAGAAACTAAAACTGTCACTAATCATACATAGATGACAGTTCCAACTAAAAACTTGAGGCTAAAAATACATAGAAGACGGGTGATATGTCAACCTGTCACATATCATATACATAGGTCACCAATGAAAGATATGGGAGCCTCTGAAAGATGCATATTAATGACGACTTTTTTTATGATCCATCATTGATGGGTCACATTAGTGACGGTTCCCTACCCGTCACTCATGATGACTCATCAGTGACCAATTCAGAGTGATGGATTTGTGATCAATCACTGATGAAGGTTATGACCCATCACTCATGTGTTGTTTTCACTTAGTGCTACTGACGACAACCACATACATTTTTTAAGCTAGGAAAATATGCATAAAAAATATCAACGTATATCTTTTTTTTTCTACACAACGCGTACTTCGAAGAACCTTTTTCTCTGCTTGTGATTATCGTATGGTAACCAGAGGCTTGGCTATTTAATTTTAGTCAAAATCATGCATGCGGTTGTTGTGGACCAGTGGTCGTTTTGGTGCCCCACCAGGGCGGCGTGTGGGCGTCGTCTCATGATCACAAAGATCGAATTTTTTGTTATAGTGACTTGTAACGGAACAATTTTTTTTCTACGTCATGAAGGTGATATCATCGCTTAAGTAAGCAGGTCCGTTTGTTATAGCTTTGAGGATATCTAAATAAAAACCTTTGAAAAAGTGATTAGCAAAATATCTGTGCCGTGACTTCAATAAGATTCGGTACGAAGAACCTTTAATTGCTTAGTCGCCAAGCGAACCTTAAGTATTGCTTTGCTCTGACTATTTAAGCGATGTGTCCGGGTTTGATAGACTAATGCAAACAAGCAATTAGGTTAAGGCACAGGGATAGCCACTACACGTACTATAAGCTCTCAGCCGGTCACAATGTCTAGAGCACCAATAGACTCAAAGGTACGTGTCTATCTATAAATTTGGTGGGGAATTTTGTTTTAAACTGTCCCGAGAAGGATCCAAGTTTTAAAATACACCACTCTATCTCACTGACAAGTTGAACTCTTATCCTATGACAGTAGAGGATATATCCCCCCAAAAAAAAAATTATTTGCCGATGGTATGGAATGAACTTTTAGTAATTTTTAAATCTTTTTTATTAAATTCTCAGTCGATTTTCTCATTTCACTGGATGTTTACGTTGAATCTTTTTTGGTTTTTCAATGGCATGCCAGAGGAACTTTTACTAATTTTTAATCGTGTGTATGCATGCCCTCTCCTTAATTTTTAATCGTGTGTATGTATGCATGCACAAACTACTATCTCCACGTACGTCTGCAGAGTGAACTACCAGATCGACCTCACTCAAGGATGAGAGATAACGCGAAGAACGCCGCTAAGCAGGGTATCATCGAGGGCCTGAGGCTGCAAAACGAGGGTTTGCAGCGGCAGAACCAGGGCCACAAGCTGGATGCCGAAATCGAGAGGGTTTACGGAGCAGGGTATAAAAAAGACTACCAAGAGATGAAGACCAAGAACCAAAAGCTGGAGAAGGAGAACCAAAAGCTTAATGTGAAAAACCAAAGGCTGGAGAAGGACAAGCAGAAGATGGATGAGAAATACCGGAAGCTGGAGGAGGAGAACCGAGGTCAGAAAAAGAAAACGGTTTTGCTTAAACCCAGGCGACTGGGCTCGCCGCCACTTGTCGCTGTCACAGGTCCCGGCACACAGGCAGCGTCGCAAGCGATCGCCTGGCTGCAGCCACTCCCAAAAGAAAATCCAAGACCTGAAGATGAGTGCAGATTCCGGATGCTGCGAAATTCTCTAGGTCAAGACAAATGTGCTCAAGGAAGGTAATTAAAATAAGCCGAGTGATTAGCTTGTGAGAGCTATAGCGTGCATGTGTGGTGTGGACAACAAAAGCTGAGGCCATGTTGCCTTGTAAATAACCTCTTTCATGATCATCTCCTAGTCGCAGGTATAAGTGCCAGTAGTGTGGTGGGAGTTGGGCCGTGTCGTGCCGGCTCGGCCCGACCCAGGCCTGTCGTGCCTCGGGCCGGTGCAAAACGGGCTGGCATGGCTCGGTCAGCACTTTGGGCAGTGCCGGTCCGGCACAAAATGCCAAAATCTAGGCCTGGCACGGCCCGAAAGCAAGGTGAGCCTGTCTCAGCCGGGCCAGCCCGAGCACGGCACGGGTAACAAAAAGTAGGTGAAATGATTTTTTAGAAATTAATACGTTTCTCAAATGAAAAAGTTATCTATATAAAAAAGATGTGTGTCGAAATTATCTACAACTTTTCTGTTTATTTAAAATTCATCCGAGCAACATAAGACCTCGAAAATGATGAATTACCGAGGACGGTGCCGCCGGCTCGAAAGCAGGCAGCGACGAAAATATTTTTTTTTTTTTATAAATTCATACTTTGCTCGACAACAACTATACTCAATATTGTATACATCACTTGTTGACTTCGAATTCAAAACGGCGACACGACTACTCCACATCCAGAACACAACTCGACGAAACCAACTTCATGGCTTGACTTCAAGACGACGACACAACTGCTCAACGTCTTAGACACAATTTGTCAAAGGCATCCTTAGACTCGACTTCAAGACGTCGTACGTCACACCTTCTCAACGTCTTGGACACAAGTCATTGAATTAATCTCTAGTTCGATAGCTTGCCGGCTTCACACCCAGCCTTCTCTGAAGGTAGCACACCACTAATGGCTTCACACCGCCCAATTGTTGGCCTCACACCAACTCTCAATCGCCGCGGCCTCCTTCCTCCCTCTTTCACCATGCTATGGCAACGAACATGTCCACAAAACACATGCACCGTTACTTAATTACACTGAGGTGAAGCCATCAAACATTTCTTTATAATCAGTCTTCCGCACACACTCGGCAAAGCTAGCCGTCAACGCAACGCAGACCGAGACTCGCCGAGAGCTATCGCTGCAGAAGCACTCTCGCCAACACGTACGTACGCCACCAAGATAGTGATTCCGGCGACTTTGATCGTGCTTAGGCTAATCTAATTACCTTCGCTAATTGCTCTGGCTGCTAGTAGCACGAAACGAAACACTACTTTTAAATATTAGAAAACTTACCTTCAAGTCTCCTGCTCTAATATAACGGCATTGCTATTTCGCAGGCGCCTGCCGTTGGATCTTGGGTGCACGCGCGCTGTCGGCCGTTGGATCGTGGGTGCATCTAGATTAATCCAATAGTTAGCACTCAATTAGTGAAAATTTCACTAAATTTCTACTGTTTTTCCATATTTTCATTTACCGGAAAAATGTTTTGCGATAGTGGAATTTTTTGCGCGAGGTCTGATCTATTATAGATTTATTTTGTTTTCTGTTTACTATAGATTTCTTTTGTTTTCTATTTATTATAAATTTTATTTTATTTTCTGTTTTGCATGTCGAGAGATTTTTTTGCTCGTATAATTTGCGAAATCGTGCAGGCGCAAAAAATTCCACTAAATTTTTACTGTTTTTCCACATTTTCATTTATTGGAAAAAATGTTTTGCGATAGTGGAATTTTTTTGGCGCGAGGTGTGCATGTATGTACGCGGCATGTGCCTGCATAAATACTGAAATCGTAGGCGCCTGCCTAATAGTGCCTCCCCTAATATAAACTATAAAATCTAATTCTACTCAACAAAGATACACTAGTTTTGGAATAATATATTTTTTATATTTACTTTTATTCTTTTACGCAAAAATGAATATTTATTTGAGGATTAAGTAAAATTAGCCCCCTCGTTAGTTTAAATAAAATTTAATTGCACTGTTATCAATGCTACGAACACCATAGCGTTTATCCTGTTTTTGAAGTTTTTTTGAGCTAGACAAAGCCGCTTCCCTTCTCACTCATTCACTGATAAAACATACCTCTCACACCTACTCAAATATCCCCTCAAAAAAAAACGACTCAAATAATTTGTAGACACATCGGTGCAAATTTCCTCCAGCATCCAAATTATTCCAAGCAATCTCCCCCATGGAACATGCTTGTCCATGTGAACGATGCTTTCATCGGCACTTTGGCTTGAAGGAAACTAGATCTCTTACAGGCAATACTTAGGCCCTCTTTGATACCTTGTTCTAGTTTAGTTTTTGTTGAGATTGCAACTTTTGTTATTTTTATATACACCATTCATTTTATTTTTTGGAAATAATTTTTTTATAACTTTGTAGGGTTTTTCTCAAAGATCTCAAAAATATTTTTTTCGTAATTTATTTAGCCTTTTTAAACCACTTTCAAAGGTGGTCAAATTTTCCCAACAAAAACTAAACTAAAACTAAACGGGCTACCGAACATGGCCTTAGCCTCCAGAGCTTTGTCAATAGTCCGCAGCTTTACAAAAGAGAGAATCATTAAACAATCTCATCACCTATAACTGGTAATAATAAGTCATAGGTGACAGTTAACACCTACAACCCGACACCTTTTACTTTACCCTATGTATACAACAAGCACTACGCGTGTTGCTCATTTCCAAAACACAAGCCCTCAGAGCCACTCTCACCTTAGCATGCACCTCCTCCTCTTCGCCACCGTGTCACCTCAACGTCGTGGGCCTCCTTCCTCCTCTCCGTCGGCCCTCCTCAGTGCCGTCGTGTCTCCTTCTCGTCGTTAGGTCCAGTGGTCGCCACCCTCTTCGACATGCCCTACCTCGACTCCTCGAGCCTTTATCTGTCGACCCCCCACCATATAGACGTGCCCTGACCCTTAGCCCTACGATAGTCGCTCTTCCTCCTCCAAGTTCCAACCTATAGGAATTGAGCCATTCCTATCTGGTAATTTCTATTCTTATGGATGTTGCTGAACTTACTTCAATCTTTATGATCTAGCCAATTGACCACATATATGTTTCTTTCTCTATAGAACTTATGTGTAGAGCTATTTTCATGTCAATCTATTTTCTTTGCTATTGAAATTCGGAACTAATTTGCTTATATATTCTTGTAATGAATCTGTAACTGAATCTATGGATGTTGCCGCACTTTGCAAGTTTAATCTTTATGATCTAGCCATATTGACATCACATATATGGATGTTGCTGCATTTCAATCCTCTCAGTTGCATTTCAATTATTTCTCCTATTTTTGGTAAAGATCATGTTTAGGATGCTAAAAAAAGGCACTATTACTGTTTATAATATTCAAAAGAGAAAATTGCACCATTAGTCCCCAAACTTATCCCGCCTGTGCACATAAATCTGTAAGCATCGAAACCGCTTATTTAGGTAACCAAACTTGCGAAACCGTTGCAATCAAGTCTATAGGCAGTTTTTAGACTGTTTTGGTGATGTGTACTGTCATGTCAGCGCCTACGTGGCATTTTTCTTTTTCTTTCTTACCTTTTCGTTTTCTTTTTTTTTTTACTTTTAATATGGAGAGAGGTAGAGAGGTGAGAGGGGGAGAGACGACAAGTAGGTCTCACATTAAAAGTATGAACAAAAAATGTCACGTAGGCGCTGACATGGCAGTTCACATCATCAAAACAACTTAAAAAACCAGCCAATGGACCTGCTTGTAACGATATCGTAAGTTTGGAGGCCTAAATAAGAAGTTTCGATACTTACAGATTGATGTGCAAAGACGGGATAAGTTTGGGGACTAATGGTGAAATTTTCTCTGTTCAAAATATAGAACTCATATTTAGGGCTATTTTTATGTCAATACAATTTCTTTGTTATTTTAATTTGGAATTAATTTGCTTATGTATTTTTGTAAATGAATCCATAACTGAATCTATACTTGATTACGACATTTTGTTGCTGATGGAACCCAATGCTTCTTTTATTGGATCCTAAAACCTACATGATGGCACCCCAGGTCACTCTCCAACAACAACAAAAGTTGTTAGTGCTACACGAGCTCAAAATCCAAGGATACAAACAAAGTGGATGACAGATAACATGACAATCACGAGAATGGATGCAGATGATGTGCCTACTGATGAAAAGGCCTTGAAGAGATTCCAAAGGATCACATGGCTTATTGCTCGGGAGAGGGTGCCAATAACGGCCAACTTCAATTCTCTCAATAACGAAGCAAAGAGGGAGTTGTACATGGAGACATGGAGTACCCTGAAAAGATGAGCGACCGTTCAAGGAATGTCGTGTTCAAGGCAACAACAAAAGCGATAGCGAAACGACATAGAATCAGTACTTGGCTAAAGAGTTGGATCCCTTCGAGAGCTACAAGCACATGACAAAGGAAGATTGGGAAGCATTAGCCAAGATGAAGATCTCTAAAGAGTTTAAAAAGGAGAGTCAAGACAAGAAGTAGCTTTAGGCCAGGAACAAGCACGACCATCGGGGGAAAGAGGATGCAAAATTTACCGAAGAAGGACACGAGAATCATTTATTGCAATTCACGGGACGAGTGTAGTCATATTGGCGTGCAAGAGGCGATGTGTCCGAAAGCGGCAAAATCACTTTCAAGATCAGAGAGACCCAGTTTGTTGCTGAGAAAGTTAGAGAAAAGGCAACTAAAGCTAGCAAAGGTAGTTTCTCCGAAGTTAGGGAAAATGACCTTTTATCAGCGGCGCTGGAAATATGGAGTACCGAGGTGTAGTGTAAGGTATATCCAGTTTATAGGGCTAGAAATATGAATTTTTCGATGGCATCGGAACATATAAAAAGAGAAAGAGGTCGGGTGCAGTGGACATTGATGCATTAACATAGGACATCACCCAAAAAGTTTATGCAAACATCATGCATATGCTTGCAAAGTAAGGAATACAAATTTCCATCCCATCTGCAGCCAACCCTGCAACTGCATGGAATAATAGTTGCGTCTTTAAGGAAGTTGAATAGCCATTGGTCCAGATGCTTGAGAAAGATACATTCGACCATGTAACAAGTCCCACAACCTACAGGGTTAGGCGTGTAATAAGGCCTTGTGGGTATCAAGTTGAGGTTGCAAGGAGCCTGGTGCTTCCAAATCAGCATGTACTACATACAATGCAGGTGTATGATAGCTATGTTGTGGTTAGGGTCGACATGCTATATCCCAGTGCCATCAATGTCTAGTTGGAACCCGCCCCTAGTGATGAGATCCTCTGGGCCGAGTTCTCAACCAAAGGATCCAGTGGAAGAGGTTCAACATTGTGGTGTTCGATGAATCTTGGTCTGCAAGAACTTCAAGTGCACGGCCTCCTCGCCTCTCATTGCCTTCTCCTCGTATGGAGAAGACAACCTCATTGGCTTCTCCTCCTGCAGAGAAGATAGCTTCACTAACTTATCCTCATCTAGATAAGAAAACCTCACTGCCTTCTGCTCCACAGAGAAGATATCTTCACTATCTTCTCCTCTAGAGAAGAAAACCTCACTTCCTTCTGCTCAAGAGAAGAAAGTTTCACCCTTTCCTCTGCATCTGGTAGCCTCAATTGTATAGCCAATTCCGTCTACTACAGTGGGCCATGAAAGAAGGAAAAGGGACCCAAGAAGAAGAAGGCCCTTAATAAGCCACGACGAAGTAGCTGAAGGGAAAGGAGCCCGTCAGTAAGAAGACCATGGACGTTGGTAAATACTGGACTAATTCCAACAAAAAATACCAACAGGGCAAACCTTTGGTGATAACCGATGAGCCAACAAAGGCATGATAAGCATGTGTCAACCAACATAATTACTACATGTAGGCTTATAGAGACATTAAGGTTAGCTCCATGCTCATGCAGTACAAAGGACATCACTTTTTGACTAGTTATGGCCACTTCATTGTGGGCTTTAACGATTTATGTGACCTCTTCAACCTTGATGCCATGGATGTCTCATTGTCACGGTGTTTCACATAGTAAGTCACTTGAAACTAGACATTCATAAATTAATACCATTAATTCCTCAATCTTAATATTTTCTTATTATCTATAGGCAATTGATTAAAGAAGCACAAAAAAAGAAATTGCCTGTCGGATTTATTGATCCAGAGTCCACTAAATCCATGCTAATCGAACATGACTAGGAATATATTGTGAACTATGTGTCAAAGGTCTTGGTCCACTATAAAGAAAGGGATTTCTTGATGGGTGCCTACAATCCCGATGGACATTAGATTATTCTGGTCATAGGCCCCAAGTGGAGTACGGTGTGGTATATAGACTCATCAAGATAGGCTCAAAAGGCAAACTTGGAGACTGTGATTACACCGTTGTAAAAGGAGTCCTCGACGCGTATCATGTTCTATCAAACTTAGTTTGCATATTCAACTTTTGAAACATTTAAATGTTGCCTAATCCATCCCTCTTGTTGCAGGTAATTTGTTCAATACCTTTAAGAAATCAACCCTTTGTACAGTCCGATATCTCCCCGCAAAATGACACAAAAATGTCATTTTAAGGTAAATGTTACCAAAAAATATACCAAATGCTCTAAGTTGCATTTTTTTTGGGAGGATCTAACAATAATTTTTTATTCCACAGTGCACCCAACAATCATTGGGTAACGCTTATGCAAATTTAAACACGCCGAGGTAAGTTGAAGACATATATAGTTATATTATAGAAACATACGTATATAGTAATAATTTTTCTTCAAAGTTAACATGAAAATGGTTACAAACAGTTTACACAAGATTATTTGAATCACCCGTCGATTAACGCTGCATTATTGAAGATTCAACAACGTATCGCTGACTACTTGATGTCCGAAGCCATCAACCCTTCAGGCGAGTACCACCATAAAACATGAATGCAATTTGTTATTTGATTGCACTGTATTTCTTGATTGCAACTTGTGATTCTGTGATGCAATGGGATTTTTATAAATTTGCGATAAATGGAGTTTTGTAACTTGTGAATATATTCTATGATGTATATGGATGTTAATGCATTCTGTGATGAATAGATGATCCTGTTGTTTTAATGTTGTGATGTAAGCTGCCAAATACTGGCTTTTGCACCACGATGCAGCTAGGGGAACAGGTTATGAATGGGTGCCTCTAAAAGTCTAAAAGGTGGCGGGTGAATATACCACAAAGGTGACGGTCAAACACTAAAACTTTCTCTATACATAGGTGACGGTTCCAAACATAAAAACCATTACTGAAAATACATATGAGACGGATGATATGTCTGCCTATCACGTAACTAAGACATTGGTCACCGATGAGAGCCTCTAGGAGTTTAAAAGGTGATGGATGAACATACATAAAGGGTGACTGGTAAAAAACTAGGACCGTTATTAACCATACATAGGTGCACTACAGGAATCCGTCTTAACTTTGTGGGCCAGAAACCAACGAAAATAGGGGTCACATCGACGAAATTAACATAATTTCGTCGGTTTGCCGACTATATTAACCCGACGAAATGTGCTAGACGATAATAAACACCTTTTCGTCGGTTACCAATAAAATTACTTTATTTTCGTTGGTTTTGTAGGCCGACGGAATAAAAACCCGATAGCTTACGACACCGATACTCGTTTACCCGACAAAATTATCTGCCACGTCAGCCAAAAATGAAATCGGTGGAGGTGTCGGGTGGGGCTGACGTGGTAGCCGACGAAATTACCGGCCACGTCAGCCAAAATGAAAGCAGTGGAGGTGTCGCCTTTGGCTGACGTGGTAGCCAACAAAATAACCTGCCACGCCAGCCAAAATGAAAGCAGTGGAGGTGTCGCCTTTGGCTGACGTGGCAATTAATTTCAACGGCTTATATTTTTTTTATATATAAAACAGGGTGTTGTATTATTCATAGAAAATCACAGAAAATTAACAGATATTAATACCATCACAAACTTGTATCCAACATCACATAATCATCCAACACAAGATATATAAGAGTACATAGATACAAATAATACATAATTAAGACCATACAACATCACATGACCGCAATGCACAAGTTCAACATCAAGTCATCCAACTCAAGTTCTACATGGACATAATATTACGCATCACTAAGTTATCCAACAAGGTACACAATGGAGCACCTAACTCCCAAGTGAGTGGGAACCATGACCGCTACCTGCCGCATCGCCTCCTCCCAAGTTGATGAACCGGTTGACCGAAGGCGTATCCAAAGAAGAAGCGTCGTTGTTGCCTCTAGGCCCACCTTGAGAAGGTGGAGGTGGTGTCGCAAAGCCCTAATCAATTGAAGATAGGGTTTGTGAGAGCGCACATAGAATGAAGTTAGTAAATTGTATTAGGAAGGTGTAATTTTATTACTTCTTGTGTCTCTTGGAATAAAAAGCCAAGCGGAGGAGGCGGAGACCGAAACGCATGCAATTGAATATTTGGCCCAAACTGAGAGTAGAACATTGCCAATAGTAAAAAGAACATGGAAGATGTATTAATTTTTAGCTAATTCATATAATTTTTAATTATATGTACTTGCATTATCCAATTATCGAGCTAGGGAGGAAAATAATGCTATTTTATTCCTAAATTGGTATCGAATGCAAGACAAGAATTTAATAGCGACAAATAAGGTAATTCACACAAATTTGAGCCATATGCACTTTTCTTCTCCAATTATCGAGCTACCTAACTTAACAATGCAACTTTGGTACTAAATTGACATCCAAGGCAACACAGGCATTTAATAGCGACAAATGAGCTAATTCACACAAATTTGGACCATATGCACTTATGTTCTCTGATTATTGAGCTACCTAGCCTAATAATGAAATCTTGGTATTAAATTGACATCCAATGCACAAGAAGCATATAATAAAGACAAATGAGCTACTTCACACAAATTTAAGCCAGATGGAACTATCTTCTCCAATTATCGAGGTAGGGAGGCAAATAATGCAATTTTCATCCTAAATTGTCATCCAATTGCAAGAGAGGCATTTAATATAGAGAAATTTTACTTACTAAGAAGTGCTCTCGCTGATATGTCAGATATTACATCACGTACATCAGATACTCCTATTGCTAGCTCAACTGCTGCTCCAGCTGTACCTCCCGAGAGCTACGAGCATTGCTCCAGCCGCCATGTGAGGAATGAGACAACCTTGCCTCGGCTAATGATGTGACCATGTCCAACATAGGTATGACCAACACTATGTCAATATGGTGGTCATCAAGATTTTCATCGACATCTTCTTCAGCATGGTCGTCGCCGAGTGTTACCTCGATCATTTCGCCAACATGGATTAGTGTAACTTCTTTCATGACATCTATGACAAGTTGGCAACAATTCACAGCATCCTCAACATCATCTATATTAAGTATGGTGTCATCATCAACTATGTGGCATCATCAACCCGCATCATGGCCAGGTAGCGTGCACAGCCGACAAGCTCATCATGCTGATATTGCGTGAACACCATCAGCAGTTCAACCTCCACCGTGGCCACCTCTCCAAACTCAAGACGTATTAAAAAAAGGCGCATCTCCATCACATTGACGCCCTTTGGTCCCTCAAGCCATGTCGTTGCAAGGCCGGCCAATGAAAGAGCCTAGTTTGTACACATGTTTAGTTCGGCTATTCTGCGGAGTCAACTTAAAATGGATGCCCCGGTCTCATATGAACTCTAGTTTGGACGTTTTTGGTATGCACGGACAAGCTCTCGATGAGATCTTTCCAACGGATCTAGTCCCACGTCCAAATTCCTTACAGATCAACAGGAACCATTGAAACAAGATTGTGACCAGAATCTGCCGGGCACTATGACGCTGCATTTTAGGCCCATGGCCCATGTACTCCTAAGGCTGCGTACCAAATCCTAGCCGTCGCTATAAATTCAGTAGCTATCGCTAGTTTAGACTTGTGTTTTCCTTAGATTGTTCTGCCGTTGTAGTTTCGCCGTTTACCGGTTTGTGAAACACCAACTCGTGTGCTTAATCGGTAATCTGTAATTTGAGATTGCATCTACCGCGTTCTTGCTTGTGTTCTCGATTCGCTTGTAGTAATCAACCTTAGTGTTGAGGTCAACCGCGTCTTGGCGTGGTCTATAATGAACAGAGACAGTGGTGTAGTGATTGTATGCTTAGATCTGTTCTGTTTGAAAGCCGCATCGTCAACGTCGAGTTCTCCATCAATCAATTTTATCCTATCTGTCTAGAGATCAAGACCCCATTCCCCATCAAGTGGTATCAGAGCCTCAATTGCCCATCAGATATCTTTATATCTCATCTCGTTTGCTTTTCATCTATTACCTATAGTCCAGAAAATTCCCCCACAAAAAAGATTTGAGTTCGTCATCTCGTCCATCGTCCAAGCCACTTTGTGCCTTTGCAATTTTCGTTTTCATTTGGCCTTCTTGAATTTGTGTCCATGGTCGTAGTCTTGTTGCTAGTTTAGAATAAGTTCTTGGCTTAATTTGAGTCTTACATCTTAACGTCGAGTCTAACGCCATCACGTCGTCGTCGCCGCCGTACAAATCGGTTACCAATCTGTCCAGTTCGGTATTTTGCCATTACCTCCTTTATCCGAACTCCAAATTTGGACAAACTCAGAGCCTAAATTGTAGAACAAAAAAGATCTACAACTTTTTTCATTGCATCGAGTTCCAGAAACGCCATCTTCAGATCCAAAATCGTGTAGGAAGTGATCCTGTATGTGTCTCGAACTGTTTTGAACGGTCTGTATTGCGGGGCCCATATAATCTACTCGGATTATTCCAATTGGGTCTTCCATATATGAAAATTGATTAGCAATAAAAGATCTACACCTTCGTTGTTGTGAGTTTTTGTGTTTAAGGCCGTTGAAAACACGAAAAAGCACGAGTAGTTTCTGCTGATTTGTTTATTGCGCAACGGGGAGTAGTTAGTGTATATGCATAATTTTTATAATCTTGATTTGTAATTCATACTGTGTGGCACTCTTGATATTTGAAAAAAAAGTGAAAAATGGCAAGTGCATAAAAAGAAACCGCACAAAGATAACAAAAAGAAAAGAAAAGCAAAGAAAAGAAAGAAATCAGAAGTGCTTTCATCCTTTTGTATCCAAAGTATTGTGCTATTCATTTCACTTGATTGAACTAGTTTTAAGAACGAGTTTAGGCCAGCAACTTTAACTAGTACTTTGGATATTTATTCAGCTTTGCTAATCTGATTTTGATGATTATATATTTCTTGCTACTAAATATTGCCTATCTAACCTCCACATACTTTTTATCAGTATTGGTACGAACTTGCAATCGCTTCGATCACACTCGTTCGGTATCACAAACCAACCATCGGTTGTACCTCCTGAAACGTTGGTAAGAATACTTGTAAGAGCGTTGTAAGATGATTGAGAGTGTGTGATTTCACCTTTTACCACCTAGTAGTTGATAGGGATAATACTTTTGTGTTCTACTGACAATGGCAATTTAATGGATCATTGGAAAAAATGTAAAATAATATCAAGCAAATTTTGCATTAATCCCAAAATTGGGATGTTACAACGGAAGCGCAAGTCCCGCAGTCAGGATGCCGGTGCAACCCAGAAGACCAACTCAAAGCAAGGACGAGCTTCTACCTGTCACTATTAATACTATCTTATTTATATTAACGAATCAGCCAGACCCAAGCGTCCGATCCGTTTGACGCCTTGACCAGCCAGCAAGGCTAGCAAACACGCCCACGCGGCAACTAGCTAGTTTTTTGCGTTTCATTTTTTGTTCTTTTTCGATTTCTCTTTTTTGTATCTTTTTCATCCGAAGTCCAAATTACGTAAAACAAATTTCATAATTCATCTAAATTCTTAATGAACTCATTTTGAATACTTTTCTTTTTTTTGAATTTTTTATTTTTATTGGTACAATTGTTCCGCATGCAAGATAGATTGTTCCGGGAGGCTAGACTCATTGTTCCAGCAAGCAAAATAGATTGTTCCAGTAGATATACAAGTTGTGGCCCATCAGACTAGACCAAATACATTGTTCCAACATGTATAAAAATTGTTCCAGCAGGCAAGATTGATTATTCCGAGAGGCTAGACTCATTGTTCCGCAGGCAAGATAGATTGTTTCGAGAGGATAAACTCATTGTTCCAATAGGCAACCTTCATTGTTCCAGTAGGCAAACTTTATTGTTCCAGTAGGCAAAACCTTATTTGTTTCAGAAGGCAAAAGCTATTGTTCCAAAAGGCAAAAGTTATTGTTCCTATAGGCAAGCTCAACCGTTCCATTAGGGCAAACTTTATTGTTCCAGTAGGCAAGCTTTATTGTTCTAGTAGGCAAAACCTTTATTTGTTCCAGAAGGCAAAAGTTAATGTTTCAGAAGGCAAAAGTTATTGTTCCAGTAGGCAAAGTTCAACTGTTCTAGCAGGATAAACCTTATTCTTCCATTAGGCAACTTTTATTGTTCCAGCAAGCAAATCTTGCTGTTCCAGCAGGCAAAAATTATTGTTCCAGTAGGCAAACCTTGTTGTTTTCCTGTAGGCAAAAATTATTGTTCCAGTAGATAAACCTTGTTGTTCCAGTAGGCAAACCTTGTTGTTCCAGTAGGCAAAACCTTATTTGTTCCAGAAGGCAAAAGATATTGTTCCAGAAGGCAAAAGTTATTGTTCCTGTAGGCAAGCTCAACTGTTCCGTTAGGGTAAACTTTATTGTTCCAGTAGGCAAGGTTTATTGTTCTAGTAGGCAAAACCTTTATTTGTTCCAGAAGGCAAAAGTTATTGTTCCAGTAGGCAAAGTTCAATTGTTCCAGTAGGACAAACCTTATTCTTTCATTAGGCAACTTTTATTGTTCCAGTAGGCAAACCTTACTGTTCCAGCAGGCAAAAATTATTGTTCCAGTAGGCAAACCTTGCTGTTTTCCAGTAGGCAAAAATTATTGTTCCAGTAAACAAATCTTGTTGTTCCAGTAGGCAAAAATTATTGTTCCAGTAGGCAAACTTTGTTGTTCCAGTAGAAAAAAATTATTGTTCCATCAGACCAAATACATTGTTCCAATTGGGTTTAGCCTATTGTTCCAGCAGGCCAAATACATTATTTCAATAGGTATAAGTTGTTCCAGCAGGTAAGACTCATTGTTCCGAGAGGCCAGACTCATTGTTCCAGCAGGCAAAATATATTGTTCTGGAAGGCTAGACTCATTGTTCCAGCAGACCAAATAAATTGTTCCAATAGGTATACAAGTTGTTCCATCAGATCAAATGCATTGTTCCAATTAGGCTTAGCCTATTGTTCCAGTAGGCCAAATACCATGTTGTTCCATCGTATTAGATGTATTGTTCCAATAGTATAAATTAATTGTTCCATTAGTACAGACAAATTGTTCCAGTAAAAATTTATATAGCAACATTGGTCTTGTTTGGTTTGAAAAAATGCGAGGAACACGTTGGTGAAAACGGTTTGTGGATTGGAACTCCCAGTAAAAAAATATGACCGTTTAAAGAAAAACGAAAAAAGGAATCTTCGCTGACGTCAGCGATGATGTCATCGCATGCAACATAGAGGGAGAGAGAGTGTGTTTCCCGCTGAGTGTGGCTGCATGCGGTTTGTTTATTTTATGCTGCATGCTACATGCATCTGCTGCGGGCTGAGCGGTCAGGATGCCGGTGCAACCGAGAAGACCAACTCAAAGCAAGGACGTGCTTCTACCTGTCACTATTAATACTATCTTATTTATATTAAACAGTCATGCTTTAATCTTCGTCCGTGTCACACGTGCTCATTTTTATTTGCATGCGTGGACTTGGGAAAAGACTTGGCGCTATCACATTCAATATTACCAGCTCCAAATATATTCGGGAGCTGACGGTGGACGGGTTCATAGAAAATACTACCTCCGTTTTTTTTGTTTGACGTTTTTAACTTTTTGACACGTCTTTGATCATTTATCTTATTCAAATTATTTTTGTAAATATCATTTATTTTGTTGTGATTAATTTTATCAATAGAGGTACTTTAAATATATCCTATTTTTTAACATCTTTGCACAAATTTTTTAAATAAGACGAATGGTCAAAGATGTATCAAAAAATCAAAGGCGTCAAATAAAAAAAAACGGAGGCAGTATCAGAATTCCAGTAGAAGAAGGCTTGACTGAAAGGCCTTTCAAACTTGAACTGCCAATGAACGACCCATGTCGATCGTCGGCGTGCACAATTAGTGCATGGAGATTTAGCCGACCTACAAAACCTTTTGAAGGAAGAACCACCGGCTAAAATATCTATTCTCGTTGAGTTCCTTGCAGATGTCATTGAGCGTTGGAAACAGAATACAAGGATTCATACCCTTCTGACTTGGATGAACTCTTGGATAGCATGAAATCCTTGATAATGCGCTTGGAAGGAACAGACACCTTTGAAGATGATTTATCAGAGCGATTCGAAGAAGAAGCGCGCCCAATCCTTGAAAAATTAGAAAAGGTTTGCCCATACATGACTGAACAGGTCCGTCTCATAGGAGAGGAATGAGCCCCCATAGCGGCGTGAGTAGAGAAGTTCAACTCCGAAGTATCTGGTTATAAGATCACAATTGATAATTGCGAGGAACAAATCAGGGCTCTCCAAAAGACAATGGACGAAGCATGCAAGATGAACGAAAAATCCCAAAGCTGTGTTGATGAAGCCGTAGAAGAACTCGAAACCCATGATTTATACTTTAACTGTCGTTCTTTGAATGCGCACCTGGCTCATCAAGACGAGGAGAAAGAAATTAGGAAGTCCAAGCCTTTCCCTGAAGCTTCTTTTATTTCTAAAACTCCTTGTAACACGGTCTCAAACCTTAGGTCTTCTGATGTCAAACTGTGAAAGCTCATTGTAGCCATCTTTTTTTATTTCCTGCAATAAAGTTTTTTTTTATACATGTAAAAGGACGTGCATTACCTTGTGCTCCCAAAGAAATATTTCCATACTTATATGGATATATGACTTTGTATGTGATGGTGCTGCACGTGCATGGGGTCTCCATCAATTTTTTTTTGAGGGAGGGTCTCCATCAATTAAAACCTTCTTTGCTTGGATTGATTCCATGCCTTCCACGAGTTTTGTTTTACTGGTCATGTTTTTCTTTTACAGCGGAAAACCATGCCGCAATTGAGAGTTGAAAATATTCTGCCGCCGTCGCCTAGGGACATCACATGGTAATATTAAGAGCAACTTTATGCACATGTGCTTCCATGCTATAAGTTGTCCTTCCTCCGGTTGCAACGAAAATAACATGTCGAAACCTAAAAAAGTTATCAACTGATCGCGACCACCTAACCACAGTGGTGCCAGTTGACCAAGTTGAAGGGTTTCACAACTTCACACGAATCGTATGTGCTTCATGCTATAAGTTGTTCTTCCTCTGGATGCAACGAAAATACCATGTCAAAACCTAAAAAAGTTATCAACTGATCGCGACAACCTAACTGCAGCGGTGCCAGCCAACCAAGTTGAAGGGTTTCACAACTTCACACGAACCACATGTGCTGACGTGCTATAAATTGTTCCTCCTCTAGTTGCAACGAAAATACCATGTCGAAACCTAAAAAAGTTATCAACCGATCGCGGCCACCTAACTGCAGCGGTGCCATCCAACCAAGTTGAAGGGTTTCACAACTTCACACAAACCGCACAGAGTGCTCCCTAATAATTGATGCGCTGTTGTATTTTTGAAACACCGGAAATACTTGGTGAGCTACATCACCGCATGATTTGTTCACATCTGAAAAGCCGCCGACGTGTTGGTGAAGTACTGGAAAATCCGTTAGCAATAACGAAACCTTGCGGAATATACCATCACAAAGTTGATACCGGAGTCCTTATACGAGGTACCTGTTTGCTCAACTTCAACACCACAAATGCCAACAAGCATAAAACCTGGGATAATAGGCATTGTAAAAAAAAAAGACATAACTGTAGCAAGAGCAAAATGAAAAGGGGCAACGTGTTGTTTTTTTTAAAAAATTAAAATATTGGCTTTTCATAAAACACTAACTATTTGTTTAGTCTTGAAAAAGCCTGTCCGAGATCTTAGCCATTATTCATCGTCGCAAGACCGTGATGATCATAACTTAACAACTTTGCTCCCTTTTGTGATCGTGTTTTAAAAGAGAATAACATGCTTTAGCAAAATTTCTTGAAAGACAGTGAGAAATCATACTGAGCCTTTCATTGTGGTGAATGACCTTTTGCAACATAATCATGCCCCAAGTACATAGCCTTATCGAACCTAGAGATTTAGGTGTGGCTGCAATTGGTTGAGGGTTTGAGGTTTTGGAGTGAAAAATTGTGCCTTGACTTTTGACGAGGATGGCTGGCAGCTATCTCCTCCACCTTTTGTCGTTGTTTGCTGGTTGAGTGAGTGGGTGTGTTATTTCCACTCTGGCTTGATTGTCGTTGTTGTTTTTGTTGAATTCTTCTTGAGTTGGGGAGGATTTGAGACTAGCCGTCTGCCTTTGTAGACTAACTAATCCTTGTAGGATTGCTTGCTTTTGTTTGGTTCTTGTTTATGCTTTCGAGGTACACGAGTAGCTTCACACCAGTCAGACTTTGACCGACCGAGCAACCTTCTCCCACATCTTTTCCTATGTTTCATCCCAGAGCGTTGACATTGATACGCCTAACAGGGTTGGCAACTTATGCATCTTTTCACTATAGGGCATCCCTGGGGCTTCATATCTCCTTTGGTCTGAGACTGTCAGAAGGCGTGATCAGCATGGAGGATTTACCACTTTGAAGTAACCCAAGTAATCATGTCACTGCCCTTAGGATCCTTTACTTTGCATGTGCCTTGTGCAAAAATAGTGTGCAGGTCACATTGTTGTAGGTGTGCTCGACCATGATCATGCTTTAGTTCCATTGGAAAGACCTAGGACAGAAAATTTCCTGCTGACCAGAATGGTGTTTATGCAGAAATAAGCCATTTTTATGTAGATGATTGTCATATGTTTTCAAAAGGTAAAACCATCTAAAAAAACAGAAGCCCACGCATGCAATTAAATGTGCATTATAGGCTTAATAATAAAAACTTTCAAAGGGGAGAACCACCCAAAGAGTAGGAAAATGTGAATTGGTTAGGTTTTGAGGGAAAAGCCATCCAGAATTGGTTACGTTTCGAGGAAAAAGCCATCCAGAAAACTCAAGTAGGATCGAGAATACAAAACCTGTTTTTTTATGGGAAAAGCTGTCCAACGAAATTAATACGGAGGCATACCTTCTTCGGTGAATGATAAGATTGTGAGTTTCTTACACATAGATCGAAGATGTCGGGAAGACTCTTTCACGGTGCTGCGTTGATGTGCCAGAAATTCTTTGGCAAAGGTGCGAGGACGTGTGGAGATCGCGCCCACGAGTTGACATGAGGCGTGAGTAATCCTTTGGCGATGAAGTGAGTATAATGTTGCTTTAATAAAGTCGAAGAGCTGTCGACAATGAGACCAATACGAAGTTGCTCCCACAAAGTTGAATTGAGTCCTCGACATGTAAGTTCTATCAGACTTTGTTTCCATATTCAACTTTTGAAACATTTAAATGTTGCTTTAATCAATATCTTTTGTTGGATATTTTTTTTATGAAGTCCTTATGAAATTAGATCATCTCTAATGGGTAGACAGCCGTTAGCTATAACCAAGTTCCATTTCATATATAAATATTTAAAGCTAGCTCTTCCGAGGGATATTTATAAGGCTATCAGCATCAACTTTTAAAGTGTACATGTACATCAAAAGAATGATGATCAGCAGTGATATCATCTCTATGACTAATAGAGTAGCAATCATATGACCAAATGTTTCAAGTATATATAAAACATCATGAAAAAACCACCCAAATTAACTAACCACCGACCACCGTTATGTGTTGGCTTGTTAAATCATCTCAGAACCAAATCATTTAAATCAAAAGCTAGCTTGCATCAATGGTCATCCCCATAAATATTCGACAAATATCACTAAATCACCCAAATTAGCCTACGTATGATAAGAGAGATAGGATGCTAGTGGGCGACGCGGCAGAGCGGGCGCGAGCACCGGCGCGAGCGGCAGCGCGGAGTGCAGAGCACACGGGTGGCGGCGTGTGAGAGTAGCGCGCGGGTGTCGGCGTTGTGGTGCAGGCGGGTGGCGGCGTGGGATGCCGAGCGCGTGGGAGGCGGCGTGGGGAGCGGGCGCCGCGCGAAGGGCGCGCGAATCGCGGCAGATGGCGGCGCGGAGGAGCGGCGGCGCTGGTGCCGGGCGTGCGGGCGGCGGCATGGGGAGCGGGCGTGCGGGCGGCGGCAAAGAGCGAAGTAAAGCGGGCCGGCCGAAGCTAGGTAAAGTGGGCCGTAATTCGTCGGCCCAAACCGACAAAAATACTTCCACGTCATCCACGATGCACCGCACCGTAATTTCGTCGGCCTAAACCGACGAAAATAATGCCATGTCCGCGATACGTCTGCAATGTAATTTCGTCGGCCTGAACCGACGAAAATATGGCCACACCATCAACCTGGATCTGCGATGCAGCAACGCCATAATTTCATTGGCCCAATTCAATAAAATTACTAGCTATTTCGTCGGCCTGGTTTGAACCGACGAAATTTTTGATGTATTTTCATCGGTTTGAGGAAACCGACAAAATTGTTGTGTAATTTTCATCGGTTTTTTTGGACGGACAAAATTACAGTCGACCGATGAAAAAACTTCGTTTTCCTGTAGTGGCGACCGTTCCAAACTACAAACCCGTCCTTGAAAATACATAAGTGATGGGTGATATGTCAACCTATCACATATCGGATACATAGGTCACCAATGGAAGCTATGTGAGCCTCTGGAAGATGCATATTAGTGTCGGCTTCTGTTATGATCCACCATTAATGGGTCACATTGATGAAGATTCCTTACTCGTCACTAATGATGACTCATCAGTGATCAGTTCAGAGTAGTAGTTGTTGGAGCCCCACTGCAATCCAGCCCATCTCATGGCTCAGAGCAATCCGTCTCCCACCAAGACTAACACCTGGTCTTGGGCCTAGATCCCCACATCTATTGGCCTAACCAGAAGTACAACCCAGGTCCTAGTCGAACTCAGCCAAAAAAGACTAGCGTGGTGGGAGCGGATTGCCTCCACCTAGTTGTGTTCCCTATCACCAATATTCAATGTGGGACTAAACCCAAAAAAGACTAGGCTGGTGGGTGGAGAGGGGTGCCTCCACCTTTTAATTAAGTTGTACTCCCACATCAGCAATATCCAATTTGGGACTAAACTGAATAGTAGTTGATATAATATACACGATAGTCACTCGTACACAATCACGTGGATTAATCACAGAGATAATAATTAGAGACATGAACACACGGATGTAGAGATTAAGCCGCGACACAAATATTTTATTATTTTTATTGTTAGAATACAAAGGGGTGCCTCTCATATTTATATTGTAGGGCTTCTTGGAAGACAAGAAACCGCCTTATAGATATATTCGGTTTTGACCACAACACCCATAGGGTTATAACACTCCCCCTTGGGCAAAACCGCTCTATGCCAATGCCTCGTCAAAAACTCCATCCAAAAACCAGTGTGAAAAAATATGGATTGGAGAAAAGAGTACATTCCACACGCATGTTGTATTGCAATATTGCCTCGTTAAAAACCTTGCTATGAGAAACCCTATGTGAAAAACTCATATAAGATAAAAAGAGTACAATATATAACTTTTAGGGTATGATCTTTAGGATCAATACGGTCTAATGGGCCTTTGCGTTATAGATCTTCTGGATCTATGTCGTGCTGTGGTAAAATACTTTAATTGATCATCACGTCAGCCTACTGGGTTAGAAAAAAAATGAAATCTTTAGTTTTTTATATGAACCGAATCAATATTTAGCTCATGCTCCCCCTCAGGATGACATCCTAGATATCTTCTGACATTTTGATGTCTTTTGGACATCCATTACACTATGCTTCCGAAAAGTGTGAACAAAAAAAATTTGGGAACAATATACCACTATCCAATTACGCAATACAAGCAACATTATCCTCATGGATAATCATTGGGGGTATGGATGATATCTAAGCCACATGCTTCTGGATGTGGTCACCATCCTTCTCAGCCAAACAGACACGTGAGGCTTCATATAAAGTATTAATCTCAAAACATAATATGAGATTTAGCCATATGCGGATTACACATGAATCTCGCATCCATATACCGGTCATGCCCTCGATTAACAAGCAGCCCAAGGTCCTACATATACAGCAGGAACCAATATACAGCTTTAGTGCCGGCCCAATCTTCTGGTTGGCATCGCACTACGTGCTTCTAGTAGCACTTGAGGCAAGGAACTTCTAGTCCTAACACCTCCTCATATTCTCTTAGGTCTAAATAGATATTTTCCACTTCAAGGGATCATGCTACCATGCGGATAAAATTAATTGCAACATTATATATCTTGTGGATATAACATATCAGACCTTTCGGATATTGCAATTATTTCCAAGTGGTTCAATTACAACCGAATCGCCTTTCCAGCAGGTCTTACAAATATGGTCGTACCATTGTAACCAGTCTTACCATGACAGTCAGGGGGATTAATTAATTTATCATTATCAGCAATTCACACCGCACCTTTAGAGTACTAATATCATACCTTTAGGGTAATAAAGAAGACCACCACTCTCCCAACTATTGGCAGGAGATGCTCATTTGGTGAACTTTCAGTATCGGGTATCAATGGGTCATCGTCCACTACAGGGGACCATTGTTGTATATTAAACATGAACCGGTAATTAATCTTTCTTCATGGAAGTGCAAATGTTCCTACCGGGAAATTCTCTTTCTTCAAAAAAGAACCCTTACTTCTGGAAGGGATTATCTGTTATGATATTCATTAATATGTAGCAATTTTGTCATCTTTGATCACAAGCAACAATGAGTCCTACTAGAAACTCAACAAGGATTTTCATAATCCATTAACTACATATTTATTTATATCGTTTGCCAGAGTTACTATTTAGCGGAACATTTATTACACACGGGAGAGTACAGGCCACTTCAGGTGTAACAACATGGCTGTTATTTTTAGTTAAACATACATATCATAATTGTGTTCATTTGGTTTTATTGTGGTTCTTTGAAACTTTTCATGGAGTTACATATAAGCACTAGGTAACCTGGTGGGAACATAGGACTTTAAACCTAAACAACTAGTATACTAATGAGCCAAGCCACTAGAATAGTGAGATATAGATCGGCCGAGCCTTGGCGAGCAGTTGCATGGCTCGTCGAGTACCGTTCTTAGATGGTCGAGCAAGTAGGAACCATGTCGAGCACTGCCGAGTGCTCCCTTGCACTCGCCGAGCTTCCCCAACCAGACTTGAGTGCTGGGCGAGCAGGGCACAAAGCCATCGGGCGACCAGGACGCGAAGCCTTCGGGCGAGCAGGATACCAGGTCATCGGGCGAGCACCACACATGGGCACTAGGCGAGCAGGACACATGGCCGCACGGCGGGCAGTCGGGCGACCACCCCCTACTGAACTTCACCGGGCAACACCAAGCTTGGGGGAATTTAACCAAGTGGGGAGAAGCCCGAGTAGAGTTAGGAGGGCTATATCTCAGATTAGGAGCTCCTGGAGTAACCCGAATCCCATTTAGTTCTTTTATTCTTCTTGTCCTGGACCAAGACCCGGTGACCCCTCTCCCCCATTGGTTGATGTGGGCGATGCTTCAGACAGAAGAGCACATGCCCCAGACCATCTGCCCTCCACGACCAAGTGGCGAATGATGGCGCCAAGCTATGCCAAGTGGCAAGGGAGTTCGTCCAACTGCAGCATACTCACTTTTCTTACCCATTTTCTCACCCAAAGCCTCTCATTTACATGTGGGACCTGGCCCACTTGTCACCCACACAAGGCAGCCCTATTTAAGGCCATAACCAGCCATCTTTCTCTTTCCTACACCTTAATTTCTGCCCCTTATTCCTGCTGCTCGAACTGAGAAGGACAGCAGCAGTTCCTCCACTTCTCCACTCTCAAATCCACCTAAATACCTAAATACTTGGAGAGAGCTTGTGCATGTCAAGATCCAATCTCTCCATCACCTGAGCTCCCCACACCTTTGAGGGCATTCACATGCACGAAGGATTTGGTGAGTTCCTTATCGTTTTCGTCACCTCCTATGTTCTGGACTTGCAGCAACAAGAACTCATTCAGTTCTTCCTTTTGCTGCCATTTCTTGTATTCCCAAGCCTAGGGGAGTGTATTAGGAGCTTCCTCAACACCTGACGGAGTCGAGAAACATTAAGAGAAGCCACAAGAAGGAATGAGGAGGCAGCAATAAGGACAGGACTAGTACAGCAGCAAGCAAGGGAGGAGAAACTCGCAGCCAAGCTTCTTCCTCTCCGATCTATCTATCCATTGGACGTCGGAACCTAATCAAGGCATCCCTTGCTTGGTAAGAACCATAGAACACCCCTTATCCATGTTTTGCATCATCTAAGCCCCATTCATAAGATCATCTTTGAGTTAAAGCGAGCCTAAGTATAGCAGTCCCAAACTCATTTAGTTTCAACCCGTTCCCAGGTTCAACCATTCAGTAAATAATTTCTATAAAATCAACGGTATCTTAGATGAAAACATTGCCTGCATGAAACTTGTTTATCAGAAAATTCTCTACAACTTTCATGTTGACCCCAAGCTTAGCCGAGTGGTTATTCGACTCCAAAAGCCGCTCGTACCGAGCAGCAGACAAGCTAACTGGTTTATCCCGAGTGATCTTTAGCACCCCAAATTCACATGACCATGTCTCCCTCATCCGAACTCGGATTTGGATGATTCTTTTTGTAAAACCTGCATTAGCTCATGAACTTTCTGAATATTGTGTTGTTCCATGCTTCTCTGTGCTTGGCATTGTGTTTGGATTTTATTTGATGTGCTTGTTATCGAAACGATAGGAAACGACGTTCCAGAGGAGCCCGGACTTGAGCAAGCTGCTCTCCCTCTCGACGACCGGCACCAAGGCACTTATTACTCCCCTCATTTGACTCAATCATATTGAACTCTCTTGACTTGCACTGCTTTGATTATATTGTATCAACAATTGCATGCTAGTTTCTAATATGATATTTGATGGGTAGAAAGTAGTTGTCCTATTAGTGGTCTGTTTATTAATAGGTGTAAGATCAAGCCTCCCATGGGCTAATTGATTTTGGTAATTGATGGCAAATAGGCCGTACAGCCGGAACGCTAAGGATAAGGACCTCTGTTTTTATAGTTCTTCTATTTTTCTTGTGTGCGTCTTTGGCTAGACTACATCTCTCTGGTTGCAAGGTCCCACTGAGCACAGGTCCAGAAACATCAGCTGTGGGTCCCATGGGGTTCCGAGAGGTCGCCCGTGCTTGGGGTTAGGTCGCCCGGCTCGCCGAGGGGTCGCCCGTGCTCGCCGAGAGGTCGCCCGTGCTTGGGGTTAGGTCGCCTGGCTCGCCGGGTCGCCTGTGCTCGCCGAGGGTCGCCAGATTGCCGAGTGGTCGCCGTGACGGGAGAGGTCGCCGAGCTTGTGGAGAGGTCGCTGAAATCAAGCGCCTTGTCGGACGACGTCGATGCTCGCTTGACGGGTCCGACAGCGGAATTCCCATGAGCACGCTCAAAATCGATTAAGTCCCAGACGACACCGTCCTGCTTGGACGGCGTCCGACGGCGTTCGCAACGACCAAACACTGGCGGGCAGCCCGTTCGTGGCACTACTGTTGCTTGCCGGACGCGTCCGTAAGCCACCGGACGGCGTCCGACGGCACAAATTTTGGCCAAATCTTCTCGCCGGACGGCGCCGACGGAACCGAACGGCGTCCGATCGGGCAATGTGAATCTCGCGATTTAATCTGAGCCGCCCATTTCTAGGGTTTCGCCTTGGGCCTATAAATAGGGGCTAGGTGCACGGAGAAACTCGAGAGAGAGCCACCATTAAGCAGCCGCCTCTTGTCTTAGCCACCAAGAGAGCTCCTCCCATGGTTTCCATCTCCACCTAGGGTTCCATGTGCTTGAGAGATTGAGAGGGAGTAGAAGAGAGGAAGAAGAAGAAGAAGGTGACCCTAGCTCATCTCATCTATCTCCAAGGTTTTCCCCAACTCCCATGGTGTTCTTGCCCTAGTTTCATGGTGGGAGAGAAAGGGAAGTGGTGAGAGACGTTCTCCGATCTAGTGCTCTTGGGATTCCGTCGCCGGAGAGATCGTCGTCACGCCACGAGCTACATCGACCGTGCTGTAAACCCACCATTCGCTGGTGGTCACCGCCTTGTGTGGGGTGCATCCTCTCCATCCGTTGAGCCCTCAAGTCCGCCGTGTGTCGGCGGCCATCTCCGTGTGTCGGGGTGCCAAGATCCGTGTGTCGGATCCAAATCCTCCATGTGTTGGGGTACCTCATGTGTTGAGGTGAAATCCACCGTGTGTCGGTGGTCGGTGCCGTGTGTCGGTGCCGTGGGTGTGAGGAGCTCTCGCGTGTGAGAGAACTCCGCCTCCAGTGAAGGTTTGGAGCTCGCCTACCATGTGTTGGTGAAGAGCTACCACGAGTGGATTGAGGGCTAGGGGCGAGAGAGTCTCGACTTCTCTGTGTGAGAAGTTTCCTCAACGGAGACGTAGGTGTTCGTGTGTTGAGCACCGAACTTCGGTAAACAACTCGGTTTGCATCTCCTCGCCCCACACATATTTACTTCCGCATATTGAATTGACCGCTGGCTTGTGAGTGCCATCGAGCCTCCTAGTAGTCGCCAGCATTATCGTGATCACTTCCGCAACTAGACTCTAGGTCAATCAATAGCTTGGGTTCCTAATTTGACAAAGTAAACAAGCGAATCGAGAGAAGTAAAATTAGAGAAGAGCCGATTCACCCCCCCCCCCTCTCGGCCTAGGATCCTTACAATAGGATTGACATCTCTATTCCTTGATAGCATAAGAGGGTACTATTTATCTATGTTTGTGTCATGAATGTTTAGCCATGCTTAGAGTTCACGTGGTTGAGAGCAAACTTGATTATGATATCTTGATATTCGGTTGGATGTGTGGATTTGGAGTTGTGTCGGAACGGGTGATAGGAGATGACGGGAGAAAGGATCCCGGTCATGTAGCCCCGTTCAGGCAATTAAGGACCAAACATGGTACCATCATTTCAAGCTACTATACGTACGACTACACTTGTGAATGGGAACACTTAGCCAATTTTATGGGCATGCTTGTACCATTGGTAATCATTGGGGCTAATGTTGCTTATTCGCTAGTATTTTATGGGTGGGGACTACCCAGGGACCGCTTCTTAGCCATGGGTAGCTTCCGTGAGGGTTCAGGGACGGCTGGATAGAAGGCCCTAAGTAACGTTCACAACAACGGTTAACTCCATTGAACCACAACACGGCATGTGGAACATTGGGCTACAGTTACCAGGCGATCCAATGGTCTGGCATGCACGTCTAGCAGTCTTCAGCATGGCTTGCTGTGTCATGTGGTAAAGTCGTACACCTCTGCAGAGTTATGAACTGTTCGAACAGCCGCGTCACATGGTTAGGGATGAATGCTTGTTAAATCAAGACACTTGGTTAGCACTTGGGTTCTGGGTTGGGTATGGTGTTGATTGGGATATGTTTCCAAGCACTGGGTTGCTCGTGGTGATCGGTCGAATAAAGACCAGGGATGGATAGAGTCCCGTTGATGGTATGGTCGGATAGAGACCTTGTGCGGACGGAGCCCTGTGGATTGATCTTGATGGAATTAACAGTGTTATACTTAATGATGTTACTACTGGTTCACAAGTGTTTACATGTTTTTCTCAAATGCCATTTACAATCTACTTATGTTTACGTCTTGCAAATGCCCCCTTTATGCTAAAATTATCATGATAACTCTTCATTTGATATGAATTATGCATGAATGAGGATATATGTTACCTCCTAGTGTTGAGTACCATATGTACTCAAACCACAGTTGCTATTATTTCAGGTGATAGTGATCCCATGCTTGAGTACTACTATCAAGAGGGAAATGACGACACTAGCAGGCACGTTGCTGAGTTTTAGCTTCCAGTCGGTTGCCTTTGGGTTGGGCGGCATACCACGCTGGACTTTTGCTTTTGTGGAACAAACTACTTATTCCGTTGCGAACAACTCTGAAATATGTTAAACCTACTTGTATGGACAGCAGTCCATGCCCTTTTGTAATATGAAGTTATGAGCACTTGTCTATGTGTTGTGCTATCGATCCAAATGAAGACATGTGTGTGACGGTAGCTGATCTTGGGAGCCGTCACCGAGCACATATCCGGTACCCGAGTTCGCACTCGTTTTATTAGAGATTGCTTGTGCTGTGCATTCTGATTGAGTGCTAACGTACTCGGCTCACCTCGGGTTGGCCTGTATGTTAGTATTCAATCAGTAAATGCCGTGATCAAGATATATCTCTAATAAGTCGAGTGAAAAGTAAGGGGGTACTACATCAGGGACCTTTGAACCAGAGCTTTCACAACCTCATTATTTATAATGACCCCGAGTCTGAGCTACTAGTTTTCAAACTCCAATTAACCTCATAGTTCATCGTCAATTGTTTACCATATAATCCAATACAGGCGCTACAGGTGCCATGCCATGGACTTATTTTAGGATCCTTACCATAGCAACCTAAAAGAAATAATATGTGTCGACAATTTTCTCTGCATGTCTCATAAATGAGCACTTTACAATATTAACCAGAATTTCACTATTTTTCAAAACGAAAAATTCTTGGTCGTCCCGCATTCGCAACACTATAACATGCGCGCATTAACTGGCTGGGTATTCATCTTCAGGATGATCCTCTTCGGGAGGCTCCATACTTTCAAGGTAATTTCTCTCCGGGAGAATTATAGGAGTGATGAGCAATTACTTAACAAGAGTCATCGAATCTAAGATCCGTAGGCGTCCCTGCAGACTAAAGATCATGACCCAACAAGTCAATTTTCGCAAAGGTGTTTATACTATTCAACCCGGGGTATTTCACTCTTAGTGACACATTTACTACAGGTAAATGATTGTCAACTCTTTTAAATATCTGGCGGCGTACAGGACCACTCCCTTGCTACTGGCGTACATGAGTATTAACTAGTGCGTGAATCTTTCAATCGAGATTTCATGTGAATTTACAAAAAGATGAAACATGGGCAATTTTCTCCTCCAAATGCCGAGATCCGAACTTTACAAAAGCATACTTACAAAATCCCCTTTCATGAACACAACACAAATGGAACTACAGCTCCAAAGTCCCTAGCTACATGTGGGAGATCAAAAGTGCAAGTTCGGTGATGACATTATTTGGGAAATATGTCAATTCCACGCATTACCATTGGGGGCTTAATTATTTATATGCAATGAGCTCAGACTTATATATTATGTCTGCCACGCGCTTGCTCTGAGTTGTCATATGCCCGCGCTAGGTGTCATGCCCGCGTCACGTTGCTGCACACCCTACTGGGCGGCGCACCCATGCGGGGCCACTGATCATCCGAACAAATTGTGGGTTGCAATGCCTAGCTTCTTTAATATTGCCTAATTACTCATACCATATATCTAATTAAACTTTAGGTTTAATATAAACGCGACAAGATTCAGTAATTTTCATGGAAACTCTACTGTTCTACTGGAACACAACAAATACTATAGGTATGCCAAATAACGTCCAATCATGAAGCGGTCAACTTCAGGTGACAATAATACTTACGGAGGTGTGATTGTATCCCAATAACATATGACTACAGGCATGTTGTAGCGACTTCATGTGACAGTGACGATATAGATGCGATCCCACCACAATCTTTAAAGGTCACTTATTTAAATAGACTATTATCTCATATTTGGGACTATTCTGCATTTCTGCTTCAGACAAACAAATATGACTTCTGATCATAATGCAATTGCAAAACTAACATTATTGCTGATCATAATTTGCATATTACTTAAGGTAATAATACAACTACCCATCACATGGGCTTCAGCAATTGCTACGGGCCCGCACCTAGGTTTCACATGCGCAGGGCGCCCGCATGCTCACATCGGATCACTCACGTCCTGTTAGAGCCAAATATGTCCCAAAATAAACATATGAAAAGATTCACAATCTCCCCACTACGAGGACAGTTAATGTCCGATGGCAATTTTATCACCTCGAATTTACAATCACCAACCTACCAATCCTACACTTCTGGTGCATAATCTAATTGGCACTTCTATTGCACAATCTTGCCTTTACAAGCCCGATTCTCTCCCCCTTTTCACATCAATAAAAAACTTACGAGTGAATAAATATGCTATAAGAATCTGCTTATGTCAACTTATAACTATATTGCTACAAGAGTAAAACTTTTGTTGCCGTGAAACCAACATATAATTTGTGACTTCAGGTTACACCTTACCACCTCTAATACCTGGTTGGCTGGGCCACAGTAGAGGAGGATTGCAAACTTCTGGTCTTAAGACTAAGTTAGGCCTAGTTCTTTTCAACTTAACGGCTCAACAGCTTAACGACTTATCTATGTTTTGAAAACACATATCTTTTGAGTTTTTTGAGTCCTTTTTTCACTGTTTCGAAGGTGGGTTCTAACGCTTTAAAAACAAGTCAAACGAAATGTATCCGAATCTCGAGACTACCTCGAGAAGCTCTCAAAGTTCAGTCATTTCAGCCGTTCAGCCGTTCAGATCAGCTCAAAAGAATAGGGCCTTAATTCTTTGGGGATGGACATATGGGCAAAAAATTATCTCTAGTGCATTCAAGGGAAAACATTTGCCTTCAGAACATATATCCACTATGTCGGGGATAGAATCACGACCCATTGCCATGGCCCACTCCCTGACGGCCCAATTGAACAGCCTACCAGGGCCTAGCTCTCTGGAAGGTTCTATCTGGCCCGTGTGCATCCTGTCGGACAGCTCCCTGGCTGGCATGGTGCGTAACGGCCAAGGAATCGTGTTTGAGTCCGTCTCGAACAGGAGTTCTGCACGGCTACGTGAAGACCCGGACGTGCTTTCCCGGATTGGAATTGAAGTCGTGACCCCCAAGACTAGGAGTATGCCTTATCTGCCTCGGGATATATTTGGCATGTATGAGTTCGTTACGATCTCATAGTTAGCCCGGCCCGATATTCCCTCGGTAGGTCGGTTTGCTTTGCACTATATAAACAAGGCCCCTACGGCGTGTAGAGGGGACTTGATCTGGCCTTAGCATCTCATAGACACCTCATCATAGCACATTGCTTCCTGTACACCGTAATCTCGCTGAGACTTGTTCGTCTCGTCGAGCCATCTCTTGTATTCACCCCTGATATATAAGAAAGGCTGGACGTAGGGCTATTATCTCTCCCGAGAGGCCCGAACTAGGATAAAACCCACATCTCTGTTCGCTGTCGTTAGTAGTTGTTCGGCGTGTCTCCTATCTTATTTCCAAAGAACCTTAGCGACTTGAGATCGTTATCTCAACCGTCGACAGTTGGCGCCGTCCGTGGGGATCCGCAGATCGAGCATGTCGAACTCTATCAGCGATACGGAGATCCTTCCTGAGGGCTACGACTCAGAAGGGCGGGATGTTTCTTCCCCTGACAGCTCAAATCGATCTTATCGCCCTAGATCGATGTCTATGTCCGAGACAGAGGTCTCTGCATACGCCCCAGAGATGATCTCTGGTTGAGCTCCCGTCATTGACGATGAATACGGAACCGACGATGTTTACGCCGGTTTAGATCTATCGGATTCCAGGGCTATGTCGGTTGATTCTTCCTGTGGTGACACAGCGATGACGCCGTCTAGTGCACAGACGCACGGCCACCGCGTCGTCTATATGGTGGTGCGAGGACCTCGGGGATCCAAAGACGGTCACGGTGGCCGAAGAGATCGAGCGAGTCAATTCCGCTCGGCACCAAGATGGAGCCGCACAATCTGCTCGCGAGCAAGATATTGTTCGCCGCACTTTCGACGAATCCATCGACCAAACTTTGGCGCAGATCCGCGATCAGCGCAAGCGTCAGCGACGCGATCCGCCTCGCGCGCCTACGCCAAGACCCCCGGTAGAAGTTCAGCCTGCCCGGGTGGAATCCCCGCGTGCCCGGACTCCAATCGGGCAAGACGCTGATGCTTCAGGGATCCTAGGTCCAATTGAGCAGAGCCGGGAACGGCTCCAGGCCCTGGCGACTGTAATCAGATCCGCTCACCAGGACAATCTCGTCCTCGTAAGCGACGAAGTGGCTACTCACCTTGAGAAATTGGCCGAGGGCCTTAGGTCTATAGGTGAGGCATCATCCGGGCAGCGCAGTGAGCCTGTCCGGGTAGATTCAGACAGCGAGCGATCCGATCGATCGCGTGACCGCCGTCACCGTCGAAGAACCACTGTCCACGAACAAGCTGCCCGTGGTCGCCGCCGCTCGCTAAGTCCCCGTAGTCATCGCGACCACAGGGGCAAACGTGCGCGCGACGATCACGGACGATCCCCTCGTGTGGAGCGCGTCGTCACGACCACAAGGAAGGAGCGCGGGGGCTTATCACGGAGAGAGTTCCTCCAAGCAGAGACCTCCCGCTCAGCAAGAGTTCCCTCGACCAACAGGACCAATGTCTTCTCGAGACTAGGTTCTGCCGGGGAAGGTGGCCGGTCTTACGCCTTGGGCTGCAGAGCTTTCTCCGACGAGCTTCGCTCTGTTCGGTGGCCCTCAAAGTTCAAGCCCGAACACATGGAGAGGTACAACGGGACCCAGAACCTAGAGGAGTTCCTTTCCATCTACGCTACGGCCATCATGGCGGCCGGGGGTGACGAGCTTGTCATGGCTAATTACCTCCCGACTGTCCTTGAGGGTGCTGCTCGGACGTGGCTGTTCAATCAGCAGGAAGGTTCCATCTCTTCTTGGAACCAACTTTGTGAGGCTCCGATTGCTAATTTCCAGAGCTGTTACGTTCGTCTGGGTAAGGAGGATGATCTGCACCAGATGATCCAGATGAACGGGGAGACCCTCCGCAACTTTGTGAAGCGTTTCATCAAGATCCGCAACACAATCCCGAACATCTCGGACGAATATGTTGTCCGCGCCTTTAAAAAGGGGTCCGCGACGAGCGGCTCACCCAGGATCTCGAGATCAATGAGACCTGGACCGCCAACGACCTGTTCAAGACGGCTGATCGCTATGCCAATGCGGCAGAACGCGTTCAGTATAAGAAGGCGTTTGACAAGGGCGAGCTGCCCGCCCAGCCTGGTGTAGAGGAAAAGACGAAGAGCAGCAACAATCCTGGTGACAAGAAATCCCAGAAGAAAAAGAAGGGTGATGCGAACAACACTGTCGCCGGTATAGATCGCACACCTCCTCCCAAGGATGGGCAGAAAAAGCCCAACAATAACTATAAGGGCAAGAAGCCCGCCCAGGGAGGCAGCCAAGGCAAGAAAGGTCCTAGTGACCGATATTGCAAGTTGCACCAGCATCACGGGCATGACACGAGCCACTGTAGGACCTGGGCTGCAAAACTTGAGGATTTCTACAACGGCAAGGGCCCAATGCCCACCCTACCCGAAAAAGGTAAAGCCAGTAAGGCCAAGCGCCAAACCGATGATGGTGATCGGGACGACGTTGAGTATCAAGAGCCCGTGAACCATATCGCCGTCATCTTCGGCGGCTCCTCGGCTTATACCTCTCGACGCAGCCTCAAGGAAGCTGCTCGGGAGGTCCACAACGTTGAAAAGGGCAAGCCTCAGCCCGAATCGATCAAGTGGACCGAGGTTTCCATCTCCTTCTCTCAGGAGAATTGCCCCACTGGGATGACCAAGCCTCAGAGGCTCCCATTGATGGTCGCTCCGATCATCAGCAACGCCAGAGTTGGTCGTGTACTCGTAGACGGTGGGAGCGCTTTGGACTTACTCTCTGCTAAGGTCTTGGACGAGATGCAAATTCCTCGCTCCAAACTTAAAGAGGTCGCAATGCCTTTCTACGGCATTGTTCCCGGAGAAGCTGTTCAGCCGTTGGGGTAGATCGTTCTGCCCGTCACCTTTGGCAGTCCAAGCAACTTCTGGACAGAGTTGATCACATTCGATAGTTGACTTCCCATCCGCATACAATGCTATCCTGGGCCGGCCATCTCTTGGCAAGTTCATGGCCGTGTCTCATCACGGACATCATTGCGTGAAGATACCGGGTCCCAACGGTGTGATCACGGTCAAGGGCAACTATAAGGCCGCTCTCGATTGCGACGAGCAGTCCCTCGCCCTGGTCGACCAGCTTCCACCTCGAGGTCCCGAAGCTCCGCAGACCAAGTCTGCACGCCCTAGAGTCTCCCTTCAGCCAGGAGGAGAGACCAAGGAAGTTCCGCTGTCTTTGGATGATTCCTCCAAGACAGTTCACCTGGGGGCCAATCTGAACCTCAGATAGGAAAGCGAGCTCATTGCCTTCCTCCGAGCTAACGCAGACATATTTGCCTGGGAACAGTCTGACATGCCCGGAGTTCCAAGGGAGGTTATCGAGCACAAACTAGCTGTCCGTGGACAAAAGCCTGTTCGCGAAGCTTCGCCGCCGGACTTCAGCGGGGATCATCAAGGATCAGCTTGGTAAGCTGCTCGCTACTGGTTTCATCCGCAAGGTTGATCACACCGAGTGGCTGGCCAACCCCGTCATTGTAAAGAAGAAAGGCGGCAAGTGGAGGATGTGTGTCGATCACACAGATCTGAACGCTGCTTGTCCTAAGGACAATTTCCGCTGCCTTGCATAGACCAGTTGGTCGACACGACTGTGGATGCCCAGCTCTTCAGTTTTTTGGATGCTTACTCCGGTTATCACCAAATAAGCATTTCCCCCGAGGATGAAGAGAAGATCGCCTCATCACCCCTTTGGCACTTTCGCTGCTCGACCATGTCTTTCGATCTGCACAAGAATGTCGGGTGCCACGTTCAGTAACTTAATGGAGAAGACTTTCCTAGAACAAATGGAAGAAACACGAGGTCTATGTCGATGACATAGTTGTAAAAAGCAAGTATGCTCGAGATCATGTAAAAGACCGACCGAGACTTTTGAAATCTCAACAGACATCGAATAAAGTTAAATCCAAATAAGTGTACCTTTGGTGTTCGATCCGAATGTTTCTCGGTTATGTAATTGGTTGCAAGGCATATCGCCAACCCCGAAAAAATCGAGGCCATTGAAAACATGCGAGCTCAACTACCGTCAAGGATGTTCGAGCCTCACGGACGGATGGTCGCTCTAAGCGTGTTTATTTCCGTCGAGGCGACGCGGCTGCCCTCTTAAGGCCCTACGCAAGCACAGTGGTTTCGAGTGGACAGAGGAAGCTGATCGATCCTTCCAAGATCTAAAGCAGTACCTGTCCAACCCATCTGTCTTGACCACCCCGCGATATGGCGAACAGCTCTTGCTCTATCTTGGCTGTATGCCTCAAGCGGTGAGCGCGGTCTTGACGGAAGAAAGGGACGGCATCCAGCGGCCAATCTATTACGTGAGCGAGGTACTTCACAGATGAAAGGAGCGTTACCCTGAGGTCCAGAAGATGCTGTACGCCTTGCTCATGTCCTCAAGGAAACTTCGCCATTATTTCCAGGCACACCAAATACTGGTCCCGACCAAGTTCCCTCTTGGAGAAATCCAAAAGAACAAGGAAGCTGGCGGACGTATAGCTCAATGGGCAATGGAACTGGCAGAGTTTGTTATTCTGTTTGCTGCCCGAACCGCTATTAAGTCCTAGGTCCTGGCTGACTTTGTCGCCGAATGGACTGCCGCCCAAATCGAGTGAAGCTCCGAGCAACCCGATGACCCCCTTGACCATGTTTTTGATGGCTCGCGATCTTTGGACACTCGGGGCTGGTTTTGTTCTCATCTCCCTCAAGGAGAGCAACTCGATATTCTATCCAACTACACTTTGCGGCGACTAACAACGCCAGTGAGTACGAGGCCCTCCTCGCGGGACTAAGCGTGCAAGTCGCTCGGTGTCCAACGACTAACTGTGAAGGGAGATTCACAGCTGGTCATCAACCAGGTAAACAAGGAGTATCAGTGCTGCGATGACTCAATGGCGCGATACCTGGTTGAGGTGAGAAAGTTGGAGCGGCACTTTCGATTCTTCGAGGTGCTCTTCGTGCCCAGGAAGGACAACTTTCTGGCCTCCCAGCTGTCCAAGTTTGGATCCTCACGAGAACCTACTCCGGCAGGGGTGCTCGTCGAGACCTTTACAAGCCCTCTATCACGTCTCCAGACGAGGCAACAGAGAGTGGTCTTGTCTCCGCTCATCGCTACAGTCGCGGATCGACAACGCCATTTATCCGGTACCTTGCAGATGGGACACTGCCCTAAGACGAAGCCGAGCGTTCCCGGCTTACAAGGCGTGCTGCTCCATACAATCTTATGGATGGCATCCTTTACCGTCGAGGTGCTCTGGGAGTCCTCTCCAAGTGCATCTCGCAACAGGAGGGTGTGTTCCTCCTTAGGGACATACACGAGGGTGCCTGCGGCAACCACGCCTCCTTCAGAACTCTGGTCGGCAAAGCGTTTCGCATGGGCTATTACTGGCCTACAGCGTTACAAGATGCCCGAGACATCATGACAAAGTGCAAGGCTTGCCAATTTCACGCCCGGAAGGCACATAAGCCCGCCCAAGAGCTTCAAACGATCCCCCCATCTTGGCCTTTCTCCACATGGGGTCTGGATCTGCTTGGCCCGTTCCCTAAGGGGTACAAGGGCTACACACACTTGCTCGTCGCCATTGACACTTTTACAAAGTGGATAGAGGCAGAGCCTGTGTCGTCTCTTCACGCCAAAACGGCTGTGAGCTTTTTCAAAAGCAACGTGGTCACGCGCTTTGGGATCCCCCATAAGCTGATCACTGATAACGGTACCCAGTTCCGGCGAGCTATTCGTGAATACTGCGAATACCGGGTACCAAGTCTTCGCCTCATGGCACATCCACAGAGCAATGGAGCAGTTGAGCGAGCTAACGGACAAATCGTCCAGGGTATCAAACGGCGTGTGTTCGCGGCACTCCGCGAGCACAACAAGGCCTGGGTTGACGAAGTTGCTTCCGTCCTTCCGGCGATTCGCTTTCTGACGCCACCGGCAACCGGGAAACTCCTTTCCAATTGGTCTATGGTGCAGAAGCCATCCTGCCTGTCGAAATAGTACTCGGTTCGTCTCGCACGAGCTCGGTCAACTTGGTTGACGACGAGTAAGAGCGCTTACTCGATCTCGACCTCCTCGAAGGCACACGCGACCGGGCACAAGTCAGAATGGCGCGCTACCAGCAATATCTTCGCTTGCTCGCTGCCAAATCAGTTCGACTAAGGGCTTTGCAGGCGGGCGACCTCGTTCTGCGTCGTGTTCAGAACCTGTCCAATGCCAACAAGCTAACTCCCCGTTGGGAGGCCCGCTCACGGTCGTTTCTCTTGCTTTCCCCGGGGCCGTTCGCCGGCAATGGAGGACGGGAGAGAGCTGACCAGCACTTGGAACATCGACCAGCTTCGTAAGTTCTTTGTGTAGGTCTTTCTGTGTTTGCTTAGCTTCGCGCTTTTTGTCAAACTTCGCGCCTTTGTTCGTCCAAGTCCGCCGGGCTCCATGTAAAGTTCACTCCATTTATAGTGAAATTTTCACGGTCCTCTGAGGCCTTTTCACACCTCTGTCTTGTCAAGACTACCCTCTTTCTGGTAACACTTGATGGCTGCTCGGCTTTGCGAACACTTGGCTCCGCAATCTTAAGGATTTTTTTTTCCTGCTCGTATCCAGTTTCAACACGTTCCTCAACTCAAGGTTGCATAAAAATGCTTTCTCACCTCGCGGCTAAGTCTGCTCTCGTAAGCCCTCCGCGGCAGAGGCACTTACTGCTCACGGCACGACCACCTGGCAAAGTCTGCTCTCGTAAGCCCTCCGCGGCAGAGGCACTTTCCTTGTTCGGTTACCTTTGGAATCGCCTAACTTATGTCGCCGAGCAGTTTTTCGGATAAGTCGATCAGGATACGGGTGTCGCTCTAACTCTCTACGCACGGGCTCGAATTCGCAAACTCAGGTTTTCGAGCACCGTCCGTACCGAGGGTTAGGGTGTCGCTCTTTCTCTTGTGCACCTGTTCGAGTTCGCAAACTCAGGTTTTCGAGCAGCTGCACAACGGGGGCTGGGAGTTAGGCTAAGCGTTCTACCGGTTTTCTTAAACTTTCTAGCGCTTTCGTGCCCTGCTCTTGGTTTCCTGTTCGTTCTTATCTTTTGATGCTCTTTTTTGCAGGAAAAAGATAAGTTGTTTATTGCATTAGCAAACTTTGCAGGTACAAAAGTCCCTTTCGGGTTACAGCCCTACAGCTACTTAGAAGCGAGTTGCTCCTTGAGCTCCTCGACCACTTCCTTGAGGTGCAGGACTTCCCCTTGGGCCTTAAAACCCTCTCTGGCCTCAGCTCGGAGACGGTCGGATTCCTCCTTGCTGCTCCTGGCCTGCTCCGTTGCCAGGAGAGCCTCGACCTCTTTGGTCTTGGCCCGCAACTACTCGGCCAGATCTTCGCTCTGACTGGCTCGCTGCTCGGCGGTCTTGAGCTGCTCACCCAGCTCTTCGACCCTCTTCTCCGCGGTGCTCGTCCTTGCGGCCAACCCGCGCATCTCCTCGGCCTCCTCCTGTGACGCCCATAGGGTCGAGACTTTCTCCTGGAGTGCCGCGGAAGTTGACTTCTCTTCGGCGAGCTGTGCCTCGAGCTGCTTCACCTGATTCACGAGCAGCTTCCGCCATTCGGACACGTCGTGGAGTTGCTCTTCCAGCCACTTCGTGCGGCCTGGCTCCCCTTCCGCGACGCTCGCCCTTGCGGCCTGCGCGCGAAGCTCCTCGGCCTCTTCTCGAAGAGCCCCGGAGGATTGCCTCTCTTCAGCCAACCGAGCCTTGAGCTTCTTTATTTTCGCCGCCAACTTGCTCCGGCTCTTGGCTGGCGCGGAGGGCTCCCCTTCGAGCCCCCTCATTCGGAGCTGCTCTCGGAAACCTGCTAGAACGGCGCTGTGTTCGACGGTGACTCCATCCTCGAGCTCCTCCATGGTATCTTTGAAGACCTGAGAGAGAAGACCAGTTAATCGCTTTGCTCTGATGTTGCTCGACTGGACCAGGTTTGGTTGTGGAACTTACCTTGCCGAGTCGGCGCTTCAGTTCCCGGCGTAAGCGATCTTCGAGACCATGCGTCACGAAGCCTCGCTCGTGTGGGATGAGACCAGCGTGTCGCCCTCGACGCCATCTTTTTTGCTCTTTCTTCTTGCGGGAGCGCATTTGCCCAGGAGCAGGGCGGCGGGCGAAGAACTTTCATCCCCGCGCTCCTTCCCTTCTTCCTCTTCTGCCCGATCACCGGGCAAAGTCGAGCCGCCCACCGGTGGCACGGAGCTTCCATCGGCGGGCAACATGCGCCTCGCCGTGGGTTTCTTCTTGCACCTTGGCGGCGGGGCTTTATACACTCGCGGGTCGCCATCGTCGCCTCGAGGACGAGCCGCCCTATGACGAAGTGCCCGGTAGGACCTGCTCGGTCCCACCTCGGGCAGCTTGTGGAGCCATCGCCTTGGCCCCGCCATCCGTGGCGCTGTCCGCCGCCTTTTCCGCTTCCAGCCGCTCCACTGCGCCCTTCAGCGCATCGAGCTGGTCGCCGGAACTTAGCGGGAGCAGGCTCCACGCTGCCAGCTTGTCCTTGAGGCTGGCCAACCTTACTGCCCGTGACGCGCCGTGAAGATGCTCGGGCAGTAGGGATCGCTCGATTGCCTCGTCGACGTCGTCCGTGGCAATCTCCTCTTGGGCAGCTGATGAGAGAGAGAATGGTTGAGCCTGGTGCGTTTAGGGAAATTGTAAAAGACGAAAGATTCACTACAACGTACCTGCCGTGGAAGGCTTGATCTTAATCTTCTTTGCTAAAACCTTGCGCCTCTTCCTCGGGGGCTCCTTGACGCCTTATTCGTCTCGGCCCCCGGATGCTCGTGGCGACGAGCTCAGCTCCCTGCTGAGCTGAGCGCTTTTCTCGCGCAACGCAAGGAGCTTTTCCTTGCGCGCGACTTCCTCCTCGAGCCTTCTCTGTTCGGCGACTGATGCACTGCGTGCCAAGTGGCTCGGGTGAGCTTCTTGCGTGACGCTTAAGCCAGAGGGTCAGTGTCTTTACCTCTTCGTCGCTCTGCTCGGCGAGGAGGGAGGAGCTTGGTCGTTTCCCGCTTGGCTGGCCGCGCGCGCGCTTGGTTTGCTCGGTGTGCTCCGTTGCCGCAGCGGGCTTCTTCGAGGGTAGGCGGCCACCGTGGCGCGGCGAGCTCCGCGTTGGCTCGGCCGCCGCCTTGGGCTTTGTGGCCACCTTGGCCTTGCCCTTCTTCGCTTTCTCCTTCTCTAACCCAGAGAGCTCCTCCACGATCCCTCCAAGGATCAGCTGGTCCTCCTGTGTGTTCGGAATGGGAATGTTAAAATTTACGACAGTGCGAATCTAGAAACACAGACGGGGGTTCGAGCAACTTACCTCGGCTGTGCGGACGAGCACGTTGCGCGGGCAGGTGTAGGCCACCTCGCCGGTGATCTCGCCGTCCTTCTTGGCTGCCTTCAGCATGGCGTCGACCCGCTCGGTCACCCATGCGTCGGTAGGTTTTTCTGCCCGAGCAGGAAAGCCCGTCAGTTTCTGTTCGGAAGAAGCATCAAAGAAAGGTTGAGTCTTAAAGGCACTTACCCGTGCTCTCCCTGGAGATGTCTTCCCATCCCTCTATCTTATAGAAGGGATAGGGTCTTCTCCGCAGCGGACAGATCCTGTTCGCTGTGTAGTCCCGAGTGATCTCCCTGCCCGTGAGCCCGAGGCTCACGAAGGAGGCGATTTTCCTCGTCAAGTACCAATCCTCGGCGGACATCTCCGGCCGAGGCATTGGCGTTCCCTTCGCCGGCGCCTTCCCGGTGAAGATGAGCTTGCTGTCGTCGCTCTGCCGGGTGTAGAACCACCTCGTCCACCACGCGCCCATTGAGTCAAGCAGCGGCGGACGGGGGTACGGCGCGTCGTCGGCGGTGGCCCGGAGCTTGAGGTAGTAGCACCCGGCCCGGAGCGGCGAGCTGCTCCTCGTTATCAGATAGTAATGGAGGAACAATTTCACCGGAGGATCAATGCCTAGATAGCCCTCGCATAGGTGTGAGAAGACGGCCATCTGGAGGATGCTGTTCGGATTGAGGTTCGCCACCTCCAATCCGCTAATGTTCAAGAAGGCCTCAACGAAGTCGCTCTCAGGAGATCTCAACCCGAACAGTGCGAACTGTTCGAAGTTGACGAACTCTCCCTCAAGCGGCTCCGGAGTTTCCTCCTTCCCGGGCAGCCTCCAGCTACCGGCGTCGATGTGACCCTCCTCCTCCCAAACTCTCAAGTCCTCCTCGGATGCGCTAGAGCTTACGAACTTGGCCATAGCGGTTCCCAGAGTTGGACGAGCAGGTTTGGCGGTGGAGTTTGGGTGCTTTCAGTCTTTGTCTTTGTTGGAATTAGGGCTTGGGAAGGAAAGGCGCGAGAGCAGAAGTGGCTAGCCGCGAGCGGCTTGGGAGCTTTTATAGTCCCGTATGCGCAGCTCTGCGACGGTTTGCCACAAAACGGCTAGTTTTTACTGTAACGACTAGGTAAAACGGTCGCCTGTTTTCGCTGCGTAGCGACAGTAAGTTACCGTTGAGTTCTGCCAACGGTTACTTTTTTCCAGCGTCCGCGTTGAAGGTTGAGTGCTCTGCTCTAGCGGATGTGATTCCCTGTTCTGTGCTACGGAGTTGCTCGGTACTGATCGGGTTTGCTCGGTCCCGAACAAGTCCTGTTCAGTTGAACCCTAACCTGTTCGGTCGATTGTTACATGTCTTTGTAGCAGCAAAATTTTCCTCTTCGTGACTTGGAGTCTCAGGAGGAAGACCCCACTCTAGTGAGTCCTTCCACTTGAGTCTCGGGGGCTAGCTGTCGGGGATAAAATCACGGCCCATTGCCATGGCCCACTCCCTGACGGCCCAATCGAACAGCCTACCAAGGCCCAGCTCCCTGGAAGGTTCTATCTGGTCCGTGTGCATCCTGCCGGACAGCTCCCTGGCTGGCATGGTGCGTAACGGCCAAGGAATCGTGTTTGAGTCCGTCTCGAACAGGAGTTCTGCACGGCTACGTGAAGACCCGGACGTGCTTTCCCGGATTGGAATTGAAGTCGTGACCCCCAAGACTAGGAGTATGCCTTATCTGCCTCGGGATATATTTGGCATGTATGAGTTCGTTACGATCTCATATTTAGCCCGGCCCGATATTCCCTCGGTAGGTCGGTTTGCTTTGCACTATATAAACAAGGCCCCTACGGCGTGTAGAGGGGACTTGATCTGGCTTTAGCATCTCATAGACACCTCATCATAGCACATTGCTTCCTGTACACCGTAATCTTGCCAAGACTTGTTCGTCTCGTCGAGCCATCTCTTGTATTCACCCCTGATATATAAGAAA
Source organism: Raddia guianensis (assembly GCA_036346415.1). Taxonomy (NCBI): domain Eukaryota; kingdom Viridiplantae; phylum Streptophyta; class Magnoliopsida; order Poales; family Poaceae; genus Raddia; species Raddia guianensis. Next base: position 4,702,228 of record CM070537.1, read on the forward strand.
GGCTGGACGTAGGGCTATTATCTCTCCCGAGAGGCCCGAACCAGGATAAAAACCCTTGTCTCCTGTTCGTTGCTGTTCGTAGTTGTTCAGCGTGTCTCCTATCTTATTTCCAAAGAACCTTAGCGACTTGAGATCGTTATCTCAACCGTCGACACACTATTTATGTCTACATGACATATTTTCACAACTCATGTCTTCATGACATTTACGCACTTGAGATGGTGTTGAGAATACAGACTCTTCACCAAGACAAGTATAACAATACATCTAAGTCTGGCATACAATTAATCTGATTTTATTCCATGTAAGGTCGCTTACGTCAGATAAGGCATGTGATTCAGGCATCATGTTCTATTTAATATTTACTCAAATAATTATAATTAACTATGCTATAGAAGAGAAAATAGAAATAGAACAACTCAGACCATTATTATGGCATATGGGAAATAAACATCTAACGCGAAACAATCAAGCAAAAGATGTAAACTACTCATCATGAGCAAAACAAAACTCTACAAGAGTCATTAAAATTTCTCAGAATTTCCTAGCAATCTCAAGAGTTTCCAATAATTTAGGGACTGCAGGTCAATAAATTATAATCCAAACATACAGCGCCATGATAAAATAAGCCATAAAGAACATAAATATGCTCATAAAGATTCTAGCTTTTCATGAATTTCTGCTAATTATTTCTGGTCTGCAGGCCATATTATGATTATAACAATGTAGAAAAATGATCACAATACAACTCTTTGCTAGAAAGTAAACCCATTAATATGAGACTTCCGACGGCGGGCTAGGTCTAGGATTTACATATAATGGAAGCTCATATACCTAGAACTATAGGGACTACAATGAAAACCAGTCATGCAATTATCATGTCCTTCAGGGACTAAACCGAAATTTCTGTACTCTTTGCACTATGCCAAACTTCAAGGGCACAATGCAAAATCTATTATTCAACTTTCCAGGCACCTCGGGATGGGTCTCTGAACCCATTCGAGACATTAATGCATCAGACCTAATTTGCTTCCATCTATATGACGCACGCAAATAAATCAAAGCCTATGACCAAGCTGGTCACCGCTAGGCTGCTGTAGGTTACGTGCCCAATATATTTACTTCGAGAATTATATTATACTTTGTAACATACTTAAAATTCACCCATTTTTAGCACAAAATGTTTCGCAAAAATCATTTTTAAGCCTCTAGAAACCATCCCAAATTTTCTGAGAATTTTTCAAAACAATTCCTATTTTATTCCATTTGAGAAATCCTCTCTTTTATTTCCCAAGGATATTCATCCCATAAAATATCAACTTTTATTCCACCATTGGATTCTCCTCATTTTTCTGTATTTTTAGAGACCAATTCCATATTTTTCGAAGATCCCTACAATTTTCTATGAATTCCAAAGCCTAAATCTATTTTCTAGAAATTCAAATAAACCCTTTCCTTTTTCGGAATTTCCTGAAATACGCTTTCCATTTTTGGAAATACGCCTTCGGCGTGTCATCTTTTCCTTCCACCCGGTGCCGTAAGTGGCAACCGACGGCTCAGATTTTCTCTGGTTTCAATGAGCGGTCCAAATGTTGCCATGTCAGCCCAGCGTATCCCTTCGGTATCTAATCGGACGGCGGCCATTTATTTTGCCTCCAGATCCAACGGCACCCGCAGTCTTCCCCTTCCCCCGACGGCGCCGCCACCCCGAAACCATTAGCGCCACCATCTCCGCCGTGCCGCTCGCCGGTCTTGCTTGCTGCCGACGATTCAGACTCCTCCAGACCACGGCATCGCCCTAGCTATAAGGCATCGCCACGTCACCACCAACATCATCCATCACTTCACCGCCCATGGTTCACCACCCCCTCGTCGGAATTCCTCGCTAATGTTTTCGCCAAATCTCGGTTTTCCTCTCCGGTCGCCGCAGTGCCTCTCCGCCTATAAATAGCTCTTCCCCAGCACCTCCTCGATCCAAGCCAACCGCCTTGAAGTTGCTACCCTCGCCGCCAATTGCCTTTGCCGGCCACCACTTCGCCGTCTCCGGCCGCCCTCGCCGCCGGTGAGCTCCCTCCCGCCGCCGCTCTTTACCCCTCTATCTCACTCCCACTGCCATGCGGGCCTCGCTTGTCAGCCTGAGCCTCCTAATGGGTCGGCCCAGCTCCAGCCCATTCCATCCTTTTCCTTTTTCCTTTCTATTTTAAATTCCCAGATATAGCTCCCCATTTGTAATTAAATAGCAAATTTCCTCCAAAAAATCTGCAAAAATTCTCAAAAATCTAGAATTCAACCAAGTATTTTATAAAAATATAAAATGCCCCATTTAACAGTTGGCAAAATTGGCTCCATACTATCGAAAGATCCATAGTTTTGGTTTATACCACCGAAAAAGCCTGGTTCGCTTAAATACCATCAAAAGTTTCCTCTTCTCCTCTTTCTACCACTCCGTTGCCCTCAACCCAACTCCCGTTAGTGTTCACTTTAAAAACAAAACACCCGTTAGTGCTCACGTTTAGAAGTTAGTAGAACAACCAGCCGGGCAGCAGCTAAAAGACTACCAGAGATGTAAGGAGCAGGAGCAGCGAGGGAGTGTCGGCCCTCACCCGCTTCGACGTCGACGCCCCCGCGCTCCGGCCGCGGCTAGCCATGGAGGGGATGCTGCTGCAACCGCAACGCTGCCGCTGCCGCTGTGGAGTCTGGGTGGCGAGAAGCCCGACGAGGCCGCGGCGGACGGCAACTTGCAGGTAGTTGATCCTCCCGTCCTGCATATATACACGTAGCGATTAGCCATGCGTCGTTAGACAGTTAACTACATGATGTGCAGCAGCAGCAGCAAGAAGGTTGCTGCGAGCTGCAACTCTACCGGCACCTACGTTGTCGGCGTCGACTTCGAAGATGATCTCCTTTATGTCTCTGCCGTCGAGGAGGCCCTTCTCCCTGAGCGCCTGCTCCAGCTCCTCCTTCGAAATGCACCTGAATGACAAAAGGTACGGGCCACTAAGAATCTGCTGCTTTCGTTGTGCCTATATGTACACACTTCATGCATGGCTGCTATTTTGCAGCGGCAGCAGCTGCTGCTAGCTAGCTAGCAGTTGGAGTTACCCGCTGTTGTCCTTGTCGAAGTACTGGAACGCGGTATATACATGCAGTTCTTTTGAGCTCAGTGAGTCAGTGACCGAAAGTTAACCACGAACGAGCAGGATGTCTCTGCTAGTCTTTTAGCTGCTGCCCGGCTGGTTGTTCTACTAACTTCTAAACATGAGCACTAACGGGTGTTTTGTTTTTAAAGTGAACACTAACGGGAGTTGGGTTGAGGGCAACAGAGTGGTAGAAAGAGGAGAAGAGGAAACTTTTGATGGTATTTAAGCGAACCAGGCTCTTTCGGTGGTATAAACTAAAACTATGGATCTTTCGATGGCATGGAGCCAATTTTGCCTTTTTTTCAGGTTTAAAATTTAAAAATAAAATGTTTTCCTTCTCGTTCAATAGGAAAATGCTTTTAAATTTGTTTCTGATTTCAAAAAATCCCAAAAGTTCCAAATAAAAATATTTCATCCTAATATTTCATTTAAAAATATATTTTCACAACAATTTTCATCTCGAAACTCCGATAACTCAGTTGTCGCCGACCCCGATCTCTGGAAATTTGTTGATCCGCACTTTTCCCACGTACACATGCATAAATTCTTGCTATCCAAAGATCTACCAAAATAATGTCAAAATCAACCCTCCACTTTATTCTATCCAGAATAATGCCAAAAATTCCCATCACCATTTTCTTTTTATAAAATTTTTCGGAGATTTTCAAATCATACAAACCATCACCATCCTAGTCAACCCTAACCTTTTTCTTTAAAAAAACTTTTAAAAAAAGATTTCATGCATCTTGAATTTCTCTTTTTCTTCTTTTTATTAAATTTTCTTTCTATTTCTCCTCCTCCAACGTGTAGAGAAAGAATTCATTGCCCCCCGGATCAACCGAGTTGGAATATCAGGGCAATAGTACAGATATCGAGGATCTAGCCGAACCAGGCAGGTTTCCTGTTCCCTAATATTATATTATGCATTTATTTTCTAGTTCACTGTTCACTTTAAATCAATTCTCTCATGGCCTGATATCACTGACGAGCTCGCTGACGAGCTTACTGATGGAGTAGGAAAGCAACAAGATGGCATGAATCCTCATGCCATACCATTCAAAACTTCATCAACGAAAGTTCAGCAAGTTAGTTACCAGGTTCAAGACGTCCCCAACCACCAGGCCCAAATCGAGAGTATTTCGAAGTCGCTGCCGAGTCCGGTTCGGCCATCCAGGACCAGTGCACCTTCAAACGGATGTCCAGATCACATACGACGTTCAAATGAGACAAATAAGAACTCTACGGAAAACTTACGAGATAAGCTTTCCAATGGATCTAGCCAAGCCTGCAAATTCAATCTGAGTCAACGGGAATCGTGAAAAAAATTGACGGACATAAACTTCCCAGCGCTGCTTCATCGTATTTTTGCGCCCAAGGCCCGTGTACCCCCAGGGTTAGGTTTGTGCGTGCGTGGACACATGTTTAGGCGCCGCCCCTCATCTGGCCGCCGCCCTATATAGTCCCCCGTCGTGCTTCGTTTTAGTTTTGTTTTGTTTAGTTGATTTCGTCACGGTTGTGTGAGATTTCGCCTTGTTCTTCTTTTGTCGGCTAGATCAACAGGACCATGTTTCTGAACCCCATTATTCTTAATCTATATTCGCAATTGTGATTGCTTATCTTGTGTGCTTGCTCGTTCTTCGGTTGCCTGCAGGAACCGTCCTTCGTGGACAGGTCGATCGTGCCTCTGATTCAGTCGATAACACTCGTCGTGGTGGTTTAGCGATTGCCGGGATTTCCAGTTCCTTGCGGGGTTGGAAGCCGGATCGTTTAGGTCTCCATGACACCTATCGAATTATCCTTTTCGTCTCTCACAAGAAGATCAGAACCCCGCATCCACGCCCATCAAGTGGTATCAGAGCATCCGGTTGCCTGGTGAGAATTTTTGTTTAGTAGATTGATTTCATACCTAGAGTCCAAAAAATTGCCACACCAAAAAAATTTCCAAGCCCTTTGAGCCTTTACTATTACCGCATAATTTAATTCTTATTTAATTTGCATTGCATGGTCGAGTCGTTGCTGGTCTTAGTGTTTGATCTTTAGAGTTTTGAGTTCGAGTCATGTTTTTGTCACAGTGTTCATCGTGTTCTTATTCGTAGCTGTCGTGCTATATTCCACCCAATCATATCTTCCCAAAAAATAGCGGATTGGTAACCTTCTAGGAGTCTCACACCTTCCACATACCAAAACACTTTCCATATCCCCCTGGCCGAGCCCCATCCCTCCCCCATCTCAGCCAAGTCCAAAAAGGAAACTCTAAAACCGTTTTCAATTCGTCCTCGTGTGCAATTTTGTAACTGTTGCAGTAAAATAGTCATAACTTTTGCATACGAATTCGGATTTAAACGTTCTTGTGCTCGTTGGAAAGATCTCGAAATTTTCTATCATATCCAACTTTGCCTATGACGAAATTAAGATTCCCAAATTCGGCCTCTAACGGTGAGAAAACTTGTCATCTTTGATAGGCTGATTTTGTATTCACTTGTATCCAGTTCGGTGTTTTGCCCATATCTCACTCATATGAACTCGGATTTGATGAACTTAGATGTTTTGAAAAGATTAAAAGATCCTCTACAACTTTTGTATAGAAGTGTTTCTCAGATTCGGAGTGTTTGGGGTTCGTAATTGCGCCTAAAAGATTGTTTCTTCTACTGTCCCGTTTGAAAAGTGAAAAAAAGAGGCAAGTGCAAAGAAAAAACCGCACTGTAAAAACAAAAAAAGGCAAGTGCAAAAAAAAAAAAGCCACACTAAAGAAGTGAAAAAAAATTGAGCTTGTTTTGAAGTGTACTAGTTAGATTTTCGTTACGACGTCTGTGATTAGACCCGCGTCTCTATTACGGTCTGGCCTGGGACCAGCATAATAATACCGTTGAACACTTATTCAACTTATTTTTAACTAGTGTGGTTTTAGTACTTCCTTTGCTACATATTAAAGTCTATCCAATCTCCACTTTCTACTAACCATGAAGGGACGGATTCTAGCCATCGCTTTATGACCTCGTGATTCGAAATTATCACCGACTAGTTGCCGATCGCACCTACTGCTTGCGTGGTAAGAACTGGTAAGAGCAAAAGATAGGTTAGAGAGAAAGTTGTGTCACTCACAAAACCCAGTAGAGCATAGGATATATATACATCTGTGTATTTTCCTTGTTTCTACTAACAATGACAGGTTCACATGGAAAGAAATATAACGAAGATGACAAAAAACAATTGCAAGATGTGCCGCCTGCAAAACTTGAGAACAGGGATGGTGACATCGAAGAGAGGAACCAACGACATAATCATTTTCAAACGAGATTCGTTGTCAAGGATCACGTTGTCCAAGTCATTATTGATGGAGGTAATCACAATAATCTTGCTAGCATGCATATGGTTGAGAAGCTTGGCTTAATACTGAGTCCACATCCACATCCTTACGTGATTAAATGGTTCAACACTTGTGGTAAGCTGAAGATAACAAAAACTGCTCGAGTACCCATCTCTATTGGTTCTTATCATAATCATATTAATTGTGATGTTGTACCTATGGATGCATGTTCACTTTTATTAGGTATACCATGGTTGTATGATAGAGATGCTGTTCATCATGGTAGAACTAATAAATATAAATTCAAGTTCAAAGGCAAGCAAATTTTGCTAGAACCTATGACCCCTGCTGAAATAACCAAAGCTAATGTTAAAAGAGAAAAAAGAGAAAACCAGTAATGTGATAAAATTGAGAAACATGATGTTACTAAAAAGAATGAACCATATGAAAATAAATATGAAATTACATTGAAAAGTCATGTTCTCTGATCTAAAATGAATTGTGTAGATCATGAATTAGTTAAAGAACCATACAATGATTTAAAAGATCTGTCTATTGTTTTGCCCCTGTTGCTCCTAACTTTTTGCAGGACAATATGCTCGAGTCGAGGACGACTCAAATTCAAGAAAGGGAAATGATGAGGATATCACTGACGAGCTCGTTGTCACTGATGAGCTTGCTGATGGAGTAGAAAAGTGATAAAACGGCATGAATCCACATGCCATACCACTCAAGACTTTATCAACGAAAGTTTAGCAAGTTAGTTACAAGGTTCAAGACGTCCCCGACCACCAGGCCCATATCGAGAGGATGTCGAAATCGTTGCCGAGTCCGATTCGGCCATACAGGACCAGTGCACCTTCAAACGGACTTCCAGATCACATACGACATCCAAATGAGGCAAATAAGGATTCTACGGAAAGCTTACGAGATAAGCTTTCCAACGGATCCAACCACACCTACAAATTCAATCCAAGTCAATAGGAATCATGAAAACAAGTTGACGGATATAAACTTCCCGGCGCTGCGTCGTCGTATTTTTGGGCCTAAGGCCCGTGTTCCCCTAGGGTTAGGGTTGTGCGTGTGTGGGCACCTGTTTGGGCGCCGCCCCTCATCTGGCCGCCGCCCTATATAAGTCCCGCCGTGCTTTGTTTTAGTTAGGTTTTGTTTAATTAATTTTGTCATGGTTGTGTGAGATTTCGCTTTGTTCTTCTTGTGTCGGCTAGACCAACAGGACCAAGTTTATGAACCCCGTTATTCTTAATCTATATTCGCAATTGTGATTGCTTATCTTGTGTTCTTACTCGTTCTTCGGTTGTCTGCAGGAACCGTCCTTCGTGGATAGGTCGATCGTGCCTCTGATTCGGTCGATAACACTCATCGTGGTGGTTTAGCAATCGCCGGGATTTCCAGTTCCTTACGGGGTTGAAAGCCGGATTGTTTAGGTCTCCGTGACACATACCGAATTATCATTTCCGTCTCTCATCAGAAGATCGGGACCCCGCGTCCGCGCCCATCAGATGATCTACTAGATCGAATAATTAGTAGATTGATCACGGAGATAATAATCAGAGACATGAACACACGGACGTAGCGAGGAAGCCGCAGCAAAGATATTTATAAATCTTATTGTTAGAATACAAAGGGGTGAATATTATATTTATAGTGCAGAGCTTCTTGAAAGACAAGATACCTCTTTATAGATATTTTCGATTTTGACCACGATACCCCTGGGGTTATAACAAGTGGACCAGTGGTCGTTTTGGTGTCCCACTAGGGCAGCGTGGATGTCGTCTCCAGGATCTCAAAGAACGAATTTTTGCTATGTACAGTGGCTTGTAAGGGAACAATTTTTTTTGCTGCGTCATGAAGGCGATCTCATCGGTTAGGATAGGTATAGGGCCATTTGGGAATATTGCTTTGAGGATTTTTAAATAAAAACCTTTTAAAAAGTGATTAGCAAAAGATTTGTGCGATAACTTCAACAAGATTCGGGAATGAAGAACATAAAACTGGTTAGTCGTCGGGCCAACCTTAAGTAGTGCTTTGCTCCGGCTATTTAAGCGATGTCCGGGTTTGATAGACGAATGCAAGCAACTAAGCAAGCAGTTAGATTAAGGCACAGGGATAACCACTGTACGTACTATAAGCTCTCAGCCTCTCACAATATCTGGAGCACCAGGAACAACTAGAGTGGACTCAAAAGGTGCGTATCTATCTATAAATTTGATGGGGGAATTTTGCTTTAAACCGCCTTGAGGAAGATCAAAGTTTTGAAATACATCGTTCTATCTATCTTATTGATAGGTCGAACTCTTATGCCTATGATAGTGGGGGGTGTAATCCAAGTTTTTTGGTTTTTCAATGGCATGCAACGAACTTTTACTAATTTTTAATCGTGTGTATGCATGCCCTCTCCTTAATTTTTAATCGTCTGTATGTATGCATGCACAAACTAATATCTTCACGTACATCTGCAGAGTGAACGACCAGATCAACATCACTCAACGATCATAGATAATGCAAAGAACGCCGCTAAACTGGGATATCATCGAGGCCAATATCCAAAAGCTGGAGGCTGAGAAGCAAGAACTAAATGTGAAAAATCAAAGGCTGGAGAAGGAAAACCAAAAGCTGGACAAGGAAAACCTGAAGCTGGAGGAGGAGAAGCAAGAACTAAATGTGAAAAACCAAAGGATGGAGAAGGAAAACCAAAAGCTGGACAAGGAATACCTGAAGCTGGAGAAGGAAAACCAAAAGCTGGACAAGGAAAACCTGAAGCGGGAGGAGGAGAAGCAAGAACTAAATGTGAAAAACCAAAGGCTGGAGAAGGAAAACCAAAAGCTGGACAAGGAATACCTGAAGCTGGAGGAGGAGAAGAAAGAACTAAATGTGAAAAACCAAAGGCTGGAGAAGGAAAACCAAAAGCTGGACAAGGAATACCTGAAGCTGGAGGTGGAGAACCGAGGGCAGAAACAGACAATCCAAGACCTGAGGAAGGGAGGAAATTCCAAATGCTGCGAAATTCTCTAGGTCAAGACAAAACGTGCTCAAGGAAGATAAGCTGAGTGATTAGCTTGTGAGAGCAAGCGTGCATGTGTGGGCAATAAATTAATCCGAAGTGCATGTTGGCTTGTATAAGTGCCAGTATTACGTGAGTCTGGGTTAATGTATATGAAAAGCTACTCAAATAATTGTAGACACATCGGTACAAAGTTCCTGCGTATCTCCTCTGCCTCCTTCGACCAAACCCTTGAGAATTGATATCACTCTAAGTTTCTTGCGCTCCCAGTTCTTCCGCTAACATGGACATGGTGCCTACTCTCAATGCTTCAGCTTCTGCCTCCACCAGGGATAGTTGCTCTTCTGGTTTTTTCATCTCAACATCTAGAAAAGCTCTGTTGTACGATCCCCCGCTACCGCTGCTAGGTTTGCAAGAGCATCTATAGCAGTCAACCCAAAATATTGTAGTTTTGGATAGAGTGCCTGATGGACAAAATTAATCTTTTATAGTGTAGTGTAAAATGTGGAGAAAATTTAGTCTTTGTCCTTTTCAGCTTAAAGACTTAACGGTTTATCTATGTTTTGAAAAGATATGATTCGGGCTTTTTGAGTCTGTTTTTTTTTGTTGTTTTGAAAGTGTATTTTAACGCTATAAAAATCAAGTCAAACAAAATATATCCAAATCTCCAGACTATTTCGACAAGATAGAGGTCCCGATGCTGATGCGGATGATCTAAGCGCCAAATCCATTGCCGATTAGGCTCACACCCTCCCTTAGCTTAGATCTCACCTTTCCTCCCTTGCATTTATCAGCTCTGCTTTACCCCCCATAGGTTTTAGCACAGTGCTTGCATTGATTCTGGCTTTAACTCCTCCTTTTGTGCTCAGCATCCTTCCGAATAACGTCTCATGATCTCATCTCCTCTTCCTAGCGGCCCTGCTCCCTTTAGAGAAAGATCTACAAAAGGAAGTTAATTCTGTAAACCAGAGACTTAATATTGCTATTGAAAAAGTTAAAGAACCTTATAAAGAACCTAATATTCTTGCAGAATATATAGCTTTCCAATTAAAAAATAGAGTTTCATTCCAAAAGGCGATGAAAAAAGCGATTGAATTAACTAAAAAAGCAGATATAAGGGGAGTAAAAGTAAAAATTGCAGGCCATCTTGCAGGGAAAGAAATTGCACGTGCCGAATGCATCAAAAAGGGTAGACTTCCCCTCCAAACAATTCGTGCTAAAATAGATTATTGCTGTTATCCAATTCGAACTATCTATGGAATATTAGGTGTAAAAATTTGGATATTCGTGGACAAAGAATAACCGGCCTTGTCTTTTCAGCATCAGTGTCCACCTTGTTTTCCATGCCTCCACTGCAAATGATCCCAAGCAATATTTCTCTCCCATGGAAGATGGAATATGCTTGTCCATGTGAACGAATAGCCCCATGTCCCTAATATGATACTTTGGATGGGCTAGGTCTAGGATTTACATATAATGGAAGCTTATATACCTGGAAGGCTGGAACTGTAGGGATTATAATGAAAATCAGTCATGCAATTATCATGTCCTTCAGGGACTAAAACGAAGTTTCTGTACTCTTTGCTTTATACCAAACTTTAGGGTCACAATCCAAAATCTATTATTCAACTTAACCCATTCGAGACATTAATGTATCGGACCTAATTTGCTGCCATCTATAGGACGCACGCAAATAAATCAAAGCCTATGACCAAGCTGGTCACCGCTAGGCCGCTGTAGGTTAGGTGCCCAATATATTTACTTCAGGAATTATATTATACTTAATTCACCAAGTTGCAAGAATACGGTTCCTAGAATACGACACGCCTCCCCCTTGCTGCGGTCTCGGGTGACGGTGGTGGCAGGACACGGTTGCGGGACCACGATTGTGTGTGCGGGGTATACGGTGAATTGGCCGGCGTCTCCGGGAAGTGGCGGCGAGACGGCGACGACGTCTTTGGGACGTCGTGGAGGATAGCAGGGCACGGGAGACGACGACGGCACCTACGGGGCGGCGAAGCAGACGGCACCTACGCGCGCTTCAGGCGTGGTGACCGGCACGCGGCCTGGGACGGCGACATGGTGACGCCTACAGGGCGACGAAGCAGACGGCGATGATTGTGATGGCGAGCAGTGGCGGCAGAACCTACGGGGCGGCGGCGCAGCGAGCAGCTCAGTGAGACAACGCCTTGCCTTCAGGGCGACCACTCTAGAGCCAATAAATAATTCACATGTATTTGCAAGATTAAAGACTACAGGCTTTAAACGAAACACATTCAAATAGTGAACTAATTAGTCAACAAGCCAGGTATTTAACTATCAAAGATTAAATCTACAACATTTAATTCACACAAAAATTTCTTTCGGTAAATAAAATTACAGAGCCTACGGGATTTTTGTTTTCTCAATTCGACTCAAACTATTGCCTCTTCGGTCCAAGTTAGGCTGGCACAGCTGGCCCACCGTGCCTCTCCCCTCCCAGGCAGCTAGGGTTCCACCCTAGCCGCCCGTTGGTGGTGGCGACAGCTCGGTCGCAGGCGCAACGCGGCACACGCGTCGACGGCGTGGCGCGGGGTGACGTGGGCGGTGGCACGGCGCGGGGTACCATTGGGGTGGCAGCGGAACCGCGGCGTGAAGCGTGGCTACATGCCACGAGAGAATTGATTTAAAATGATGATCTACTAGATCGAATAATTAGTAGATCGATCACGGAGATAATAATCGGAGACATGTACACATTGATGTAGAGAGGAAACCACGGCATAGATATTTATTAATCTTATTGTTTGAATACAAAGGGGTGAATATCATATTTATAGTGCGGGGCTTCTTGAAAGACAAGAAACCTCTTTATAGATATTTTCGATTTTGACCACGATACCCCCTGGGGTTATAACAAGTGGACCAGTGGTCATTTTGGTGTCCCACTAGACAGCGTGGACGTCGTCTCCAGGATCTCAAAGAACGAATTTTTGCTATGTATAGTGGCTTGTAACGGAACAATTTTTTTTGCTGCGTCATGAAGGTGATCTCATCGGTTAGGTTAGGTATAGGGCCATTTGGTAATATTGCTTTGAGGATTTTTAAATAAAAACCTTTTAAAAAGTGATTAGCAAAAGATTTGTGGCATGACTTCAAGATTCGGGAATGAAGAACCTAAAACTGGTTAGTCGTCAGGCCAACCTGAAGTAGTGCTTCAATTTGCTCTGGCTATTTAAGCGATGTGCGGGTTTGATAGACGAATGCAAGCAAGCAGTTAGAATAAGGCATAGGGATAACCACTGTACGTACTATAAGCACTCAGCCTCTCACAATGTCTAGAGCACCAGCAGCAACTAGAGTGGACTCAAAGGTGCGTATCTATCTATAAATTTGATGGGAAATTTTGTTTCAAACCGCCTCGAGAAGGATCAAAGTTTTAAAAATACATCGTTCTATCTATGTTATTGATAAGTCGAACTCTTATGCCTATGATAGTGGGGGTATATATATTCCAAGTTTTTTGGTTTTTCAATGGCATGCAACGAAGTTTTACTAAGTTTTAATCGTTTGTATGCATGCCCTCTCCTTAATTTTTAATCGTGTGTATGTATGCATGCACAAACTACTATCTCCACGTACGTCTGCAGAGTGAACGACCAGACCAACATGACTCAAAGTCAACGGTTAGAGATAATGCGAAGAAGGCCGCTAAGCAGGGTATTATCGAGGGCCTGAGGCTGCAAAACGAGGGTTTGCAGCTGCAGAACCAGGGCTACGAGCTGGATGCCGAAACCGAGAGGGTTTACGGAGCAGGGTATAGAAAAGACTACCAAGAGATAAAGACCAAGAACCAAAAGCTGGAGGAGGAGAAGCAAGAACTAAATGTGAAAAACCAAAGGCTGGAGCAGGAAAAGCAGAAGCTGGAGGAGGAGAACCGAGGGCAGAAACAGACAATCCAAGACCTAAGGAACGGTAGAAAATCCGGATGCTGCGAAATTCTCTAGGTCAAGACAAATGTGCTCAAGGAAGATAAGACGAGTGATTAGCTTGTGAGAGCAGGCGTGCATGTGTGGACAATAAAATCTGTGGTGCTTGTTACCTTGTAATTAACCACTTTCATGATCATCTCCTAGTCGCAGGTGTAAGTGCCATTATTACGTGCGTCTGGGTTAATGTATATGAAAACCTACTCAAATAATTGTAGACACACATCGGTACAAAGTTCCTGCGGTATCTCCTCTGCTCTTCAGGCCCCTTGAGCTCTGTTCTCCCCATTTCTGTCGACTCCTTCGACCAAACCCTTGAGAATTGATATCACTCTAAAAATCACAGTTTCTTGCGCTCCCAGATCTTCCGCTAACATGGACATGGTGCCTACTCTCAATGCTTCAGCTTCTGCCTCCACCAGGGATAGTTGCTCTTCTGGTTTTTTCATCTCAACATCTAGAATAGCTTTGTTGTACGATCCCCAGCTACCGCTGCTAGGTTTGCAAGAGCATCTGCAGTAGTCAACCCAAAATATTATAGTTTTGGATAGAGTGTCTGATGGAGAAAAGTAATCTTTCATAGTGTAGTGTAAAAGTGGAGAAAATTTAGTCTTTGTCTTTTTCAGCTTAATGACTTAACGGCTTATCTATGTTTTGAAAATATACGATTTGAGCTTTTTGAGTCTGTTTTTCGTTTCTTTGAAAGTGTGTTTTAACGCATTAAAAAGCAAGTCAAATGAAATATATCCAAATCTCGAGGCTATCTCGACAAGATTTCAAAATTCAGTCATTTCAGTCATTTCAGTCATCCAGCGGTTCAGATGAGCTTAAAAGAACGGAACCTTAGAGAGAAGAATAGAGACAGTAGCTAATAGTGAAATCAATGGGTGAAGATAGAGGTCTAGATGCTGATGCGGATGATCTAAGTGCCGCATCCATTGCCGATTAGGCTCACACCCTCCCTTGGCTTAGATCTCCCCTCTCCACCTTGCATTTATCAGCTCTGCTTTACCCCCCATAGGCCATGGCACAGTGCTTGCATTGATTCTGGCTTTAACTCCTTTTGTGCTCAGCATCCTTCCGAATAACGTCTCAGGATCTCATCTCCTCTTCCTAGCGGCTCCCTTGCATCGGTGTCCACCTTGTTTTCCAGGGTCCAGGCCTCCACTGATTTGTCCTTCCCTATCCTCTCCAATTTATTCCAAACAATATTTCTGTCCCATGGAAGATGGAATATGCTTGTCCATGTGAACGAATAGCCCCATGTCCCTAAAGCAGTGATTCCTTTGAGCCTTGGCGCCCCTGTCCCATATGGCCTTATCCGTGTTTCGAGTGCTTTACAGAGAGTCACCGGTAGCTTGAACACATTCCACGCATATTGGGGAAATGATTGCGCAATAGCAGCCGCTCGTTCCATGCATTGAGTCTCTTCTCCAACCTTTGCACCAACTACTTCATTTGTTCGCTTCTCCGCAAAACTGATGGCAACTCCAAGTACACCTCATTTCTTGCTTCTTTGCTTACCTGAATGTTGAGCGCAGATTTTTGATGAGATCATTTTTCAATTGATGAGAATGTTTTTTTATGAACTTCGAAATTTTGGAGAGTTTTTAAAAATAAAATTGGTAACCTTTGGATTAATATTTGAAACATTTCTGATTTATTGGACTAACATTGGACTAATGATTTTATGAGATTTTAAAAAATTTATTTGGATATATTTTGTGCTGAAAAAATAAGAGACGAGAAAGGAAAAAAGGGGTGTGTGCATGCACACATGCAATGCATGGGCAGCAGTGCGCGCGCAGCTGTGTAGCCGATCATGGGCTGATGGACTTTAAACTTAATGCGGAAAACTTAACGTTGTATTAGACTGAGGATTAAACACTGAGATTAAGAGGATGATCCTCACTGTTGCTTGAGGTCGCCATTGGGTAGATTAGACTTAGGCTGGAGTGGCCTGCTCGGGGACGAGTCGAAGCAGGGGTGCCGTAGCTGTCGTAGGGAGGCGGTAGCAGTGACAACCTCGCCGTCGACGACCTTTCCAGTGCTGGCAGCGCAACCCAGTGAATTGGACGGACTTAGGGGGATTTCGGGGAGTTGGTTGCCTCGTAGCTACATTGGCTTGAAACGAGGTGCTAGCTCCCCCCTTTTCTATCGCGCTGTGCACCAGGGGCTCAATCATTAGTTGGTTGTGCGCCCCCGATTAGGGCGCGATTAATTGGAGCTGGCACTCCCCTCAAAATCAGATCTGGCTGTTAGCCAAGATCACATACAACATTCTCCCACTTGATCGTAATGATAACATCATAGGTCCTCTCTCAATAGAATAATACAATGGAGCATGCATCACAAAGGCTATCTTTTCAGCCAGTGAAATAACAATGCTCATACCGCACCATTCTATATTGATTGGTAAACATTTATTTCTTATAGGAGATGGTTTGTACAATGGACCTCAAATATCCAGAATCATACGCTACCCAAAATACCCATGCCGACAACATGATTACAAAAACAATTGGGTGGTAAGCCTTTGGTGAGTGGATCCGATAACATAGATTCAGTACTTATATGCTTAACATTAATAGTTTGATCATGTATTCTATCTTTCACAGCATGGTACTTAGGCCCTGTTCTTTTGAGCTGATCTGAACGGCTGAAATGACTTAACTTCAAGAGCTACTCAAGATAGTCTCGAGATTCGGATACATTTCATTTCACTTGCTTTTTAAATCGTTAGAACCCACATTCATTCAAAACAGTGAAAAAACGAACTCAAAAAAGTCAAAGCATATATGTTTTCAAAACATAGATAAGTCGTTAAGATGTTAAGACGTTAAGCTGTTAAGCTGAAAAGAACTGGACCTTAATGTCTATGTGTTTGGCAGCACCACTAAACTTGTTGTTACTCTAAAAGAAAATTGAGCGCTGATTATCGCATTATAAGGTGTGTGGCTTGTAAATGTTGTCTACCACTCTAAGTTCGAGAATAAAATTCGTTAACCATACAGCCTGTCCAGTGGCCTCATAACATGCTACAAACTCAGCTTGCATCTTCGAAAATGTCGTAAGTGATTGTTTGGAGCTTTTCCACGATATAGCTTCTCCAACGAGGGTGAATATATATCCTGACGTGGATTTCTTAGTATCCACACACCCCGCAAAATCAGCGTCTGAATAGCTTACAACTTGATCAATTTCATATTGATTCTTCGGACATTGAAATGTCCCAAACTTATTACCCTTAACTATAGGAGCTGGCGAAGCAGAGAATTTCTCAGTATTATACCTTTTTAGTACTCTATCTATATGCCTTTTGAGATAGGTCTAATTTACCTTTAGACTGATCTCGGCGAATCTCAATACCTAAAACATAACTTGCTTCACCAAGATCCTTCATATCAAAATTTGAAGATAGAAATATTTTGGTCTCAAACAATATATCCTTGTCGCTGCTAGCCAATAAGATGCCATACACATAAAGCTCCAAGATGGTGTACTTAGTGTAAATACAATTGTCCACTTCGTTTTCCTTAAACCCAAATTTTCTAACAATTTCATCAAACTTTAGGTACTATTGCCTTGACGCTTGCTTTAATCCATAAATTGATTTCTTAAGTTTACACCCCCATATGTTGCTTGCCTTTTATGACAAAACCTTCCGATTGAGCCATGTAAACATTTTCTTGCAAGTCACCATTTAAGAATGCAGTTCTGACATCCAGTTGATGTAGCTCTAAATCATAATGAGCCACAAGCGCCATGATAATTCTAAAATAATTTTTAGTTGAGACAGATGAAAAGTTGTATTTATAGTTAATGCCCTCTCTTTGTGAGAAGCCTTTAGCGACGAGCCTAGCTTTGAACCTTTTAATATTTCCCATAGAGTCATGTTTGACTTTGTAGACACATTTACAGCCTAGTGTTTTGACCCTGTCAAGAATCTCTACTAAGTCTCATACATCATTTGTGCTCATTGATTTTAATTCATCTAGCATGGCATCAAGCCACTTAGATGACTGTTCACTCATCATTATCTCCTTATAAGAGGTGGGATCATCTACCATACAAACAACATAGTCACCACTAATGGTTCAACGGGAACAACATAGTCTCACTGTGATCTTCTTAAGGGTTCAACGGGAACAATAGGAAGCTATTGAGGTTCATCATCATAAACAAAGATTAGGATTTACATTCGGTTCATCTAACTCCTCAACAGGTAGTACAACCACGCTGTTTTTGACTGGAGCTGTAGTCACCTGGGTCACTGGAAAAATAGGATCAAAAATCATCGGTGTGGAAGAAAAATCTCACAACTCCTCAAGGTATATTTTCCTCGACTCCGAACTCCCACTAATTTGACATTTTCTAAGAACAAAGCATATCTCGTTTCCACAAACTTGGTGGTACGATCTCGATAATAAAAACGATATCTCTTAGACCTGTCGGGATATCCCACAAAATTTCAACTAATAGTTTTAGGGTTTAATTTTCCAATATGTGGATTGAAGATCTTAGCTTCAGTAGGACAACTCCAAACTCGTAAATATTTTAGGCTCGGTCGTCTCCTAGTCTATAATTTATAAGTGGTTTTTAGGGCGGCTGTCTTACTAGGGACCCGATATAATAAATGAGCGGCTGTCTTTAAAGCTTCCATCCAAAAAGTAACTGGTAAACTGGAATAGCTGATCATACTATGTAGTACGTACCATGTCCATAAGAGTATGATTCCTTCTTTCAGCCACCCTATTTTGTTGAGGTTCACCAGGCATGGAATATTGGGCTACAATTTCATTTTCTTGAAGAAACTTAGCTAGGGACCAGCGAGTTGACCTAGAGGAGCATGTCTCCCATAATACTCTCACCCTCGATCAAATCTTACTATTTTTATCTTTAAATTGAGCTGATTTTCTACTTTAGCTTTAATATCTTAAATTTATCTAAGTATTCAGATCTATCACGAATGGGGAAAATGTACCCATAACAAGAGTAAGCATTAGTGAACATAATAAAATAAAGTGACTCATCTATAAAAGTAATGGAATCATTACCCTTCTTGGAGAGTCACTATAGAAACTCAACACAGTCCTTTCTCACGAAATTTACAAGTAGTGTCAGTAATGACCTTGCACTCATTAGTGGAAGGCGTGGATTTTGGTTGTCTAGGGCCATTTTGATGGCCCTTGGATGGGCTGCCAACATTAAAGTTCTTCTATCCCTTATAGTTATCACTGTAGACCTTCTCTTGTTATTTACAACATGATTAACATAATCATGGCCCTCAGCTTTTAACATCTCCTCCTATTGTACACGGTGGGCAATAAGATCATTCATTGTCCACTTTTCTTTCTAAGTATTATAACTCAGAGGGGAGAGAATTCATTATGAAATGAACCAAAAACTCATCAGAAATGGAAATTTGGAGAGCCTTCAGTTTGGCGGACATGCCCGATATCTTTAAAATATGCTCTCTAATGCCCCCATTTCCATTGTACTTTATCGAAATGAGCTTTTGGATCAAGACACCTACATTAGCCTTGGAGGAGCCTTTAAACTGCTCCTCCACCTTCGTAAGATAGCTCTTGGCATCCTTATCATCGGGCATTGCGCCCCTAATTGCCTCAGAAATAGTGCCCGTCATGATCATCAAGCCGAGGCGGTTAGACCACTCCCATATCCTTGATTGTTCATCATAGGTTTTCTTAAACTCATCATAATTCTCCTTCCCCGCTTCGGGAGCGGTGAGAGGATTCTTACGAAGTGCATAGTTATAGTCCATGCACCCTATATATGAAAATTTCTATCCTCTCCATCCACGTGGAAAAGTTATTCCCCGTGACAGGAGGGATATTGCTTATATTGGCAGCTATTGATGAATCACCAACTGGATTTTAAATATAGCACCGTCAGAAAATTCATAATGAATTTAAAGGCATAATAAACATTATAAGACAAAATTATTCCAGATCATATCATCATTGGGCAGAAATGAAAAGAAAAAATTATCCAAAAAATGACATGTAATCATAAAGTCAACTTTGGTCAGAAATTATGAACATGAGCCATTTAAGTAATATTAATATTCTCTAATCAAATTTTTCATTGGTTCCATTTAATTAGAGATATCAATGAAATTAAAGAAATAGTTTTCAATAAATTGTGCCATATAACCATACCAATTAACATAATTTTATTGACATTTATAAGGTCCAAAACATAAATTTAAATAGTGCATAAAATGGGCTTTTAACCTAATCATTAACAAAACAGTAAAACATAATTAAAAATATACCCATAAAAAACGCGCACGTGGTGCAGGCCCTATTGCTACCGTGCGGCGGCGTTACCCCAACAGCTCATCTGTGGCCCATCAAAGCGCGATGGTGGCCCAGCCGGAAAAACTCATGCACGCAATGTCGCGGCCCACTGTAGAGTCGGCTCGACACGACGCACAGGCAAGGCAAATCTCAGCCATCCATTCCAACGGACGGACGAGATCAACTCGCCATAACTAAAGATCAGCTCGGGAAACCATAGCTCAATCATCACGCAGACCTGGAACGGCGACACGGTGGAGCTACTCGCCGACGGTTACGCGTGGTGCTCCGATGCCTCGTACACCTCTATCAAGCCGCTCCGCGGCATCATGCACGGAGGAGACGCGGCGGGAGGGTGTGCGATGACGGAGCCGCACACAGCGGCAACCGGAGGCATGCCGGCGATGCCCAGAAGGACCCCGACAGCTACTAACACAGGTACTCCCAAAATCGGAAAAGTTTATTCAGGTTTTGCCCAATCCAAAAATTAAGGTTCTAAAAAAGTTTGGGGTTTTCGTTATTCGATAATTTTTCTCATAAAATTGGGCCTTGTCTAATCCTTTTCTATTTGAAATGGCCAATTCGATAATCTTTTGATTTTGTCCAAATTTGACGTTAATAAAGGATTTAGGGTTTTGGGTTTGGGGATTTTAGGTAAATTTGCATTAGAATTTCGCCAATCCGAAGACATCCTTTAGGGTTTTGGGTTTGGGGATTTTAGGTAAATTTGCATTAGAAGTTCCCCAATCCGAAGACACCTCCTTCTAATTTCTTAACCAAAACGCTAATGCATTAAATCCGAAAAATAAATCTTTAACTCAATGGCTAATCAAGAGTTTAGAACATGATTAGGGTTTAATTAGGGATGATAATGGCTCTGGTACCAAATGATGGACTTTAAACTTAATGCAGAAAAGTTTACGTTGTATTAGCCCAAGGATCAACCACCAAGATTAAGAGGAAGATCCTCACAGTTGCTTGAGGTCGCCATCGAGTATATCAGACTTAGGCCAGAGTGACCTGCTTAGGAACGAGTTGGAGTAAGGGTGTCGTAGCGGTCGCAGGGAGGAGGTAGCAGTGACGACCTTCTCATTGCTGGCAGTGCAACCCAGTGGATCGGATGGGCTTAGGGGGGATTTGGGGGAGTTGGTTGCCTCGTACCTACGTTGGCTTACAACGAGGTGCCAACTCCTTCCTTTTTTATTGCACTGTGCACTAGGGGGCCGCAACCATTAGTTGGTTGTGTGCCCTCGATTAGGGCGCGATTAGTTGGAGATGGCGCTTCCCTCAAAATCGGATCTGGCTGTTAGCCAAGATCACATCCAACATGGGCAAACAGTGCTGAGGTGTGCAGCTAGCAGGCCTCAAGTGCTCAGCTGGCCCAGTCTGTGGGAGTCCCAGTGGTGCATGGCAGAGACCCAAGGGTTCTCGGGGTTAAGGAGTTTTTAGGGTTAATGAGTCCTACGAAATTAGTGAAAATTTTAGAGAAGATTAGTGGTGATCAGAGAGCGATTAGAAGTGATTCTGAGGAGTTTTGTGCACTTGCTCATCCCAAGCATCACTTTCCACAAATAGTAACCAACGTGTGTCCTAGCCGCCGAGGGCACTTCACTTGAGGAGGCTGGTTTCGAATCCGATCTTTCTATCTGCCCATAAGAGCGGGACGGTGAATTACTAGTAGGGTAGGCCCAGAATTCCATGTACGCCTATTCCACGGACCCTTGGGTGAGGATTAGCTCCTATGATTTGCCGGTGAATTACCAGTAGGGGCAGGCCCAGATTTCCATGTACGCCTATTCCACGGACCCCCTCCCCCCCAGGTGAGGATTAGCTCCTATGATTTGCTGATGGTATGTAAATGAATCATATATGTTCTTGATATCATAGTAAGTTGTGGTTCTGGTATAAATTCTCAATCTCATCGCGCATAATTTCCATATTTTAATTAGTATTTTTGGTACTGTTTAATGCTGTCATTAGTTGTTTCTTCCGTTGTTTACTGTTAATTAGTCTACTTAGCTCTAGTTCAGACCATGTTTGTGCGTCACGATCCTTTACTGAATCTTCGCCATCACCTCCCATTTCTTCAGTTAGGTTTTGTGTCAAATATATGTACAAGTAGGTTACATGGACCCTGTGTTGTAATAGGCAGGGTTGGTTTGGAGTTAGAGTCGGACTCTAGCCGGGCCTCCACCATATAAAGGGAGGCATCCCTAGTGTAACCAAGACAACGACTTCATAATAGTATCATAGACAAGAGGAGGTCAGCGGTCCGCATGCGGTCGTGACTTGGTCAGCTGGTGTGCTGCAGTATTATGGATTAGGGAGGAGCGCCCATAATCAGAGCCCCGCAAATTTAGGCGAAAACCGAACCGCGTTACCAAATATCTCATCGCCGCAGAATACACGAGCGCCGCAGAAAACACCTCATCGACGCAAGGTGGAGCATGGCGGCGATCGATAATTCGATCGGTGGTGTCAGACTCTTTGGACAGGAGGTTCGAACCGTTCAATGGGCTATCGTTGGCAGAGATTGACCAGATGAGGTGAATTAGAGGTCTAAAAGGAATAGAATTCAGCTGTAAGGGGGTTCTCTCACCACTGTAAAAGGGATCCAAGGGGGAGCCAAACCCAACAATCCAAAGCAATCAATAGCGATTTTTTAGCGCAGATTTCATAGGGGGTTTTTAAGGCGTGAGATTACGAAGGAGGGAGGCGTTTACAGGGCTGTTGGTGATCTGTTCAAGATGGCAAACGGGCCGGGTGGCGATGCATCTGTCAACAAGCAATTAGAGTTGGTAGAATCACAGGCCAGCAGGATAAAGCCGACAAATACAAACTTTGACATGGTGAGGTTGGACGGTACGGGAAACTTCAGTTTATGGCAGGCGAGGTTCCGGGATCTCCTAATGCAGCAGGGGATTGTGGTGGCTCTTAAGGCGAATAAACCGGAGAAGGTGGAGGCCGGTGATTGGGAGGAGATGCGGTTGTATGCAGTGGCAACCATACGCCTTTGTCTCTCAGATTAGGTAATGTACCATGTCATGGAGTTGTCATCACTAAAGGGAATTTGGGACAAGCTGGCCAATCAATTTATGTCCAAGACTTTGACCAGCTGTTGACACCCAAATTTGAAAGGAAAATCGGATATTATGAGGAAGTTAATGTCATCAGAATTATTGGGCTGAATCAGGAAATGGGCTTCAATGTCAGAAGGAAGAAGTGTGTGTGAAATAATTCCGATAGTTACAAGACTCCGGAAGGGTTACGAAGCTATGATCGGAAGATGGTTTATATGGCGCGGTAAATTAGGTTGTGTCGGTTTCGGCTTTGTAACAGTATAAACAGGGTCCTAAGTCCCGTGTAAACGAATAAGTCCCGTGTAAACGATACACGACATACACAAAACATTAACTACACTTTTCGAACCCGATCGACTTCGTCGAAAGGCTTCAACTCGTAGGTAGAGCTATCTCGATGGAATAATCGATACTCTTCTTGTAACCCATATGCATGGCTGCATCACCTTGATCTCATGTATACAAAGCATGTTAAACTGTCTTGGATTTTACCGATCTTTGACATGTTCTCGCATGTTACACTGTCTCGTTCAATCGATCTGTAATATGTATTTATCTTGCAATGCCGATTGTCAATTATCTTGTGTGCGTTTCTTGAATCCGATGTATGCAACTGTCTCGTTTAATCGATCTTGCATATACTTGTTTTAGGATTTCGCATGTTTAGCTACTTGCTGATTAGTATCACATTTACCTATATTAGTTCTAAATCTGTGAATCGATTTATAAGTTTATATCTAGATTTAGATATGAATACTGTCTTGGCTTTGACCAATCTATTCAATCTATACCTTCGTTAAATTTAATAAATTGATTTGAAGATTTGTAGTTAATTCTAAATATAAAACAACAAAAAGGAGATTAAAAAGTTTATGTTTGAATGCTTATTCATGTTTATCACTCTATCAGGCATTAAACCGATAGAACTACAATCGGATTCTTTAAAGCCGATTCATAAAACCTGATCTGGCTGTTTCTTAAAGCCGATTGGGGCTATGTCGCTGGCAATTTATTCCTTGTCAATTTACCGGTCAAATTGACTGGCACGTTTGGTTCCTGGTTGCGACGCAAGCCCAGACTTGACGCTTCTGCACGTGTGTTCTCGAAAATCCAATTTTTCGTGTCAACACACTTTTTGGCACGCCCAGTGGGACCCCAAGAGTTAAAATTGATAAGATGACGCAGGCAGCGATAGAAGCACTTAAACTTGCTGCTGAGGCTGTGACTTTTGATGAACTAAGCCCTGATCAGAAAAAAGAAATTGAAGATAGGCTCGCTGAGATTCATGAAGAAAACAAGAAAAGGATGTTGACAGGCTATCGGAAAGCTCGTAGTGGCCAGATCACAAAAACTTCCATTGGAGATCCATTGCTGACTGGAGATTTTTCTGAAGTGATAAGGGATTAGATTAATTTGTTCCTTTTACCGATCGATGCTGGATTAATCATCAGTTTTAGGGCGGATTGTGCAAGAGGAGACTAGCGCTGCTTTGCATAATATGATGACTGGGCAGACCCCTCCAAGGAATCGAAATAACCCACAAGAGATGAATGTGGGGAACCGATATCCACCTTACGCCTAGATCGGGAGCACCCAGGCAGGAACTTCTCAAACTGGAGCTTTTAATCCAAGTCTAGTTTTCAACCCACATACTGCGCTAGGGGCAATGAATCCAAACCCGATTCAAGCAATACCGAGTAATCAGGCTATGGTCTCTATACCAGATCCGATCTATCAGCCGATCCACTCTTGGATGAATGAAAATCTAGAAGAGATGACAAGGAACACTATACCACAGACCACTTGTGGCGACACACCGTCTGTCGCTAAAGACCATATTTTGCGACATACAGTCTGTCGGTAAAGGCTTTACCGACAGACTTTATTCTATCACTACAAGTCCTGCCGGGATAGACCTTTCCCAACAGACTTTCCTTTCCCGACAGACCATCCGACCCTAATAAAATATCTATACCGACAGACCAAAATGTAGCAACTGACCATCTGCTGGATCTGTCCTGACTGACCATCTGTCTCCTAAGACTTCTTTAGCGACAAACCGTCTGATAGTATCATTAAAAACAATTTTCAAAAATATACCAGCTATAATTACAGAGAATACATCTCAATTATAATCGCATATTACACATTTCGCATTTATAACAACTCAATTATAATCACATATTACACAATTTTTACACAAATAAATTCATTATAAATTAACAAGTGACCAAGTAATACAAATATTCATCGGTATATTGTACATGGCAACATAAATACAATTGAATTTCAGTGCCACCAAAACATGACACACAAACATATTCTTGAACTAGTCCTTGAAAAGCGCTTGAATAAAGGCCCTAACCAACCAAATCATCATGCTATGGTAGTGTTTTGAGCATGTACTGCAAAATCACAAGAACCAGAGATTGTAAGCATAGGAGTAGGAGCATTCTACCACCACCAACATAAGGAGATGATTTCTATGAAAATTTTGATTTTAGTGTACCTTTGTCTTGCAAGTAACTATTGCGACATCTTGACAATATCCATGTCACTTTGAAGTTTCTAAACTGCAATCAATCGAAAATCAATAATCACTTATGCAAATTAATCGTTTGACAAGGCTAGTAACAATAACCTGGAGATATTGAGATATACAAAATACACTCAGCTCATTCGTTTGGAAATTAACAAGGGGCATGAAACATTCAGACATATATGTCACATATGTTTGTAAAAATACTATATGAATGCAAGATATTTATTACACATACTAAGAAAAATTCAGACACACAACGCATACATGTGTAGAACAAAAGAAATTCAAATATGCAGCCAATCAACCATTAAGGTTAGGCTATGAGATATTTGTATAGTAACTAACTAAAAAACACTTAAACCATATAAGTATTTTTTTCAGCAACATTAACCATGAAACCTGTTATGCTAGATATTTACCAACTAGACTTTAAATCTTTTTTAGGTACTTAAAAAATTGTGAGACTTGATTTGAGCACATCCCAGTACCATGAACTTACTCGGTCTTTTTGTTGGTCTTCAGTCCATTTAGGTGCTGCCGAAGAAGATTAATCTGATTTGCTTTTATAAACAACTAAAATGTAATTAGTAAAACACAGTGAACAATTTAGCCATGAAAGAAGTTATCGTTCATTTCAATATAACCTCACATGAAACCTCCATCTTACTTTCAAAGAACTTATAAACTCAATGAGAGCTCTTATCACCGGTGAGATAATTATGACACAAATTCAAAAATGATTGATCTGTAATATAAGCTTCACCTTGTAACATGCAAAAAGCATACAACATTAGTACATTACTAATCGAAATATCAGCACATTAAAGATGTAACGAAGTAAAACTTCTAGAATCTACATTATGTAAGCATATGTACCGTTAAAAGTATTGAACTGTTTGTTAACAGATAAGAGGAATAATATTTCTTTTTTTTAGAAGGGGGCAAGACCCATATTTCCATTGCACAAGGACAATAGAAACAATGTCTGCAAGGTTTTAAGGAATAATATTTCTGAAAAGATTATCTCTCCATGTGTATGTACTGCGAAAAGAATTCGAATTGGCATGCCAACCAAATCAATACCCAGGTGGTACGACGCAAGTAGGCTTAAAGCACATGTAGATGCATCATCTACTATTCAATGAAATATGGATCAGGCTAAATAGTATTTCATGGACCATGATGTCCAAAGTAGTAAAATCGACTGAGCTAAAATCATCGATCAGATCAAAGCTAATTGAACGGGAACAAAGCTAGCTAGTTGTATGCGATCAGTTACCATACTTACTTGGGGCTGAGTCCATCTATACAGGTATGTCCGAGACCGATGACTGCCTCTGCCTAAAATGCTCGCCCCAGGGTTGAGGTGTTCAGAAACCCAGAAATGGCTTTCCCTGAAAATTGCATTTCGTTTTCATAACCTTGCACATATCTGGCTGCAGTTTAGTCACTATCATTTGTTTATGGAAAAATGTTCTAAACAACTTTAGGCATCAAGAGCTAGGACATGCAATTGAACCGACCAATTGAAAAACAAGAGCAACTTCAGGCATGCAATTGAACTGACCAACTAGGAATGCATATGTTCTAAGCAACTTCAGGCATATCCCACTTGAACTGACCAGTAGATCTAGGGAAATTTCCATGGACCAATCAAGCTTCAGGCATGCAATTGAACAAGGCACACTAGCCGCCGTGTAAGTTTAAGCCTCCCATGCGCTAATTGATTTTGGTAATTGATGTCAACTTGGCCGTACAGCTGGAATGCCAAGGATAAGGACCTTTTGTTTTATAGTTCTTCTGATTTCCTTGTGTGCGTCTTTGGCTCGACTACATCTCTCTGGTTGCAGGGTCCCACTGAGCATAGATCCAGAAACATCAGCCGTGGGTTTCATGGGGGTTCCGAGAGTGCCAGGAGTTAGTCTTGAGCGAACCATCTAGAGCGAGTACACCTGTCCCAGGGTCGAGAAGGTTCGGGGTTCAGCTGTCCAGGGCTGTCCAGGGTTTCGTAGCCGCTAAGTCTCCGAAATACCTGAGAGCGCGAAACTTCCCGCCAAAATGGTCTAAAGTTTTTCGCTTGACCCTACCCAAGTTGTCACCATGTCCACAAATCAACAAAAATGTCCCAAGACCTGAGGCGTGGTGACGAGAAGGGGCGAGAGAGACTAAGTCCCGAAAACACCGCCCCTGTCGGACGGCGTCCGACCCTCTTCGGACGGGGTCCGACAGTGTCGATTCCCAAGGAGTGAGCACGAAATTTGGCTAAGTCCCAACCAACACCGCCTCTACCGGACGGCGTCCGGAGACCATCGGACGGCGTCCGACCAGCCAAGACTTAGCCAAAATGGCAAGTCCACAGCCTGGAGCTTCCTGTCGGACGGCGTCCGACCAGAGCCAGACGGCATCCGATGGCGGCTAGGAAAGCGATCAAACATATGGCGGGCACAGGGAGGAGAGCACAGCGCACTCCATCGGACGGCGTCCGACGAGTTGTCGGATGCGTCCGATGAAGGTGAAATTTCACCAAATTCATCGATCGGACGGCGTCCGATGGGAACCGGACGGCGTCCGACGGATCGAGCTGAATCTCGCGAAAATGAATCTGAGCCGTCCATCTCTAGGGTTTCGCCTTGTGTCTATAAATAGGGGCTTAGAGCATGGGAGAAATTTGAGAGAGCCTCATTAGCAGCCACCCCTTGCCCTTTCCACCCAAGAGAGCTCCTCCTATGGCACCCACCTCCATCTAGGGTTCCATGTGCTTGAGAGATTAAGAGGGAGGAGAAGAGAGGAAGAGGAAGAAGAAGGTGCCCCCTATCTCCTCTCATTCATTCCCAAGGTTTGCCTCTTCTCCCATGGTGTTCTTGCCCTAGTCTTCATGGGAGAAGAGAAGGGGTAGTGGTGAGAGACGGTCTCCAATCTTTTACTCTTGGGACTTCGCCGCCGGAGAGATCGTCGTCACACTACGAGCTTCATCAACCGTACGACTACGTCAATCGAAATCCTCCGTGTGTCGGGGGTCACTTCCGTGTGTCGGAGGTGCGTGGCCTTCATCCTTGAAGGTTGTGTGCAAAAATCCTCCGTGTGTCGGGGGTCGGTGCCGTGTGTCGGCGCCGCGGGTGCGAGGAGCTTCCGCGTGTGAAAGAACTCGTCTTGTGTGAAGGTTTGGAGCTCGCCTACCATGTGTTGGTGAAGAGCCATCACGAGTGGATCGAGGGCTTGGGACGAGAGAGTCCCGACTTCTCTGTGTGAGAAGTTTCCTCAACGGAGACGTAGGTGTTCATGTGTTGAGCACCGAACTTCGGTAAACAACTCGGTTTGCGTCTCCTCGTCTCTTGCATTATCTTAATTGTGCATTGCTTGTGTGAGCCATCGAGCCACCTTCCTGTTGATTAATTGTGCCGTCACTTTCGTATCTTGATTTTAGGATTTCATCGGTAGCTTGGGTAAAAACAGGACTAATCAATCACGAAAACAAAGTTAAAATTTGAATTAGGAGTCCGATTCACCCCCCGGCCTAGGTTTCCTACAAGTGGTATCAGAGCCAGGTTCTCTAGTTGCTTAACCGCATAGAGATGGCCGACGGGGGTAGTGTAGCCGTCAGTAGAATTTCTTTATTTAGTGGCACTAATTTTAGCTTTTGGAAGTTGCGCATGAAAGTATTTCTCCAGGCCATGGGAATGGATGTTTGGAAGGTCGTAGAGTCTCCTCATGGTGTCACACTCACTGATGATGTACCTCCCACACCCGGACAAACCAAACTCCTAGAGACCGATGCTAAGACCATGAACGCTTTGTTTTGTGGTTTGAGCATGGAGGTCTTCGATAGAGTTAGCAATCTCACTAGTGCACACGAGATATGGGTTACGCTCATTGAGATTCACGAGGGCACCTCAGCTGTTAAGGAGGGTAGACTAGTGGTTATCAAGGAGCGTTATGATCAATTCAGAATGCTTCCAAATGAAAATGTCAATGCTATGTTTACTCGGCTTAACCCCATTCTTAACGAGCTTAAGGGGCTCGGTCACACTGTTGCAAACGATGAAGTGTGCAGGAAAATGCTTCGGATCCTTCCCAAGAAGGACTACCGGGACATCATCACCTATCTCACGAACAGTGGTGATGTGGAGAAGCTGGCACCCACAGCTTTGCTTAGCAAGATCACCGCACATGAGATGATGCTCCTCAATGATCCTGAGGATTCCCCTGCTCCATCAAAGAATCAAGTGATCGCTCTTAAGGCCAGTGGATCTAGGCAGAGTGCTCCTAAGTCAAGTCAAGCTGAGAATAAGGGTGAGATGACATGGAGCGAGCTCGAAGACGGCTTCCAACACTTCGGCCTGTTCATAAAGCAAGCTGGTCAGTTCATGAGCAGAAATGGCTATGGAGGCAAGAAGAGGATGAGCAGAAACACCCATGCATCATACTGATACTATGAGTGTCAGGAGAAGGGACACATCGCTTCAATGTGTCCCCAGAAGGGTAATACCAAGTACAAGGACAAAGGAAAGGAGAAGGGTGATGGCGAGAAGCCGAGGCAGAATGACAACAAGAAGAAGAATCCTCAGAAGTCAGGGTTCAAGGGTCGCTCCTCACAAGGCAAGAGGCTAGCCTTTGTGGGAGAATGGGTGACCGATGACAGCTCCAGCAATGCGTCAGCTTCAGGAGATGAGGAGGAGTCAGCTGATCAAGAGTTGGCCACCATGGCGATAGCTGAGTCCGTGCCACCTCCTCCAGTTTTCACACCAAGATGCCTCACGGTGGTTGCTGAGTCTCGAGAGTGGTATTCTGATGACGATGGGTCTTCTTCCACTACTTCCTCTTCATCGGCAAAAGCTTCACCAACTTCTACTGGCACGTCCAAGTGCCTGATGGCTCGACCTAGTGGCGAGGCGAGCGACTCTGGTTCTGACTCAGATGTGGATGTTGAAGGCATGCGTGATTGTCTTAGGGAAGCTTGTGAGCGCTATAAGAATGAGACACTTAAGAATCTAGAGCTTGGTAAAACCCTGATTGCATTGCAAACTAAGTGCAAAAATCTTGTCACTAGATGTGATAGCTTAGAATCTGAGCATGACACTTTGCTAGACTCTAACAAAAATCTGTCATCTAAGTGCAATGTGCTAGAAGAAGAGCGCGATGCTTTGAATGAATCCCTAGATGATCTCATGATTACTTATCATGCACTTAGGGAGAATCATGAGACACTACTGGCTAAGAATGATGAGTTGGTTGCTTTGCCTCTTGCTCAACTAGTTGATACTACACCTGTTGATGCTGTCGATGTTGCTTGTGCTATGCCTGTTACTCCTGTTGCAATTGCACCTGTTGTTGACTTGACTCTTGCTTGTTCTGATGTTGCCCATGATTGCACTGTGTTGGCTTCCACTTCTAGCCTCTAGCAACACACTAGTGTGCACATCTGATAATTGTAAATTTGCACTAGCTGCTAGGAAGCTTGCTATTGAAAATGCCGAGTTGAAGTCTATGCTTGAGAAATTTGATAAGGGGCTTGGGAAGTGCTATGAGGGTAGCTTGGCCTTGGATAAGATGCTCAAGGAACAACGAAAACCCTCCCAAAAGGGTGGCTTGGGTTTTACCCCAGAGAAGCCAAAAGGGAGAAGGAATTCAAGTGTTCCTCGAGCATCTACCATGAGGCAAAGTTACTATCATGCCTATCCCAAGAAGAGGCATAGTAACAACTTGCACACTAGCAACAATGCTTTTAGGATGCACAATTGGCACAACACATGGCAAGGACATGATAGGCACTATAACTCTCCCACATGGGAACCTCAAATGCACTACAACACTTGGCATTCACCTAGGCAAAACTTCTGAAATGGTACTCCTAGACACAACAATGGTAGGACAAACCTTGCTAGAAACCAAAACCGCAACACTCCCAATCACACACAGCCAAGATTCTCAAGAGCACATGCTGAGCTGTATGATCACTACCTGCTAAAGAAAAATTCACAGGGTAGAGTATTTGCTAGATTTGTTGGGCTCAAGTATGAGAATGAGCACAAGACACATGTTTGGGTGCCCAAGTCATTGATTGACCGTTTTGCTCCTGTTGCTTCTGGTTTGAAGGCTAACCCTCGGGGACCTCCTGTGTGGGTCCCTGAGTCACATAAGTGATCTTTTCTCATGACAGGTGAACTACCGGAGTGGAGGGTGCCATTGGATCATCGACAGTGGGTGCACCCAACACATGACCGGCAACTCTCGGTTGTTCACCTCAATAGGGGAGGAAGGCAAGATTCCCCTCAAGGTCACTTTTGGAGATGGAAGCAAGAGCAAGGTTCTTGGAGTTGGAAAGGTAGCAATTTCTTCAGATCTTTCAATTGACAATGTGTTACTAGTGAAAACTTTGAGCTATAACCTCCTCTCTGTTGCCCAAATATGTGATTTGGGGTTCCATTGTAATTTCTCACCTGAGGACTTGTTGGTTTTGGACAAAAATAAAAAACTTGTGTTCAAAGGCTTTCGGTTTGAAAACTTGTTTCTTGTGAACTTTAGTGAGCCTGCCACATCCGTCTCGACTTTCCTTGTCGCCAAAGTCTCTCTTGGTTGGCTTTGGCATAGACGTCTTGGGCATATTGGCATGGCAAATTTGAAGAAACTTTTCAAAAACGAGTTGATTCTTGGGGGTGCAAGATGTGACATTCGAGAAAGACAAACTTTGCAGTGCCTGTCAGGCCGGCAAGCAAGTGGCAAGCTCGCACCCTGCCAAGAATGTCATGTCTACATCTCGACCTCTCGAGCTTTTACACATAGATCTTTTTGGGCCAACAACCTATGTGAGTATCGGGGGAAATTTCTATTGCTTGGTCATTGTTGATGACTTCTTCCGATACACTTGGGTTTTCTTTTTACCCGACAAAACTCCAACTGGAGATGTTTTCAAAAGTTTGTAAAGAAAGCCTAAAATGCTTTTGATTGTACCCTCAAGAAGGTGAGAAGCGACAATGGAATGGAGTTTACTAATACTTCTGTTGAGCTGTTCTGTGATGAGCTAGGGATTGATCACCAGTTCTCAGCCATCTACACCACTCAGCAAAATGGGGTGGTTGAGAGGAAGAACAGAACACTCATTGAGATGGTGAGGACAATGTTAGATGAATACAAGACTTCACATCTGTTCTGAGCTGAAGCGATCAACACAGCCTGTCACTGCATCAACAGGCTGTACCTCCAGAAGCTCCTGAAGAAGACATCCTATGAGTTGCTTGTGGGAAGACGTCCCAATGTCTCCTACTTCAGGGTTTTTGGCTGCAAGGTCTACATCAAGAAGAAGCGGGAGCACTTGGGCAAGTTTCAGAGCAGAGTGGACACGGGAGTCTTCTTGGGGTATTCAGCAAGAGGGTCATCCTTCAGGGTTTATAATGAGAACAGTGGCCAGATTGAGGAGACCTGCGATGTGAAGTTCGATGAGTCAAATGGGAGTCAAGGAGAGCATGAGAACTTGGATGATGTGGATGGTGAGCAGTTGGCAAGAGCGGTGGAGGAGATGCCAGCTGGTGATGTGAGGCCAGTAGAGGTTCAGAGGGAGACTGAGACTGTTTCACCACCTCTCACACCTGAACCAGTGCCAGAGTCAGGGGGAGCCTCACCTCAGGCGGACAGCTCAAGTCTTGATCAGGCTCCAGAGACAGAGACAGCTTGTGAGCCAGATGCGGAATCAGATGAGCCACCACCTCAGTTGATAAGGTCCCATCACTCCATTGCTCGTGATCATCCAGTTGATCAAGTGATCGGTGACCCGACTCGAGGAGTACAGACCAGATCTAGGACGGCAAGCTTCTGTGAGCACACGGCGTTTGTGTCTAAGCTTGAGCCAAAGAAAGTGGAGGAGGCGCTGAGTGACCCAGACTGGATCAATGCGATGCACGAGGAGCTGAACAACTTTGAGAGGAATAAAGTGTGGACGTTGGTGAAAAGGCTAAGCGACTGCAACGTGATTGGCATCAAGTGGGTATTCAAGAACAAGCAAGATGAGTTTGGCTTGGTGGTGCGCAACAAGGCTAGGCTGGTCGCTCAGGGCTTCACACAAATCGAGGGAGTTGACTGCGATGACACCTATGCTCCCGTGGCCCGTCTGGATGCTATCAGACTTCTTATGGCTTTCTCTACATGCCACAACATCATCCTCAAGCAGATGGATGTGAAGAGTGCTTTCCTCAACGGGTACATTGGAGAGCTAGTGTATATTGAGCAACCTCCAGGCTTCGAGGACCCGCAGCACCCTGATCATGTGTACAAACTGTCGAAGGCTCTGTACGGTCTCAAGCAAGCTCCCAGGGCGTGGTATGAAAGGCTAAGAGATTTCCTAATCTCCAAGGGCTTTACAGTTGGAAGAGTTGACTCGACCCTATTCACCAAGGTGGTGAATAGAGATCTGTTCCTCTGCCAGGTCTATGTGGATGACATCATCTTCGGCAGCACCAATGAGTCATTGGTCAAAGAGTTTAGCGACATGATGAGCAAGGAGTTCGAGATGTCTATGATGGGCGAATTGAACTTCTTCTTAGGATTTCAAATCAAGCAACTCAAGACCGGGACATTCATATGCCAGGAGAAGTACATCCACGACCTGCTCAAGCGCTTCAACATGAGTGACTGCAAGCCAATTCGGACACCAATGGGGACGAACTACCACCTTGACCTCAACGAAGAAGGTAAACATGTCGACCAAAAGCTTTATCGTTCCATGATTGGTGCTTTGCTCTATTTGACTGCATCTAGGCCGGACATCATGTTTAGTGTGTGCATGTGCGCTAGATTTTAAGCCTCCCCTAGAGAAATGCATATGACTGCTGTGAAACGAATCCTTCGATACCTAAAACACACACCTAGCATAGGCCTTTGGTTCCCGAAGGGTGCGCGGTTTGAGCTCCTAGGCTATTCTGACTCAGATTATGCCAGGTGCAAGATTGATCGTAAGAGCACTTCTAGGGCTTGTCACTTCTTGGGTAGGTGTCTTGTGTCTTGGGCGTCAAAGAAACAGAACTCCGTGGCGCTATCTACTGCTGAGGCTGAGTATATAGCGGCAGGGAGTTGCTATGCACATCTTCTTTACTTGACACAATCACTGTTTGACTTTGGGCTTAAACTTGACCATGTGCCTCTCCTATGCGACAACGAGAGCGCGGTGAAGAAAGCGTGTAACCCGGTTCAACACTCACGGACCAAGCACATTGATGTCCGTCACCATTTCCTTCGGGATCATGTGACGAAGGGCGGCATTGTGCTTGAGCACGTGCGGACAGAGGACCAGCTTGCCGACATATTCACCAAGCCACTCGATGAGGCACGATTCTGCAAATTGAGAAACGAGTTGAACATTTTAGATAAGTCAAACATTGCCTGAGTTGGTCGCGTGGCAACGACATTCATTGCAAATCTTTTAAAGCCAGTTTAATCATTTAGGTGCTTTGCTTGTTATACTTGATGTTATTCATTGCCTAAATGTTCAACACATGAAATTGATAACTATAGCATATGTTTACCTTGTCACTAGCTCAACTTGTACTTAACTCAATATATAATGCAATTGGAAGCCATGAGCATGTGTTAGGAGGGCTATAGCTTTCAGTCTCATTTGATTGCTCTAAACTCTTTGGTTAATCATGTGCTTCTAAGTCTAGATTGTGTTCTTCCATTTTGCACATGTCTATACTTCGCTAATTTGAGCAATTGTGAGGAAGTGTTGAGCCAAATTTACAAAATGTGCTAAAATATGAATAAGGCCACAATTGGTCATACATGTCTCACCAATGCCTCCTCGATGAGATAGCTTGCCATGGCACTAGGCATGAACTTAGGGGAGCTGTGGATGACCGAGACGTTTATCTTCAGTGTCATGCTGGGTGGCGTCGCCTATGGTTTGAGACATGGCAAATTTGAGAAAATGAAAAGTGTCAAATGTGAAATTTCTCAAAACTGAGCTCAACCAAAATATTGTTTAGTCTCAAATAGGCTTGGTGATAGTATGTGTAGCTCGGAGTGCATATTCTAGTGCTATGGTGCATCATGTGTCACCTTTGAGTTTTGAAACAACTCTTGATACTTCCAGTTATTGTTCACCCTATATTTGCTCTAGGTCATAATAACTTGAATTATACATTTATCAATTATGCTCTAGTTGATCTTGTGACATTGTGACCTTGAGATGGCTAGATTATTAGTGTGGTGGACTTATGGGCGTGTTTGCACTAGTATAACTTCCAAAGCGCTTAATTAGTTCCTAATCCCATGTTTTCGCTACTTTATGGTTATTGATGCCAAAGGAGGAGAAATAATTGCAAATCCATGTTTTTGAAAACACATTGGGCATTGACATGTTTTGAGATGTAAAAGGGGAGAGAATTGATTTTGAATTACATTATTACAAGTGGTAGGCTTAGGAGATGCTTTGCTCCTAGGATGAAGATTAGAATGGAGATGCTTTGCTCCATGTCATGTGATGATACTCTCAAGTGGTATGCATTGATTTAGGGCGAGCTCATGTCTACACGCATGTTGCACTTTATTCTTTCATCCAGTCTCATGCATTGTTTCTGAGCTAACCCATTGCACCATAGATTGTATTTGTGCTGTGTCTTGTTGGATTTGCAGGTGTTGTCATCAATTACCAAGAAGGGGGAGATTGTAAGTTCAAGCCTCCCATGCGCTAATTGATTTTGGTAATTGATGGTAACTAGGCCGTACAGCTGGAATGCCAAGGATAAGGACCTTTTGTTTTATAGTTCTTCTGATTTCCTTGTGTGCGTCTTTGGCTCGACTACATCTCTCTGGTTGCAGGGTCCCACTGAGCACAGGTCCAGAAACATCAGCCGTGGGTTTCATGGGGGTTCCGTGAGTGCCAGGAGTTAGTCTTGAGCGAACCATCTAGAGCGAGTACACCTGTCCCAGGGTCGAGAAGGTTCGGGTTCACCGTCGTGGTCATCCGGGGTTTCAGAGCCGCTAAGTCTCCGAATACCGAGGCCTTGAAACTCCCGCCCAAATGGTCTAAAGTTTTTCGCTTGACCCTACACAGGTTGTCACCATGTCCACAAATCAACAAAAATGTCCCAAGACCTGAGGCGTGGTGACGAGAAGGGGCGAGAGAGACTGCGTCCGACCCTCTTCGGACGGGGTCCGACAGTGCCGATTCCCAAGGAGTGAGCACGAAATTTGGCTAAGTCCCAACCAACACCGCCTCTGCCGGACGGCGTCAGGAGACCATCGGACGGCGTCCGACCAGCCGAGACTTAAGCCAAAATGGCAAGTCCACAGCCTGGAGCTTCCTGTCGGACAGCGTCCGACCAGAGCCAGACGGCATCCGATGGCGGCTAGGAAAGCGATCAAACTTATGGCGGGCACAGGGAGGAGAGCACAGCGCACTCCATCGGACGGCGTCCGACGAGTTGTCGGACGCGTCCGATGAAGGTGAAATTTCACCAAATTCATCGATCGGACGGCGTCTGATGGGAACCGGACGGCGTCCGACGGATCGAGCAAAATCTCGCGAAAATGAATCTGAGCCGTCCATCTCTTGGGTTTCGCCTTGTGTCTATAAATAGGGGCTTAGAGCACGGGAGAAATTTGAGAGAGCCTCATTAGCAGCCACCCCTTGCCCTTTCCACCCAAGAGAGCTCCTCCTATGGCACCCACCTCCATCTAGGGTTCCATGTGCTTGAGAGATTAAGAGGGAGGAGAAGAGAGGAAGAGGAAGAAGAAGGTGCCCCCTATCTCCACTCATTCATCCCCAAGGTTTGCCCCTTCTCCGATGGTGTTCTTGCCCTAGTCTTCATGGGAGAAGAGAAGGGGTAGTGGTGAGAGACGGTCTCCAATCTTTTGCTCTTGGGACTTCGCCGCCGGAGAGATCGTCGTCACACCACGAGCTTCATCAACCGTACGACTACGTCAATCGAAATCCTCCGTGTGTCGGGGGTCACTTCCGTGTGTCGGAGGTGCGTGGCCTTCATCCTTGAAGGTTGTGTGCAAAAATCCTCCGTGTGTCGGGGGTCGTGGTGCAGTGTCGGGCGCCCTGGTGCGAGGAGCTTCCGCGTGTGGAAGAACTCATCTTGTGTGAAGGTTTGGGGCTCGCCTACCATGTGTTGGTGAAGAGCCACCACGAGTGGATCGAGGGCTAGGGTCGAGAGAGTCCCGACTTCTCTGTGTGAGAAGTTTCCTCAACGGAGACGTAGGTGTTCATGTGTTGAGCACCGAACTTCGGTAAACAACTCGGTTTGCGTCTCCTCGTCTCTTGCATTATCTTAATTGTGCATTGCTTGTGTGAGCCATCGAGCCACCTTCCTGTTGATTAATTGTGCCGTCACTTCCGTATCTAGATTTTAGGATTTCATCGGTAGCTTGGGTAAAAACAGGACTAATCAATCACGAAAACAAAGTTAAAATTTGAATTAGGAGTCCGATTCACCCCCCCCCCTCTCGGCCTAGGTTTCCTACAAGCCGAACTCAGGCACGCAATTGAACAAGGACCAGTACAATCTAGAAAAAAAAGAGAAATTTCCACTGAAATCTACCTTCATGTAGTTTAGGTAAAAAGAAATATACAGACCGTAGCTTCAGCCCGCTGCCGCCTCGCCATCCCCGTCGCCGTATCCGAAGCCCAGGAGGAGGAGAGCAGGGCTTTGGCCGTCGCCCTCATCGGTCGCCTCTCCGAAACCCCCGGCCGCAGCCTCGCCGTTCCCCGCGAACCTGAAATTAGAATTGAGCTTTTGGCCGGCGACCGAGGGCCCGTCTTGGACGGAGGGAGCTGGTCCGAGAGGAGCCGAGGCCGAGGTGCCCAGGTGGTGGCAGTGCCCTTTGGCGGAGTGGCACGGACGGCTGGGGGTGGGGGTGGAGGAGCAGGAGTGGAGATGGGGCTGGAGAGGAGGGCCGGCAAGGGTTAGACCATCTCCAACCATATTCCCATCATTTCATTCCCTTCCCTATTCTTTTCCTCACATTCGTTCCCTTCATTTCCTACCATCTCCAACAGTATCCCTTCGAAGAAATTTACGAAGAAAACAGAGAGAGAATCTCGTTCTAAAGGGATTGCAGGAAGAAATTTCTTCTGACGAGAACCGCGACGAGATTCTGTTGGAGCATCAGAATTTCTTCGCGAAGGGATTTTGGCCCCCGAAGGGACTCCCTTGGAGATGGTCTTAGGGAAGTGAAAATGTTTTTTCCCGCTAGTATCGCCCGCCAAAAGCTCAATTATTATTTCAGGTTCGCGCGATCTCATTCACATGTGTAGCGACGGACCGACCGTCCTAATTACTGTCTACACCGACAGACCCACTGTCTTTATAGCTCTTAACTTATAACGACAGTCCGTCTATCGGCAACAAATGTTATACCGACAGACCATCTGTCCGTATGTTTTACCGACAGACGGTTTGACTCCTATGAAAATTTTTAACAACACGTTGTCTGTCGCTAAAAATGGTCTGTGGTATAGTGGAACCTGGTGTACAACATGATGAAGCAATGTGGGTTCAACACTCCTAAGATTGCACCACATTATACCATGTCGTACCCATCGGCTTTTAAAGAAACGGAGTTTCCTCATAAGTACCGAGTCCTAGATTTTGCAAACGCTAAGTTCAGTGGGAGCGATAACACCTCTACGCGCGAGCACATCGCTAGATTTCTTGCGTTATGTGGAGAAGTTGCTTCAAAGAATACACTTAAATGCCGATTGTTCCCTCTGTCGCTATCGGGATTAGCATTTAACTGGTTTACTTCGCTTCCTCCAAACAGCATTACCTCCTGGCCGGATCTCGAGAAGAAGTTTCACGAATATTTTTATTCTGGAGAGAACAAAGCTAGAATTACCGATATCATGGTGATCAAGCAGAAATTTGGAGAATTGGCAAATGATTATCTACGTCGGTTCAAGGAGGTGAGAAACCGATGTTATAGCCTTTCACTGCCCGACAATGAATTAGCATAATTGGCTTTCAAGGGTTTATTACCTGTCAATCAGAAGAAGGTAGGCAATCAAGAATTTGCTGATATTTCTCATATGGCCTTAAAATCGCGCTATACGAAAGCCGATTCTCTGATAATTCTTATCCAGGTCAGAAAGAGTATCGGAATAATAACAATAACAAGGGGAAAGACAAAGCTGTCAATGTTGTGGACGCTGAGGAAATAGATGATTCTGATGATTCCGATTCTGAGAAGGTAAGTGCCTATGTTACTGAATGGGTGAGCAATAAGAAAGAATTCGAGCTTGGGTGGATAAAACCGAAGGGCTCTGAAAAGGGCAAGTATTCTTTTGATACATCCAAGTGTGATCGAATTTTTGATCATTTATTACAAGAAAAGCAAATTCGGCTTAAACAGGGGCATGTGATTCCTCCGCTCTAGGAACTTAAAAAATGGAAATACTGCAAGTGGCATAATTCCTATTCACATGTCACTAATGAATGCAACGTTTTTAAACAACTGGTGCAAAAAGCGATTGAAAGTGGACAACTTCGATACCAAGGCAAAAGTTCATAAATTGATACATAACCTT
Organism: Raddia guianensis; assembly: GCA_036346415.1. Taxonomy (NCBI): domain Eukaryota; kingdom Viridiplantae; phylum Streptophyta; class Magnoliopsida; order Poales; family Poaceae; genus Raddia; species Raddia guianensis. The sequence continues at coordinate 4,742,128 of CM070537.1, forward strand.
TTCGAGTCGGCTTTGTTGGAATGGTTGATGCTGCCAAAAGAAAAGCCGATGATTCTGGAAGCTCTAATCGGTTTAAGGTGCTCGTTGGCTCTAAGAGGATCGTGGTGGAAGAAAAACCAGAATTAAAATTCCGAGTAGCAAGCCGACGAGGTAGTGAAAGAACTGGCGAGTGGCGCGAGGTAAGGAGTAGAAGAGAGAATCCGATTACAAAGCCAAGGCCAAAACAAACTTTTAATCAGTTGTTGGAAAAGTATGATCAGATGGCTAGGGATACACCTCGTAGAAACATCAAACCAAATACTCCTGAGCCTGCATAAAGGGATTCAAGGAATCAAGATTGAGAGATGGACCATTGGGAATGTCTTTTTTTCCGATATTGTTGAGAAGAGAGGATGTCGTTGCCTACTCTTGAGAATTGCCCCATGAATCATGCATTTATTCTGCCAGTAAAGAGAACATCGGTAAAAGATCGTCTGGTGTTTCCTAGTGAGAAACCCGAAGAAATCCCGATGAATAAAAATACCGATGTGCATCGGCCTTTCAAAGTGCCATTGCCGCAATGGTGTCCAAGTGGAATTACAAAATCTCAAAAACGTCGCTTGCAGCAGATGAGAAATACTGAGGCGAAGGAGGCAGAGGCCGAGAAGTTCAGAGATGCTCTGTTGGAGCAAGTAAAGCCGATGAGACCAGCCAGGGGCAAACAAGAGTGGAGACCTAAGCTGAGGTCGGCTGTTATTATTGATGCTAACACATAATCGGATGAAGTTTCGATTGCTATTAATATGGTTTGCATATTGCCTCGGGAATTCATGTGTGATTATGAAGAGGCGGCTGCAGAGCTGGTAGTTGGAGCTGAAGATGCTATATTTAAGAAACCTGAGAATTCCCGACTACATTTGAAGCCATTGTTCATCATGGGATATGTGAATGGAAAACCAATTTCCAGAATGATGGTGGATAGTGGGGCCACTGTGAATCTAATGCCATATTTTGTGTGTCGGAAAATTGAAAAATCTATAGAAGATTTGATTAAGACCAATATGGTATTAAGCGATTTCAATGGAAATCCAACTGAAGCGAAGGGAGTTCTGGTGGTAGAGCTCCCAGTGGGGAGCAAAACAATCCCAATGGTTTTCTTTGTAATTGAAGGAAAAGGAAGTTATAATGTGTTGTTGGGGAATGATTGGATACACGCCAATTGTTGTATTCCATCAACACTACATCAGATTTTGATCCAGTGGATTGGCGAGCAGATAGAAGTGGTTAGAGGGGAATCTCTAACTGCAGAAACCGATTGTGCTGAAATCCATGACAACCTGGAAGCATTATCGGGAAAACCCTTGGAAGAATGCGATTTCATCAGCTTTAGTAAATCTGGATTCAAGCTGACGACATTGGAAGCGCAGTCAGTAACTCAAGGACACGAGGGTTTTTTATGAGAACCGCGGCTCTAGAGGAAATCAAGTATAAGATGGGCCAAGGCTTTATATCGGCTGGTGAACTTGAGAAAGTCGATATTGGAACGGATGGTAAAGAAAGGCCCACTTACATCAGTAAGTAGAGCCGTGGGAATACAAGCATCGGCTTATTCAGATTCTTAAAGATCGAGTTGATTGTTTCGCTTGGGAATATCATGAGATGCCTGGTCTAAGCCGATCTATAGTTGAACACAAAATTAAAATAAAACCAGGGTTTCGGCCAGTGAAACAAGCACCAAGGAGAATTAGTTGGAAAATTTATGATCAAGTGAAGGCTGAAATTCAAAGGTTGCTAGATACAAAGTTTATTCGGTCATGCAAATATGCTGATTGGATTTCTAATATCATACCAGTTGGGAAAAAAGATTCTGATAAGATTCGGGTATGCATCGATTTTCAGGATTTGAACAAGGCAACATAGAAAGATGAATATCCGATGCCGATTGCAAATCAATTGATTAACGCTGCTACAGGCAATCGGATTATCAGTTTTTTAGATGGTAATGCTGGTTACAATCAAATTTTTATGGCCGAAGAAGATGTGAACAGGACTGCGTTTAGATGTCCTGGATCTATCGGACTATTTGAGTGGGTTGTGATGACGTTTGGGCTGATTAGTGCTGGGGCTACCTATCAAAGAGGGATGAATTTGATTTGCCATGATTTAATCGGTAAATTGGTTGAGATTTACATTGATGATGTGGTAATCAAATCTCAAGAAGAAGAACAACACTTGGCTGATATTGTGATCGTGTTGGATCAGTTTTGAAAATATGGCATGAGGATGAATCGAAAGAAATGCGCATTTAGAGTATCGGACGAAAAATTCTTGGGATTTATGGTGCATGAGAGAGGAATCGATGTGCATCCTGTGTAACATCCCAAATTTTCAAATAAAAATTTGGCACGTTAATTATTTTGAAAAGCATGTTTAGTATTTTCGCATCAAATAAAACGTTAGCTAATTTATGCCAAAGCGAGCATGTGCATTTTGTTTTTACCTCCATGCGGAAGTTTTATAAATCCTGTGAAAGGGGAAGTATTTAAAATAAATATTGTCAAACTTTTGGAAAGAAGAAAAGAGAAAAACAATATTAGGAAATAAATATAGCACCTCCTCTTCTCCCCTCGGGCCGAGTCTCCCCCGGTCCAACTCTCTCCTCCAGCCTCTGCTCTTCCCCGAGCGGCCCACCTCCCCGGCCCAGCTCGCGCCAGCTGCGTCCGCCGCTGACCGACGGGCCCGCGCCCTGTCTCTCCCTCACCCTCACTGACCGATGGGCCCCACCGGTCAGACCCCTCTTCCCCGTCGTTTCCCCCTTCCCCTCGCGAGCGCGTCTCTGCTCTCGGTTCTCTCTCGTTCTCGCTCTCCCTATTGCTCTCTTCCCCGCTCCTTCTCCCTCCCCATTCCGTGCGTCGCTGTCTGCGCGCCCGGCAGGACCGCCGCTCCCGTCGCCTCCGCCTACGTCCGGACCCGCGCCTGCCTCGCCGTCACTCCTTGCCGCCCGCGAGCGCCGGCCCATTTTCGCACATTAAATCGCTCCGTACCGGCGTCGCCGTGCTCTTTACTCCGTCGCCCGCGCCTTGACCTCGCTCTGCCGCGCCATCGCCCTCGCCGCCAGTGCCGCCCTGGTTGCGCCATCGTTTCGCCGCCGCTGTAGAGCAATAGCGAAGGTCTATCGGTGTCTCCCCGCTCGCTGTGCTCACCGGCGGCATTAAAGATCGAGCCGTTCCCGCCGAGCCACCCTCGCCTATAAGAATCCGCCCTGTGCTCCTATTTCCTCCTTGCCTAGCGCCGTGCCGTGCCTTGCCTTCTCCTCGGTGAGCTCCTCTTGGCTATCCGGTGTAGTACCGTCGTCTTTCTCACACCATCTCTCTCTCTCTCTGTCAGGGAATCCGGGCGCCCCGAAGTCAGGAGCGCCATCTGCGGATCCCCTGTTCGCCAACGCATCTCACCGTCGCGCCGCCTCTGGGGTGAGTCTCAGCCGCCGCCGAGACCGTCATTAGCTTCGCCGTCGTTCCCTCTTCCTCTCCCCGCGCGGAAGCGGTCGCCAGTGGCCGGTCTCGCCCTGCCCTTCGCTCGCCGCCGCCTCGGTCCGAGGTGGAAGGCGATGGGGAGAGAAGGGGGGAAGCTCCGCTTCGGCTCCGGCCCGTGGGCCTCGCCCCGTTCTGGGCCGACCGGCTTAGCCGGGTTGTCCCCTTTTTATTTTCAAAAACGAATTTAAAAAGGCCCTAGCATAAAAGATTTTGCAGATTATATCAAATGCCATCCCAAAATTCTGTAAAAATTCTCAAAAGTACCTTGCAGCAAGCTGGATTTTATAAAAAATACTAAATCAACTTTGCACCCTTGTAACCATTGCATTCATAATAGCTCAAATGCTTAGGTTTCATTATTTCATGTGCATACCAAAATAAGTTAGCATCCTTCCCTTTAAATAAAATGCATGAAAACATTTTGTGCCTGATGTACTGTTATTTTCATTTGTATGTTTGGATCGTGCTCGAGTAGGAGGCCAAGGTGTTGTAGACCCGTCTGACATCGCTGGTTGTTCCTACCCGTCGTCCGACCAAGGCAAGTCCCCTTGACCATACTGTGAGCCATTTTGCTTTGTTTGAAAAACGATTTACTAGATATTAAAAACTTGCATGCTAAATTAAAAAGTAAAAATGTCGTATTTACTAGCGATTAGTTAAGCAACCTAGATAATCATGGTAAGACTAGTGATAGGCTTAAACCATAAGGACTTACTATTAATCTTGTGTATATACTTACGTTCCATTGATGTTAGGAAAAATGCCTATAAATGATTTTCACTGCGATGTCATTATAACTCTTGTGTGTGAAAATAAATGTTGTGATAAGGAATGGTTTGAGAAATGTATGTGCATTGAGGGCAATGCCATGGGCGGGAAAATGATTTAACTCTCTCCCCTAAAATACTTCCGACTAGGGAGAGACTTTCGCCGGTTCGGTGCGAGAAGGCACCATTTGGAGAAATCGGGGCTAAAATATCGTCTCTCTTCTAGTTTAAGGACTGCTCATCCTATGATCCTCTGAATCGAGCCGTGCATAATGACGACCTCGAGTCTGTTATGGGGCGGGCCTAGTTGTTAGCGAAAAACCACGACGAGAGACTCCGGCGGTCGCCGTTAGTGTTTGAACCTAACGGCTTTGTGGCGAAACACTTCTGGGTGCGTAGCCTCTCGAGGGTAAAGCGTACCCACTCTGCAGAGTTAAAACTATCATGGTAGCCGTGCTCGTGGTTATGAGCATGCGAAGGGACTGTTCATATGGTAGCTCTTCTTTTCCAAAAACCGGGAATTTCCAAAAAGGATTTGAGTTGAGTAAAAGTTGTTGAGAAGAAGTTTTGATCTTGAGATAGGTACTACCGGCTTGCCTCATGAATTGGGTTCGGCCTATCATGAGATGCTTGCGCGGTTTCGACCTACCCTTCGTTACGAGTTGACGGCGTGTTCTCCGCTCAACCACTGCGGATCACACCCCTAGTCAGATTTCTATCTTGCTAGCCTATCAGCCGAGCTCAGTTCGATTCGAGCGTGGGACGCGGCGAGGAGCGACACACAGAGTTTACCCAGGTTCGGACCCCCTCGCGGGTAATAGTCCTACTCCTGCCGAGCCTTAGCCCTTTTCTTGTTGTGGTTGTGTGGAATGTGGTTACAGAATGCTCCGGAACCCCCCTTCCCTCCTCTCTCCGCCCCTTTTATACAAGCCTCGAGCTGGCGGAGAGAGCCGTGGGGGTAGGCAATCAAGATTTCTCGATGCAGACACTCGATAAGATATGAGGGACACGACGGAGAGACAAAACGTCTTGCTCTCGCGCGACGGCGCTGCCCACGCTGCCTCGCAAGTGGCCCGACCAGCGAGGACGCTCCAATGAGATCGGGTGGGGCCACTTGCTCTTCCGACGCTGGCGACGAGCTTGATGATGGCAAACTCTCTCTGCCGGTCAATTCCGCTGCGCCACAGTGACAGTTGGTCAGGCCTGCAGAGGTCACTTTGGCGGTAATCATCTCTTCATCTGTCTATCTGCGCGTAATGTCGCATTGAATGCACTCGTCCTTCGCAGCAGGGGAAGCCTTTGCCCAGAAGACTCCTTTCGGAACGCTCCCTGCCACGCGGGCCCCGCTTGACCGTGGGAGGCCCTACGCACACCGAGGGGCTCGCCCACGCGCCCGCCTGACACGTGGGGCCCTCGCCCGGCGCGCTGACGGGCTCGCCCACACGCTGGGGCCTGGTCTGATCTTCTCAGGACTCTTCGTACCCCGGTATTTATTACACCGACACGAGTTATTCCCCGTAACGGGAAGAGACTGAGGAAGAAATTCGCTATGGTTGTGGCCAACTAGCGAGAGAATTTGAGAATGAGCCCCTAAAAGACAAAGATTTCAGATTGAAAGCATTCTGAGTCTTGTTTTTTTTATAAAATTAGGAAAAACGAAAAATGCATTTCTGCAAAACTACCTAAGCCTTCCATTCGTACTAAACCCCATCCGCATATATTCTCGACTTGCGGAGTACCTTTGTACTCACCCCTGTTTTCCCCTTCCCCTCTTTAAAAATTTCAACAGCCGCGGAGCTCCCTTACGACTCTGCTTTCGAGGAGGACTCGGACTACGAGGAGGAGGAGGACTACGAAGACGAAGAGTAGGGTTGCGTGTTGCCTACAGCCGTTGCCTGTGGAATAGCCTACTAGCTAGAATAAAGTCACGCTATGTTAGGTCCCTGTGTGACTGTCTGTGTAACTCTGTATCTCGGCCTGCGTGCCGTGCTTGATGTACTAAATTGTGACTCCTTTTGGGACCCGTTGTCCCCTATATTGTAATAATGTAATTCGAAGGCAATGTATCAGTTCTGTTTATTTGTGCGTACTAGCCATGATCTTCTGGGACTAGTACTGTTTAACACAATAGGGTTCGGTCATTTAGACCGGGTCCGACATCCTGATAGAGTAAAGGCGATTCTGAACACTAAACCTCCAGATTCAAAGGTTCATTTACAAGAGTTGATTGGTAAGATTAATTACTTAAGGAGATTTATTTCAAATTTATCAGAAAGAATCATCTCATTTTCTCCATTGCTTAAGTTAAAAAATTCCGATAAGTTTGTTTGGGACCAGAGCAACAGATTGCATTCGACAATATCAAGGAGTACTTGATTAATCTGCCTGTCCTATTGCCCCAAAGGAAAATTTGCCGTTTAAGTTGTATCTATCGGTATCGAAAAAGACAATAGGGGCGGTTCTGGTCTAGGAGATAGATGGAAAGGAGCATGCAATTTTTTATCTAAGTAGGAAGTTGTTGGACCCAGAAACCCGATACACGGCGGTGGAGAGATATTGCCTTTGTTTATACTTTGCTTGCACTAAGTTGAGGCATTATTTATTGGGTGCTGAGTGCAAAGTGGTTTGCCAAACCGATGTGGTCAAATACATTCTTAATGCTCCAATTATCAAAGGACGTCTTGAAAAATAGGCATATACTCTCATCGAGTTTGATTTGACGTATGAATCTCCAAAAGCCATCAAGGGGCGGGTATTAGCCGATTTCATTACACACCACCAAAACGTTAATCTGTCGATTCTTTTGCCATGGATAATGTTCTTTGATGGATCGGTTTGTGAGAAGGGATGTGGAATCGGTATTTTTATAGTTTTCCCTGGTGGTGTTTCTTACCGATTCAGTGTTACCATGGATTTTATATTGACCAACAATCAAGTGGAATACGAAGCTTTGATTCAAGGGTTGGAGTGGTTGATTCAAGCTGGAGCTATTGCTGTAGAAGTTTTTGGAGATTCACAACTGGTGGTTTTCCAAATGATCAGTAAATATGAAAGCCATAGTGAACTGCTTCGGAAGTATTTGGAAAGGGCTTCAGATTTGGCCAAACATTTCAGTATATTTACAATTCAACATGTTCCGAGAGAACAGAATTGTAAGGCCAATGAGTTAGCTCAAGAAGCATCAAGGTACAAATTACCGATCATGGAGTTGGAAGTTGTTCCTTTTGAGAATTCGATTCCGATGGGATGGCAGGAGGAGATTATCGGTTATCTTAAAGATCCCAAGGGGAGAACCGACAGAAAGCTTAAAAGGAGAGCTCAAAGGTATGTATTGATCAATGACAGCTATATTATTAGAGTTTTGATGGGTTATTACTTAAATGCCTGAATGAAGAGGACGCTAAAGCTGCAATCGGAGAAGTTCATGAAGGACTTTGTGGAAAAAATCAGTCGGCATATAAAATGAGATGGATGTTGAAGCGTGTAGGATTTTTCTGGCCGACAATGGTTGAAGATTGTTTCAAATATTATAAAGGCTGTAAAGATTGTCAGAAATTTAGAAATATCCAACATGCACCTGCGTCGATTTTACATCCGATTGTAAAGCCATGGCCTTTTCATGGATGGGGTATTGATATGATCGGAGAAATATTTCCTTCCTCGTCCAAGGGGCATCGGTATATTTTAGTGGCTACAGATTATTTCACTAAATGGGTTGAAGCTGTACCATTGAAGAAAGTAACAGCCACCGTAGCGATGGACTTTGTTAAGGAACATATAATTTACCGATTTGGTATTCTTCAAACGATCACTACAGATGAAGGATCGGTATTTATGTCAGAAGCATTTCAAGATTATGCTCGAAGCTTGGGAATCACGACGATCAACTCCTCGCCGTATTATGCTCAAGCCAACGGCCAAGCGGAATCTTCTAATAAGGGTGCTATAAAGCTGATTAAGAGAAAAATCGATGAAAGGCCGCGGGGTTGGCATAATACTTTGGCGGATGCATTATGTACGTATCGAATTGGTAAGCATGGGGCTATCAAAGTGTCACCTTTTGAATTGGTCTATGGCCAGGAGGCTGTTTTACCAGTTGAAGCTATCATTGGATCTACGAGGATTGAAGAACAAAACAATGTAAAAGCCGATAATTATAAAAGTTTGATGATAGATAAGCTTGATGATATGGTGGCAGTTCGGTTAAAGGCTTTGGAACACATCGAGCGCAATAAGCAAAGAGACACCAGACACTATAATAAGAAAATTGTGCCGAAAGTTTTTGAAGCGGGAGATCTTGTGTGGAAGACATTTTTACCGATTGGTTCAAGAGATCCTAAGTACAAAAAGTGGTCACCAAATTGGGAAGGTCCGTTTAAAATCAATCGGATTATTCATAGAAACGCATATATTTTGGAGATGCTTGAAGGGCAAGTTTTCGATAAAGCGATTAATGCTAAATATTTGAAGAAGTATTATCCAAGTGTTTGGATTGGGGCTTAATGAGAAGTTTATAAAAGCCGATTTTAAATAAATTGCCTATAGTTTAAATATCGACAAACACTTGTACTGGATCAATGTTGGTATTTCATTCGACACGTTGCTATTGAGTAAAAGCCGATTCGAATGAATCGCCTATAGATGGAAATGTCGATAAAGCAAATTTGCATAAAGAAAATAAAATTATTACAAAAGCACGAAGGCCTTGAATGTTTTGCGCCCAGCAGGCGAAGTGTTTATCGGCAGAATTGCTGATCCATCCACATAACATTGTTTTTAAAATTGGCTCGCAGGCCATCTAATCGCAAAACTCAAAACTGGCTGCGGCGGCATCAGCAATTGTGCCACGGATCTGGTTGATGGTGTTGGTATCTTCTTCGATTGATCCGGGCACAATCGGAATTTTCTTCTTGGCATCCAATATTGCCAGGCCGCAAGCCTTCACTATCACATACTGTTCTTTGGCCGCTGATTTGGACTCCTCGAAGCTTGAGTGGGCGGATGCTTCGGCTTTCCTTGCTTTCTCCAATTCCTGCTTCAAGGATTTGACCCTTGAAACTGCTTTGGAGGTAGCGGTCTTTGCCGATTCGATCTCCTGCTTCAGTCCGAGGAGTTTGTCGTTTTTGGCATTGGCATCTTGGATGAGAGCCTTCAACTCTGCTTCAGCGTCTTTTAGTGCCTCCCTTTGATGAAGCCGATCCAGGGCCGCATCGAATTCGTCTTTCTTTTCACCGAGAGGCAGGACCTTCTGGATAGCCGATGCTACTTGCTCCGGGAGGATCTCTCGGATAGAGTCTGCAATGTCCCGTATAGCTGAGGGATTGGCCAGAAATGCCGATTCATTGCCGAATAGGTCCCACATTTGCTTCAGCTTTGCAAGTGTATCTGGGAGAAGTCGATTGGCCCTGGACTGCTCAGCAGCAGAGGGTTTGGCAGTAGCGACAGGAGGAGATGGAGTCATGATTGGAGAAGATAAAATCTCCAAGTCGTCGTCGAGCCAATCCATGCTTGATGGATCGAAGTTCAGCTCGTTGGTTTTTCCCCCCATCGTAAGTGATTACCTGCGTGGATACTACTGTTACCCGAACTGGGCTTCGAGGTTGAAACATATACTGGAGAAAAGAGATTTTTAAGATTATAAAGGATCAGAAATGTTAAAATTTTGTAAGCTGAGTTAAGAAATTTCCGATTACATCTTGGGAGTTGAAAGCTAGAGGTGTCTGCTATGCCGGCGGAGGAGCAGGTGTGGTATCCCTTTTCTTCTGAATGGGAGAGGTGTCCTGAAATTAGAATTCCGATAAGAAGAAAACCGAAGGAAAGTTATGAAAATCTGAGGAAAATCAAGTGCTTACTGTGTCACATATAGACTCCGTGTTATCGGGTGTACGCACCTTTTGGGGTCTTGGTTTTTTGGTGGCCAATTTCTTCTTTTGGCCGGCGTCACTGTCGGGTCTCCCTGTTGATCAAGAATGAGTAAGAAATCGGATTTTTGGGGAATGTTTATCATAAGCCGATCGTACCTCTCTTTTTTGGTTGCTGAGAGGATCCTTGGGTGAATGCCGACGCGGACTTGGCCGTCGAGTGGAGATGTCCGGCTTCGTCACCAACGAGTTTGGACCTGGGGCGCTTATCTCCACTCTGTAAAGGAAAATAATGCAAGGTTAGTTATGGAAAAGGAAAGGTGTGAGTTAGTAAAAGCACGCAAGTTAGTGACCTCGTTCTCAGAAGACGATGCATGATATTGGGATTCTGTTCTTTCATCAACTGAATCCGATGAAGAGGGGCCTGACTCAGAAGAATTTCCTCTTCATTGTTGCTAGAATTATCATCATTGGAATCATCAAAATCGGTATTTTCCCTGCTGCTTTCTTCCGATTCTGATGAAGGTTCTTCTATACCGGCAATATTTGGACAGTTGGGTTTGCATACTTCTTTCTTGCCAGTAAATTTTTCGATTAAGGTTGAAGCTCCACCTTTTGTGGCATAAATATTCTTGGCAATGGAATCCCACCAAGTTCTGGACTTTGGAGAGGTTGCAAACCACATTATAAGTTCCATCGGCATTTCAAAATCAATGTGTGCAGCAGATAAGATTCCATATGCGATTGGGAGTTCAAATCTTCTCTGGCGTTTAGGTGACGGTAGATGAATAAATCGGGGATATCTTGCCCTAAGTTGAACTGTCGAGCTAATATTGCGGGATGATAAAACTCATACGAGGGTTTTCTGATATGAGTTCTCGCACTAAGAATGGCAAAGAAGATGTTCGGAGAGATGAACTCTTTAAATGCTGGCAAGACTTTGCCACTTATGGTGTTAGAGAATCGAAAAAAGGAGGGGACTGTGTATCTGTCCAAATCGGTATACGGGTTGAATTGTTCCGAGCCATATTCCAATTCAGATATGGTGAAGAATGCGACCAGAGAATGGGAGAAATCCTCTTGGTTCAAGCGCCTTTTATTGCAGTTGACAGAGGTCATTTCTCCATAGGATCTGCAGGGGCGTTCGTTGCTATCGGATTCCTCTTCATTCGGAAATTCTAGACCAAAGTCAAGTTCCCCTATGGAGTTGTATATGTGAAGCTTCAAGAATATACAAATAAACCAGAAAGGGCCACCCAAGTTTCCGACTGAATAATCGGATTTTTTGGAGTAGAGGCCTTCCCTGATCTCGTGCATCATCCGATATGTAGCCCCCAGCAAGTATTTTCCGATTGCTAGTTTCTGTCCGGCTGCGAGAGTTTCGGCAACTCTTTGATAAACTTTGTTGGGGCTGAGAGACTGGCCACAGAAAAAGAACCTGTCTAACCACATGTTCAAAAAGGCAATGTGTTCTTCGTCCTCGACATCGCCTGTTTGCTGATGGGTGCTAATGTAGCGCTGCCAGCCGAAGTTCTTTTCGGGAACTAGCTTGAGGGTAGCAGACAGGTCGAAAGTCGATAGCATCTCTCCATCGGGACTAAGACCGGTTAACATTGCTACGTCCAGAAGTGTAGGGCATATTGGTCCCGTTGGGAAGAGGAAGGTGTTGGCTGTGTCACACCAAAAATATGCCGATGCTGCCATAAATGGTTCATCCGCTGGAGGGGGATTCAAGGAAAGGAGGATGGCATCGGTAATCCCTAATTCGGTCCATTGTTCCTTTTTCTGGCTATAGACCCTTGAGAGCCAGTCCTTATATCTCTTGATCGGGCTAGGCCAGGAGCGGAATGCCGATTTCCAACTATTCCTGTTAAGTTCATTGGCAAACAACGGAAGCCTTGCTACCGAATGATCTATGAAGGATGATGGGTCGCTTTCTCCTACTGGCCCAAAGAATATAAAGCCAGAATCATAACAGTGGAATAGTACCTGAGACATGATTGTCGATCGAGAGTTGTGAAGAAAGTGACTGTGCGCTGGGAATCCTCAGAGCTCCAGAAATCCGATGCAGGAGGTTTGTGCGCAGAGGGGAGCGTGAAAGTAACAGCGAATGGCCGCCTATTTATAGCCGCGGTAAAACTAGGGTTTTTACCAAGGTCTTCGGCGTTACTATTACGGCCCATGTCGCATAGTGGGCTGCCACGTGTTCTCATAATGGGCCAGAAGTGAGAAGCGCAGGGTAAAACTGTGAATTATTCCAAGACAAGTGGGATGGAAAATCCGATTTTTGGTAAAAGTTCGGCTAATGAGAAGATCCCATTGCCAAACTTAGGGGCATATGTTGACACCCAAATTTGGCAGGAAAATCGGATATTATGAGCAAGTTAATGTCATCGTAATTATTGGGCTGAATCAGGAAATGGGCTTCAATGTCAGAAGGAAGAAGTGTATGTAAAATAATTCCGATAATTACAAGACTCCGGAAGGGTTACGAAGCTATGATCGGAAGATGGTTTATATGGCGCAGTAAATTAGGTTGTGTCAGTTTCGGCTTTGTAGCAGTATAAATAGGGTCCTAAGTCCCATGTAAACGATACACGACATACACAAAACATAACTACACTTTTCGAATCCGATCGACTTCGTCGAAAGGCTTCAACTCGCAGGTAGAGCTATCTCGATGGAATAATCGATTCTCTTCTTGTAATCCGTATGCATGGCTGCATCGCCTTGATCTCACGTATACAAAGCATGTTAAACTGTCTCGGATTTTACCGATCTTTGACATGTTCTCGCATGTTACATTGTCTCGTTCAATCGATCTGTAATATATATTTATCTTGCAATGCCGATCGTCAATTATCTTGTGTGCGTTTCTTAAATCCGATGTATGCAACTGTTTCGTTTAATCGATCTTGCATATACTTGTTTTAGGATTTCGCATGTTTAGCTACTTGCTGATTAGTATCACATTTACTGTTATTAGTTCTAAACCTTTGAATCGATTTATAAGTTTATATCTAGATTTAGATCTGAATACTATCTTGGCTTTGACCAATCTATTCAATCTATACATTGGTTTAATTTAATAAATTGATTTGAAGATTTAAAGCTAATTCTATATATAAAACAACAAAAAAGAGATGAAAAAGTTTATGTTTAAATGCTTATTCATGTTTATCGCTCTATCAGGCATTAAGCCGATAGAACTACAATCGGATTCTTTAAAGCTGATTCATAAAACCTGATCTGGCTGTTTCTTAAAGCCGATTGGGGCTATGTCGCTGACAATTTATTCCTTGTCAATTTATAGGTCAAATTGACTGGCACGTTTGGTTCCTGGTTGCGACGCAAGCCCAGACTTGACACTTCCGCACGTGTGTTCGCGAAAATCCAATTTTTCGTGTCAACACCAGCAAGTTGTATCTGAAGCAGAAGTTGTATGGGCTGGAAATACAGGAGGGGTCAGATCTGCAAGCACACATTGATGTTTTTAACAAGTATGTCACGGATCTATAACATGTAGAGGTGACAATCGCTGATGAAGACAAGACAATTATTCTTCTTTGTTTGTTGCCTCCGTCCTTTGAGCATTTAGTTACAACGTTGACGTATGGCAAGGATAACATCAAGACTGAGAATATATACTTACGGCGCTAATGTCTCATCAATTGAAGAAAAATAACAATGCAGTGGAAGAACCTCATTCTGTTGCTTTGCTAGTATCAGGTAATTAAGATGGTCATGGGGCCGGAAAGAAGAACAAGAAAATAATAGGGCGGCGCAGTGCTTCAGATGCAATAAGTGGTGGCACATGAAGAGGGACTGTACAGGTCCACCAAAGGGAGCAGACGCTAATGTGGCAATAGGCTCATGTGACTCCGGAGGCAATAGTGCTGAGGTTCTTCTATTAGAAGGGGATACTGTTGCAGGTGAAGCTACTAAGCATGTTTTGCAGGGTCGACGTCAGCTATTTCAAAAGACGGCGAGTTAGAGGAGGACTCATCGGGTGGCCTACTGTAGACTGCAAAAGAAGGAAGCAACTAAAGTCCGGGTACAAGTGTTCGTGCAAAACGCTGGAACAACTTTAAGGTGGAGAAAACCATATTCTCCAAGATAAAGTTTGTTAGGTTTTGTGTTGAATATATGTACAAGTATGTTACATGGACATTGTGTCGTAATAGGCAGCGTTGGTTTAGAGTTAGAGTCGGACTCTAGCCGGGCCTCCACAATATAAAAGGAGGCAGCCCTGGTGTAACCAAAACAACGACTTCATAATAGTAGCATAGGCAAGAGGAGGTCAGCGGCCGGCATATGGTCGAAACCCTAGGCCATACAATCGCCTCACAGTTGTTCACACCTTGGTCCCTACTTGTTGGGAAAACTAAGTTTTTTTAAAAAGTTTCTCTTTGCAAGTTAACCAAATTATTCTTGAAGAAATACCGGTTCTATCTGAATGTTACCAATACAACCAAGTTTTTCGTTCACTGCCCCTTCTGTAAAATCATAATATCGGCAGCCCATAGCATAGTCTTTTTGTAAATAATCTTCAATAATTATTGCTTGACAACGCTATGTATAAGAAATACCATTATTATGTCCCAACATGCATCGTTCTACTTACATTAGCTGGAACAGTTGGGCCTTGCAGTAGCTGGAACAATTCCTTCCCCCCTTTGTGGCCAAACTTTGGTTCTCCAAATCGATTTCATTTGCTGTGCATTATGTATGTAAAGATGACTTTACTGACAAGACATAATTTATGATTGTGTTCCCCCAAATTTGTTGTAACTTTGCTCCAGGCCGTGATGATACTGCTCAGAAAGATTTATAAATTCTAATTCATAAGCTTGTGATCCAGACACTTTGCATAAAACTGATTAGGAAACATAAATAGGGATCCATCGAACAATCATGAGCTCGTCGTGAAAAAGTTAGCTCTAGCATTCATGCTCGTAATGAAAATGCCAGCTGATATGTAGTCCTTCGACAATGTTGTTCACAGCTTGAGAAACTGCAAAACCTGTTTGTGGTTAACACTAGCAGATCAACCGCTTGTAAGGCATCCAGAAAGTTCTGCAATTTGCTCAGCTCACATATATTTTTTTGAGGGCAAGCTCACCTATCTTGAAACATTATTCAGTGCGTAATAAACAGTATTATGGATGTCTACATAGGATGCACATGATGGCAATAATGTCCAAACTTGGGAAGTTGTAGCATACATTCGATTTTTTGTACCAAGTACCTAGAGTACTGTTCATACAAAAAGAAAGGTTTACCACCAGCACCAAATACCTAGAGTTTTGTACCACCATGCGAGATCATAGCAGTCCACTACACAAGATATTCAGAAATATGACATACAGATTCCATAGAAAGGTTTACGCATCCAGGTTATGCATATAGAATGTACAAGTAGCAGCACTCGGTAGGCTATGCTGACATGATATGTACAGAAAGGAAGACTTCTGAAAGCAGGGACCTCATTTTTATGCCTTTGTAGCCTCCAAGGCCTGAAATACATCCGTACGGGTGACAATCCCTGGTTGACGAAACAATGATCATGTGAACAACTGTTTGCACAGTTACTACAATGACTCTTTGAAAGATTGCTGGAAACCAATCAGTTGCCAACAGATAAACAGAGGCCAGTATTGTCAATATAACTATTTTCTGAAACATAAATGCCTGATGCAAACAGTCTCCAGCAAAAATTCAGAACACCTTTTTGGGCTAAACCTATAATACTTTAAAGAAGCTCAATTGCAATCTGCAGCAATTATGACTATCCAGATGAACCATACACGTGAATGGCTACAACTAATCACTTTCAGAATAAGGTATAACAAAGGTTCTTAAAATTATTACCAATCACTTGCTGTTGTTCATTCACAACAGGTATCCTGTGGACCTTCTCCTTCAGCATTAGCGCAGCAGCTTCTGCTCATGTTATCATTTACAAGAAATGTAGATAAGCAATAGACCGGAAATGCATCATATTTTTCTAGCAACTGTGGTTAGAAGGAACCAAATATTACCTAAGACAGTCTTCTCAGGTGTCAGAGTTATAGCAGGAGACGACATGACTTCAGCAACAGTCGAGTCCAGCTGCATCATGCAGGAATGAAGAACAAAGACTAGCATCACCAGGAATCTTTACATACTCTAGCTACCAGGAATGTGCTTGACTTCTTTTCCAATTATCCTATGATAGATGTATGCAGTCCTTGGTACACAAAGGTGAAAACAAATCCCCAACTGAAATATATTTGAAATATTTATTCCACTTGGGAATACATGATCATTTTTAAAAAGAACTCTGGGTAGTTATGGCAGCTATCTAGAGATACAAAATACCAAGCCATCCTGCATGGTTACAGTTCATCACCACAAAGAATCTGAGTTATTTACTGATCCATCGAATTGAATCATTAACCAGGCGAAAGAACCTTGCAATTTCCAATAATCTATTGGCAGTATTCCCCCATGGACAATCAATGTGAACATCTAGACATCTATATTTATGATTTAGCATAACAAACCACACTTTATCATTACTACATTTCTGAATATAGGTACTCGAGAAAAAAAAGGACGTAATATTCTATTTACGACAGGATAATCAGTGTCTGCCATGTAATATCCTACTTTCAAACAGTGTCTGACAGCCAAGTTTATTAAGATAGCCAAGTGCCAAATAAGGTCACAGGAGTAGAAGGCGATGGCCTTATTCAAGAAGATTTCATAATCAGCAACCATATTTAGCACAAACCTACCTAGGCCCATGTGTAACTGTCTTAAAACACGTGGATAACAAATTGTGGAAGTCAAGTCCGTCTAACTAATTGCTACTCAAAACAGTTCAGAGTTGGTAAAAAACATTGATTCTATTTTACTTTTTAAAACGGGAGAAGGTCAGGAATTGAAATCACTGGTAAAGGGTGTCCTTTGGTGAGCAACCACTCAAATTCATGTCAGCAGCGCTGCCACCCCCAGGCCTCAGCCGCTACCAACTGGGCAAGGCTTAGTTCGCAAGTCAAAAACATTGATATAATGATACTTACCAATTCAACCATAGAATGATCAAGCCGTACCATGACATTTTCACCATTTAGCTTGTATATATTGTTTACACTCCCATACAACTATGAAGACACGTTCATATGGCTTATGAAGCACTGCATTCCCTCAGTTGGGTCTATATTTAAGTAATTGCTTATTTGCCTGCCATAGGAATATAAGGTTCCTCTAATTTTGCTATTTCAGAAGTATAATTTAGAGTAACAGCTTTGTGCATTATATTGTGGTCCTCAGTTTATGGAACATGAACAAGACTAACTTTATAATTTGTTTATGTTTTGCACATCACCATATAACACGCAAATAAAATCGAATAGTCTAGATATACAACCAACAGTAGGTGAAGCATACAACTGAATGCAGAGTGGTTGTCGCATACTCGAACGATGAAACAAATCAGACTAAAACATATTCAATGTACCTGTTCAATAAAATCTATAAATTTCTTCTTTTTTAGCCCAGATTTGCTTTTAAAATCGATTTTTTGTTCCCAGATCAAAGAAGCATATCCATGTTAATGGAAAAGAGCAGAGCACTGACTGACCCCATTGGATGCCTTGGCCTTGTCCTTCTTGGAGACGACGCCGATGCACCGCCCCTCGTCGTCGAGCACCGGCAGGCCGGACTGGCTGGCGAAGAAGGCTTCAATGTCGGCGAGCTTCTGGTCCGCCGTGGCCACTTGCACCGGGTGCGACATGACGTCCCCGAGTTTGGCCGTGGGGCTCATCTGCATGCAGTTCCAACCCAATCACCACAAGCGGCCGCGGAAATCATCAGATCCAAGCACATCCAAGAACGAGTCGACGCTAGCGACGGGATCGGCGGAGCAAGAAACCGAACCTTTTCGGTGGTGATGATCTGGGACTCAAGGTAGGCGCGGAGGTCGGCGTAGGTGAGGAGGGAGAAGTTATCGGGCCACTCGCCGGAGAGGATGCCCTCTGGGTACTCGTCGATGGAGGGGCGCATGTCCCCCAGCGCGGCCGCCACCACGGACGCGCCCCGGCGCCTCCGCCGGCGCAGGCTCAAGAAAGCAGGCGCGCGCCGCGGCACGGCGGGGGCAGCGCCGGCGCGAGCGCGAGCGCGGCCTGCACGGCGGCGGCGGTCGCGGCCATGGGCGACGAATCTAGGAGGCTAGGGCGGCCGATGGGTCGGGGCTCCGCAGCGCGCCGTCTCTTGCGGCGTGTTGCACAGTCCAGTCCAGCAGAGTGGAGGTGGTGGTGTGGTGGTACAGAAATTTCTGGAAGAATGCAGGCGTCGGGGCCTACCTGCAGACGGACGGCCATGTCGTCTAGTGGTGAGGCTGCTCGGTACCAAGCGCCAACTGCCAACATGGCCATGTAACATCTTCGTCTCTTTCAGCTCACTGTTGCTGGCCGTCCAGGTAGCCGTCGGTAGTTTCTTCATCTCCCTCCCGTCCCCATCATCATTCATAAACTCTGGTGCTTCCTGAATCTCGTTTCTTCGTTCTTCAAAAAAAAAAAGTTCTATTCAACGATTGACTTAAAATTTTCTTTTTTTCGATTGATCTGCTGCATCGTTGGATTGTGCTGTAGCGTCGTGTTCCCCCTTCACCATCGAGCTCGCCACCGTAGTGTGGCTAGCATCCTTGTACCTCCCGTACAACTCCGGCATGGCCCACACGCCAGCTCCACGCTGTGGTAGGACACGGAAGCCACCGTGCACTTCGCGATGCACTTGGCGCCGCCACGAAACCTTCTCGGCTCCTTGATGCAAATGGTAAGGTTTATCAGAGTCCATTTATACTGAGAAAGGAAAATAGCTGCAACTTATGGTTTTTCTCCAACCTCGCATTTTAGTAGTCTACTAGACATACTTTCTTTCATCCTTGACTATCTGAGTCTAATTGTACTGACTTCTAGTTCTCTGTAAAGAATAAGGATCTCTCATATTGTCTGTCTCTTTTGGGTTTTTTGAAGGAAGAGGCTTAGTGGAGATTTCACGATGCCACATGTCTACTAATTTCGTATATGTTCCTTTTCCCTCGGTTTGTTCCATGTCTGGTATTACCCTCTCCTGCTAGTCAATCTTCATTTGAGCCTTTAGTATGTCAAATGCGTTTTCTTAGGCTCCCTCTATAAGTTCTAGTCAATGTTCATGTTCGTGGAATGTATTCATTATTCTACTTTCTACCATATGTGATGGACACCAAACTTCGGACTTCAAGAGACCTAGATTGTGCAAATCTGAATAAGGTAACTATATATTTGTTTTTCATTTATCCTTATGCAACTGACCTATTTAGCTACTTCTAATGCTAATGTAGTGCTTGTGCTGATGGTGTTGCAGGTTTGTTTATCCAGTTCACTTCATGGCATACGTACTAAAATGTTCAGATTTACTAAC
The DNA here is from genome assembly GCA_036346415.1 of Raddia guianensis. NCBI lineage: Eukaryota > Viridiplantae > Streptophyta > Magnoliopsida > Poales > Poaceae > Raddia > Raddia guianensis. The sequence goes on from CM070537.1 coordinate 4,761,715, forward strand.
GTTTCAATAATGTAGTGATTTACTTTCTTTGTAGTCAACGAGGGGCACAGTGTATGCTAGCCTATGTCTGCTTCTGTGTGCAATGTCTGCTCGAGCTAGACTATGCTTCTGGTACTGGGTTAATGTTAGTGTGTGACTGTTCTTTCATGTTATTTAGCGTATGCAGATGCTTTCTTTGTCAGCATGCAATCCAAGTACTCAAGGACCAGACCTTTATGTTAATTTTGTTTCTGTTTGTATGTCTGAGTGTAGTGTCACGGAGATCATCTTGTGTTATGCTTTGAGTTTTAGTTTCATTTTAAATTTAAGTTTTAGTTATTTTTCATCGGTTACATTTTTATGCTGCCATTCGTACTGATCCTACCATGGCTAAATCAGCCAAGCAGCCTCTTAAGACTCGCAACAGTATCAAGAGTGCTTACCATAGTTGTTTTCAGTTAGCAGTTGCTATCTTCATTTATTATTTGTTTCAGTTTTCAATTTTTATTTTTAGTTTTATGCTTTCAATTTGAACTTCAATTCTGCTTTTTCAGTGTTAGTTTGTCATTTTTATTTTTAATTTTTCTTTTTTAGTAATGTTTGGTTTCATTTTCATTTTTAGGTTTCCTTGTTATGTTTAGCGTTCAGTTTTAGTGTTATTTTCAGTTTCAGTTTTGCTTACGTTTTTCAGTACGGTTTAGGCACTTTTTGCGTTATTTTTCTTTAACTTGTTGTGAGAAAGAAGTAGTGTAATGTGTTGTTTGCATTGCTTTGTATATTTGTATCCCTCTGTTTATTTCTTACGTAGATTAGCTATTCATCATGAACTGTTAGATGTATAGTCTATTTGATTAGCCATTCGTCATGAACCGTTAGATACTACTAAATACTGCGAACTAAATTCAGTATCACACAATCCCTAAGTTTTTGGTAATTTTTTTGTCGACGGCCCATACATTGTTTTGGGAGCAAGCAAGTGCGCTAATTTATAACTTCAAGTCATCAACCCAAAACAAATACGCGCGCAAGACAAAAATAACAAAACCCAAGCGACAAAAACACGACCAAAAAAAACACAAAACTCATGTATAATTGCACATTCCAACAATCGAATGAAAATACCAATTTTTTTAGTCGACTGTCTAATAGATAGTACCAAAAATTTCAAAAAATATGAGATCATCCACATCAATTCCCTCCTCTCCAAAAAAAATATTCATTTTTTGATATTTCCAAAACTCAAGAAAAAATATCAACTTTTCGAGAAAAATTCAGTCAAATAAAAATTCATTCATAATTACAAAGGAAATTTAAATTTTAAAGTTTCAAAAGTTCTAAAATTTGAAAATGTAATTTTGATTTTCTAATTTAAAATGTCAAAAAAATGAATTTCAAACATTTTAATTTTAAAAACCAACCTTTTCCTTTATATTTTAAAATTTAAATTTATTAATAATTACATAAATTTAAAATAATTTTTAAAAATTAAAATTGAACTTTGTTACTTTTCAAAAACAATTTTACATTTTAAAATTTCAAAATTTTCATATTGGAATTTTTACATGTTTTAAAATTTGAAAATTCAAAGCTTAAGTATAAAAAAATAATTGAATTACTTTCGGAGATAGCGAGCAGCAAGATAGGTGTCATGAATGCCAAAACGAAAACTAACAAATTTACATTTTCAAATTTCAAATGTTTTAGGCCCTGTTCTTTTGAGCTGATCTGAACGGCTGAACAGCTGAACGGCTGAAATGACTGAACTTCGAGAGCTTCTCGAGATAGTCTTAAAATTCAGATCTGATTCATTTGACCTGCTTTTTAAAGCGTTAGGACCCATCTTCAAAATAGCAAAAAACAGACTCAAAAAACTAAAAGCATATGTCTTTTTAAAACATAGATAAGTCGTTAAGCTGTTAAGCCGTTAAGCTGAAAAGAACTGGGCCTTAAAATTTGAAAATTCAAAGGTTATGTATCAAAAAATTGTAATTGAATTGCTTTCAGAGAGAGCGAGTGGCAAGAGAGGTGACATGATTGGAGCGGAGGCGAGGTCTTGATATTTTGGTGAGTGATGAGGGGTAAGTTCGGTAGGTATCAGGCGACCAAAACGATCTGGCTACCAACCATGAAACATATATTGGAAGTCCCGGCAATCGCTAAACCACCATCACGAGCTTTATCGATCGAACCATAGGCACGATCGACCTATCCACGAAGGACGAATTCCTGGAAGCAATCAAATAATAAGTAAGAACACAAGATAAGCAATCTCGATATTACGAATAAAGATGAAGTACAAACTGAAGTTGGGGTTTCGATTTCTCAGTCTTGTTGGTCTAGCCGACACAAGAAAATGAGATGACGTTTCACATGAATGTGACGAACTCAACTAAACAAAACTAAGCACGACGATGACCACATGTAGTGCGGCGGCCAGAGAAGGGGCGCCATCCACACGAGGACCCACACACACGCAACCCTAGGAGTACATGGGCCTTGGGCCCAAAAATACGGCGACGCAGCGTCGGATAGATTCTGACCGCGTTCATATTTCGGCAATTCCTGCTACTCTGGTGGAATTTAGCCGTGGGATCAGATGTGTTAGAAATCTTATCTTTTGAACTTTTCGTGAATAATTCGTACGTAAAAAAAGGAGTCTGTATGTGGCCTAGGTGTCCATTTGAAGGTAGGCTGCTCCTGGATGGATAAGTTTGACTCGACGACTTGGACTTCCTCTCTGCTTGGGCCCGGTGGTCAGGGAATTCTTGAAACTTGGATGTGGCTCGTTGATCCTCCATTGATGAAGCCTTGAACGACATGACATGAGGGTTTATGTTGTCTTGACGCTTTTCTAATCCATGAGCCAACATAGTGGATGTAGTGGAAGTAATGGAAGCAGATTTGTCTGTGATGTCCTCATCACGACATGAACGCCAAAAACAAAAACTACTTGTGTGCTAACAACCTAAGAAACTAACAAAGAAAATAAAAGCCGCCTTAGCATTTAAGAGAGCCATAATGATTTGGGGGTGACAGTATTAACTGATGTAAGTTTTAGGGTAGATAAAGTTAATATTTAGCAGGTATAAATGAGATTGCTACACAGTATACTTTTCTTATTTGTTTATCATGTGTTTTATGCTAGCAGTAGCATACAAGCAAGATACAAAAGATTTTCAAACCAGGGTAAATACAAAACAAGTTAAATCAACTAGAGGACAAATTTGTCCTTGTTCGGTGCTTTTGTGTGACGCATACACTTCCTCTCCACATTTTCGTGTGAATGTAACTTCTTTGGTTTTCTTCGCGAGTTACATAATTCCACATCTGATTTCATTATGTTGTGTTTTTTAGCATTTCCTATTTTTTACCCTTAAGTCTAGTAGAACAAAAATTATGATAAATCTTTATTTTGTAACAAACAATCCCCCCGGAATCCTATAAAGTCAAAAGTATGCCTAAACAAGATTCCATTTGTGGCCATATTTGATGATGTTTAAAATCTAAATACCTGCCAATTTTTTTAAAAAAAAGGAAGCCTGTCCTCGGACCTATGTTACATTTTATAAATATAGGTTTTTTCACATGCTTTTCAACTTTTCTGTACTTAAGACATAATGATAAATTGGTAACTCCACTATTGGCAACACTTTACCATTCTAAAGTAAATACTATTTATAAAACAAAAAAAATTACACCGCACAAGTGCACAACTTCAACAAAATTTCCACATTGCAGGAATACTAAAATGAGCTTATCTGTCATGTAGCTATCCCGTATAGAATAGCAACAACGTGTGCTTATTGTTGCATGAGCATGACAGAATTCCTACTTCTATGTTGCGTAGCCCGCCCGATTCCTTACATGCTGGCGCTATCCACATCGCCTCTTAATTCCTGGCCGTCCGATCGGGACACGCGGCCCAAATCCGGCCGGATGTCATGCCTCCTTCTGGAGGAGCGTCTTTCCAGAAAAAACCTGCAGAATGCAATTTCCTGTCGATATTCATAAAGAATGCGTATCGGGTCCCTATCCGATGCTTCCCCATATATGACAAATTTCCTTTACCTCCTCCACTTTTTTTGCTCCTCGCTGCGCAATCCTTTTGACCTTCTAACTGTACTTGTAGTTCGCCGGAATTATAGCTCCATGCTTTCCCAACCATGATGTTCTTTTTTTATCCTAATGAAAGGCGCCGAGCAACCATTTACTATCTATAAGCTTTATTGTTTTGAATGTATTTATAATTTTTCTTTACTGGATATATTTGTTGAATGAAATATGTAATGCACAGAAATGGACGCGGTCACGCGCCATGTGCGCGTTGTCCCAGCTAGTCATTACGTGGAGTGTAATGGGCCAACCAGAAACCACCAAGTGGCTCACTGTGATCCTTATGGATAATAACTTGTAGATTCTAGGCCTCTATTCTCCTTTACAAATTAACCTTGTGATTGGTACCGTATTTTGTCAGCAATACTAATATATATAGGTTAATTCCAAATAGTGTCAAAACCCACCCTTATAGTCCATGCTGAGTTGGAAAACCAAACTTGAATGCACTCCAAATTCAAAAAATTATAAACAAAATCAAGAGTTTAAAAAATGGAAATAGGGCAAAAGCGCATCTAATTTTTGACCCATTCCAGTCTCGTGTATGCTCACTGGGCATGGATGTGGACGCTTACACCAAATATGAGTACGGTTAAAAATCACGTGGTTTTGGGGAAAAAATAAAAATGAGGGAGGAGAGGCAAAGGTTTGTGGCAAGGTCTAGCTTTGGATATACCCGAATCAAGTTGTTCCGGATGTCATCTTCCCTTCGGAGGTTATTCACCACCATACTAACCTTTTGTGAGCCCAGCAACAACGTCCTTGAGCCGTGGAATAATCATCTAAATGGAATGTCAGGGGACTATCGATGTTCAACCTCATCTACACATACGTCGATTAGATGGCCCTTCTTGATATCAAACGTATGCTCCAATTCACGGAAAAGGACGTAACAATGTTTTCCCAACCAGAAGTTGATGAGTCCCATGACTACATGGAAAGCGAGCCCCAGGAGATCATCGCTGAGACCAACATTGGGATGGAGCAAGAATACATCGCTATCTCCAAGTCTCTCAACCCAAAACAGAGATCCGCATACAATCTAATACTGGCGGCAGTCGAAAGCGGTCAGGGAGGTATATTTTTCATGGATGGTCTTAGAGGCATGGGAAAATTTTTTTCTTTATAAAGCGTTGCTTGCCACGGTTTGTTCTCAGGGAAAGATAGTCATTGAAAGGATCGCTATGCCGCCTAGAGGGGGGGTGAATAGGCGAATAAAACGAAATTGCGGAAATAATAAACTTGAATAGTAACCAGTCGGTCGGATGTTCCGACGTGGTACAGTACACCCTCCGTCGGATGTTCTGATCTGGGTCGGATGTTTCGACGGGCGTCGGATGTTCCGATCCGGGGTATTATGGATTTGTCGAAAACCTGCAGTAAAATCTGTTTTCTCGCAAAACCAAGGTTAGATCTATTCAAGAATACTCAGAACAAGCCAACACAAGTAATAAAAACACCAGATCAAGATCAAGACAAAAACACGGTGATTTTTGTTTATCGATGTTCGGATCTTTGAAGGGAGATCCCACTCACCGTTAGGGAAGGCACAAAGCCCGGATCACCAAGACCCTAATCCCCCTTACCAGCGAAGCACAAAGCACTCACCGGCGATTACTAGTTGAATCATTTTCCTTGCGGAGGTAGATTCGCACCTTTACAAACTCCGGAGGCACGCCACACAAAGATCGGCGACTCACCGGCGACACCTAGCCGTCTAGGAGCCCTTCAAGCCTCCAAGAGTAACAAATGCGATGAAGAGAATAGAATCGCTAAGTGCTCAAAACTTGAATTTCTAATTCGCGGACCACTTGGGTGCCTTGATTTCTCTAGATCTGGATCTCACAAGATGAACAAGAGAGAGACAAAGGTAGGGTTCTTGAGGGAAGATGAACAGGAAGAATTAGGTTCAAATCAAGGTGTAATCAGAGAGTAAACAGTGTCAGCAGCCTTTGGAAGGTATTAGAGACGGTTTTAAATAGGGAATCCCGAAAACTAGCCGTTGTGCAGTTAATCTCGCATCGGATGTTCTGATCCCCGTCGGATGTTCCGACCTACATCGGATGTTCCGATGGAAGTTCCGATGGACCCTTTACTGGATAGCTCTGAAAACTGGCAGGCTGGCTCATCATCGGATGTTCCGACCCTCGTCGGATGTTCTGATGGCATAGGTTCTGTATGAGGTGTATTTTGAGTGGAAAACTCACACGAACTTCGAGATACCTATTTTGAGCACTTAGGAACCTTTATAAGCTTCTCCATTTCATCCCTCTTTATAGTACGGCATCCCTAAGACTCAATAAATAAAGATTTACAAATAAATACTAGTCTTGATGTTTTCTTGCAATAAATTCACTTTTGAGGGGTACACCATCTCATTTAAACATATACCTTATGGAATTAATTTGTATAGCATTTGTGCACAATTCTCCAATAGAAATATTAGCTCTATAATTGTTACTCATTAATCACCAAAATCACTTAGGGTCTAGATGCACTTTCAGTCATTACAACCGCAATGCCTGGTGTTGTCATGCCCATCATGCCCGGAGGAAGGACCACACACTCAAGGTTTAAGATCTCGCTTCCTAGATGGTGAGTGTGAGCATCGTTGAGACCTAATTATTTTAGTGGCATTGATGACTTAGATATTTATGCTATGGAGTTCTTGGACCTCTCATGGAACCCTAGCAAGGCTTCGGTGAATATTTGAGCTGCTTCAAGATGATCTAAGCATGACGGGGCGAGTGAAGATGTCATGTGTAGGTTTAGGAGTAGCTAGGTTTTTACTTTCGTCGCCCAAGCTTCAAGAAAGGTCTAATTGGTTCGATCATGTCGAGTCTTTCCTTCACTTAATTTTCTAGCCTCCTCTTAGCTCTCAAGCCATTCACAGATAGCCATAGATCCCAGTATGTTCAAAACACTTAAGCCGTGCTTTGTTAGTGCTCATCGGGCTGGGTCCGACCGCTATCGGACTGGATCTAATGGGCCCAAGCTCTAAGAACCTTCTTCTGTTGCAAGTCGGACCGGGTCCCACGGTACCTTGTTCCAGTGCCTTAACCTCCATCGAACTGGGTCCAACCGTACGTGTACCAGCTGTTCTGAGACGTGGTTGCAACCATTGGACCGGGTCCGACGGGTATTGTAACGGCTAGTTTTTGGAGTTTTCCCGAGCTCCAACGATTAGTTTCTCTTCGGGGGTATAAATTGAGTTCGGTAGGCAGCCATTCCTTTTCTTGAAGTGTCATTGCCTTTTGATTTGAGACTCTTTTTTTTCTTCAGAAAATGATATTTAGTATGATAATTTGTTCATGAAATAACTTGTTCATGAAAATGATTTCCAAAAGTCACGTTTCATCTCCAAGATTTTTAAAATCCAATTTTGATGAAAATTTTTAAAAAAATCAAAAGAAAATTCGAGACTTTTTTTGTGACTCTTCATCTGAACCTATGGTTCCATTTTCGCAAGTTTTGTTGTGGTCTGATATCACATATTTTTTAGAAAAATTGATGCAATTTGTTAATTTTTTTGTATATTTGCTACCAAACTAACTGGTGCTACCAACGTGACTCACAAGAAAGCGGAAATTTCAGGAAATTACTATTATTCTTTTTTGGAATTGTTGGCTTTCACGATTTTCAAAATTCAAAAATTTCAGGAAATTCCTTTTTTAAGAAATCATACCTTTTGTGAACTCTTTCTATGAGCTAATGGTTCCATTTTTTAAAATTTCATTGTGTTTCAATGTTCCATATTTTTACAAGCAAAGTTTATTTGATCCATGTACAACTAAGGTAGCAGGTAAACAACTAGCTGGTCCATCTTGCATGCTTCCTGGAGTGTGGCTGCCTAGCGTGTGTGGCTTCCTAGTGTCCTGTAGCTGCCGTGCCCAATGGCGGGAGCCAGAACTCCCGTCGTCCCATGCAGCACCACGCGACGGGAGCATTGCTCCCACCGGGTAGGGTGGCGGCAGCCATGCGACTGTAATTGTTTTTTCAGTGGATGCCACGTATGTGTCAGCGCTAGGGAGCTCCCGCCGAGCTCTCACCCTGCAGGATGGCGAAAGCTCTGCTCCCGCCGTGCCGGGTGGCTGCACTGAGTGTCAAACCGGCAATTCTTCTTTTTTTTTTGGATTATTCTATTAAATATGATTTGTTAGTTGATTATTTCGATGAGTAAAGAAATGAAGTTATATAATATTAGGTCATCGTGCCTTTGTGGCGATGTCAACATGCTTCCCACAGACGTGAGCAACAAACCCATACTAATCCTATTACCATCGCCAGATATCCATCTCGACCAAACACGCTCAACTCACCATGCAGTGCACAAGAGTTGGCTACAAATGCTCGATGCCATCGTGGTACAATAGTATCCGGACCCACCTCCTACACTGACATTTAGGCCTCAATAATACATCACAAAATCAATAGTGTTGTTGTAACTATGGCATTGTTTGTTTCATATTAAATTAAATTAAATTAAATTTTTTCTTTTTTTATAAGCCCAATAATGTAATATTTTTTAGTCATTTTTTTTGTGGGGTTTCAAATAGTTATTTTTACAGTTTGTAAAATATTTTTTCATAATTTTTTTATTTTTTAAAAATGCCTTTCGAGTGGGTCACAAATTTACTACAGTAAAACTCAACTCAACTTTAATCCGAAACAAACAAGGCCTATATCCGTTAGCATTGATGTCATGAGGTGTACAAATCATTGGCATAAATTCAAGTTATTTGATTATTTACTTTTTAAAGGTTGAGAGTAAAAATGGAACTAGTAAGATCTACCCTCATACCTGTTAAAGAGCATGCAACACATTTTGCAATATTTGCATGTAATGCATCCTTGCAAAAAGGTATGTCACCTAATCCCTAGAAAATATCTTTTCTTACAAGCATTTATGGATACATACCATAAGGAACCAACAATGAAGTATTCTGTTATGGGCTGTTTGGTTTATGGCCATGGATTACCATGCCAATCAAAAACGTGCCTTTGTGTTTTGGCTGCCATTTGGATGAGCACCATTTAAAGGCATGCCATTGGTGAAATTTGTCTGCCATCAGAAATGAACGGAAAAATTTGGCAGGGCGCGGGCGGCCGAAATGCTCGCCAATGCATTGGCGAAATCTCTGCACAGCGCAGTTCGCTCACCTCTTCCCCCAAAATGAAGACCACGCTGCCTTGACCTCCTCCCCCGACGCCGCATCCACTCCTCCGCCGCTGCCTCCCCCGCGCCCGGTTCCTCCCCCGCCGGCGCTTCCCCCGACGCCGCATCCTCCCCCGACGCCGCATCGCTTCCGGAGACGCCGCGTCGCCTCCTCCCCCGACGCCGGTTCCTCCCCCGCCGCCGCTTCCCCGACGCCGCACCGCTTCCCCCGCCGCCGCATCGCCTCCCCCGACGCCGCACCGACGCCGCACCGCCTACCCCGACGCCGAACCGCCTCCCCCCCGTCGGTTCCTCCCCCGCCGCCGCTTCCCCGACGCCGCACCGCTTCCCCCGCCGCCGCACCGCCTCCCCCGCCGCCTCCCTCGTGCAGGTACCCCCCCGCCGCCGGTTCCTCCCCCCTCACCGCCTCCCCCGCCGCCTCCCCGCCCTGTGGTTCCTCCCCCGCCACTAGCCAGTACTCGGCCTTGCCCAGATCGAGCCACCCGCCCCCGATCTATTGTGCCATCAAGATTTTCAATATGCAATTTATTGAGCAATTTCCATTGAATTGCATATTTGCAGGTCGCGGATTCATTAGAGACGCTTGACCTCTCCGACATCACTGCATCTCACCCTCTTGCTGCAGGTAAAATGCATGATGTCCAAACCTTGTTGATCTCTGTGAAAATGGTCTGATAGTATGAACATCTTAGTTAAACTTTGATTTGTCCAGATGGATTGCATTGATGAGGAACATCTATTGTATTTCTTTCTTACTTATCATGTATGGAAGCAAAAGGCTGTGTCTGCACTTGTTCTCATGATGGTCCTATGGTTGAGATTGAAAGATCGAAGAAGAGCTAGAGAGAGTGGGATGAAGTACGGTCCTCTTGTTGATAGAGATATTTGGAGGAGTAATGAGTTGGTTAGGTTAACCGAAACCTCGGACCGAGTTTGTATTAGTCAACTCCGTATGACGAGAGCGGTGTTTTGCAAACTTTGTGATCGACTTAGGCAAAAAGGACTTCTAGTTGACATCCTACATGTCTCAGTTGAAGAGCAGATTGCAATGTTTCTATACATGGTAGGGCACAAGCACACAAATGTCGTCATAGCGTTTAAGTTTTGGCGCTCAGGTGAGACGGTTAGTAGATACTTCAATGCCGTCTTGGATGCTATGGGAATCCTCGCCTAAGAACTCATCTATTTGAAGTCTACTGATACACATGATAAGATCACTAGTAACCGAAGGTTCCACCCATACTTCGAGGTAATTAGTTAATGAGCTATTATAGATTAAACTTTTTGGTTCAAAACACATGTTATATCTTACCTTCAATTTTTTTTTCATCTGTAGGGATGCATAGGGGCACTAGATGGGACACATGTCAAAGCATGTGTCCCAGCATATTTGGAGGATAAGTTTAGGGGGCGCAAAATGTATTCAACCCAAAATGTTCTAGCTGTTGTGGATTTCGATCTTCGATTCACGTATGTTCTAGCAGGGTGGGAGGGATCTGCCCATGACTCTCTTGTCCTCAAGGATGCATTGTCCCGACCGACTGGATTGAAAATACCAGAAGGTATTGTAGTAGTTCTAGAGCTGAATATGTTCAATGAGTGCAACTTATATGATAGATAATCAATTCCCAAATCTTTGTAGGAAAATACTACCTTGCCGATGCTGGGTATGCAGCAAGGCCCGGCATTTTGCCTCCATATCGTGGAGTCCGATACCACCTAAAAGAATTTGTTGGTCCCCATATGCCGGAGAACGCACAAGAGCTATACAACCATCGCCATTCGTCAGTTAGGACAACTGTCGAGCGTGGTTTTGGGTCTTTAAAGGGTCGATTTAAGATACTTAGTGAGAGACCATACATACCCTTCAAATCTCAAGTTAAGGTGGTTATAGCATGCTGTGCGCTGCATGATTGGATTATAGAAAATGGGCTTTTTTCTTGATGCACTTGCAATGTTAGTTTCTTGATGTATATGTGAATCACTCAATTGAGAGTATGGTATGAAGGGCCTTTGTTAGGTTAATATCTATTTTATATGTCATTGTCAATATTAACAATTATGTTATTGTCAATATTAACAATTATGTTAATATGTCTATTTTATATTAATAATTATTTATCTCAAAGTAATATTTCCATACAATATTCAACAATATAGGTGTGCAGAAAAATTGTTCAACTTTGGTAAGCTTACCATCTTGTTGAAAAGGTGATTCTATCTAAAATTGGTAATGAACCAAACATGGACCATAGCACTTGCCAATAGTTGGTATTCTGGAATGGCCATGAACCAAACAACTACCTTTTAATACTTACCATTTGTTGGCAGCATGATGGCAACAAACCAAACACAACAAATTTGCCATTGATTTGGTCATGCCATCAATTGGCAACACCATTGAATTGGCATGGCCAACCATGGCCATGAACCAAACAAGAATACCAATGCCAACCAAGCAAACCCCAAGGATTGGCTATATATATATGTATATATGTATACATACATATATACATATAGATACATACATACATAATGTATGTACATATACATATATATACACACATATATATATATGTATATATATATATATGTGTGTGTGTGTGTGTGTGTGTGTATATATAGGGGGAATCCGCAGGAGGAGGTGGGGCAGCGGTGGGCAGAAGGGAGCGGCGGCTCATTGCGAGTTGCCGAGGTAGCAGGCGAGGCTGCGAAGGGAGCAGGGCGGAGCGAGAGAGGAGACAGCTTGGGGGAACAGGGAGCAGGGCGGTGACGGCTACTACCAGCGGGCGTGGCACCTCCACCCCACAAGATGCCTTGGTTTAACGACGGAGAGAGGTGACGGGGAAGAGAGGAATTTTACGGCTTGAAAAAGAATTGAAATGTTGTGTATTTGACTATTTGTGTTGTGCATCAACTTGCTATTTCTAAATAGGCAAAGCTCCAAGTGCGCCCCTGCCAACTGCCAACGGCGGTGCAGACTCGCGACTAGGCTCTAGAGTATCCCACAACCTCCTCTACAGTCTATTATATCCCTTCTAGAACACTGTTCGATCGCTGTGAATAATATTTTAGAGATGGTATATAAAAATTATTGGAGATACTCAAAGCTCCCTCAATCATCGTTTTGCCCTCTTTTACTTTTGAAATTTGAAGTCTTTAATTCTTTTACCAAATAAAAATTCAGTTAGATTACAAAATTTTGGTCAACTCACGTGGTAAACAAAGGTAATATGGAGATGATAGTAGGTTTTAACGGTGCTAACTAACAAAATAGCATATAGGATAATAAAACAAAGATAATATTACACAATAAATATTTAGTTGTATATATTTATATTTCATAGGATAAATTGCATCAATACTATTATAAAATTCCCACTTTGCAAAAATTTCACTGTTGCGTCTATGACATGTGGGTCCAGAACACACATTTCATTGTTGCATGGAGTGATATTTTTTGCGAATCAACAACTTTATAATGACATGTGTATAATTTTTCTATTTCATATAATGCATTTCTATGTAATATAACTTATAAAAATTAAATTTTTAGAATATTCAAACATAAGTATGAATATCAACTTTCAATACATATTACATCTAGTTTTTTAACTACATCTCATTATGTCATTCTTTTATTTGAATTAATTCATACAATATTGATGTGGTGACGTCTTGCACCGATTCATCTCGGGGTAGGTCCAGATTAAGGCTTGCCCTGACCTGACCCGGATCCGGTTCTGTATATTACGTTACTCGTAAGCTTAGCCCAACCCATTAACCGCATTGATGCACGTATTACTATCATGCCATTACTATATTTGTGTATGTGGTTGGATTTTCATGTGCCTAAGTGACTGGATTTGTGTATTTGATGGAATTTTTATATGTCTAATTGCATTTGGTTGGGATGACGTTATGAGAAATTTCTCTACCCCAGTTCAGGTTAGTGCATCGTCGGTACACTGGTGGGCTGGGGCGGGTCAAGGTTTTGTACATCCGGAGACCAGGTCGGGTCGGGATAGGGTGGATGTTGAGAATAGGTGGGACGGGTTGTGTCGAGTCGAGGCTTGACCTAGTCCCACCCTGCCTCATTAAGAACTCTAAACATAAGGTGTGGCAAAATTAGGCAAAACTAACCTCCAACCAACCAACTCGATATGCAAATACTATGATTATCCAGTCGATCGTATAATTACTTTCTTATAATTTCACTATTATTTCTGTTACTTATTTTTCAAGACTTGTAATTTAACAACTATGAAATTGCCATTATGGGAATTAGCCAATATGAGGATGGACATGTGTATGTGTAATGTGTGGCTCAAGAATTTTTTAAACCATATTTATATTTTGGCTGCAGGTGATGTTAACTAATCGATTTAGGTGTTGTGCTGGTTTTTTTTAAAAAAAAACTTCTGCAACATAGCTATTGCTCAAACTAGAACCTATTCACCGACTGTGTTGGGCTTGAAAAAACCCGCTTCGGTCGAACCAGGCCCAAGCCCATCTAGGCCAAACCAATTAGGCTTAAAAAAAGGGCCAAGTCCAGCCCAACTACAATTTAGGTGTTATTTATTTCAACGTTGAATAAAATGCAGTTTTACCGTAGCAAAAATTGAGAGTTTTTAAAAAATGCTCTAATAATTTAAAAAAGTAATTAAAAATAGTTTTACAATATTGAAAAGAACTACAAATTATTACAAACATGTTGGCTATATAAAAATAACAAAATTTGATATAGTAAAATTCAACTTAATTTAATTTTAAGCTGAACAAACACGGACGGACCGATGCCTGATTGCTCGTCGGCTCCTCCACGACGCCGCCATGCCGCCGCCTCTGTCCGCCTCGCTCGCTTGTTGCCTCCTCGTTGGCGCCGCCTACTTGTTGTCGTTGCCTCGTTAGCGCCGCCCGCCGCCAGACGCCTACCACCAATGGTACCGCTGCCTCACCTCCTCTGCATCCCAGATCCAGTGCCGCCCCTCACTCTCTCTCTCTCTCTCGCTCGCTCGCTCGCTCTCGTTTGGTTTCCCCCATGTCGTGTGATCTCGGATTTGATCCGAATTTGACGGAATAGTTTGTGTGTTTTTTCAATATATATGATTTACTTATTTTATTTTGATGATGAACCCTAAATCCCTTGAACATTCACGGTAGCCCGGGCGGCTGCCAATGATGAGAATTTTCGGGGTTTACTGCAACACTGATTCACCGCTTGTTACTAGGAAATACTAGTAAATGGAATGAGCTAAACAAGTTTGTTGAGCTTTGGATTTAATTCATTGTCAATTGCATTGCCATTCATTTGGAGTTTGCATTCACTTCGCATGCGTTTGTTGAATTCTTCCTGTAATAATTAACATAATTCAATTGCGTGCGCATATTGGTTGTGTAAACAAAGAAACAAGTCAGTGAATTTTATCCTGTGACTTGAGTCACATGACAGCTAGTTGAGCTTACACATGTATTCGCAATGTACCTTCTGTTTGTGCATGATTTTGACTGTCACAAAACTTTTTAAAGGTAATATTATTACAGAAGTGTCACAAACAAAATGAGTACATGAGTTTGACTTATAGCTTCGCATTTTGTAGATTTGAAAATAGCACTATCATGAAGGAACCTTGAATTTGAGATCGCAGTCACTACATGTGGTCTGGCCTTTTTTCCCCCTTCTGCTATTGGTGGGAAATAATGGATAACCACTTGGCCCTCTACTGTCTCAAATTAAAATTTGGGAATAGAATGATCTTAAAACATTTTTTAATCTGAGAGTAATACAATTATAAAAAGACCTGGCATTTTGGAGTAGCATCACCATGAAAAGGGGTGGATTTGGTCCTTCTTTGCTGCTTCTACCAGCATTAGTAAATAAAGGATAGTTTAGCTCGTGATGCATTGCTGAAATTATGATATTCATCTACTAACATGTATGCTTCCATGCTTGGTGCTTGACAGTCACACATCATGTTATTCTAAAAACCAAGGCTAAAAATGCTATTTTTTTTCTTCCGATCAAAATCTTGCTTGATTTACTACATTAGGTATGTAAAAGATGGCTGTTCATTTTTATTATACCTAATATTAGTTGGTATGATAGATCTAGCTGCCTAGCTGGTATTGCCTTTGCTCAATAGAATCTTATATTCTCCGTTTTGCTTACACTAAAATAATATAAATCTTATATGATGTGTTAATCAAATTAAAGCCTTGTTATGTGTGTTAATATAATTAATAAAATGTAGTAACTATATTATAGCTTGAAAAGTATGTGTTCCTTTTGGCTTGTCCGTACTGTAAAAATATGATCGTAACATCTGATTGTGTATACCATTAATAATGCCTTATTTGATAGAAATTTGTAACATTTGGTTGCAATAGCACAGTATAAAAGATAACCTGCCACCATATGAGTATTGGTTAATGACTCATTGTTCACACACCTTTCCTGTGGGGATGGTCCTGCATTGTTTGTCAGTGATCTTATTTTCCATTGACAGTTTGGGCATTTTTTTTAATCATGGAATGCTTTGATAAGTGAATTTTGCACTGAATTATTACAAGAATATGTTGACTCCTGATCCACTTATCTTCTGTTTCATCAGTTTTCTCCTTTTTATTTTAACTTATCAATAACAATAGAAGCATTTCCTTATGTATTATCTGTGTAAGACATAGTCTAACCAAGCCTATGATCATTACTAAAAAAAATGAGCCTATGAGTCTGTGTCTTTGGGCGGAAAATCTGATTTTGATTAGGAAAGTTGAGGGCCATAAAAAAGATGCTTGGAAAGGGTGAAAATATACTAAATTTTTTTTTAGATCTTTGAGAAAGACGATACAAAGCTTCGAAGAAATGACTACAAAATGTTAAAGCATATGGTCTGTACAAAAAGACAAATTCCTAAATGATAATCAGAAATTATATTTTACACCCAAAGAAACAGGTTCTATATTTCCATCAGAAAAGGGCTATATTCTTCTAATACTATTAGGTATGCTAGCAAACAGGCATGACACAGTTTGATGGAAACAACACACATCTTTTTATAGAGAAAATGCGCTTAATTTTCTCCCTTCCAAACTTAAGAAGGCAAGAAGGGACTACAGTGATGCCATCTCCTCCCATAGACAGAGTTGGGGACAGACTAGTATGACCAGTTACAAGCATGACAAAAAAACTGTATGTTGCCATGTTCGCAACAATGGAAGGTAAAGGCTGTATACCAGCCTGTTAATCTGAGGCACTTGATCTACTGAAGACCTTGTTTATTCATTGCTTGCCTCCAATGATTATATTAGGCCTCTGTATAATCTGATGTGGATTATAATCTGAAAAGTTGTGGGTCCTCGATAAGTGGCTTAATGAGGTTGAAAAAAATGTTAAAATTTGGTTTTGGAAGCTTCAAGAAGGAACACTAAGATCTTCAAAAATGGCTACAAAGCTCCAAAGCGTTTGTCTTGTATAAAAAAAATATCCTGTTTTAGATTATAGTCTGAATGAATTTAAGCTGATATGAACAAGGACCCTAATAGATAGAGTCCAATCTAATTCAAATGCCATCGTAATAGATAGCAACTAATCTATTAATAGCCTAACTTTCTAACCTCTTAGGGGCTTTGGGCCACATGCTACAGTATCCATGGCAGTATGTTCATGAGCGCTGTAACTGGAGGACGGAATGGTTTCCATAACAATGTAAGCTGTACAAGCTAAATTTCAACTATGCATGCACCCAGCAGCCGTAGCCTCCAAATGCTACAAGAATTTAGCAGCCGATGGGCTCATTAGATAGGTTTTCGGTCTATAAGGTTTTCGGTCTATAACCTTAAGTACCTACCTGTTGGCTGGTTAATTTGTTTAGTCAGATATCTACCTGTCTCTTATCTATTAGATATGTTAATTGTTTGGGACTGCTGTGTAAACAGTCAGCATCTTTGAAGATCAGTAAGATATATACCAAAGAACACTATACGACTGTATTGCTCTCCCTGCTCCTGTGGTGCAGCTGACTCTGTGGCATCGTCACACTGCTTGGGTGCAGGGATATCTAATCCATTAAAAACCATTATTGGCATTAGAGCAGGGGTTATAGTTTATTGCATTGTTTAAGGAGATTTGAAAAACTTTTCCACGTCCTCTTGCTCATGCATGGCATGTGGTCAGTTGTTGGCAAGTCAGCTGCGTCATGATCAAAAGTTTATGCTTTTCCTAGCATTTTCATTAGCTGTTATCATGTTAAGGTTAAAATGTTTCAGATGGGGCTTGTTTGTTTCAGATTAATGTAGAGTTGCGTTTTACTGTAGCAAATTTGTGACCGACTCAACATATGTTTTAACGAGTTCAAAAAATTATGAAAAAAATATTTTACAAACTTTAAGAAGTACTATTTAAAACCCCACAAAAATGACTACAAAACATTACATCATTTGGCTTATACAAAAATAACAAATTTTCATTTAATTTTATTTAATCTGAAACAAAGAAGACCCTAATGGTAGATTGTGTTGATTGGCATGACAGGTCAAACATCTCGATAATTTTCTTCTATAGATGGTAGAAAAATAGTCAAGATTTATAGAAATTGTTGACAATAAAATACCTACTACATCACTTTTTATTAAAAAGGGCATTCTTCCTACTTTTGTGTCTCATGTGGAATTGCTAAGACGAACAATCAAGGTAACACATATTTGCTTGAACATTCGATAAGGATCTTGTCTGGATTTAACCAAGGCATGCAATCAACACATTAGATACTATGGTAGATTGGTGATCTATCACTTGTCAATGCTTAAATTATTTTCTGTAATGATTTGCTAGGTTTATCACTTGTCACTTCTTAAATTATTTTCTGTAATGATTTGCTATGTATGTTGTCCTTTCTGGTATAGATATTAGGATGTTGTGCTTTATAGTGTTCTATTTTAATTCTTGAACTTGTAAAAACTGGAGATGACAGTGTGACTGAGCTACAAATACTCCATCGCTTCAGTGTCATCCACCTTTGAGTTAACTTTTTCCCCCATTGTTTGAACAATAAGAATTGCCCCAGATTCTCTATCTTTTGTGGTCCTTGTACATCTTTTTTATGTGAAGCATTTCCTATATTGCAGGTTCCATTAGCATTGATTTGCATAATGTAGAATAGGGTTGAGGGGCAATGCCATCTAGTGACAAGCAACTAGCATTCTCAGTGAAAAAAGCAGCATCACGTAAGCTGCCAAACAACGGTGCAAACATCATAAGTATGTCTCAAGGTACTTCTCCACTGACAAAGGATAAAGTTCCTGCCGCAGATCCTGGAAAGGCAGTTGGCACCAAACGATTGCAAACTGATACACCATCAAGTCCTGGGTATCACAATGTTTATGTACGAAGAAAAGTGGAACCTGAACATAGTAAACTGAACTCTCATGAGTTGAAGGGTAATGGAAGAGATAAAACAAAAGAGCAGGAGTCACAGCAAAATGATGTGCAACATGATCACATTAATAAGCTGGAAGTAGCATCTCCAATTATTGAATCTGGTGGGCCTGTGTCTTCCGAATCCCCTGAAAAACCAAATACAGATGTTGTACCTGAGAAAATCGAGCCACCGATTGCTTCTGGTACTTCATCTGCTCAAGATGATACCCATAGCTCAAGCAATCAATACTGGAAGGAGAGATTTGATCGGTTACAGACATATTTGGAGAATTGTGATCGGTCAACCCAGGAGGGTTATATGCGAAGTAAGAAATTTGGGTAGCAGCATAGCAATATGTAGATTTGTTGGCTTTCTCATGGTTTATTAATTTCTGTTCCTCCTATTTCCAGAGCTTAGATCCTTCCCGGCAGCTGGTCGAAGTATGCATGCAATTGAACTGGAGAAAAGGGCAATACACCTCCTGATGGAGGAAGGTGATGAACCCATCCGTCATTTGGCCGTACTGTTAATGTGGCATCTCAAGCAACCTTTCATATAAACTTTATCTACAGAATAAAGTTTTGCATGCTGTGCTGTTTGACCTCATTTGGAACTTTTAACCATTGCCTTTTTTAAGTACATAAGAATGCGACCACTCCAAAAGTCCAAAGTTATGGTATGAACGATTATGTCCATCAGTTGTGTGCAAGTTGCCAAGTTACAATGCGCTGTGCAATCCTGCATCTACTAAACGCCCTTGTATTCAAAATAATTAGGTATTTGAGGCCATGGCCCTCTTTGATAGCTTGTTTAGTTTTAGTTTAGTTTTTGTTGGGAAAATTTGACCACCTTTGAAAGTGGTATGAAAATGCTAAATAAATTATTAAAAAAATATTTTTGAGATCTTTGAGAAAAATCCTACAAAGTTATAAAAAAATATTTTCAAAAAATAAAATGAATGGTGTATATATAAATAACAAAAGTTGCAATCCCAACAAAAACTAAACTAAAACAATCTGTCGCAATCCCAACAAAAACTAAACTAAAACAATCTGTCAAAGAGGCCCCATGTCATCAAACATAAGCTGATAATGTGACCATTCTATGTCTGAATATGTTTGTTACAACTCTGATAATGCTACTTTTGCAAAAATCATTTCATGTTTTGCTTTTCAAAGGTTCGCATTGTCCAGCACACAAATAACACTATTTCTGCAGGGAAAGAGTTGCAACGGATGAAGGCTTTGAATCCTCTGGGGAAAGTTTTTTCAAACAGTTCTTCGAAGCAGATTCCCATGCAACAACAATACCAGAAATGAGATGCCCGAAGAAATTCAGAGAACCAGAAAGCTCAAGTACATTGCAGACATCTTGTGCTTATGTAGTCCCGTCTTCTTCAGGGTTCTGTTTTACCAATGCTGTGGATTTGTTGTAATATGTTGTAATTAACTCGTTTGGATAATCTTGCCAGGCTTAATGGCCAAGCCTAACTGTTTCTACTCATGTCATTCTATCTACTTCCATATGTAATTTTAGCTTCTGTGAATATCCGTCCTTTAAAAGAAAAACATGTGTGAACCTCAGCTTGGTATAGTCCGTACTTCCCTATACTTTTCATATTGAAATAAAAAAACAAGTGCACACAGAATGTCAGTTCATTTGCATTTACATGTTACGATCTCACAGAGTTACGTGGAACTTTTTTATTATTTTGTTTTTTCTAAATTAAATAAATAATACTTCTTTTATCAAAATTAAATAAATAGATGTCTCCGGCCATTTCAAACTGAGGGTTATATATCCCCCAAACAAAAGGGTGGGTTTTATATAAACCGTTGATTGGAAGGACAGGGTGTAGGCGTAGTGGCTAGCTGGTAAAACCTTGGTTCATAAGGTGGGAGTTAAATCCCGTGTGTCCAAACAGTGGGTTTCTCCTTCTCCAATCAAGTTGGACAGGCGGGATTTAAATCTCGCCGTATGAACCGGTGGGTTTTACTAGCTAGCAATTGCGCCCATGTCACGCCCTTCCAATCGGCGGTTTATATAAAACCCGTCCTTTTGTTTGGCGGGATATGGAACTGGTAGTTTCAAATGGCGGGAGGCGTTGATTTATTTAATTTTATTAAAACAAATATTAATTATTTAATTTAGAAAAATAAAATAATAATAAATTCGAGTTATGGGGGTGGGGTAGCTAGATCGACCGACTCGATGTGACTAGTGGTCGGGCTACTCGGGATAGCACGAGTATGGCCGAAAAGCTGGCATGAAAGCCGACCTAGTGAATGGGTCGTGGATGGGCTGGGCCATGCCTAGAATTTAAGCACGTCGGGCCATCCAGCATAGCTCGTTACGTGTGCCATGTGTTGAACTGATGCAAAAAAGATGTCCAATAATTTTTAACCTCCAAGGCGTAGTCCAACATCCACCATGGCCCGTACAATAAATGCTAATTCCCCATCCTTGGCATCGAATATTCAATCTCTAGTCCTAAGTATCAATCCATAGTCGTCGCATGCTTGCGTCGACCTCATCCCCATGCCCCACAACAGCGCAGTGGCCTCCCTAGGCGATTGTGCGGCATCTTTCCCCTCTTCCCTCGACGTCGCGGCGGCCTCCTAGCGATGGCACGACGTCCTCCCGAGCAACAGCACGATAACCTCGCCCCTCGCAATGGCGGGACGACCTTCTCGGCAACGGCGCGGCCACTACATGTGTGTGGGGTGATGTGCTTGGGCTGGCTCAGCCTGAATGCAGCTCTACTATGATTTGAGCCATGTCGTGCCTTGCCAATAGCTAACCGTGCTGGCCTGCCCTAGCACGGTGAACTTTCCATGCCATGCATGCTGGCCCATTTTGTAGCTGGCCGAGGCACGACAGACCAATACCGTGTTAGTCACCATGACCCAAGTCTCAGCACTAGCTGTGACCCACTGCGTTGCACACTAGTAGCGTATAGCATTACCTGCACGTTTCGAATATCTCATCTGCAATTCAGGCCGTGTATGTATAGCAAATAAGTCTTAAATGCTAATAATAAATTAATGTACACAAAAATTTTGCAGTCAACAATAAATTAATCACTCGTCTAGATTAATTTCACGTACGTACGTGCTGCTTAGAGCAAATTTTTTTTTTTCTAAACCAGCGCTGAATTGCCGGCTTCATCAGAAGGAGTAAAATACAGTAGAAAATAAAAAACCTATGGAAAGAATGAGGTACAACTGCAGCGCAATCACTATCACCACGACCTAAGATCAACCACCTCGCAGACATACTTGCGACACCACAACAGAAACCAAAAGAAACAAAAAAAACAACCGTAACAACAGTTGCCAACACGGCTTAAAAGATGAACACCTTGATGGAGGAGCTGTGAGACCATCCAACACCGGCTCACCCATAAACTCAAGCGATGGCGACTCGGCTACCAAGGAGAGACACTCTAGAGGACACTAACATCAGAGAAGGACCATGGCGACGCCTCCAACAAGGATACGATTTAAAATTATTTCTTGCCGGCAACAAGGAGTTATTTCTTTTTGACAAAGGATGCTAATCAATGCAACCACTTGGTCCCCCATAGTAGAACATGCTATTTTCAAACTTGCTTACTTGGTAAACACTTCATGTTGGTTTCAAAGACATGCATGTCAGACGGTAAAAAATAGGCTTGGCCACTTCCATCAACTTATGAACATTTTCAACGACGGCTAGTATTCGTCCAAGCCATTGCCCATCGCCCATGTGTGGACTGGAGTTCCCACTATGTGACATACTAGCCCCACCCCCAATTTATTATACGTATGAGCGTGATCCGTCAAAGCAATAAAAGGACTTTTTGGCCAATATCCCATAGGACTAAGACCATTTTTTGCAAAGGGAGCCGCGCTGCTATTTTCAGTTTCAGATTTAAGATTTTAAGATCCACCAGTTTAAGATTTTACAGACCAACCATACCACAAGGACCCTATCCTTGGAAAGGGACCTCCATAACCCAGGGAAATAGGCAACAAAAGAACGAGGTAAAAAGAAGCAACCGAGAAAGGCACCCACTTAAAACCGAACAATAGAGTACAACATAACCAATTAACATCACACATCAAGCGCTACAAGCAAAAAACATCGCATTAGTTACAACTATCCGAGCTACTTCTCCCCTTCTTTGTTATATATTCCTTGCAGTAGCGAGTTTCCTTGATTTTGTGAAAATGTTCTCTACCCCTATCTCCAATAGAGCTTAATCATCCGTCTTCATCAGACATGACCAGTATTTAAGGAGAGAACGAACAGTGTAATTAATCTCTAGGGGGTGCTTCATCATTTTCTTTTCAAAGCATTTGGCAATTCACCTGGTCCAAATTGCCCAGCAAATTGCTGAAAAACAAAATTATGTCAAGTTTTCCCTCCGTTGGAATTTAGAGGGCGCATTAAAGTTGTGCTCCAATACCAAGGACATTGGTGAAATGACTTGTTTACCTCTGAACTTAATACTCAAAGTGGAGTTAATTAGCGTTGTTGCATGGGAGTTGGAGTGAACTTTGCACGCGCATGAGCCTGAGGTCCAATTGCATGTGCGCCGAAGACTTTTGGGAAATTAGACCGTTGTGATTAAATAAGGGTATTACAGGAAACAATTCGCTAAAGTTGCATTGAGAAATGTGTGCGTCCTGTAAATTCCAACAAATACAAAACTCTAATGTGCCCTCTAAATTCCAACAAAGGGAGTAACATCTGAAGCAAGGCACAAGCGAGATTGGCCCATCACAGATATCAAGGCTATTGGCCACAATATCTCAGGAAGTCTTGGCAATGCAATAGGAGAAAAATAAATGATCCACCGTTCTACCTTCTGGCAAAACACACGGATGGTGCTCCCTAGTCCCCAACCACCCTTTATTGTTTAAACGAGCGAGGTGACCCGTACGTTTGCACGATTAGATTTGTTTCGGCATGATAGAGTTTATCTCTAACTCAAAATTTATCTCTAATATATTAGATCGGATTTAGAGTTTATCTCTAATATATTATATCAGTTTTAGTATTTAATATGAATTTCTAATATTCCCTTTAAATATAAGCCGCATAGATCCTTTTTTTATTGTTGATTTATGTGAGAATTTATTTGATTAATCTAGGCTGTTATAATTTGAACGCGAGGGCTAGATTTGTTTCGGCATGCATATAGAGTTTATCTCTAACTCATAATCGATCTCTAATATGTTAGATCGCATTTAGAGTTTATCTCTAATATATTATATCAGCTTTAGTATTTAATCTAAATTTCTAATATTTTTTTAATCTAAGCCGCATAGATCTTTTATTTTTTCTTGATTTATGTGAGAATTTATTTGATTAATCTAGCCTATTATAATTTGGTCCCACTGTTGATTGAAAGACTAAAATAATCATACTATATCATCATTTGTATTTATTTCGAATTGCTAATAATTTTCTTTTAATCTAAGCCGTTATAATCCTACCCATAAAAATCAAACCTCCTCGTTAATTTCCTCTTAACGAAGTTTTCTTGACTAACACTTTTACTTATATATATATATATATATATATATATATATATATATATATATATATATATATATGCGTGCACCCGAAGCACGGATCTCTCTGTGCTCTAGCGTGTTTTTGAAATCGAGATGCTAACAACGATCCGAACAGTTGATCTTGTTAAATCTCATCGAAATGTAGCATGACCAAGTTTCGTATTTTTTGAATTTATTTACTATTTATTTCGTATTAGCAAAATCAGCTTTTTGGACGCACCACAACTAATTGGAAGGCTGATTTTTAAAAATAGGAAACAAATAGTAAATAAATTCAAAAAATACGAAACTTGGTCACTCGTTACATTTCAAAGGAGACTAACAAGATCAACGGTTCGGATCAGTTGTTAGGCATCTTGATTTCAAAACGCTGAGAGCATTTGAGAGAACTGCGTTCGGGTGCACGCTAGCCATTCTCTCTCTCTCTCTCTCTATATATATATATATATATAATATTAGATTTTGTCTCTTTAATATATTAGATTAGCTTTAGTAGTTATCGTTTTAATCTTTTCAATATTGACTGTTAGATTTACATAATGGTATCCATATTGAATGATGTAGATTTTTTATTTTTTCTACGATTAATGCGATAATTTCTACTATTTTTTGATTAACGTGAGAATTTATAGGGTTTTAGGACTAATGTGGTGGCTCCGTTTAACTCTGCTTTATATATATAGTAGATTCTGCTTAGTAAGGATGGCTTTATGTTCACCAACCAGCAAAAAAAAAAAGATCTTGAGAGTTTTAGATTTCCACAACACATTGCATTTGTCATCATTCGAATCCCTGTAGAAACTTTTATACAAGGAAGATACAGTGAAAACACCTTTACTTTTCAACATCCAGGAATCCTCATCAGCATTCCCATCAAAATGAAACCCTTCTAGTTTATATAAAACATAATTCAAAGCCATGGACATATCTGGTCTTAACCACCTTCTGAAGTTCAAACACCAGTTTTACACTTAGCCTTTTCCACTGATACATCTTGCTCAAAGCAGATGTTAAAAACATCACAATCTTTTAGAGCTTTATCATATAACCATGGGTCACACCAAAAGCTAGTCCTCCTGCCTGATCTTTCCACCCTTTTTCTATTCATAGCTTACCAATCTCTAATTTTCAATATATCACCCCAGCTAGAAGTCCCCCTGATGATACTTGATCGAAGATACAGGCTTCTCTTTGATATACTTCAGCTTGATGATTTCTTGCCATTACCATTTTTTTTCTAGTTTTCACCACCACTTGCATATAAAGCTAATGTTCAAAAATATTAGATTTTGAACACCCAAGCCACCCTTGAATTTAGGTTTGTGAGGCGAGTGACTGATATAGTGATATGCCTCTCTACCACTGTTGATGATTGATAAGCGGTCCATCCCGAGACGGACCTTGGGCCGATTCCGTACCGGCCCACCGTACGTACAGAGGGTCCAAAAGGCCGCCCCTGACCGTATTAAAGGAAGCGTCTAGCCCGTCAGGGTCTTCCCCCTGGCTTGACCCGGTCAACCGCGCCTCCCTGTGTCCCAGCCAGGAGCGTGACACACCTCCCGGGCTATCCGTAGCCCGGGAAAGAGTCCCGCGAGTAGTCCACCTGTCCGTGGGCAGGTGGCGACAACTGTCATGTCCCACCGTACTTTGTCCGGCCTTGACCGAAGAGGTACCGTGCCTCCCCGGGAACCCACAGCCCGGGGATAAGCACGCGTACAGCTCAGTTTGTTGTTTGCCCCTTTGGCAGATGGCGACGGTTGATACGCTACGCGACGCCCCCAACGGGCGGCGCGAAGCTGACTTGGTCCAGTCAATGTTATATTGGGGATAAAGGGAAGGAGCTTTTTCCCTAAAGCACGATTCTTCCCCGTATCGGTATTCCAAGACAAACACGTGTCCAGTACTAACCTGACCAGCTTCTCCCTGCATGATCCAGACTAGACAGAGCCCCGAAATGAGACAAGAGCACAGCCACTAAAGCAGATACGGGCGCGGGGCCCGCCGCATCAGCTCCGGGCGACCCACCGCGCCTATAAAAGGAGGATCCCTGGACATTCGAAGGGATCGGGCAATCAAGCAATCACCCAAGCAACACACGCATCCGAAGCTTCCTTAGCAGTAGCCATAGTCTTTAGTCACCTCCTTTGTAACCTCAGGATCGGTGCCTTCAAGCCCGGTCTCGGCACCCTTGTATTGTTTTCCACCATATAATTAACTAAGCTGGAGTAGAGCTATTACCCGGCAGTGGGGGGCTCGAACCAGGGTAAATCGCTTGCGTCTTCATGGTTTATATCGCTTTCCCTCTTTCTCTCCCTCTTCCTCACCGTACGAAGGATCCTTACCCGGGTCGTCGAATCGCACCAGGCCCTTGTCTGGGAAGACCGCGTGGCCTGAGCCCCCGTAGGCTCGGCCGCCGCCCCGGGCTGCTGAGAAGGGTGATTGTTGGGCCTCACACCAACTACCAATTCGTCTGCCGGTCCGTGGACCCGCCGCTCTTCAGAAGCGCGTTTCCCAGACACCGACAACCACCTTACTAAAGTAGTGTTATAAAGGCAATTACAACGGAAAGATGGGTGAGTCCTTGAGGGGCTGTAGTCGAACTCACTCCCGCTCTCCATGTCCAAAAGGGGTGGATGTATTCACCTTGTACGACATCCATTTTGTCCAGGGTTTTGTTTTACCATGCCGTGGGGTTTTCCTGTAATATGTTGTAATTAACTCGTTTGAATAATCATGCCAGGTTTAATGGCCAAGCCTAAGTATTTCTATCCATGTCATTTTACTTATTTTCTTATGTAAATTTAGCTTATGTGGACATCTGCCTTTAAAAGAAAAACTTGTTTTAATCTCAGCTTGGCATATTTACTATTTCTATATACTTTTCATATTAAAAAATTGCGCGCAGAACAATGTCAATCTGACCCATCTGCATGCTACCATAATGGGCTGCACTGTGGCCTCGAAGCTTCGGAAATCCATTGGGCAAGATTTTGGGCCATTCAAATGTCCATCCTTCTCTATTTCATTCATGCTCGTTAGGATGTTAAAAACAGGGCCCTTTTTCCATTTGACGCATAATCAAGATTCCATTGTTCGCATAAAAGTCAGTTAATTATGTCCTCTAATAAATTGGAACTGTTTTTCTTTCCCCAAATTTGGTGGAGCTTAGAAGCACTGCGTGCTCTGGATGCCCTCATCTTGCCTTGCATATATATCATCCTCTACCATTATAATACCATGTCATGTGCTGCTACATTGCGTTAAATATGGCGAAATAAATAGCCCATCCATGCACCTCTTTAACTCCAGCTAGATCTTGTGACAAGAAAGGGCTTCAATGATTTCCCTTCGCTTCTCATGTGAAATGCTTCTGCAATGTAGACATGGGATCCCAAGCTCACCTATGTATGTTGAGTTGTTGACCTAGATTGGCAGGAAGATAAGGCTGTGCACTGCAGCCACATGGGCAGATGGGCTGGAGATGGATGGAAATTAAGCCACACACACACACACACACACACAGAGACACACACACCTTGCTAGCTTGAGTTATTCATTTCACTTCATGGATCAGACAGGCCATCTGGGTTTGTCTTGCAAGTTACATATAACCTTGCAGCCTCATTGATGCATGCCTGCATGGTGGTGTGTATATGGACCATTCAAGCTCTTGCTCCTCATGCACGGTATGGGGTACAAGATGTTTCAAGAATCAAGATTCAAGATATACACAAAGATGATGGAAGACGAACATGCATGGAGTGTATGGATATTCATGAAATTTATAAAGAAGGAAAGCGACGAGATAGTTGACGAAATTAAGATTACTTTTGCTTCCATGCAAGTCCGTTGTTATTGTTAATGCTTACAGAAAAAAAAAAAAGGTCTATTGCTAATGGCAAGGGGCATCATTGTCATGAATTATTTTGACAAGTTGAGCGATCTGCACCTTGAGGTCGAAATGCGTGGCATTTGCGAGGCTAATGGCATCGGTTGTTGTAGCCATTCTTGGTGCGTAGCACTATGTTGCAAGAGATAGAGTCTGCAACAGCAAGAAGAGCTCACCAAAAAAAAATGTCTAACTAGTGCTAGCTGTTGGCATCTATAGATGTCATATACCCACTTACATATATACGACCATCACAAGATAGCTACTCCTAAATGCGAAAAATATAATGCATATATCTACTAAATAAGCAACAAAACAGAACTGCTACATGCATAAGGCAACAAAAGATAACCCTTGCACCTCTAAGATTATGACAAAACATAGCGGACCCAACAAAAGGAAACGATCAAATTAAGGTCATGATTAATGTAAATATGTTATTTTATTTCACAAATCTTGTCGAATTTCATTCGGGTTAAGTTTAAAGCTGGGAGAGAGCTCAGAGAGGGCACTGCCACACTGGCCTGCACTGCGGCCCTCTGTTGTTGAGAGCAAGAGGATGGCATCCGGCTAAGATACATGTCACAGATATGACAGGTGATCACGTAGATAGCCACTCCCAGCGAATCAGAAAATGCTATTGCTTTTTCTACTAACAGTGATTAACAGACTATGCCTGTCCGTACAACACAAGAAATGAAAGCTGGGGATGGCAAATATGATACTATATATTTGCTAGAAATGTACAGCACAGGTCTATGAATTGCGTTTGGACTCAATATATAGCTAGAAAAACTAAAATTAAGACTCTGTTCTTTTGAACTTAACAGCTTAACGACTTGACGGCTTATATATCTACATTTTGAAACATAATAATTCACAGGTACAGTGCCATAGTATATATGTGGAACATCATGTCTATCAATTTATCTATCATATATATATAAAGAAGTGTCCGAAGGAGTCACCACATTAATCGAAGAAATTCTCACATAAATCAAATAAAAAAGGAAAAAACTCTACCATCGATTACATTGATAACAAATGAGCATTAGTTGCATAACTAACCAAACTGAATCGATCCCTATGATTGTCATTGATACACGTAGCCAATATACATGTACATGTATTCTCTTATCACGCGGATAAACACCACGACGAGGTTTTCGCGCCAAATTATATATTAGGAAATTATTATAATAGGTTATTCTCACCTGATTAAACCTAAGACACTAGCAAGCCTGCGGAAGAAATCTGAGCAGAAATCTGAGCGTGTCCAACTGCAGATCAAAAGCCAGGGATCCATACACGTACGGTACTTTGTGACCTATAGCACACGTGTCTTGCTACTTGACGCTTCCTATCCAGTATCTACGACGGTTCAAACCATCTCCGAATATTTTTTTTTTTCGTTCCATTCGCTTCCCCACATTTTTTTTACTTCATTTTTCACTATGTCCAACACATCTTTTTGAAAAGATTCGTGAAGAGAATAGAGAGAGAATTTCTTTCTAAAGAAAATAACTTTGGAGCATCTGAAGAAATCAGAATCTCTTCTCGAAGGAAATTGGCCCTCAAAGAGATACCGTTGGAGATGGTCTGGTTTGGGTCTGATCTCATCACATGCATGCTGTTGGAAAAGAAATAAGTATATGGAGGCAACCATCGAGGATGGATCGATCACTGAATATGTCGAAGGAGTTGGACCGAACAATGGATGAGCTGTTTTAATACAATTCGATTTGATATATTAGAGCTAGATTATGAGTTAGAGTTAAACTCTATATGCCGAAACAAATCTAGCCGCGCAAACACGCGGATCACCTCGCTCGTTTAAAAGAAAAAGACAATACAAAACTAGTCGCGTAAATATGCAAACCACCATACTCATCAGAGGATTCGAATCTCGCTACTAAAGATAGCTCGCGCGCCAATGTGAGTATGTGACCGGTGACGATGCACGTCGACAGTTACTGAACGAAACTCCCGCCATGAGATGCATGTTCTCGCCGAGGAATTCAGTTTTGGTAGGGCGAGTGGATGGCGACATGGACACGCCTCGATCA
The DNA here is from genome assembly GCA_036346415.1 of Raddia guianensis. Lineage (NCBI taxonomy): Eukaryota > Viridiplantae > Streptophyta > Magnoliopsida > Poales > Poaceae > Raddia > Raddia guianensis. The sequence goes on from CM070537.1 coordinate 4,791,918, forward strand.
AGCCATGCGTGGTGTAACAAGAACAAGCCTAATTAACCTAGCTTGCACGCGTCTAATTCCTCCGACGTTTCGGCGGCTAATTGATCAGCAGCAGGCAACGAGGCTGGCCATGTTACCCTGAGGCTTCCTGCACATGCATGGACTGCCAACCATTGCAATTTCACAAGCATGCATCGTCGTCCACATGTACACATGCATGCAGCTCGATTTGATTCATCGATCGATAATGTGCGCTTCGGAATAATTGATGCCTTCAATGCATCCACATTGACGTTTTGCGATCTTAGGGAGATGGATGCTTCGAAATTGATTGGATTAGAGCATTCACGATCGATGTTTCAAGACGAATTTTGTATATAATTACACTGAGACTCATGGTTAACCTATAACAATAAGGTTTAAGAGACCTTGCATCATGTAGTGCTAATTAGGTGTTGTTACAGCCTCTAAGACAAGGCTAGTAAGTCACAACCATAATTAAAATTATACAAATTAGTATGTATTTTGACCTGTATATATGTGCGGCTATGTGACCCATTTATGCTTAGAGGCCACCTCTAAGATTAGAGCTAGTCAGGCCACCTCTAAGATTGGAGCTAGTCGGTGAAGCTTGGACGCTACACAAAAGCAGCTCTCACAATGTGAAAGAACGTTTAGACGTTCTTTTTTCTACTTACAACATGTACCATGGTTAAGTTAAAAATTATTTCTAACCATTGTCATGTTACCAAGAGATAGCATTATAATATGGATAGAGATGGATGCAGTTGGCAAATAAAAAAGGGGCAATTGTGTTCTTACCCTTGTTTTGAGATCTAATTGTGATTTTGCCCTCATTTTTTTAGATTGTCATTTTGCCCTTACTTTTTCAAAGTGAAGACCGCCTTTACCCCTATTCCGTTAAGTGTAGTTAACGGCGTCAATGATGTATGTATTTTCATATTAGTACGTTATGATTTTTCCTTATTTTGAGTATATATTATTCAAAATATTTCAACAGTGATATGATAGCTCACATGTACTAGTATTTCACAGAGACATTATAGATCAACATTAAAAAAATTTCACAACAATATGTATTGAAATCATACTTAACAATCATGGCATAAGGGGCCTAAATGCTTAACGTCAAAAGCATCAATGTCGAACCATCACCGATGTAGAACATAGCTAGTTTTTACATGTATAGACCATGCACCCTTAAACATATATGGATAACAAAAACACTGATATAGAATTAACAAAAGCAAGTAACACTATGCAACTATTACATGCTCATTCCAAACATCAAATTCAAGCCTCGTGGTGTTTTGTTTTCCGTTGCGTCGCTTAGGTGGCCCTAGCTTAACGGAGTGAAGAATAAGGGTAAACGACTGGTTCAATTTAAAAAAATAGGGGCAAAATCACAATCCGGGTAAAATGAGGTTAAAATCACAATTAGCTTTGAAAAGCAGCGTAAAATCACAATTTTCCCAATAAAAAATGTTTCGATTCCGTCACAGATTTTAATACAGTATCTAGGAAAGCACGAAGATGAAGATGCAAAATCAGATGGTTCAGACCTGAGAATCTAGTGCAGAAACGTGCGGCTAGGAAGCCTCCAAGCGTGATTAAGATGGAAGATGCATGCCGTGATTGGTGGCATGCATGCATGCACTACGCTCCAGATTAGTGAAGGAGTTCAAACTGAGCTAGCAATTAATGCAAAGATGTGGGGGCAAAGGGATGGTTTGTGAAAGAGATTATCTACCTAGAGTGGTGAACAAAAGTTGAAACTTTATAATTGTTTTTTTGACTTGTGGAGTACCTAGGGCTCCATAGATAGGTTTGTTAATCAACCGTCAGCTGCAGTAAAGTAGGTTTACATAACAGTGGTAAACCGCAGCAAAAACCGACAAAAAAAACTGTAAAAACCGTCGAACAATTAGCTTCAAACTGCTTAATGGTGTTGTTATCTTGTTTTTTTAAGTGGCTTTTCATGGTTTTTTGTTACGAAGATTGTTACCATTAGATTTGTGGTAACCACATCCACATGGACGTGTGAATACAAGAGTCATTAGTTACAAGCACACATGTAGTACTGGTGCTATGCAGTGTCAATTCAGGCCATTCTGCGAGCAGCACTGCAGAATTGAGATTTCAGAGTGCAGACTGCAGAGTGGGCACCACTCTGACCATAAACGCACGATGTCGAACACTGGGACTGGATTATGTGTTTTTGGTCTGAACCGTCTTGATTAATCGTGGAGTTCAAACAAAATAACAGGACGAGCTCAATTAGGTTGAGTCACTCGTTAGCAAGAGAGGGCCAATCAACTTGGAGTTTGGTTGATCAATATTTCGGTGGTTAAAACAATTGCTGCTTCAGAGAAACTTCAATTGAAATAATTAACTACGAGAAAATTGCCATGTGGCCTCTAAAATTATGGTTATTTTACTTACCTTGGCATTTTACATTGAGAAAATATTGTTTATGTCATTAGAAAATTATGCAATATCACTTTTGTCACCGTATAATTTGACATCCTCAATTTTTCATTACTTTTCAATGTCTTATTTTATTTTTGCCACTATCGTTAGTTTAACCCATTGACCGTTAGTTTGATTGTTAAATGACCCCTTCCCCCTAATTTAATTAGTAAGAAATAAAATAAAAAATTATAAAGAGCTTTAAAATATGAAAAATGGTAATAAAATTAATTTAAATTAGAAGAACTTAAGTGTGGGATAAATTTAAAATGTTTTGTGTAATTGGTTTATTTAACATAAAATAAATATATTAATAGGATTTTTAAAATAAGTAAATTATCAAAAAAAACCTTGATTTCATTTTATACTTGTTTTTCTTATTTTTTAGAACATTTTCTCATTTTTTTTGAGCTCTACATAGTTTTCTTAGTTCATTTCTTACTAGTCAAATTAGGGACTAAAGAACCATTTAACAATCGAACTAACGGCCAAAGGATTAAATTAACCGCAGCGGTAAAAACAAAATAAAACATTGAAAAATAATGAAAATTTCAAGAAATCTATCCGTATAATAGCAAATATGATATGGCACAACTTTTTAGTGGCAAATTTTAAATGGACGGAGAACAGGATATATATATATATATATATATATAGAGTTGGGCTAGCGTAGATTTCAATCGACAGATCCCTCCGTAGACTTCGATGGGTTTTTGAAATTCGAGAACGTTAGTGATCGATCCAAACCATTGATCTTGTTCATCTTGTCAAAACATAACCACCAACCAAGTTTCGTATTTTTTCAAATTTGTTTGCTATTTGTTTTCTAATTTTGAAAATCAGTTTTTTTGGACGCTCCACGACTATTTAGAAGGCTGATTTTCAAAATTAGAAAACAAATAGCAAACAAATTTAAAAAAATACGAAACTTGGTTGGTGGCTATATTTTGACAAGATGAACAAGATCAACGGTTTGGATCGATCACTAAAGTTGTCGAATTTCAAAAACCCGTCAAGTTCATTTAGGATCCGTAGATTGAAATCTACGCTAGCCCAACTCTCTCTCTCTCTCTATATATATATATATATATATATATATATATATATATATATATATATATATATATATATAGACTATTGGAATGTGACTTCATGGAGTCAAGGCTCCATTCCTTGTTGTTGTCGGATTTCATCAAGATTCGTGCACACAAAGTAAATACATACAAAACAACATTGTCATTTACCATACAAAGGTGTGAATGCAATAACTACACATTTAATTGTTTCTATACAAGGCACTTGAGCACAGGCTCCATGGAGTCCCAGATACTTTTACTATATATATATATATATATATATATATATATATATATATATATATATATATATATATATATATATACTTGGACAACGATTCTTGATGCCTCTGCTTGGTCTTTCCCGCACGGATGCAAATGGGATCCCTCAGTAGATAGTATAAATGCACGGTGTGAATTTTGACCAGAAAACAGATTATAACTTCTATAAATATGTCATACGGTGTTCAATTTGTACGAAATAAATTTTGTAATTCATCTAAAATCATAACGAATCAATTTTTGAAACTTTTTCATTTTTTTCAATCTTTATTATTTTTTTGAATTTTTTGAATTTTAAAAATTCGAAAATTCAAAAAATTTGAAAAGTTTCGAAAATGGGTTGTTTAGGATTTAAAATGAATTACAAAATTTGTTTCGTACAAATTGAACACCGTATGACATATTTATAGAAGTTATAATCTGTTTTCAGATCAAAATTCACACCGTACATTTATACTATCAACTGCAGGGGATCCCAATCCCTATTCTACCTCGACCTGGATCGTGGGCATGGAAGCCTGCAGGCACCAGGCCATGCCTGGGCATATGTCTGTGAGCAAGGTTAGTGACGTTGTGTCGCCTGCAATGCATTCATCGTTCTGCTGCTGCTGCTGCGGCCGGTGCCGTGCAATCATGCTGCCTCTCCTTCAGGTACATGCATGGCCGCTGCATTCCGAAGACCATGCCGATGTTCAAAACAACGAGTTTTCGTTGAATGGAGGAAGTTTTTTTCAAGATCATGTTCAATGTTAGCCCTGTCTTGTCCTATACTCACCCTTTCGATACAATTCTATATTTTTCTGTCTTATAGTATTTTTTTACTTTCAACTGTACTACTAAAATAATATTGGGGTATCTAACTTCGATCTGAATTTCATCCTATTTTAACTATTGAGCTCCTACCTCTTAATCCTATTTTATCCTATCTCCAACCATATCTATCCTATATTCCCTAATTCATACATATTCATATTATATTTTACTCTCGACCCTATTTTCACTATTCGCATCCACACATCTATATTTTTACTCTTCTCAATTAAAACCTCTTGTTGCAATTAATTTGCCTGTTTCATTTGTTTAAGAAAGATGTTCTTACTCCGGAAATGTAGCATAATCGAATTAACATCATTTTGTAAAAAAAATGGAAAACCCACTTAATTTACAACACGGCGTTCTGCTACGACCAACGCCCCCACTAGCTAGTTAGCTCCGGGGGAAAAAACGAAAAAAGTTTAAAGGTGACATGACCTGCAATTATTGGGAAAACACCCGTAACCAACGACACCAAACGATCATAGATGGCAACACCGAGAAAAAGGCAAGAAAATGTTGGAGCTCATGACGAATGAACACGATCCACATTGGCACGTACGTTCGAACCGTCGGTTTGCAATTTATATTTGGGAGATTTTGATGTCATTGATCATTTACACAGGGGTCAGTGTCATGTAGGTTATAGCTAGGTTGACACGTATGTACGGCGAGTCGGATATAATCAACCAATTCTTTTATTTTCAGCATGCATGCAGACCAAGTGCTCCCACTTTTAACACGCGATCCGACGAAAGATGGTTACAAATTAGTGCTCCCTAACTTATAAAATAGTAGTCGTCTCAAACATTGTACGGTCTTTAAAGTATAACTTTGACCGTAATTTTTTTAAAAAATATGTTTATAATATATTAAACATTATAATATTATGACAATTTCTTTTAAGACGAATCTATTTATACGATTTTATGTTCTCACCTAAATAGTTTGAAAGTTTTATAGAGATAAAGTTTTGAAACTTTTCTTAGGATAAATCTAAAACAACTACTATTTTCAGTGGCGGAGGACAGAAGAAAATATTGGTATGGCAAATTTTACAGCGTAGATATTAATAGCATATTAGCATTGCATGAAACCAAAACAGTCCAGATACTAATAAATACATGACATTAACTTAAATAAAAATTGTACTATAAGGCAAAATGAATGCGGAAGAAAAGATGTTTACCAAAGTACTGTTTGCGTCTAGAATACCTTGGCAATTGCATTTGACAAGTTTTTATCTTCTGAAAATACTTCTTAATATGTCTCGCTCGATGTAGCACACCATCAAGTCATTAAGCCAATCATTGGATATCTTGTTACGCACATCGGTCTTGATAATCTTCATAACTAAGAAGACTCTTTCAACTGATGTCATAGCCACTGATAGCAGTAATGCCAACTCAATAAGATGAAAGACCAATGGAAATATAACATGCCTTTCAAGCTCAACCATCTTTGCTGCTAGACTTGCAAGATCATGGCAAAAGGAGAAATCATCTGGTCTTCACACATGACATCTGAAGAGATCAAGTTGATCATTTTATAACCCCACAATCAACAAAAGAGAAATATTTATCATAGATTTCAGTAAGTCGAGCAAGACTATCAACATTAAACTTAGAGAAATTGTCTCTCAGAAGTTGCATAGGGGGGCTAGGGGGTTCCGTAACGGGATACCTAGGTATAGCATGGACCATACCATGCCATAATGGGTTCTTCGTTTCTAACTATTTCATAACAAAGAGAGTATAAGCCTTCGGGCCTGTTGAGGCCTCCTAGTTATAAGCCTCCGGGCGTGTCCCCCCAATTATTCAGACGTTGGCACGTACGCGTTGCCTGCCAAATGCTGCTTTTGCGAGAGCTGAGTTGATGTGTTGCACGCCAACCGGTTTGCTCGAGCAACGAGTCAACATTAAGTGGCTTGCAGCAAATCATGCGACTAGTACAGTTGGAGAATTGCAGGCCAACCGGTTGGTACTTGGTAGTGTCAACATAGCTACTTGCTGTACTGATTTGTACCATGTATGTGTAGATTGTGAGGTGGTCTATATATAGTCTGGTTGAAACATGTACACGTTGGGTACAATATTTCTGATTTTTATTTTAGAAATTAGTTATATATGAGAAACTCTCTTTTTTTTTGCATATAGGTTACTGGCCAACCAGGACCGTTCCTGGAAAGGGCGAAAGGGACATTATGTGAGTATGTATTTATATAGGTATAGACAATGAAAATTAACATTCACTACAGGAAACGATAACTGTGTCGGCGGCCAGAAAAGGTAGTATCGGCGGCCAGAAAGCCGACGACAGTCTATGTCGGCGGCCAAAACTTCAGCCGACGACAAAGACGCCTAGAGGCACTCAGTGTCGTCGGCCCAAGCATAGCCGCCGACACAGCCTGCAGTGCCGATCGCACGGTTCAAAATTTTTGAAATTATGATTGCGCGAAAAGATTTATGTCTGCGGCCGAAAGAGCTGTGTCCGCGGCCTATTCCCCGACGCCGATCGTGTATCGTCCGGTGCTAATGAGGTGACGACACAGTACCGTCGTCGGGGACGAACCATGGACACGCTCTTTGGCCGAGGACAAAAATCTTGTTTTCCCTAGACCAGCAGTTGCACCATGGCCCACATGGTAGGCACAATTATTCTCTGCCATGTGGGCCCAGTGTGGAAAGTTTGGGACCATTGACCGGCGCAAAAGTGTTAGAGGTGGGGGGTGGGGCCATTGTCGGCGGCCTGATCATGGCCGACGTTATAGGACAGGGAAATGTCGGCGGCCCAGAAGGCCCGACGACATAGACTAGGGCAGTTTCCCTACACCAGTATTTTCACGATGGCCCACATGGTAGGCACAATTGTTCTCTGCCATGTGGGCCCAGTGTGAAAAATTTAGGAGCATTGACCGGCGGACATTTTCACCATGGCCCACATGGTAGGCACAATTCTTCTCTGCCATGTGGACCCAGTGTTGAAAATTTGGGACCAATGGCCGGGAGTTTGCTAGGCCGCTGACAAAAGTGAGCAGTGTCGTCCAAGCAGTATCGGCGGACCTATGTCGTCGGCCAGCCGCCGACATAGACCTGTGACGTCGGTTTTTGGGACCAATGACGTTGGTTTTGGCCACCGACACTAAGTTTGATTTATGTAGTGATTACTCATTCACTAATTCATTTATCTTCTCAAGCTATGGTCCCTTTTTCTAAATTCAGGTCCAACTATGGTTACGGTCACTTTTTTTTTGCAATATCATCGTAATGATTTATTTTCTATAGGTTAAATCAGATATCAATACGCTGCCACCCAAAATTTCATATTAGATTCGATAATGCAATTTTATGTTCTCTTGTGTTGTCGTTTGACTTCCCATGAATTAATCTACATGAGCGGTAATCCTCAGCATTCTCGACTCTCCCTACCTTGCGCATATGCATGAGATTGAGCTGTTGGGCGTTGATGATATAACATTCTCATAGTTCAAGGCTACAGCTCCCACCGATACTCAATCACCTATATTTGAGATTAAATTTATATATCTCTACTATTAAAAGAGGCTCATGGTGGTGGTGGTGAACTGGCGATGGTGGTTGGTGGTAGGGCCAATTTTCAATCTCCACCATCCATCTCTACTCGCACGTCTCCGCTGAAATCATAGCCAATCTTTCTAAAAAATTTCAAATAACGTTTTCCATTGGATAGTTCTATCTATCCAATTGTTGTTTTTTCTTCCATTCTACTAGCTGCACATTTTCGTTCTCACGTCTGCTCATTCCTAGTATATTAAAAATAATTTAATTTTGAATCATTTAATTAATTTGGTATTTATTATACTAAAGAAAGATCCCTCCTTATTCCTTTCCCTCTTTCTTTCTCTATCTCTTGCAAGTGGGTCCCACTATTTCTTTCCTTCTTTTCTCCTTTCCTTTCCCTCTCACATGAGCCCCCTCCTAATACCCCGAGCGGCGCTCTCTCTTCTCTCTCATTTCTTCTCCTTCAAGCAAACACTAGAGAAAGATTTCTCTCCTTTCTTTGGAATTTTTTCCAAAATTCAAATCTCCATTGATAGCACATTGCCCTGACATCTTGGTCAATTTTTGTCGATTATTTTCGCGACATCTCTCCTACCATTTGCTCTCCTCTCCAATTCCAAGCGAATAAGTGACCATTCCCCAATTCCTTCAAGGACAATGTTCTTTACCTTCTCCTTGATCTATTTTGTCATTCACTATTAGTAGATTAATTACCGACGAACTTGCTAGGATCAGACACCGTCCATCTCACCGTCTCCACTGCCTCCCCATCGATCTGGAGCAGGGGAGGAGCCAGGATTGAAGTATGGGGGGGGGGGGGCAAGTTGAACTAGGAAATGACATATCGAATATAATTGTGTATAGACTTAAACATGATGTAGCTAATAAAAAAATTACATCTCTATTAGCTTAAATTTAGCCCTACGGCTTCCTTGAAGCTCATATGCATCAATAATTTCATCTGAGGTGATCTTTGATGCTATTTCCTTCTCAATATAGAGTATCATGCAAGACCGAAGAAAGTCATCTCCCATCTTACTTCGAAGACGGTTCTTGACTAGTTTCATAGCTGAAAATGCCCGTTCAGTAGTCGCCGTTGACACCGGAAGAGTTATCACTAGTCGCAACAATCTGTCAACCATCGGATACATGGATGCTTTGCATGTTTTGACTAATCCATTAGTCAAATCAGCAAGAGATGGCAAGAATTGTAGTTGTAGATCTGAATGATTGCATGCATCCAGTTGAAAATGTGGTAGTTGACACTCGAGTTGAGCTCTTTCTTGACTAGTAAAATCTTCGGGATAGAACTTATCCACCAAAGTGCATACCTTTGAGATGTCAAAAGTGTCACGTCTTGGATCCAAAGACGCACAAAGGGTCAAGAGCTCTGTTGCTTGAGAACTAAATCGCTCATTTAACTCAACCAATTGTTGATCTATTGCAACATTAAATATATCAACATTGTAATGGTGTAATGCTGTAGTGTTATCATGTCTATTACGAGATTTGGTCACATCAACAAACCTGGGCTCGTCAGCTCGTGGGTCGTGGGCCCGTGGCTGCACGCCTGCACTGGGCCATTGTGCTGTACAGCTGGGCCCAAGCTAATTATACAATTAGCTAGCTAATTAGTCATATATTTAATTGAGATATATATAGGGGTAATTGCAGGTTCGCTTTTTCGTTGGGGGGGTTTGGCCCCTGCTCGTCCCCCCTCTCTCCGCCTCTGATCTGGAGCAATCCAATGGAATACCCTCTCTCTCTCTCTCTCTCTCTCTCTCTCTCTCGCCTCCCTTGGTTCCGTAGGATCCATTTTTGGGATTGCCTTGCCGGATCATATAATGTCATGAACCTGAAGAGACATTAGTCAGTTATGTTGTTACGTGAAAGATATACTGGTTGATACATCACATAATGTCATGTACCAGGAGGTTGTCCAAAAAAATATGGCAAAGCAACATTTATACAATCATTGCTAAATTTTTAACATTTAATATTTAGAATAGTTAAAAAAAATAGTAAAGCACAAGGATTTATAACTTGCTACATGTGCATCTACTATGATTTTAGAAAATTTCACCATTGGTTAGTTATATCATTGCAATTTTTTTTCCTAACTACATTTATTGCAATTGTTTTTTGTAGGAAATATTACTTCAAAGTAGGATGCTTTTTAAAAAATTAGGTCTTCAAAATGCTACTCTGCTTATGTTGGCGGCTACAAAAAGCTATGTTCTAAAGTTGTCAAACTGCTGATATGACAAGATGATTTTGAATTGGTGGTAACGGGCATATATAACGAAAAGGCATTAATGCATATGGCTATAAATGGAACGGGTAAACTAGTTTAATGAATCCAAGTTTGTCAATGCAATCCCTTATTCTTGTTAGCATGCCATTTGTTTTTAACTAGGGTTAATACAGAATTGGTCGGTTCGCAAGAATCATTTAAATTTCATTTCTTTGTCCAAATTTTGATCGTCATCTCAAATCCTTTGTTTTGTCAAGTACTTAATTAGGCGTTAGTATGTATGGGTGTGGAACCTAAACATACCTCTCTTGTATTCTCTTTTTTTTTTATACTCCATAAAGATTTTTTTCTCAATTACATATCGACGGTAACTACCTCTTGGGCCTTGTTTGTTTCAGATTAATGTAGCGTTGTGTTTTACTGTAACAAATTTGTGATCCCCTCAAAATACGTCTTAACGAGTTCAAAAAATTATGAAAAAAATATTTTACAAACTTTAAGAAGTACTATTTAAGACCCCATAAGAATGATTACAAAACATTACATCATTTGGCTTATACAAAAATAACAAATTTTCATTTAATTTAATCTGAAACAAGCAAGGCCTTGATTAGTATTCTATGCCTTCTTATATAAAAATGGGATATACAATAGCTCAAGTAATTGCTCGCATGTTTGTTTGTGCTACATAATGTTCAACTACATTTTGGAAATGATTACAAGCTGACACATAGTTTATTTGAATTGTATATATTAATTTCTTTTTACTTATTTTGAATTTTGTTGCGACATATGGGCAACCAGCTAATATAAATAATGCATATTTCCGTTCTAAGTGTGCGAATTGTACAGCGAGTATTGCTACCCTATCTCTTCTCGTAAATTTGCATTGAATGTATCTAGCCGCCCAATCATGAGGATAATTCGGCTAGCTTTTTTATTAAGTGAGGCACCCTTATGTTTATGATGATATTCTTGTAATATTTTTAACAACGAATTAATCAGGGGAACTTATTTTAGTGTTTCTTCGGTCCTCATTCATTCATGAGTACAATTTTATGACTTCTTTTGAAATTATTGAATATCGATGACCTTTTTGGAACGCATAAGCTTTCAACAATCTATTAATTGTTTGCCCTTAATTAATATCTTCGAGGTTGTGTCTTTCTAAATCTTAAGCTCGGTGCATGCGCATATGCTAGCTTGTTCTGTAACCAGAACAATATAGTTTAAATTGGACTAGCTCTAATTAATCAAGCAGGGCAAAATCCACATAAAAGGATGAATAATGTGACCCTTAATGGGCATTCCTAGATTTCTAAATATGACCTATATATTAATCCTGCTTACCAGGGAAAAAACTAAAAGAAATAACCAACATGGTGCACATGAGGTTACATTAACGTAAGAGTAAATTGTCTCACAGATCCTTGAATTTGTCCCACGATTTTTCTTAAATCCATGAATTATGAAATCGGATATTTAGATCCATAAAATTGAGTTTTGCTTCACTTAGGTCTAAGGACTGTTTTGAGAGGGTGGTTTCGATGAAATGTCCTTTAGATAATTATTTATTCACGTAAACAGTCTATGTGGTAAATTTGGGTCTCGTCTGTCATCGTTTTCTTTCTTTCTCCCTCACCTTCCTCTCTCTAATTCCTATCTCTCCCCCTTCCGTAGAGTCGTAGAGAAATCAGAGGAGAAGAGAGAGAGGTGATAGTGTGGCTGGCAGCGTTGCCTGCGGTGAAGGGTGACCTCCGGCACGGGAGGCACGGGAGGGTGACCCCCTCTCTCTCTAGGCAAAGAATTAGAGAACATGGAGAGGCATTGGGAGACTGGATCAGTGGGGCTAACATTGGCAGCGAAGTTGTCGGCAGCGAGGCCGCGCTGTGACGCTAGCTATTGGCCAGGAGAGGAGGGAGAAGAGGCCGCAAGGGGGAGGGGAGACAGAGAAGTAGAGAAATAAGGGAGACTGGGAGAGAGATGCGAGGAGTGAGTGAAAAGACGACAGATGGGACTCACATTACAAATAGATGAAAGAAAAAATCTCGCCGCATAGACTATCTATGTGGTAAAATAATCATCTGATAGCCACGTACGTGTGCGGTAACTGGGCGGTCCATGAAAACCACCCTGCCAAAAATCGTTCTTAGACCAAAGTTAAGCAAAACACAACTTCGTAGATCCAAATATCTGATTTCATAAGTTATGGACCTAGCTAAGCAAAACCACGGAACAAGTTAAAAGACATGCGGTGCAATTTACTCTTAACGTAACATTAGCAAAGAAGTGAAGCAACATCAAACATACATGCAGGACGGACAGCGTGTGCACGTGGATACCACACAGGCACAAAACTTCGCCAACTTCCAACTATATCGTCGTTACGCAGGTACGGATTGAGAAGAACAAGTTAACAAATTTAACAGTACTCGCTATAATGCATCGATCACCTCGATCCAATCCTTGTGCATGTCAACTGCTGCAGAAAGCTAGCAACTCATCTATATATATATCCACCAACCCAACATTCAGTACAAAGAAAAGGTGGTCGCTTTGGTAGAATATGGTAAGAAAAATGGTCTAACTAATGGACCTAGGACATCCCTTTTGCTGTTCATGCATGCCCATATAATGGAAGAAAGAGATGGCCAAAACCCAAAAGGCCCGTTTGTTGAAGCCCTTACATATTGCATATGCAGGCACGATGGTGAAAAAGAAAGATCAATAGTAGCTATAGCCATGAGCATTGGAAAATGACTTGCTAGCTAGACTTTGGTCTTTGCTGTTTCTCTAAGGCTCCCTCCAGATTAATAAATGAATTAATCGTCCAATATATGTGTGTCGTTTTGTTAGCTTGGAAGACTTTCTGCAGAGCAGAAGGCAGGGCGCATGCCGTAATTAAAGGGTAATTAGGGAGGGAGGGGTCGTAATGAGAGGATGAGAGACGAGGGTCAAATTGGATGGTGAGGAGTGTGACCTGCTAACTGTCATGCAGCAGCAGCTAACCGCCGGCCGACCATCGACGCATCCATTCCAGACTCTATCTGCAGGGCACTCAACCGAAACTAAACCGAACGGATTAAAGGAGGCTTTGAATTTGATGATTGCAACGTGTCGCCTGTCGACGATGTAGTGTGTGAACCTCCAGATATTGCGGCATATGTATGTGACGCCCTCCGTTGTTTTTCTTATATATAAAGAGCACATGCATGCAATCTAAGGTTTTCAAACTTCATAATTTTTATCTATAATTTATCTAATAATTTATATTTTTTGTGATAAAAAAGTTGCCATTGAATTTGTATTTAAAAGTTTATTTTAATGATTATAATTTTATTATTACGAATGATGTAGGATAAGACTAGGGTGGCAATGGGGACCCGATCCCCGCCGTGGAATTCCTCTATTAGGGGATGGGTATGGGAAGAAGTTAATTCCCGCGGAGATGTAAATGAGAAAAAACCATTCCCCATTGGGGATGGTGGGGACGGGACGGGGAAAAATTTTCCGCACGGCCCCGGTTGGGATCCAAAATTAGTTTACTCTATTTGAATTGTTAGACCGCAAACATGTCATATAGCTCATTATATCCATACTTTCTTATATGCATCAATCAAATCTTTAAAGCATATTCATTCTATTTTTCTTCTCTCTTGACATGATTTTAGAATAAAAAAGGGTGATAAGTGTTCTTCTCTTGTATGTAATTTTTGCGGGGATGGGTCCCCGTCAGGGCTCTGCCACCCGAACGGGGATGGGGACGGGGAATTTTGATCCCCGAGATGGGGAATGGGGACGGGGATTAGGAAAATTTTGGGTCGCAAGGATGGGGACGGGGAAGAACTCCCCGACAGGGAATTGCATAAGAGCAAATAAAGATTAAGGTATAGTTTAGAAGACTATACTAAATTAAACCTCCAGGTAGTAATTAATTAATCAGCGATCAGATTCTAGTCATCCAAATTAAAGATGCTAATTAAAGTGACTGATTGGGATCGACCGTTTCGGCGTTTCAGCCATTGGTGGGAGACGAGGGGCACGTGGATTCCCGCGCTCGACGTACAAGCGTTTGCATGCATGCATGCATGCTACGTCACGTGGCCTGTCAAACTCAAACGTCGGACAGCAAGACGACGCTGACTCCTCGTCCGCTGGGCGGAGCCACGTGAGATCACCCGGTGTCACGGGACACCGGGTACAAATGATTTTTTCAGCATCGGTTCAAATATCTGACCATGCGTGCACCCCCTTGGCAGAAGTCGGTGAACCCCGGACATGACCAAGAAGCCATACTGCCACTGACTACATGCTTGCTGCAAGCAAGCGTCTTCAATCCATCACACGCCCTAAAAAATTAGAGATGGTGGAACGATGTTTAATATCTACCATATCTACCATTTCTGATCCAGTTAGTTAATTCCCGATCTCTCTTCATGGCTTTATCATCGAGCACAAAATACTTCATTAGTCAATTGCAATATTAGCATCCATACAATTATAGTATTCGAACAAGTCGCACACTTATTCTTTTAAAAAATTGAGGAAAGTGTAGATTACATTTGAACTGTAGCAAAGATATAGAAATCACCCTTCAGTTCTAAAACCATATCCCTCTAAAAAAACAATAAGACCTTTATCACAACTATTTAGGTATTGTTTTTTCTTATCAGTTCAAATTATAGTTCACTATTGACTTTTGGATAAGCCTTTTGACTCTTCGTCTTATTCAAAAAATATATGTAAATATAATTTATTTTGTTGTAATTTGATTTATTATTAAACATACTTTAAGCATGACTTATATTTTTGCATACTTGCACTAATTTTTTGAATAAGACGAATGATCAAAAGGTGTGTCCAAAAATCAACAGTGAACTATAATTTGGAACGGAGGGAGTAGAATTTATATATAAAATAGTGGGTGAAGAGGTGAACCCTGGTCACTTACGTTCTAGCTCCGCCCCCAAAAGGAAGAGAGCTCCGCCCCCAAAAGGAAGAGAGCCAGACAGAGAACCGCTTGTGATAGAGTGTAAAAAGGCAAATAAATATTGGGGGAGATGGGATTTGAACCCAGGACCTCTTGACTCACACCTCACCCAGCTAGCCAACCCACCCACGCTGTTATCCGACGAATGGGGAGCTTTCCTTTTATCTATTCGAAAAATGGGTCTCTAGAAGCGGTTGGGGCTATTAAACCGCTTGTAAAGCCAAGCATCCTAAGCGGTTCGTGTTCCCAACCGCTTGTAGAGGTATAGCAGCGGTTGGGGACACAAACCGCTTAGGATTTTAGGTGTTTAGAAGCGGGTCGTGCCCCCAACCGCTTCTAGAGGTCATTTTTTGGCTTGAGACTGTTTTGAGGCATTAAACCGCTTGTAGAAGTTTGATCCTTTTTTTTGAACCGCTTGAGAAAGCTTGTTCCCCAGTAGTGTACTATCAAGTTTAATTGGTTTAGTCTAGCTATATGCCACGTATTAAAAAAACATATGGTGTCATACCCAGAATCTGCGAGCCGCAAAAATGCAAAATCATACAAATAACCTGTGATGTGAAACGTTATTGTGATATATGGTTGCCATGTTTGACTAATTAACTTGTTGTCATCGAGGGGTTCGAGTAATTAAACACTAAGCAGTGCATGCATGCATCCAGAATTAACCTGGAGGGCACTCAACAGAAATTAACTAACTAAACCGAATGGATTAAAGAAGGCTTTGAATTTGCTGATTGCAACGTGCGGCCTGACGACTATACATGCGCGCGAGCACACACGTTGCACTGCGCATGTGATTGTGATCGATTGGGATTGGGATATATATATCGAGGGTTAACGTTTCAGCCATCCGTTGGATGATGCATGCATGGTGATCAGCGGTGAGCGTGAGATCTGTGGGCACATGGAACCACACCATGCGTGCATGCATGCAACGTCACGTGGCTGGTCAACCTCGAACGTCGGACGGCGAGACGACGTTGACTCACATCATCTCATTTCTTAAAGCAAGTGACTGCGTACTCGTAGAATAGAAAGCAAGCAAGATATAGAGAGAGGAAGCACGCTGCAAAAGTGAGCCAGAGAGAGAGAGAGAGAGGGAGGGGTACGTTTGACCGTCGAAACCGCGCGCGCATGCATCGATTTTGACTCCCCAGTCATTGCTGGAGCGCGGGAACCTCTTCGTTCGTATACGAGTTGGCTAGCGTACGCAATAACTAAGGCGAGCACGAGCCGTCAGACGTCCGACGTCTTGCGCGCCTGTCGGATCAGCCTGGTCTATTGGCTCCTCCTTGCGCGCGCAGCCAGCGACTAGTTACCGTGCGTTTGATTAAATTTTCAATTAAACTTTTAATTTTTGTACAAAATTTAAACAGTATTCAAAATGCGTGGAATAAATTTCATAATTCTTCTAAAATCGAGAGCAACCCATTTTAAATACTTTTTAAATTTTTTGATTTTTTTCACTTTTCAATTTTTTGATGTGAAACTATGAGAAGGCACTTATGAAACCTACACCTATATATACTAGCGAAACTTAGTCGTGTGCTGATGAAACTTGGCAGTATGCTGATGAAATCTGATGAAACATGAATAAAACTTTGATGTAACCTGATGAGGATGAAACCTATTGAAACTTGAATTGACCTGATGAAACTTAAAGAAACTTGGATGAAACCTGTTCAAACTTGATGAAACTTGCATTAAACCTGATGAAACTTGACAATTCGGCAAGTTTAACGAATATGAAATCCAAGTTTCAGTAGGCGAAACTCAAGTTTCAGTAGGCGAAACCTAAGTTTTACTAGGTAAGTTTGAAGAGTTATATGGCAACATATATCTTGTTTTGTTCGTAAAAATACAAGGAACACATTGGTGCAAACGGTTTGTGGATTGGAGCATCCAATCAAAAATTATGGTCACCAAAAGAATAAAATTCTATGGGGCCACACACAAAGGCAAAGACACCCCACCGATTATGCCAGCAGCTACAAATCCGGGGCGTCGGACTCTCGGACACTAGCGTTTCCCAATAACTAATTATTGCAAATTTTTCGTATACGCTACAAACGCGACATACATCATACGTGCCAGGAGATCAATGTAGCAAGGATTGGCGAGCAAAAAGGTCTACTTTGCATAGTGAAGTACCAATAAGCTAGCCTGATTTTGTTACCATACCTTCAATTATGCAAAGTTGCGCGCTGACACTAAGGAATCGTGTGAAATATCGATGGCCAAAACCGTCGAGAAAGGCCATAAAACCGTCAGGAATTGTGAATCTCGACGGCCAGCCATCGAGACTTGGTCCTCAAGATAGCATGGTCGAGAGAGACAACTTGTCCGTCGAGATTGTATTTCTCGATGGCTTCTGTAGAGCGGTCGACAATTCAGAGTAGCACTACCGGGGCGTAGCATGAATTACAGGCTGTCTCGACGGCCGTCATCCGTCGAGATTAAGATAAAGCAGGCCGCTCGCATGTCATCCAGCCCAGCCCAGTAATAATTCTTGATGGCCCTTGACCGTCGATACAAATCTTCCTACGCAAACACAACCATAAACGTAAAGTTAGGCCCACTTAGCCTGTGTCGATGGCCTGTCTCAGGCCGTCGAGGTTAAGGTTCCCCGCCCCAGGACCCCTGGCCTTGCCCCAGTGTTGGGCGGTGGGCTCTTTGTTTCTTATTCTCAACGGCTTAATACCGGCCGTCGAGAATAATGGCAAAACACGAAAATATTTTTAATAAATTGCAAAAAAAATAGAATTTTGCAGCTGCTGCATCCTGCAACCCAAAAATAGCTAGCGCATTCAAATAACCCAAATTTTTGTAGATATACACAATTCGGCACAAAATTCACATCAACATCACAATTACCCTTCCAACCACAACGACAAGTTCATTTCAAACTCAAGTAGTATCCACAATTTAGATAAACATCACAATTACATCACAATCATGCGACAACACAAGCACATACATAACAAGTTAAAACATCAAGTTCATTTCAGTTTCAAGCTTTCAACCTCGATTACTGCTGCGGCGGCGGGGTGCCGAAGAACTGTTGCGCGAGGTCAGCGGCCAAATTGCCATAACAATCCTTACGTTGCTACATGTTGTCCTGTGGAGGTGGCACGCAGGATGAAGGTGTAGACATTGTGGCAGAACCCGAATCCTGCAAGATATTACAATTAGGCATTTTACAAGTTCTATGTATTATATGCGTCATCATACTAATTTGGCATAGGTGGCTCACCGATGGCTCACAGATCCGGTGGTGGTGCCGTCTATACTGCATAGGCGCCCTAGCTCACGTAGGTGCCTAGAGGAACTGGGTAGCTAACGTAGATGACTGGCCTACCTGTGTAGGAGCTCGTCGGGCCCACCTGGCTCGAGGAGCTGCCAGCAAGCCCAGCGTGGCCGCTTGGACCGGCCTGCACATATATTATAGTTCATTAGTCCACGTGCAATATAAGCAAGTCGCACATCGAAATAAATTTGTGCGAACACATTACCCCAGCGACCAAAGCCTCAAGCTGTCGCAAATTTCTATTGTAGTCCTCCTGCGCGGCCCTCAGGCTCTCCTGCATGGCACTCAACATCTCTCTATCATGGGCCACTCCTCTTTATGCCTCTTCTGCTGATGCTCCCTGAAAGAGGATCCTAAGGCCTAGAGGGGGGGTGAATAGGCAATTTTAAATTCTTTTGATTAATTGTTGATTTAGCATCAAATTAATAGTCACCCAATCCCAGTTGCAATTGATACGCAAGCGGAAGTGATAAACAAGTTAAAGCACAACTAAGACATGTCATCACAATCAACACAAGCAATGCAATAAGAGTAAGTGGGAATATAAATGAGAGGAGACACGGTATTTGTTTGACAAGTTCGAGCCGCAACTCCTACTCTCGTTGAGGCTACCCCTTGCGACAAGGACCGGCTCGCTCTCGAGCCTCACGCCTCACTCACTCCCTTGTAGTCGCTCCGCCACTCCGTGAGGTGGACTCAAACACCAGACACCGACTCAAGAGTAGCCACACGCCAAGGCCTACTCTCAAGCCCACGCCCACGAAGGATGTCTTCAAAAGTAACAAGCCAAACGCCTGATCATGCCGGATCAAGGACTTCCATGAAGCTCGGTATTGGGGTTTAATGATTTGTGGCTTTGGATGCTTTGTGGGTGGAGGAATGGCTCTAGAACACCTAATTGATGAGCTATGAATGTGGTAGGTGAAGTGGAGCAGCAAACCTTAAAATAGCCAGCCACTAGATAGGTATTTATAGCCCCAAGAGCAAAACTAGCCGTTGCCCCTCGGAAGAGGACAAAAAGACTAGCCGTTACACTCTACCGGACGCCGTTCGACGGGCATCGGACGCCGTCCGACAGAGCGTACTGCTCACCAAAATAGGTTTATCGGACGCCGTCCGGTCCCCACCGGATGCCGTCCGACAGCAAGGATCGTGCAAGCCCCGGAGCTACCGGACGCCCCCCAGACGCCGTCCGGCAGCGAGAAACACCGAATTTTGAACCTGACCG
Source organism: Raddia guianensis (assembly GCA_036346415.1). NCBI lineage: Eukaryota > Viridiplantae > Streptophyta > Magnoliopsida > Poales > Poaceae > Raddia > Raddia guianensis. The sequence continues at coordinate 4,811,879 of CM070537.1, forward strand.
GACGCCGTCCGGTTACTACCGGACGCCGTCCGACAGAGAGAATTAATTTGGATTTTGGCTGGTCGGACGCCGTCTGGATTTTCCAGACGCCGTCCGACAGAGAGGGAATTTTCGAGCTAAATTTGTGGGGGAATTAAGGTGGGTTTCTCTCTCTCTAGAAATCTCACAAAGGGATATTTGGGTATTTTTAGAAGGGTGGACTAAGAAAACCGAGTTTTCGAGAATTCGCAAAGATCCGGCATAGTCCGAGATATTCGAACCCCTTTTGAAATCCGACGAAAAACAGGAAATAAACCTAACTACTCCTAATCTATACGTGACCTCTTCTCTCGCCCGGTCACGCACTTGAAATCTTGGAGCAGCTCAGAAAATTGTCGACGCTTCAAATTAGGGTTTATAAAAATCGCCGAGTCTTCGCTAGGGTTCCGAGAAGTCCAAAAACCCCCTAGCCCTTTATATTAATTAATTTTATCATCAATGCCACTAATAAAAATTAGGGCTCAACGATGCTCACACTCCCTCTTCCTCTGCAGGCGTTCCTTGAACTGGCAACGGGTCTCACCGCCGCTCTGGCTAGTCTGAACCTCAGACATTTACTCTGAAGACCTACGACATGTGTAAAATAGCGGACAGTTTTTGTGTAGCAATCACAATGTACAAGTGAGTGAAAGCGATCTCACTGTAGGTGGTCGCCGGCAATCGCAAGCCGCCTGTGAGCCTTGCCACCCATGCATGCGCGTATGGATCACGTAAGGATCGAGGGGAACCTCCTCTGGATTGCTTTCTTCCCGTGTTTCTCTCCATAAAGCATCCTTGTAGTGCTCCTACATGCAGGTGCGGTAGTCACAATTAGACATATAAACGAATGTAAGGTAGTGGTGGTGGAAAATGTCGTCGACACTTACCAAACAAAAATATGCATGGGGATCTAAGGTGGGTTGTCCACCAGGCGGCGCCTTTTTCGTGTGGGCTTGCTTCTACACGTCCATTGAGCTCGGTCTAACCACGTCTTCGCCAACTACATTGCAATATGATTAAAAAACGTGTTAATAGGACAAATATGAAGTGATAAAGAAAGGAGAAAGTGATATTTACCAGTTTTCTCCCTAACTGTGCGATCGACCACCTCCCGGTGTTAGACTTGTAGTCTTTGACGCTCCTATTCTTTTTGGCTTTCTCCGGCTTCTCCTTCCACTCGAAGCTATCCCACTTCTGCCCTATAGCCTCCTAGGTGTCCTGCTGTCTGCTGACACTACTCCGACCACACCTGGTTATACTGATCAGCCGTCAAGTACAACTGACTAGCCACCTGGGGTGTGAGATTTTGCGGCTCCTCCTGTCTCCTGCAAAAATGCGGCAAAAGTGGAAACTAGAAACAAACATATGAAACTTGAATGTATTGTGAGTAAAAGCTACTGACATGTGGTACTTCTAGACGATCGTGACAATGACCTGTGGTACTCCTGTATGGTCATGACACGTGCATTGGACATCATGTCCTATACCCTATACTTTGCCATCTTTTTGATGACAGGCCCAAAGTCGAACTGCGTGAGGCCCTCTTGCGAAGCAAACCTGAGCTACAGTGGGGTATAATAAGAGATGTGGTTAGAAGTAAGAGAAAATGGATTTGTTAGTTAATATGTAGCTTGCTTGCCCACAGCTCGTGGATGACCTGATCCGCGGCATTGCTATCCCAGCCTGTAGTCGTCCCAGCTGTACGTCGGCCTTGCTGTCCCATCCTGGGTGATCATTCCAGGATAGTACTGCCTCACCAGGCAGTCAAGGGCTGTCCTAGGCTGGTGCCTCTCGTTGACGTCCACCGTGTACATGTTGCTACACAGTTGAAAAAAGGTTTGTTTAATTAAAATTGACAAAGTCCAAAAAATGTTAGTGCATCCAAAGATGTATACCTGTCATCATCAATTTGGATCGCCGGTCGTCCAGCCTGCCAAGATGGTGCGGCCCTCACCTTGTTTGGACCCCTTTTCCTTCTGCTTTACTGAGAGGACGAGCCTTCCTGGCTATCTGCTGCCCCGCACTCACTAGCCCCACTCTCCTGCATGAGTGCTAGCTCCTACCTGGCCTCAAGGGCCTCCTCCTCCTGAGCATCTCGCGGGAGGTTGACGAACCTGCGCGGCGATATATCCTGCATGTGAAAATTAAAAAATAGTTAGTCACATTAATCATATACAATCTCGAGAAATAATAGAAAAAGTGAGATATTTTGTATGCATATGTAACCTGGAATATTTGTAGTAACTAGCAGTAATTATCGTCGACATCCATATGATCTTCGTTTAAGGGTCCTACGTTATCCGGGTCTTCTTGAACCTCTTGTTCTTCTTTGGCATCCATTGTGGCATTCAGTCAGCGATCCTGTGATGGGCCCTCGTAATCATCAATCGTTGTCTCTACTAGTCTCCCTAGATGACGCACCTTATACATAACCCACCATGACTTCAAATCTTCGTTAACACCATATTTTATAGGTTTTTGGCATGGATAGGGTAGATAATACACCTGATCTACTTGGTTAGAGAGAATAAATAGATCGTATCCTTTGAGTCTGGAAGTGTGCTTCACCTCCACTAAGCCAATATCATGTTTACGTCGGACGCCACCATAGGGGTCAAACCATAGGCAACGAAATAGAACTACTGAGAGCTCTTTGTTTCCTTTGAATACAAGTTCGACTATCTCTTCGATGATGCCGTAATA